>CM062625.1:10931364-12141197 GCA_025617555.3 Puccinia polysora | reverse complement strand
AATCGGTCGTTGGGATCTTCTCCATGGATCGGTAGATTAAGGTGAATTAGAAATCGATTAAGGATTTGTTTTGCTATAGCCGATTGTATGACATTTGTTCGATCAAGACAATCGATACAATTGGATCGAATCACGCCCTTCTGTCGATCCCCCTCTGTAGAAAATACCTGCGATAGGTTCGGCCATGGAGTCAAAAAGAAGGTCGATTTAATCAACCGAGATCAAAAGTTTGAATACTGTACTGTGGCTTTCGATTCGAATGAGCGACGAAAGGAGCGGTAGGCTAGGCTCGTGGCCGGGAAATTTCTGGAGGGATTTAAGCAAGTGCGCACCCTAATTGGTTGATCAAGTCTTGAATATCAATTATCAGTTTCATGACATTTTCATTAATGCATTCCTTTGCATTGGTGATGAAAATCCCAACTGATAAATTGAAGATTGCGAGTTTGGGAGTTTGAAGTTTGAAGAGTTGAGTCGTTGACTTTTTCTGGTTTGATCAATTCTTCCTTGACAGCTTGAAACTGTGTTTCAAACTCGTGAACTATTTTTGCCTCATTACCGGTTTTTTCCGCCAAACAAATCGCCACGATATCTCCGTATGAATTCATCAAGTTTAAAAGGTGTTTCTTCATGGCATCTGGCGATCCGACCAAAGAGGGACAACAAGTCAGTCGTAAGAGCGATACTCGTATGAACGAAGATGTTGACTGTCATAGGATTCGAAACTTGAAACATCTCCACTAACCCAAATTTTCCACATCGTCGCCTTCAAGAACAATCGGGGGTCTCAAGGCAGAAGGATTTTGACCCCAAAAAAGAGGTATGCTACCTCTAATTTGGACAAAACTCCACAGCAAGGCTTGTCCACCCACAGCTTTCGATCGGTCGCACGCCATCATCACACATTCACTCTCAACGGAATTGGCCACAGAGCCCTGTGAATCGACCCCACGTCGTTGGTATCTCAATCCTGGTCTGAGAATCGATCTGCGTGAAATCAGTCCAATCTCGATCGTTTCGGTCAGCCGTTCCTCTGCCTCTTCTTCCTTTTGGGATGGGGTTTCGTCTCGTTCTTCTCCTGCCTCACTTGATGTATGCTTACAAAAATCGAGTTCTTGGTCTTGAAGCGATTTCCTGGAGAGCTCAACAGTAGTAGACTCCACGAATCCTTGCATGATGACATATGCTAAATTATCGAACTGGGTATATGTAAACGTCCGGTCGCAACATTCATGAAATTTGAGCCTTTTAATCAGTATCATCGTCGTTCTGTATTAACTAACATCCGTGCTGGACCGCAAGAATCGGTGTGAATGAAGAGAATAGATGAAGAAAGAGGGAAGCACCAACCCCACTCTTGATAAAGGGCTGAATGATCATTTGGTTCCACCAAAACCTTCGTTGAGCTCGTTTATGAAGTGGTTCCAAGATTTTAGGTTCTCGAGTCTTCATTTCATCGTGCTGCGAGCCATCAAGAGACAGTTTGTTTAGACCGGTGCCAAACTCTTAGACAAACCAAAACAAAATGACTGATTCTAATTCATCAAAAAAAAAAAAAAAAAAAAAAAAGGGCGTTGCGGGTCTTTTTCTTTGGAAGATATGCTGCGATGCACATGCGCTTCTTTGATTGAAAGAGATTAAAAGAAATAAACGATGTTCTGAGGAAGAAACGACTATACCGGCTCTTGTTGGACGCATAGATCGGATTTGGTTTGAAAACTATTAGTTATGTCCCAATCGAGAGCGTAAAACATGCCACCACGGGTAAGCTCATGACACAGAACGCCCATAAACCTCTTATCGAGTGCGAGTCGAGCGGCCGAATCATCTTGATTAGGATCCTCCAAGTTGGTGTGAAGCGCCCGCTCCTGGTTAAGTGCCTGAGGGTCACCGGAAGGAGTTTTGACCAGCTTGGGCTTCCATAATAGACGGGATAGGTTGATCTTGTTAGGATCGACAATTTTTTGGAAACCATCCTCGATGGATGAAGACAAGGAGGAGGAGGAGGAGGAAGATGGTTGAAGGACGTCCGGATTGAGATCCTCATCAGCTTCGGGTTGAGTGACATCACTATCGTCCGATTCCCTCGTAGCTAAGGAATTTATAGAATTTGAATCGAGGCTAGTCGTCACGGAAGTAGATGAATTCGATTTTCTTCGTTTGGTTGAGTTTCTGTTGAACTCCTTGGTTAGAAGATCGAACGCTCTGGAGTAGATGAGTGGGATAGCTAGTACTCTCTCGATCCTATTGATTTTTTTACGATCGAAGTGACCGACGGTCGAATGGGATGAGATGAGGATAAGATAAGAATCTAGTGAAATTTTATCTTGATCAGCTTCAACTCGACGCTGTCGTTGGCCTGGTCTGATTGGGTGAAGGCCCCGGGTCGAAGAAATTTTTACTGGACTGCAATCGAGAGGCTTGGGAGTGGATGGACTGACCGTGAAACAACTGAATGAGACCGACGATTCCGTCGAATTCGAGTACAAGGTCGGAAGTGGTCCTAAGTTCATCCTCGATGGTCTGTTGATCTTGGATGATGAGTAGAGTAGGTTGATGAGACCATTCGATTCTGACGAGAGACTTGGCAGGCGCTCGTAGTTTATCGGGCTTGATGTACAACGCCTTGGGGGAGGCATAAATCGAGATCCGAGGAGGCAAGGAGAATGGCTTGAGGCTATTGGCTTGGGATGCCAATGGATCGACGGTGGGAGGGTCTGATGGATGATGAGAGGTAGGATCCATCTTGGTGAGTAACTCGAGTAGTTAACTTCTCTATCCCAGCCTGCTCGTCATCAACCGATGGTCATTCGAGCGAATCCGGTCGATCACTGCAAGATCAACCGGAGGAGGTTCATCAGTTGAAGTCTGTCTGAATTGGTGATGAGTGTGGGTGTGGGAGATCGAAAGTATCTATCCTAGGAATCTATGGGTGGGTTAGATCGTTGAATCCGATCCTACTCACCTGATCAACCTCAAGTCATCAATCCATTCCCCTGCTCAGCCGATCGAAGACCGACATCGATCGTCCTCGCCATCGTCGCTGTCAAGTCCTCCAACTCATTCGCTCTCCACTCGATCGATTGGGTCGATGGATCGAAATCGGAATCAGCAGTCTCCTGGGGCCTAATTAGGAGCCCTCGCTCGCTCACTGGCCGGACTCTCTCAGCCCGGTCAACCTAAACGGCAGGAACTCGCCGGCCTCGATGCTACTGCTCTTAGAGATCATCATCAGTCAGTCAGTCAGTCAGTCAGATAGATAGATTGATTGATACATCATATCCAATCTTCATCCCAACATTTCAAACTCATCGAGGCTCCTCGTCGTCGTCGACGATCCAAGAACATGGACGGTTCCAACATTTCCATTCCCAACTTGTCGCCATGCGTAATCCCACGATGGGCACATCGATCGTTCCCGGCGTATCGACGATCCCTGGGAGAGTGAGCTCGATGGTGATCCGAAATCTCCCGAGCGTAACTCTTGACTCGTCACGACTCCCACTCTCCTACACCATCCATGGGCCTAGCATTGCGGTAATCCATACCTGATCCACCCATGAATCTCCCTCGTTGGCTATTCTGAGCTGAAAGTGGAGGGCTGCTTTCAGTTTCCATTGTCAATCATTTGTCTCTCGGAAAGTATTCTGTTGAATGGGTACTCGTGCATTTATCTACTCATGTAGGTATCTATGTATGTATGTACACACAGTGGGTAGACAAAAGTCCTGAGACTGACCCCCCCCCCAATTTTGGGCCCCTTTTTTTTCAAGCTTTTTTCAATTTTTTTTGACTCGCATAGATATACACAAAAAACAGGATAAATTAGGGCGTATCAAAGTTAGCAAACCCGCCATTAGAAACCCGCCATTTTTAATGGCGGGTTTCTGAAATACACATACCCCCTAACTGGTGTATTTCAAAATGGTGTGTTTCATGAAAATGGCGGATTTCAATCATCAAACACGCCATTAAACCCGCCATTTATGCATCATCATCCATCCACCATCCATCACATCAAAAACACCCATCCACATCAGCAAATCCATACTGGTCCCATATCCATCGCATCACACACATCTCTATTGTTTTTCACATACCTTCACATACCCATCTTCACACAAATCCCATCATCATCTCATCACCCCACATCACTCACCACCTTTCTCAACATGTCCAATCAAACATCCCGCCAGCAAGTTGAAAACGCAAAAAAGCTGACTGAACTTTTGCTACTGTTTGACTCCCATTCAGACTCTGATTCAGACTCCGATTTGGAATCAACTTGGTTAGCTTTGAATTCTCTGTTGGCAAAGCAATACATGGTTCCAAGAATACACACTCTCCATAACCCTATGTATGAAAGGCAAAAGCTTCATCTCATCCCTGACTTAAGCTTCCAGCAACTGTTCCAAACTTTGTTGCCTTCTTTCATGAAACTTTTGGAAATGATTGAAGACCACCACATCTTCCAGAACAATTCTTGCAATCCTCAACACAATCCAGCCATCCAACTTGCCATTGCTCTTTGTAGATTGGGGTCAAATGGAAATGGAGCAGCAATCCATCGATTGGAAAATCTATTCTCAGTCAGTTACAGAAGCATTGACTTATACACCAAAAGAGTCATGATTGCTATCCTATCTTTCCATAGCTTGGTCCTTTCATGGCCAACCAAAGAAGAACGCAAGGAGATATCTCAAGTAATGGAGACAGAAGGCTTTCCTGGTTGCATTGGTTTTGTTGATGGAACCACCATCCCCTTGAGTCAAAAACCCAACCTAGATGGCAACCACTATTTTGATTGTAAAAAAAGGCAATTGATTCATTTCTTTTCCAATTGCTATGATAAAACTTTGGATCACACACTGACCAAATATGTTCCATCTCTTTGTTTAGATACTCCATGGCACTACAACTTGTTTGCAATAACAACAAGAAGTTCATCTCCCTCCATGCTGGCCTTCCAGGTTCTTGTCATGATTCATATGTTTTCAATTGGATGCGGATTGCCCAACAACCAGAGATCTACTTTGACCAAGATCAATACCCTCTGGCCGATTTGGCTTATGCTAGTGGGAAATATGTAGCTCCAGCATACCAGAATGTTTTGTCCAATGATCAAGGAAAAACCAATTTTAACTATCATCTTGCCCAATCACAAGTTTGGATTGAGCATGCCATAGGAATTCTGAAAGGAAGATGGGCCAGCTTACAGGAGATGCGAAACCAGCTCCAATGTTCCAAAGATATGAGGTTCCTCATCAACTGGATTATCACTTGTGTAATCCTTCACAACCTTTTGGCCGACATCAAAGAAGAATGGGACGAAATATTCCAAGATGATATTCCTGATCCGCCTCAAGTCATCCCTGTCTCATCTGGTCCCTCATCTTCTTCTATGAGAGAGCGGATTCTTTCTCTCACCCTTGCTCGCTTTGATGAGTAATTTTTGATTTTGAAATTGGTAAAAATTCCCTTCACTGTATTTTTTTGGTTTTGGTTGTTCACCCAAGATTCATAGGCTGAGTTTTTTTTTTTTTTTTTTTTTAGTGGACTTGAATCCAAAAACACCTCCACCTCAAACCCTGCCACTCACCAAATGCCACCCCCCTCCCCCTCACCACTCAACCCCTTCAACCTCACCCCACTCACTCACCGTTCAAACCCTGCCTCCTCCTCACCAAACCACCTCACTCATCACCACCACCTTACTCACCACCACCACCTCATCTCACCTCACTCACTGAATCCCCTCCTCCTAATCCTGGTAAGCCCCCTCCACCCTCTTCCTTCTCCTTCCCCTCACCAGTTGCTGATCCTTTGATCATTCAACCTTTAGTCCCCCCCCTGGATCCACCCCACTCACTCACTGGTCAAACCCTGCCTCCTCCTCACCAAACCACCTCACTCATCACCACCACCTCATCTCACCTCACTCACTGAATCCCCTCCTCCTAATCCCGGTAAGCCCCCTCCACGCTCTTCCTCTTCCTTCCCCTCACCAGTTGCTGATCCTTTGATCATTCAACCTTTAGTCCCCCCCTGGATCCCTTGGTCAATCCCTCAAGGTGAGCCCCTCCCCTCCTCCAATTTCTCCTCTCATCAATCAAGTGATCAATCGCTCGATCGATTGCCGATTGATTGCCCAATCAATTTGGAATTGATCACTCAATTGATTCGGAATCAATCGAGCAATCGGCAATTGATTGCCGATCGATTGCGAATCAATCGCTTGATCAATTGGCAATCAATTGCCAATTGATTGCGAATTGATCGCTCGATCAATTGGCAATCAATTGCCCAATCGATTGGCAATTGATTGGCAATTGATTGCCCAATTGATTGGCAATTGATTGGCAATTGATTGGCAATTGATTGGCAATCAATTGCCCAATCAATTGGCAATCAATTGGCAATCGATTGGCAATCAATTGCCGGATCGAGCAATTGATTCGCAATTGATTGGCCAATTGTTTGGGCCAATTGATGCAGGGTTTTTGTAGGGTACAGGAACTGACTTCCCCGTTGTTTTTTTTCATTTTTTTTTCTTTTTAGGTTTCCAAGCTTGGCCAGAACACATTCTCTCAAGTCTTACGCCATCCAAGCTACATCCTGGGACAGTCTGGTTTGCCTAGTATGATGCCGGCTGCGGCTCCTCATCATTACCACTCCTCCCCATCTAATTCTATTCTTTTGATATCTATTGATTCCTTCACTGGCTACCAAACTCAAAATGTTATACATCCATTCAAATTTCACCTTGATCCTCACCTTGGGTGCAGCAAGTGCCTGGGAGGGAGAAAGATGGAAGGAGATGGTATGAAAAACATAAAGAGAGGTGGCAAGCAGAGGAATTGTTGATTTTCATCTCTTTTTTATTTTTTTAATCCCACCGTTTGTCGCCAATAATGAGAACGTTGCTGACATTTTTTTTTTATTTGTTTGACCGGTCTTTTCGTTTGTCCAACCCCTTTTTTGATATTGATTCCTTCAATGCCTACCGAACTCAAAATTTTATACATCCATTCAAATTTCACCTTGATCCTCACCTTGGGTGCAGCAAGTGCCTGGGAGGGAGAAAGATGGAAGGAGATGGTATGAAAAAAATAAAGAGAGGTGGCAAGCAGAGGAATCGTAGAAAAAGTAGGGCTCAAATGAGGTATTTGGAAATTTCTTTGGAAGTGACTGACAACTTGATCAAGGAAAAGTTTGCCTGGTCTAGACAAAAGCTATGCCCTTTGGATCTGTACCCTGCTATCATGGCTGAAAAGAAAAAAAACCCTTGAAAACCCACCCAGGAAGAATTTAAGCAAGCAAAACAGACAATTGGGGCTTTCCACTTCTTCCACCATGGAAAATTTATCATTCTCAACCAATCTGATCACCATGCTCTTGTTGCCGTCATTGAATTTGTGCCTTTGGATCGACTATCTGAGCAAGATAAGAAAGATATCAACTTTGTGACAACATTCCTTCAAAGTTCAAAAAAATTTGTCAACCCGGTTGGTCCCTCAAGATCTTGGGGTGGAAAAATGTGGGCAATTGGTTGGCGAAAATTGATGAACCCTTTGGAGTTATTTGGACGTTATGTGAAGAAATCATCCATTAGATCTTCTCCTCAAGAGTACGCTGTCCTCAACTTGAAGGCAGACAAAGTATCCCAAATTTTAGGACAAATGTTTTGTAATTTGGCCAAACTTGCCTTTGAATCAAACCGTGATACCATGAAGGACAGCAACATCCCCTCTTTCTCTTTGTTGGAATTTGGTTCCAAGCCTACACCTTTTGATTTCTCCCCACACCTCACTTTCACCTTGGATTCTTTTTACAATTCTCCTCATATTGACAAAGGCGACATCTCTGGCTATTCCTTTTTACTTGTGGTCCCAACCAAAAAATCAAATGGTCAACTTATTGAAGATACGGATGAATATCAAGTTTCGGACGGTCAATTTGTTTTTCCTGACCTTGGCTTTGGAATTGATTTCAAGCAAAAAGGTATAGTCAAAATGGTTTGGGCAGCTAACAAGTACAAGCACTGTACCTTTCCAGCTGTGGACACAGCAACCCATACCAGAATGGCCATGTCACTCCAAATTAATAAAAAAACTCAGAGCACTTGTAGGGACATGAAAAACGGCCAAATTTACTCTAGAGAAAAAAATATCAATAAAAACAAAAAAGATTTGTATATTGGTGGGGTTAAGAATGCTCTCAAACGTTGTTGTAGTAAAAAATAATTTGTTTTTCTTTCATCCATGAAAATATATTTACAAGCCCAGCATTTGAGTAATCTGCTGTATTTCTTCTACCAATCTACCACTGCCAATGCAAGCCAAAGCTACTGATACCTTATCCTTTTTTTCGTTTGCCCGTTGTTCCCTCTCCTTTTCCAGTTGCACTTGCTGCCAATCCTTCTCCTTTTCCCCTTTTTGAAACTCTAGCTCAGCTTGTTTCAACCTCCACTCAGCATCCAATGTTTGTTGATTAGCCAAAGTCTCGGCTTGCTGCTTTTGACCATCCATGGCCAGTTGGCGATCCCACTTTTGCTTTTCAAACTGAAGTTTATCTGATTCAATTTGTGATTTCACTGTTTTTTGGAGGGGAATGGCAATGAGCATGATTTTGAAAGCAAGGATATTGAATCAATCAACTTACATGAATCTCGCTTCTCCATGATTTCTTCAAAGCCCAAAAAACTGGAAGTGTTTCTCCTCTTTTGATGACTTTTGGGGTTGACATTGATGGAATTGGAGGCCTTTTGCTTACCCTTGGCAGAGGAGGTTTGAGTCTGAAAGTCCTCACTAGTATTTGAAGGCAATGTGGGAGGCCCCATTGGCTTGAGTTTTTGGCCAATCAAAAATGGATGAGCCTGTTTTTTTACAATGTAAATCAGTCAGGAGCAACCAGACAGAACTGAAAACAATTTAGTTCCTTACTTGAGCCAATGTTGATGGCAACGGTGATCCAGGAATAACATCCTCCTCATTGGGCAAGTTCTCCAGTTGTTCTGCCCCAGGAAGAGAGCAAACAAAAGAAGGAAGTGAGGGGTCCAAGGTCGGGATTGACTGATCAATCAATACCAAAGTACAAGTGATTGGAGCCAATTGTGTTTGAATATCCTCCTCGTCATCAGATGGGGGCCACTCCAAGGCCAAGGTTTGATCAAGGTCCCCGTTGGTAGGCTGAGCATCCCCAGCCAAGTCCTTGGCATCAACGGAATCGGATTGTTGGGCATTGAAAGCAGCTAGGGGGGTGATGTTGGCCTTCTTTCCGAAGATTTCATCCATTTGAATATAAAAAGGACAAATGGAGTCCAACTTATCAACCACCAAGTTGATTCCTTTGGCTTTGTCCAAGTTGGTGATACCAAAGCCAGTGGAGATAGACATGGAGTGGGCCTTTTTGTACTTGGCTCAATAGTTTTTGAACCTCTCCCTCATCTGTTTGGATGAAAGATCCAGCCTACCTTTTGTTTTGTTCTTGAGTTCATTTGCCATCAGGAGATAACCATTGACCTTAGAGGATTGAGGTCTGCCAACACGTGTTTTGTTGTCGGATCCAAAGCAGGCATTGTAGTTGGAGGGAATTTTCAGCCAGTTTACCAGGATGATGTGATCAGCTCTCTTGAGCTGACTTGAGCCCTTGGAAGCTGATGGGGGAGGATTGTTTGTTGTGGAGTTCCTTGGCGATGTTCTCTTGGGTGTGTTGGACTTGTGGGGGGAGGTTTGCTGATGGGCCATTTGAAAGAGTTCGGGCTACGCAAGTGATGAGAGCAATAAAGTGATGAGAGTGGTGAAGTTTTGAGAGCAATAAAGTGGATGAGAGTGATCAAGTGATGAGAGCGGTTAAGTGATGAGAGTGATGAAGTTTTGAGAGCGATGAAGTGGATGAGAGTGATCAAGTGATGAGAGCGGTTAAGTGATGAGAGTGATGAAGTTTTAAGAGCAATGAAGTTTTGAGAGCGATGAAGTGGATGAGAGTGATCAAGTGATGAGAGCGATAAAGTGATGAGAGTGGTCAATCAATTTTATGATGAGGGTGGGGGTAAAAAATTTTCCAATGAGGTCGGAGGTAGAAGGAGGTGGGAAGACAGGGGTGTATGACCCGGACAGGTGGTGGAAGCATTTAAATACTTTATTTGAAAAAACCCACTTATTTCAGGTTAACTTTGACACGTCTGATCTGAAATAAGTGGGTTTTTTTGATTTTTAATGGCGGGTTTGGTTAACTTTGATACCCCCTATTGAGTGTATTTCATTTATTGAGCATCCTGTTGTTATTTTACAATGAGTTTTAAATTTTTTTTGAAAAAAAAAATGAAAAAATGAAAAAAAAAAATGAAAAATTGCTTACAAATTGGCTTAAAAGTGACAATGGATAAAAAGAAAAACATCAAAAAAAAAAAAAAATAGTGTACCGTCAAAAAATGATGGGAGTTTCACAAGAGAGATATAAGATGGTAAGGGATGAGAAACAGGAAAAAAAAACATAGAATTGATTCTACCATTGGGTAGAACCACCACCAGCATTGATGACAGCCTCCATGCAATCAGGCATGGAGTTGATGAGATGGTTGAGTGTTTGACACAGAAAGTTGTCCCCGGTGATTTGGAGGGCTCTTTCCATCTCTGGGCTGGAAAGTTGTTGGATGTAACATTTTAAGATTTTTCATAAGTTCTTGATTGGAATGAGGTTTGGTGATTGAGGTGGGCAAATGATTTTTTTTTGATGCTTTTGGAGCATTGCCAGTCTTTGTTTATTTTGGCCTTGTCAACTGGGGCCCTGTGCTCCATTAGGGTGTATCAAAGTTAAGCAAACCCAACATTTTTTAATGGCAGGTTTCCACCCAAATCCACCATTTCAAACCTGCCATCAAAAATAAAATAAAAAACCACTTATTTCACATCAGACGTTGTGGAAAGAGATGGTGTGTTTGGTAAATTCTCCGCAACAATATAAAATTCTCTGAAACAATCCCGCTCCAAGTTCCAGAAAGCCCACTAGCCCTTGAGTCACACTCCTGTACCTCCCCAATTCCTAATTGAAGTCCGCTTCCGCACCCAAGCTGGAAACCACTAAAGCTAACTTGCAATGAAATAATAGTAAATAAAGAAGACAGACTCCCCAACAAGTTCCGCACTTGAACTATTTCCCTAAATATGACCTCCAAGAACTCTTGCTGTTAATTATACTCCAAATCAACAGAAGAAAAGAATAAAGCTATATTTAGCCATGATAATCTCCAATAAAGATGATGTGATAATCTTTCTCACCCAATGGTAAACTCCAATGATCATAAAACTCCTCCCCTGTAAACTCTGTAAACTCCCCCTCCAATGATCCACTCCTCCAAAACAAAAGAAAAGCTTCCTCATATATACAACAAAATAATGTAAGCCGCAAATGAAAGACCCCTTGCATCTCCATGCATTCAGCACTGACCCGCCTTAGCTACTCCAAAAAAGGAACGTAAACTGCTAAAGAAGGACTCCTTTTTCCATCACCTCTGTGTGATCTGCACTGATTCTCCTCACTAATAGTCCAATCCTTACACAATCTGATGATCTGCAGTAGATTTGATGATCCTGTTGCCAATTCCCCCTAACAGTTGAGTTGTGCCAATGCATAACTAACAATATATCCTTGTCAATCTTCCCTAGCAGATCACTCCCAATCCAGCATGCAACATAGCTACAGATCCCCAATGATCCGCATGCGGCCTCCTCAACTTTAGCGTTCATTGCCCCACAGGGCTCCACAATCTCAGTGCATATCCCATAATTGGCCTAATCCGTACTACTTAGCTTTGATCACTTGCTTCCGCATTAGTAAACCCACCGCTGCAGAGGGAAAGTTATGTTTGACCATGCAATGTCCACAAAAGACAAAAAATCCGGCCCATTCTTGTCATTTTGCCCGCAAAAGCATGCACCTCACCAATGCCAAGCCCTCAGCTAATGTACTCTGGAATAGACAGTCTGCCAAAGTGCTTCTCTGTTCCTATTGTACTGCCAACTTCCACCCACAGCTGAGCCGCTTCAAGTCAAATGTCCAGTTGTGAGCCTACTTGCCTCCATGTCTATAAATAACCACCACATCCCCCCACAACTTGAATTCTGTCCCCAGGTTTCCTGCGCTCCAAAACACCAGAACATCCACCAAACCCTTCAACCCCGTACTCCTAAACACCCTCCAAACTCAAAAAGAAAGAAAATCCTCCGCCATGGAAACATGCAAGTACTGGGCAAAAAGGCAGAGGACATGCACCTAAACCACTGGTTGCCCAGCCTGTGACGCCTTCCATCTAGGCCACTTCAGGTGTCTGTTTGTCGCTCCAACCCCTGGATCCTTGCAGACTTGCGCTCTGCCCCATCCTTGCTCTACCTCCGGTCCCCGTTGCAAACGCTGCCGCTGCAGACCAATGGCCAACTTTGTGGCGGACGATGAAAAGTCAATCAAGACCAAAGACTTTACTCCGGAGCTGGACCGCAATGCCTCCTGGTTGCCTTTTGCAGAGGCCACAGACCACCTATCCCCCCCTCCTTGACACGCAGACTACCCTACTGCCACTGCCTGGGGCCCACACCATAACCTGAATGTTGGACTCAGCCAAGTACCACGCGGGCCCAACACCGCTCCTGTCTTTGTTTAAGTAGCTAGGCCTCCAATACCCCCACCAACAGCACCCAACGTCCCCCTCTTCCGTCAACCATCACCCACTCCTCCGGTGTCCACCACTCCAACTGCGTCTCCTCTGACCACAACACCTCCTGTGGAGGTTGATTCCCTGCACTCGGTCATTGCAATTAGCTCCAATTTGCCGCCTGTACCCCATGAGTTTTTTTTCTTAACCCCTCTTTATCTTCACACAGCTCCTGTGCCTCATGTTGAGTCACTGTTGCCCCCATCTCTGGTCCATGTTAAAATATGCATGCACTTGCGCGTGTGCTACGTATAAGTATAATCCAAATGGGATGCACATGTGGGCCTCTGCGGCCCATACACGGACCATATGGGCCTGTGTTGATGTCACAAATTTGGGGAAACTGGCCTCAAAATGTGTGAAACAGGCCTATTGGTACACAAGCCTTAACAGGCCCGGTGGGGGATATGGGCAAATACAGCCAGATGGGCTTGTATGGGCATAATTGGGCCCAAGGTTTATTTTGGACATACTTGGCCAGACGGGCTGGCCGGCCAAAGTGTGTTTGTCTCAGGTTTCAGGCTTGGGGCGGCCCATTGGGGCCGCCGCCCGTGTTGCAGCCTGTGCCGCGGCTTGCTTGGGGCCACTTGTATCCCTTGGTTTGGCCCACGCGGGGCCCAACGGCCCGCACGGGGCTGTCGCTGCGGCCAAGGGATCCTGCGCATGCCCGGCTGGTTGCAAACGGCGGCCACCGCTGCGGGAGCGAGGGCCAGCGGCCCCAGCTCCCTCCCCCTCCCCTTGCTTGCCCTTGCAAGGGAGAGGGGGTGGCTGGCTGGGTTGAACCAGCCAGCAACCGGCCGCAACAAGGCAGTTGGTCAGGGAAGGGGGGATTTCATCACCCCCTTGCCCAGGGGATGACAATGCCAGCGGCAGAGAGAGCAACCAGCGGTGGGGGGATCTGATCACCCTCCCACTAGCAAAGCAAGAGGGGCGCTCTCCCCCCCCCCTTTACCAAGGGGGAGGAGCAATGGGCTGAGGGGATCTGACCACCCCCAGCCCACTATTCTTGACAACACCCTGGGGATATCAACCCCCAGGGCCCTTGGTGAGGGGATTTGACCACCCCCACCAGGGATTTGAGAGAAAGAGGGGGGGGGGGGGCGGCATGTCCGCCGGTTACACCCCCCCCCAAGTGAGGTTGAGACCGGACCCAGGTGAGTCCTGGGTCCCACCTGGCCCATATGTGGGGCCAGGGGCTGGCAGCATGAGGCAACCAGCCCGTAAGTAAGGAAATAAGAGTAACTGGGCTGGTTGTAATGGAAAACCAGCCAGGGGATTGAAAATCAAAGGGGATGGTTCAGCCCGATAACAGTGGAAACACCAGAATGGACCAGAATAGGCTGTTTCTAAGGGTTCAGGGACTGAAGCCATGCGGGCTGATGTAGCCCAAACTAAGTAACAAGGCCTGTAGAGCCTGTAGAGCTCTTTTGGGGCGGAAAAATTACCTTTTGGCTTGTTGTATCATGGGCTCACAAGAGGTCAATCTTTTGTACTTAAGGAGCTCTTCTCCCTGCTGTTTTCCATTGATCCATTCATCATCCAATTGAATTCATCAACAATATCATCCAACGTGTTGCCCCATTGTGAGAGCCCATCAAGCAATTATTGACACAAGGTTTCCAGAATTTCTTTTGATTTAAATACTTCTCATTTTCCTAAGCTAATTGCTGGCCATAATTATAACACACTATCAGTACCAACATCATCATTACTTCCAAGCCATCCACCAGGAAAAATCTGGTGGATCTGGTCAGCCAGTGACATCACATCCTTTTGATGAGATGGTTGAATCCAATGGATTTTTTGAATTTTTCCATCATTTGGAAACACAGCTTACCCCCAGTTTACAATTAGTTGCTTCACAATTGCTCCAATTATTCACATTTGTTTCTGATTTAATTCCATTCTGTTTCACCTTTTAATATCCTAGCTTTCTCCTTCTTTTATTCCTGTCTTACCTATGATTTCAAATGCTATTCTCCATGGTTTCTATTTTACTTCCTCCCAGATTCCACATGGTTTCCAATTTTTTTGTCCCTGATTTCCCCCTGATTTCTCCCTTATTTCTCTCTTATTTCTCACTGATTTCCCACAAGTATCCATTTTTCCCCCTATGAGGATAATCCCTCATAATTTTCTGAAATGAAATAAAAGAATTTTTTGAACAAAAGTTATCCTCATCATTCATACAATTCCTTCTCTCATTCAATCTCTGTTCTATCTACAGGTAATGCTTGATACATTTAATTGCAATTCACTCCAAAAATAATTCAAATAAAAAAGATGGAAACAATTCATAAAACTTGGGATATTGCATAATTTTTAAATTTCACTTTCAGGAAGATATAATTTTGTGACTAGTATGATTCCATTTTGAGAGAAATATGCACACTGGCCATCAACAGCATCACAAGAAATGATTTGTTGTTCAATCCCGTGTTTAACTTTGTACACATTGAGATGCTTCCAATCAACTAAAAAAATCCTGTCAATTTGAAATGGATTCACTTCCAAGAAGTAACCTGGTATGCTCCCATATGGATCCACCACACTGAATATGGTTTTTATCTGACCCAAGAAGGAAACTTTACCCAGATTATATGACACAGTACTGTTTCCATAATTTGATTCTGTTGTGGATAATGCCATTTTATTCCAATGGAGATGATTCCAATATTTCCACCATGGTGAGAGAGTAACAGTGTTTGGTTCATTGGCACTATTGATTTGATTGAAATCTTGCCAATTTGTAGAAGAGATGGAATTCCTGAGATAATTGAGGAATTTGTAATAAGATTCCAGATTTGCATGGACAGGATTTAGCTGTGGGATTGAATTTGACCTGGTGGATGATTCAAGAATTCTTGAAAGTTGATTCACCTCTGGTGGTGCACCTGGTGAGTTGATCAGGGACTTTAAATTTGAAATTCTGCAGAACCTTTGAACTATAGTAAGTGGTACTTTATCTGAGTTTAATGTATATCATAGTCAGCATTGTTGTATTCTGTATATCTTTGATTTAAAGAAATTCACACACCAAAAGAATTGTTGGTGTTGAACTTGGAAAATAGCCCATTCAAGCCCTCATAAGCCCAGGTAGCACATGTGGGGCCAGGCCTCCACCTTTGTAAAAGCTCAGGTAATTGGGATGCAAGATGATGATTTGGCTTTTGATTTTGCTCTGGAAAGAGCTTCCTAAAAAGTTGGCAATATTTTGCCCAGTGCCTGGTGAAATCAGAACCATTTTGGGAGCTGGTATTCCAACTAGTGGCAATTTTCAAACAGGTCACTAAATGGAAGGTATTTTCAACAACTATTTCTGGGAATGGACATTGTTCAAATTGCATGGCAATGATGAAATTTGGAATGTAGACTTTATAAAGGAGAGACCACTCTGAAGCCTTGAGACTTCCATGACTTGCTGCTCAAAGGTTTTTGGGTACTCTTGTCCAATCAGATGGGATTAGAGTAATCTTGATGACTTGTTGAAGATTTTTTAGCAGAACAGAATCAAACTTGAATTTTGACAAAATTGAAGGGCTTTGCTCAGGGATATCACTGGTGCTTGGATCCAAAAATGAGACAGGTACATAATATAAGTCAGAGAACAAAGAAGATTCTGCCATGAATTCTTCATGAGTTAGAGACAGAGGTTGTTCTCTCCCTTTGCCTATGGATTTTTGTATATTTTGAATATCTTGCTGGGCATCTCTTTTCAAGTAACGCAATTCTCTAGAATAAATTTGTTTTTTGCTGGGATCTTCATTTTCTCCATTTTCATCTTCATCATAATTTGATCCCTCATCTGATGAGTCTGGAGTTTTTTTCTGTATCTTTTTCCAAGAGGATTCTGGAAGTTTTAATTTGGTAACAGCATGATCTTTCAAGGCTCCAATAATCATATTGTGCATTATGTCAAGGTTGGCCATTTTTGTGGCATCCAAATAAGGGATTTCTTCTAATATTGAGTAACGGACACCATTCTCTTTGAAGAGATGATCTCTGTGTGATTTAGTTGCATGTAACCATGAATTTACTTGAATTTTGTGCTCTGATAGATTTCTTGGGGCCCAATTGAAAGGCTCAATCTCATTTATCTCAGACTTTTCAATGGTAAAGAAGTTGCAAAACCATTTTCCTGAATGACTGGTAAATCCTATGATCTTGCCCATTGCTACAACATCTGCTATGACAGTGATTATAGCCGCTCTGATGGTAACTCCTGAAGGATTATTATAGGTCTTGGAGAAGTGGACACCATTCCAAAGTTTATGAAGTTCTCTGACTAGGGGGGTGAGTATATGATTCAGTTGAGGACCAGTAGGATCTTTGGGGCCAGGTATGATTCCTACCAGATAAATGTTTTCTGCTTTCAGACGTATTTCAGGTGGAAGATTCAGGCATACCATGGCAATGGTTCCAAGAGAGGCATGACGACTAGACTTTCCAAAAGCATTAAACCAGTCAACATATAGGGTGAATGCCAAGTTCCCAGGCTTTGAAAAAAAGGGGGAAGTTTCATTTGGGCCCCTGAATCTTTTCCAAAAAATCCCATCCCAGATATCTTTCGTTATCTCAGAGGGTATTTTTTGGAGATGTTTGATCAGTTCTTCCTCAATACCTGAACGGTTCAAAAATCTTGCCAGCCATTGTTGAAATGATTGGTAAATGAAATGTTTGCTTGCGGAGAATTTTTATTCTTTTAAATTTTTTCTGCTAGGCATGGAGTTAATGGAAGTCTTCATAGCTCCCAAGGTGGATGAGCAAGGTGGACCCTGGTCAAATCTTTTTAAATGTTGTGTGCATTTGATATTGGGGTCTGTGACATGTTTTTCTTGGTCAACCAAGTAGAAGCACTCTGAACAACAGACATATATCTCCAGTGAAGCATCCAGGTTGAGATGCTTGAAGATGGTCAAAATGCTGAGGGGAATCTTTGAGCTGTTATTGGCCTGATGGTTTTGAAGATTATTTTGAAAAATTGTTTTATTTTGAATATTGAAAGCACAAAGCAGAAACCTTGATGCCTCTGTACTGATTTGATGATGCACATTCATGATGGCTGTGATCACCATTGGAAGGATGACATGGTGTTGGTTTTTTATCCAGGGTAATAGGACAAAGTCTTGAGTGTCAAATATGGGAACACCAGCTGGAGGTAAAATTGCAGTGATATTATCCTGAGATTGGGCCATGTTTGCATTGTTATTATCTAACAGATATCTATGGTTTTTTGGTGTTTTTGGGGACAGTGCTTTTGGAGCTGCTATTGGTTGTGGAGAAACTTGAGTGGAAAGCAAAGTTGTGGTGAATTTTTGATGCTTAGCATATCCATAAGGGGTAAATGCTATGCCTTGCTTTATCCCATTGGGAGTCATATGAGTTTTTCTGGAGCAATTTTGACACATGCAAACAATAAGTTGGGTATTTTTTGGGGCCATTTTGGTGCAAGTTCTTGATGAGTGGATGAATTGATGATGGGGGAGAAAAGTGTCTCTTTATATGAAAAAACTCTGGTGAAATAGGTTGAAGGTTCAATTTTTTTGTTTCAGTGACTCGCATGGGTTATTAAGATGAAAAAAAATTGAGTTCTTATCTTGAAACATTGAAACTGATTCCATGAGACATGTTTTGGGAACTTGGAAGAAAGATTTTCTTCACTTATCATGAAACAATCAATGGCTTATCATGAATAAGTTGATGTCTTATCATGAAGCAGTTGATTCCATATCATGAAACAATAGACAATCATCATGAAAAACTTCAAGGCTTATCATGAAACATTTGAAGTCTTATCATGAGATGTTTCATTTTATTAATTATCATGAAAAATTATTTACATAGCTTTTTTGTTTGCCATAATTAATTACCCCAAGAGTGAGACTTTTGTAGAATTTTTAGGTGTGTATTGCTGATTGAGGATAATCAATTTTTTTTGTTGAATTCCATTTCCAGCATGAAGGAATAAAACATATTACTGTAGTGTGATTGATCCAACATGGGCTTTACGTGGAACACTAAAAAAAAATTCTCTTCTGTATTCACCAATTGAAGCCAATAATCACTGAAATCAAGTACAAGACATTTTGCAAGAGTAAATCATGAAGTCCAAGGCCAAGAGAAGGCTTTATCATCAAATAAAGATTGTTGAATCAGAGATAAAACATATGAATTGGTTCTTTTCCATATTTTTTCAGTTATATCTTTTGGCTCTAGCTGATTTATTTTAGAGATTAATGATATAAGCTGGAGAGAATTGGTGACTTTGAACCTCTTCTGATAATCTGGAATAAGCAGGAAACCACGTATTCCGGAAAACAGATATGCTGCTAGAAGGTGATAGGCAGGAAGTTTGGTGAATTGTTGAGGAATTTTGGCAAAAGCAGGAGTATATTTAGCAATATTGGTTGTTGCCCTGTTGATTTTATGTCTTGCCCAAAGAATGGAGAAAGCTATGAGCATATAGTAAATGCCATCTACAACATTATCTATTGCTTTGAAGTCGCTTGGAGGCATATTGGATGGATTGTTTTCTCCAGACTGTGCTGGACATCACAAGCAGTGTTATGCCCCCGTAGAGCATGTAAAAACCAGTAAGACTCATTTCACTTGGGATTATGTGGGTTCTTTCATGCTCTACAGGGGCATAACACTGCTTGTGATTTCCGGTTTCCGGAAACCGGGCATCAACTTGGAGCAGTGTTATGCCCCCATAGAGCATGTAAAAACCAGTAAGACTCATTTCACTTGGGATCATGTGGGTTCTTTCATGCTCTACGGGGGCATAACACTGCTTGTGATTTCCTGTATCTGGAAACCGGGCATCACCCCAGAGCGGTGTTATGCCCCCTTAGAGCATGTAAAAACCAGTAAGAGGATTATGTGGGTTCTTTCATGCTCTACAGGGGCACAACACTGCTTATGATGTCCGGTTTCCGGAAACCGGACATCACCTTGGAGCGGTGTTAGTGAAATGAGTCTTATGGGTTTTTACATGCTCTACGGGGGCATAACACCGCTCCAAGGTGATTTCCGGTTTCCATTAATGTCCGGTTTCCGCAAACCGGACATTAACATCCATAAATTTAACTGGCTATACAGATTGAAAGCATGGGGTGAAGAAGGAAAATGAAGCAGCATAATGTGGCTTGGAGGTAGCATGGTTTTGATGTTCTCTACGGGGGAATAACATGGCTCCAACATGATGCCCGGTTTCTGGAAACCAGACATCACAAGCAGTGTTATGCCCCCTTAGATGAAATGAATCTACTTTAAATAATACCCTCTATGCATATATTTATAATCTTTACACCTGTCCCACAACTTTTACACAAATTTTTCACATGATTTTCATTTGAATAACTGCCCTATTTCAAATTCTGGCAGATTTCCCACACTAGTACCATCCTCCTTCCTTGGCAACATATCACCTGTCTTATTCCTCCAGAAACTCCCATACTCAAAATGCAGTCAATTAATAATACCCCATTCTGCGTTGGCCTTGTTGAGGTTCCTCTTGCTGAAATAAATACCTCAGCTCTCCCAAAACTGCTACATAGTGAAGGAAAATATTGGGAATTGTTATACCCCAGGGATAATAAGCTAAATGTCTACATATCAGATCTGGAGTCCTTGCCCCTCCAATTGACTCATTAATTTTACCCCTCCTTACCCGGGCCACAGGCTATGGACCAGGTGATGATTGGCAGGCAATGATGAAGAAACTTCCTCATCCAATTCTCTTTGTGGAAACCATTCTCCATGTTGGTGTTTCCACAAATACCACATTTAAACTTGATCTCCTTCTATTCTTTCATGAACAACATATATTGGACATACTTGATAAGCTTCTTGGTGCTCATATAATCATCCAAAGACCCCCTAAGTATAACCCTTCAAAACACCAGGGCTTCCCACTGGCCAACCTACCATCCCAAAGGCCAACAATGCCATCACTTCTTGAAAACCCTTACTATGATCCAAACCTACTTGAAATACCAAGTGGATGTGATCTCAATCCAATCCAACCCAATCCACAAATAGTCACCACCAAACTCCACCCCCACCAGGCTCAAGGACTTGCATTCTTGCTTGATTGTGAATCACCAAATTCTACCTCTGCTCTGGCCTTGTGGTATAAATCAAACATGAATGCCTGGCACATTTGGGAAAAAAAATCAGCGGCTCAAGCTTGGCTCTAATTGATCCAACATCTGTTCCACCAACTGCTTTGGGCTCAATACTGGCAAATGATATGGGTCTTGGGAAATCTTTACAAGCAATCTCCCTTATTTGTCAGACTATACCTGAATCAACCTGTTTTTACCATCACCAAGATAACCCTCCAGCGTTTGTGCCTCATCATTCCACTCTCATCATATGCCCACCCTGCCTGACACAGAACTGGGAAAACAAACTCAGAAAACCTGTTGCCCCTCACACCATCAACTATATCAACCCTTGACTCACCAGTATTTTCAGATTGAATATTGTCATGCAGAGAATGTTGCCCCATTCTTGGACCCAGGCTTTCTTCATCATTTTGACTGTGCTGAATCTGATCACCTGGGGTTGTTTCTGCTGTTCATTCAAGACAAAATAAATTAATTAAGTAAAAAAATGGTTTTTATTTCATCCATTCACACAAATCCAACTTCCTATGATGAATACACAACATTACCTGTTTTTTGAATAGAACTTCCAACAGTAATCAAAGCTTGAGTAGGAGTAACAAAATCATCTTCCTTGATATATCAATTGTTCTCAGGATCATCTTCAGAAATACACAGGGGTTTAAGAATAATAAAAACAAATGCATCAATCCATCAGTCAAACACACACAAACTAATCTGCCATAAGGGGAGATCACTGGTGATTTTCATGATGCACTGGGTGAGTACCCATTTAAAGCATCTATATATATCAATAACTTTTCAATTGAAGTTTAACTGACAATCAACAACATGTTCCATATTTTCACTTTGTTCAGGATCAGTACTCTTTCACTTGGTTCAGGATCAGGGGATAAATGGATGAATGTTCTGGGAAAGTGAACGTATTGGTGGGAAGCCTGGGGATTATATATTCCCCCTGAATACCTGAGATAACCTTTGGAGTGCTCATGCGCTTGGACTCACTTACCAATAGTCAAGTCATCAGTTAAGATATTGTTCTTGCTTCTCAGCTTGACAATATCAGCAATATGGACTGCTCAACAATATCAGAAATATGACTCATACTTCAATTAAAATGAAAAAATTAGACATCCTCAAAATGTTTGCATGTGTCTTGATTGTTTGTCTCATTGAATATTGGATGCAAATCATTTGATTCCCCCTTCTATACCCAATACTCATTTGATCAAAACAATTCAATCATAGAGAGAGAAAACATAACACTCTCTGGTAAGACACTCTACATGAAATTCCACATAAAAGTTCTCAAATATTCTCAATTGAAAGTAGTGATTTTGTTGTTCTCAGATTCAATCACAAAGCAATAAAAGCATATCAATATCATCCCTATGCAACTTTCATGTTTTAGTTTTGATATCCTAAATACAAGAGCATATCATCCTGCAGACAAATTTACTTCCTCCTACGTCACTCTGGGATTCTTTAAAAGACCAATATTCCAAAAATGTATCATGGTTGAGAAAGTCAGCACCAAAGCTTTGGCATGGCGTATTCCATCCTTGTAAAAATAAATCATTTGTTTCAAAGAGCATTCCTTCTTGATTGGTGGACCTGCCAAGATTACAAGTCATTATCTGAATTAGAAATACGATCACACATGAACATAGCACTGACCTATTCCAAGCCATTTAGGTGCTGTTCAGCTGCACAATGTATAGTGTATCCAGTGAGTTTTGTCAGGTGGTCAACTCCCCCTGGTCATGTGACAAGACATGTTTGATGGTTGGACCAAATATCTTGATGGGGCAATAGCCACAGGGGCCCCATCTTTTTGGGTCATCAACTTGATAAATTTTCTGATCAACTCAGGGCAACAAGAAGTATTTTTTCTGCTGCTGTGCTCCTCATGACTGTTACGACCAACAGGGTGGCCTCAAGTCAATGCCAGACTCTTGGTTGCTTCAGTTGAAAGCCGCTAAGGCCAAGTTGATGACACACCTCCATTAGTTGACCACCTGACAAGGGGTGGTTGACTAAACGCCACACATCTTTGAGCAACTGCCAACTGTGGTTTGACAAAAAAACCCACCAAGTCGATGAGCCAACAAAACTCAGTGGATGCACCATATCTGCAACTGTAACAGATCCCCCCCTGCCAAATTGAAGTTACAAAGTTACACTCCTATGCTGCCCTCCGCAAAAAAAGGTTACAGAATGTTACAAGCTCTTCCCCTTGTAACTTGCTGCAACTTGCTGTTTATGCGCTAAAAATGAGAGCTCACAGGCCCCAATCTGTTTGGCTGCGGGGCCCTGATATGAGCAGGTACTTACAGTTACAAATCCACTCATGGGCAGATTTTTAACTTGTAACCAGCAGTTACAGTTACAAGTCATCTTCCAAAGGGGTCCTTAAAATTCTTGGTCCAGAGTTTGTAAAAGTTAGGGTGCATTTGGACCCACATGAACCGTCATGTGCCATCATGAAAATCCTGGATATTTATGAAGGCATATGATGGTTGGGTAGCTTTTCATGGTGGGTGTTTGGCGTCCACTTGTTAACTTTAGCCCAAATGACAGTAGTTGATGCTTCTCAAGGTTTGAGGTCTCCCATAGGCCAAAATTGGACACAACGGAATATTTTTGTCCGGACCAAAATTTTAGCATCATGTACATACATAGACACATCCTCTCCTCCCTCTATGCGCTAACTATTGACTTATCCCCCACTTTTGCCCTTGACATCTCCCCTGTCACTGGTGAAAGCCAAAGACATCTCCCCTCAAGACTATCATGTTGCTTGTGGACACCAAACACATCAGGCTCAGAAATAAGGTTGCATCATGTTGGATTTTGCGCAAAATCAAACATGAAGCTAACTGTATTTCCAAAATGAGGCTTCATGATGGTTTGTGTGGGTCCAAACTCACCCTTAGGGATTTGGGTTTCATTCATGCCCATGGAAACTGCGTGACAAATCCAAGCATTCCATTGATGCTCTCAAGTTAAGGAATCTATCATCATCTAAGATCTGTTTAATTTCAGTTCTTCTATCATGAACAGGGTCAATCTCTTCAATTTTTTTGAGCATTCTAAATCTTAGCCCATTCAAAAAATTAACTTGAAAATCACTCAGATTCTTGCTGAAATAAAGCTGCTTCTTGCCATTGTTTGGTGGAGTTAATTATTTATTGTAATCAAAGCAAAAACCTCATCTATTTGTACCTTAAATTCCGGCTGATTTTCCAGCCAAAAATGGTGAAAGTATCCTTTTAAAAATGTGTATTTTCAATTTTTTTTGGAATAAATGCATGGTGGTTTTTTTGGAAATAAAACAGCTTTTGATTACTGATTTTTGGAAAGCAGTATGCAGAAGCTAAAACATGGTTTGCAAAAATGGTCATGGGAGATAATTTCAGCATTTTCACATTATCCTTATTCAAGAAAACATTCATCTCACCTATTTTTTCTTCAATATTAAATGATCCATTACAACCATCACTTTCCTGGTTTCTGGACCATTTTAACTTTTAGGTGATTTTCTTGACAATTTATGAATCAAATATGGTGTATCCACTGAGCCTGGATGGGTGGTAAACTCCTGCTGGTCATGCGACAAGCTGGAGTTTACCACCTGACAAAATGGGTTCATGGGGCAAAATTCAAGGGAGCCCAATCTTGTTGGGTCATCAACCTGACCCAGTTGTTGATGAAATGAAAGCAACAAGAAGCAATTTAGCTGCAGTTGTGATCCTCATGACCAGCATGACCAATAGGATGGCCTCCTGTCAATGCCAAACTCTTGGCAGCTTAAGTTGAAAGCTGCCACGCCCCAGTTGATGGAACACCCCCATTGGGTGACCACCTGAAAAGCAGCGGTTGATTAACTGCCATGCGACCTTGAGAACCTGCCAACAGTGGCTTAAAAAAAAGCCACCCAGTTGACCACCTGACCAAACTTGGTTGATACACCATAGGAGGAAAAGAGGTGAATTGAAGAAGTAAATACTTGGAAGTGATCAAATGGGGTTAAATTATTTGAAAATCATACAGCTCTGAAAGAGATCAAACATTAATCTGAGGAAAATCAAATTGAAACCAGGGAGAAATCAAGGGGATTCATGGGGGAAAAGTAATGGAAAAGCAAAAGACACTTTTGATAAGTCCTGAAGAAACCAATTAGAAAAAAAGTGGAAAATTTGAAGAATCAAATGAGAATTCATTGGTCACTTTTGGAGAATTTAAGAGGATTCTCAGAAGCAATCATGATCAACTGTGTTTCCATCTTTGTGAACTCTACCAGAAGAAAAACAGAAATCATGGTAATTTCCTCTGGAAATTGATTATAAACTGTGAAGCAATTGGGGAAACCATCATGGTGAAGTCAAGTCTCTGGTCCGCCAGAGATGCCTGATTTTTCCTGGTGATCTAGACCCTTGTACCTTACTCTGGAAAACCTCAAAGACCTCAAGTTTCCCAAGAAGATGTCCTATATCCCTGATGTTAGCTCCACCAAGATAGTTCTGAACAGTCAGAATTATAATGCTTGGGCTGTCCTTATTGATAGTGAGCTGGACAACATCTGTTGTGGGGAAATAATGGATGCAGATGACACTTTGATCAGTTAAGAAGTGGAGAAAAAGTCTTATCATCTCATCCTTAGGCATCTTGATGAGAATCATGTGACATAGGTTGCCGATACTCTTAGGGAAGATGAGAGAAGGAGGGGCAGCATCCTTTGGAAGTTGCTTAAGTCCAAGTATGCTGGTGATTCTGTTCACCAGAAGGGTATAGCTTTCAATACACTGTTTAAGTTACAATATTTGAATTGTAAAAAGTTTGTTGCAGAGGCTAGGTCTAGCATAGCCAAGTTTAATTCATCAGGACTTAACATGGATCCTAAGTGTTTTTCACTCTTAATCCTTCAGAAGCTACCAAAGGAGTTTGATTCTTTAGTCAGAATTATTTCTCAATTGGATCCTCTTCCTGGGGAGGAGGATGTGCTGAAAAGGATTGAAAAGGATGATCTTCAGTTCAAGATGAAGGGGGGTTCTGGAACAGCCCTTGTTGGAAAGACTGGAAAATCTTGCAAGAAGGCAAAAAAGGATTTGTACAAGGTCTTATGCTATAATTGTCAGAATAAGGGGCATTATGCTAAGGATTGCCAGGAGGCCAAGAAGAGGAAGAAGTCCAAAGAGAATGACAAGGAGGTCAATCTCACTACTGAAAACGTTGCAATGGTGGTGTTTGATGGTCCAATGGAAATGGTTGTTGGGGAAGAAGGTCCCAAAAAGAAGGCCGAAATTGATGAGGATCAAGAAATGGACTTGATTGATTAAAAAGTGAGTAATCTAAACCTCCAAGATAAGAACTTATCAGTTACTGATAAAGCTTCTTTCCTATTAGGAGGATTGAAGGAGGATTTTTTTGTTTTGATTGATTCTGCTGTACAGATCACATGTTCTTTGAACGAAATTTATTTTCAAATCTTAGTGATTATGATGAAGTTTTAAATATTGGTCAGAAAGGCAGAACAATTCAGATTAAAGGAATTGGAAAAGTTATTCTTGAAAATCACTTGGGTTTCAAAATTTCTTTTGAGAAAGTGTTCTATGTACCAGAGTTGCCTTATAACCTTGTGTCCCTTGGAGTGTTGTGGAAAAAAGGTTTCCAGATTTGTTATCTTAAAGAAGATAAGTTTGTTATTGATATGAATGGGAGAACTGTTTTTAGTGGACAGGTTTGGAACAAGATTTTGTGTGCAAGCTTGTCCAAAATCTCAGCTTTGAGCACTGTTGCTCACAATAGAAGTGACCATAAGGTAAAGGACAGTAACTGTGAGAGTTGTACCTTAGGGGCTAAGACTAGAAATGTGTTCTCAAAGGGAAGAGACCACACTGATGTTCCTAGAGAGGAATTTTCCATTGATTTTGCAGGGCCATTCACACCAGAGTCCCTTGGTGGGGCAAGATACTTCATCAATTTAGTTGATACTGCAACTAATTATGTTTGGGTTAAACCAATTCAATCTAAGGATCAGACCACAGAGGATGTTTCTTTAATCTTCAAAGTCTGGAAACAGAATGGTCTAATGAAGGAGATCAAGAGGGTTATCACCAATGGAGGTGGTGAATTTGTTATTAAAGAGTTTGAGAGGTTATTGTATCATTCATATAGTCACTACTGCAAGTACTCCACAAAATAATGGAATGGTTGAGAGAATGAATAGGACTTTAATTGACAAGTTCAGAACTATTATGTCTCAATCTGGTATACCAAAGTTCTTATGGGCTGAGTTGATGTGTACAGTCTGTCTGTTGCATAAAATTGTAAGTGTTAATGGGAAGAGTCCTCATTATCAGTTTTGGAAGTTGTACCCCCAAAAATCACACCTAAGAACAATTGGTTGCTTGGTGTATTATAGTGTCTAACATAATGAGATGGTTGGAAAATTAGACCCTAGAGCTAGAACAGGAGCACTTGTAGGCTATGATTTCATAAGTAAATTGTATAGGATCTATTGTCCAGGGACAAGAAAGGTTATCCATAGTAGGGATGTAAAATTTGATGAAAGTACTTTTCCACTCAAAAGGAGTGTAGAAGTTGTTGTGATTAAGTCACAGAAAGAAATATAATTAGCACCTATTTCACCAGCAAAGGAAGAGGAGCATGTGGTTCCAGAAGATGAAGAGATGGCAGATGTGCCACCGGAGGGTTCAGTGCCCGCTTCAGGGGAGTCCGTTAATTCGGAACCTGATGAGCCTCCACCTCCAGTGAGAAGGAGTGGTAGGGTTAGAGTACCAGTTGATAGGAAAGGGGAATTTAAGTCCCATTATGCTGCCGCAGGATATGAGGAAGATAAATTTTGGGAACATTGTATGCTCAATGAAGTCCTGGAGTTGAGTTCAGAAATGGGTAACAGGGTTAACCCAAATAGCTTTGGCCAAGCTATGAATTCTAATGAGAGAGCCAAATGGAAGAGTGCTATTTTTGAGGAATTTGATTCTCTCAAAAATAATAGTGTCTTTGAAGTGGTTAAGCGGGATTCTGTTCCAAAAGGAAAGACCATTGTGGGGTCTAGATTGGTGTTAAACAAGAAGTTTGACACAAATGGAGTTTTGAAAAGATTCAAAGCTAGATGCCTTGCACAGGGCTTCAAGCAGAGAGAGGGTATCAATTACCAAGAAACTTTCTCACCAACTGGAAGGCTGTCCACCTTCAGGTACATCATTGCTCTGGCAGTGGAGTTGGGAGAAGAAATCAGAAAAGCTGATTTTGTAACAGCATACTTGAATGCAAAACTTGGAGAGGAGGAGACTGTTTATATGTCAATCCCTGATTTTTTTTGTGAATGGTTAGTAGAGACTAAACCAGAAACCATGAAGAAAATCTTTGTTAGAAGTTTTCTTTCAGAAGATAAAGGGGAATATGTCCTCAAGCTGTGTAGATCCCTTTATGGATTGAAGCAAGCAGCTAGATTGTGGTATAATACCATGAGTGAGAAACTGATACAGATTGGTTTCAAGACGTCTGAGGCGGACCCTTGTCTTTTTGTAAGAAAGGACGCAATTTTGTTTGTATGGGTCAATGACATTATTATTGTCAATGGTAAAGAGAGAGTCATGGAGACACTCAAAAAGGAATTCAAGATAAAAGATCTTGGTCTGGAGCAATAGGTGCTAGGAATGAAAGTCAGTAAGAGCAAGGATGGTATTAAGTTAGACCAGAGACCTTATGTGGCAGCTCTTCTTAAGCAATATGGCTTAGAGGATGCAAAGGAGTTTGGTACTCCCATGCAGTCAAAAATTTGTTTAGAGAAGTCTACAGATGAGGAGTATCTGGAGTTTGTTCAATTTGGTAATGACTACAGGTCAGCTATTGGATTGCTTAATTATTTGGGGCAGTGTACAAGGCCCAATATTGCTTTTGCAATTGGTGTCTTGTTGTAACACTTAGAGAAGCCAAGCATGAGGCATTGGTCAGCATTTCAGAGATTTATGAGGTATATTAAAGGAATGCACAGTCTGGGACTGTTGTTTAAAAAGTCAGCAAACTTTGATTTGGTTGGTTATTCCAATGCAAGTTTGGAAGATGGTAACACTAGGGAATCAACAAGTGGTTTTGTATTATTCTTAGGTAAGAATCTGGTGTCATGGATGTCCAAGAAGGTGTTGGCAATAAGTCTTTCATCAACAGAGGCTGAGTATAGAGCTTACTTAGCAGCTTCACAGGCAGCAAAATGGTTGAGAAAAGTCTTAGAGGATACACATAAACCACAAGGGTTTGCGTTGTTGTATTCTGATAACCAGAGTGCCATTGCGTTGGCGCAAAACCAAGTGTTCCATTCAAGAACAAAACATATTGATGTTCACTATAACTATCTTTGCAATGCAGTTAACTGCAAAGAGATTGTGTTGAGGTACATGCCAACTGCAGCAATGATTGCAGATATCTTGACTAAGGCTTTGTATAGGAACAAGCATCAAGGCTTTGTGACTAATATGCAGATTTCACCCCTTTTGGATTAAGGGGGTGTGTTAAAATATGCATGCACTTATGTGTGTGCTACGTATAAGTTTAATACAAATGGGATGCACATGTGGGCCTCTGCTGCCCATACACAGACCATCCGGGCCCATGTTGATGTCACAGATTTGGGGAAACTGGCCTCAAAATCCGTGAAACAGGCCTTAATGGGCCTGGTGGGGGATATGGGCAAATACGGCCAGATGGGCTTGGATGGGCATAATTGGGCCCAAGGTTTATTTTGGACATACTTGGCCAGATGGGCTGGCCTGCCAAAGTGTGTTTGTCTCAGGTTTTGGGCTTGGGGCTGCCCGTGATGCAGCCTGCTTGGAGCTGCTGCCCATGCCGCGGCCCCCTTGGGGCCGCTTGTATGCCTTGGTTTGGCCCAGGCGATGCCCAACGGCCCACACAGGGCTGTCCCGGCAGCCAAGGGATCCCGCACGGGCCCGGCTAGTTGCAAACGGCGGCCACTGTTGGGGGAGCGAGGGCCAGTGGCCCCGGCTCCCTCCCCCTCCCCTTGCTTGCCACCGCAAGGGGGAGGGGGTGGCTGGCTGGGTTGAACCAGCCAGCAACCGGCTGCAACAAGGCGGTTGGTCAGGGAAGGGGGGATTTCATCACCCCCTTGCCCAGGGGATGAGGATGCCGGCTGCAGAGGGAGAAATTGGCAGTGGGGGGGATCTGATCACCCTCCCACCAGCAAAGCAAGAGGGGGGCTCTCTCCCCCCCCTTTACCAAGGGGGAGGAGCAACGGGCTGAGGGGATCTGACCACCCCCAGCCCAGTATTCTTGACAACGCCCTGGGGGTATCAACCCCCAGGTCCCCTGGTGAGGGGATTTGACCCCCCCCACCAGGGATTTGAGAGAAAGAGGAGGGGGCGGTACGCCGCCGGTTACACCCCCCCCCCCAAGTGAGGTTGGGACCTGACCCAGGTGAGTCCTGGGTCCCACCTGGCCCATATGTGGGGCCAGGGGCTGGCAGCATGAGGCAACCAGCCCGTAAGTAAGGAAATAAGAGTAACTGGGCTGGTTGTAACGGACAACCAGCCAGGGGATTGAACAGCAAAGGGGCTGGTTCAGCCCCATAACGGTGGAAACACCAGAATGGACCAGAATAGGCTGGTCGTAAGGGTTCAGGGACTGACGCTATGCGGGTTGATGTAGCCCAAACCAAGTAACAAGGCCTGTAGAGCCTGTAGAGCTCTTTTGGGGCGGAAAAATTGCCTTTTGGATTGTTTTATCATGGGCTCACAAGAGGCCAATCCTTTGTACTTAAGCAGCTCTTCTCCCTGCTGTTTTCCATTGATCCATTCATTATCAAATTGAATTCATCAACAATATCATCCAAAGTGTTGCACCATTGTGAGAGCCCATCAAGCAATTATTGATGCAAGGTGTCCAGCCTTTCTTTTGCTTTAAATACTTCTCATTTTCCTAAGCTAATTGCTGGCCATAATTATAACAGTCCAAAGATCTTGGTGTTGCTCATCTCCTTGGCTCATCTCCCAGACCTCCAACTCCCGCCCTTCTAGGTTGACCCAATTCCGCCTGGTCTCTCCGTACCACGCAGCCATCCAAAGCAACAACAAAGAAGGCGGCTGAGGAATTGAGGAAGCCAAAATCAACCGGTCCCTCCGCAAATTGGATGAGCAAATACTGGCCATTCTCCAACGTTTGGTTGGGATCCCAGCTGCGAGCGTTGCAAGCTCCTCTGCAAAGATCATTGTGCCGGTGGTGAGCTCCAACGCACCATCTTCCTTCCTTAGATTTCTCCCTCCCCTTGAATTATTTCCATGTCCCTTGAATCTTGTATATAGCTAAATAAATATGATGCCTGGCCTGCCCCAGAAAGGAATTCTCTTGATTCCCCGCACCATCCAACAAAATGAGACACAAAAAGAAAATACGCAACCCCTAGTCAGAACCCCTCTGAACCTGAGAATGAGACAAAGAAAAGACTCCAAACTCTGAAAATAAATATCACTTAAGACCTGGACCACCCCAGAAAAAGGCCTTTAAGACTAGACCTTCCATGCTGCTCTGGTGATCTGAGCTTCCCCATCCTCCCACAACTTGAATTTTGACCCCAAAGTTCATTCCTTCAAAGACTCCCTCTCCTCCACAGCTGGCTCACTTACAACCGCCATCTCTTGATTGTCATCTCCTGAACCCACGGTTTCATCAAAGTACCTAGTGCCCCACACGTAGAACTTCTTCACGTGAGCCGCCGCTGCCTTCCACTTGAGCAGAGTGCCATCCAATTCCTCCAACTGATAACTCCCACCTGGAAACTGACTAACCACTCAATAAGGACCGTTCCAGCAATCTTCAAAAAGCTAACCCCACTGCTTCCCCAAGCTCCAATTATAAAGCAGAACCAGATTTCCTCCCTGAAAAGGTTCCTGCAAGCAATCGGCACAATGCTTGTCCCAATACCAAACTGAGTTGGCCCAACTGTCTCAAAGCCTCTTTGCCGCCCTTGCCACCATCTCCTTCCACCGCAAAATTTTCTCCTCCCGCACCACAACTAGATCCTCCGTGGTCTTAACCTTCCACCAGTTTATAGCAAGGTAAGTCAAGGTTTCAATATCCACTGGAAGCACCATCTGCCGCCCATTCAAAAGCTTGTAAGGCAAATAACCCATTCCCCGCTTGACCAATATCCAATCCACAAACAGCACAACTGGCAAGGTTTCCTGCCACCTCGTCCCTTTACTTCTGCAGATCTTGACCATCACGTCTTTGATTGTCTGATGACCCCTTTCTATTGCACCCACTCCCTGCGGATAATATTCCATAACTTGCCCAAAATTTGCGCCGCAAGATTCAACCAGCCTCTGAAGATCACCCCAAAACTCCACTCCGCTGTCCACTGTGACAAGCCCAAAACACCCAAAACAAGCAAACCAATCCTCCTCCATGAACCCCCCCACCTTCTCCGCAGACAGCTTAACCAACAGACACGCCTCCACCCACCCCAACAAGTTGTCCCAAGCCACAAGCAGATACGGGAACTTTCCTGCCTTGATATGGACCATGTCCAGAGAGACCCTCCCAAAAAGGGCATCCTCACCCGTTGGAATACCCACCTCCCTAGGTAATCTGGTACTCAGCCACTGACAAGCTTTGCAACTCAGCACCCAGTCTTGCACCATTTGCCCCAGACTGGGCCACCAGAACCTGATCTTAACTCTTCTCTGTGTCTCTGCCTCTCCCCAATGGCCCAAGTCATTGTGAAGAATCTGCATCAATTCCTTGTGATCATCCCGCCTTGTGACCACAACCAAGGGTATTGGGAGTGCCCGCTTCCATAACTGCCCATCCTGGCAAAAGAAAAGCAAAAACTTCCTCCAAACCCATCTAACCTCCATTGCCAACAAACCTTCAGGAAAAAGAAGCGTCCAAAGATACTTTTCCAATGCCTGAAACCCTCTGCACTGTTTCAGGGAAAGTTTCCCAGCTTCTGCAGCCATTGCTGCCACCGTCAGAAGATTTTTCTCCACATCCAAATCACCTTCTGCCGCGCCTTGGACCTCCAGATACCAAGACAATGCATCTGGCATTGTAAAACCCTTCCCCAGAAAGTGCCTGACTGTGAAATTGAACAACTGTAAGTGTGAAATCCACCGTGTCATAGGAGAATTAGGTAAGTTTGGGGAATTAATCATCCTTGCAAGTGCTTCCGCATCCACCAGGAGTTCAAAAGACACCCCCCACAGCACATGCTGTAATCTCTGAACAATCCTTGTCACCCCACACAACTCCAACTTGGGCTGCAAGTACCAAGATTCTACCTCCAAAAAAGGTTACTGACTCATAGAGTACTGGCCTGTCTTTCCTTTCATCTTCTTGGGTCAGCACACTGCCCACACCAAACTTGCTTGAGTCCACCTCTAGCCAGATCCCTCCTTTTCCGTATTCAAGGCCCTTCAACAGTATCTGCCACCCAAAAATCTCCTTCAGCTCCTGGAACGCGCAATCAAATTCCTCTGTCCACACCCACTCCACCCCCTTTGTAATCAGTTTCCCCAACAGGCTAGCTATCTCTGAAAAATGCACAATGAAGATCTGTACCCATCCACAAAGACCTAAAAAATGGGCAATGTGAGTAGCATTCCGCGGAGTAGGCCATTCCAAAACTTTGTTAACTTTGGCCTTAGTGATTTTCCTCCCTTTTGTGGAAACCTCATGGCCAAGGACTTCTAAGGCTGGAATGCACACCACAAGCTATTTACCGGAAACGGTCAAACCCACTTCCTCAATCCGGAACAGGATTCTCTCCAAGGTCTGCGCGTACTCCCAGAAAAACTGCCTGATTCCCGAATACCCTGCAATAGTTTCTCCACCGTAATTGCTCCGTGGCCCCTTGATACCCACATCATTGATGAATATCCACACTGTTTCTGGAACATCATCCTGCAAAATCCACGTCATCTGCACCTGGTAAACTGCTACCAAATTAGTTCCCCCTGCAGAAGCTGTGTTAACTGAAGTTGCCCCAAATGCATTTCAAACGCCATTGTTGAATGGGACTCTGGATGTAGCTCCCACTGATAGTACCCCCCCATGACATCTACTAACCCATAGCAGACTCTTCTGGTCATATTTTCCACAAACTCCTCCACCTGCAGAGGCAACCCTGCGTCTCTGATTGTGACCAAGTTTAACCTCTGCAGGTTGTGGATTATTTGCAAACTCTTCCCTTCCTGCTTTAGCACCACAAAAATGGGACTTGAATAAGTAGAAAAAGAAGGCTCATACAGACCCGTCCCCAAACGCTCCCGCACCAACTCTATAAACTGATCCCTAACCACTACCAGAATAGGAATGGGTTTGATCTGCCAAGGGTTGTGGGGCACTGTAGGTATCCTGTAGGGGTCCGCAATCTCATGCCTGAGTAACCCCCGCTCTTCTGGAACAAAGGACAGCGCCCTCCTCCGCATGACAATCACCTCCTTGAGTAACCGTACTTTGTCCTCTCACACCCACCCCTCTGGCCCAAAGTTGAGTTCTGCCATCTGCTCCTCTGTCAAGCCTGTAAGATCCTTCTCCAGGATTTCAAGTGTCAAAGGCAACTCATAAGGTTCCTGTGAACAATGAATAGGACTCATTGGTTTATTGAAGTCCTGTGGCATTGGCTTGTTCTGTGGTTGGACCTTCTTAGCAACCAGTTTGTATTTGCGACCAAAGACCTGCACCTCAAACAACTTTGATCCCTCAGTTGTCTCCTCTATCTGTAACTGTTGAACTGCAACAAAATCTGGGTTGCTCACAATTTTGGCACAAGGGTAGCTGCTTGTGCTGACACCCATCAGAGGCGCATACAAGGAAGGACTCACTTTTGATCCTATCCCCGCTCCCATCATTTTTGCGCTGATTCCCACTCTTCTCCATACTTCCCAAAGCACATTGGACCGCACTATGGGGTTCCTCCTTCCTGCTCCTTACCTTTCAACCATCTGTGCAAGGACAGAGCCTTCCCCGCACAGGTCACAGGGCCAACATCTAAAAATCCTCCACCAAATTGTTGTGGCTACCTTCCACAAGAGGGAAGCCCTTCCAATGTTCCCATCCGCCACTTTCAGGCCAACAGATGGTTGTCTTGTAGCATTTCCCCAAGGCTTCTGCAACAGTAAGGAGTTCCTCCCTAGTATCCGGATGGAAGCCAAGAGATGCCCGGAAGGCAAAAAGGAATGGCCTACCAAGTATGACCTCAGACCCGCTAACTACCAAATACAAGAGGAGCCAATACCTTTGCCACTTCCGTAATTTCTTTCTCCACCACCCCTTTGACCACGCATTCAAAACCTCCCAAAGTCCACAACCCAATGTTTGCCTTGTGTTGGACCAATCCCGCGTTTGTTTCCAACTTCAATGGAAGGACATTCACCATTGAACCCCTATTGACCATTGCCTGACACTTTTTGCCTCCAATCCGCATTTCTACATATCCCAAAGGGCACATCATAGCACTGCTAACTCCTAAAACATCCACCCCTGTGTTGAGAGAACCAACCTTTGCCTCTTCTCTGGGCTTTGGGTTTTCCTCTTTATTCCCTGCAAACTTCTTGAAGACTGCAACCATCTCCTCCGCCATTACTGGTGAGATTGCCGCTAGTTCCTTCAAGGTTAGGGAAACCGGGTGATCTGTTACGCAAATTCTCTGGTCCTCCTGCAGGATCCCCCCAATTTGACTACAACTGCCTGCTCCGGTTCTTTTGCAGGAGTCGGACCATCAAGCTCCATTCTCCTTTCATTGTAGCAAATGGCTCTAACCTCCGCCAAAACTTCCAGGGGTTCCCAAGTTAAGGGGAAAGCGTACCCCGCTGAAGCTCTAGCTTCCTTCTTCTCTGCTGCCGCCGCTCAAGCCAGATCTTGTGGCAAAGGTTGATCCAACATATCCGGTATAGTTTCTCCTGAAGGGTAAAAGCATTCCCTTCCATCCTTCTTAACTATCTTGCTCCATTTTTACGCACTCAGATCTTTACACAACCTTTTAAGATGGCCGTCTTCCTGGCAGTAATAGCATTGGAAGATGCAAGGCTTTCCTTTGTTCCTTGGCGGCGCCCTTGATGGCCCCTGAGTTGGTGCATTGGACCTTGTTTTTGGTAGTTCTGGGACTGTCCCGGCTGGCTTTGCTATAGCTTTCTGCCAGAAAAGACACATTTTGTTAAAAATCTCCGTCATTTCAGCAGTTTCCTTTGGTGTTACCTTCCCTTTTTCCCTTTTCACCTGAACATCCTTCTTCTCCAAACACTTTGGATCTTCCTCCATAAGTTCCGCTAATTCCAACTTGCCCATGATGGCTGCGCGGATGTCCTTCATTTCTGGAAGTAGGGTTACCCCTCCCTCCTGCAGCCTAAAAATTAATCCTCTGTTGTAGAGCTTTCTGTGGACCCTTCCGCGCAACTCCAAGCTAAGCCCCCACATAAAGGTCCTCTTGACAGAGCCAGTATGCTCCCCCAAAATTTTGTTGCAGACAAGGTAGTTCAAAATGCAATCAAATGAGGAAAAATACACACCAAACAACGTCCTCAATGAAACACCTCCTTCCTTTGCCGTTTTGTTAGAATAAAAGGCTTTCTGGTTGGAATCAGGGTTAAGCAATGAAGCTTATATTCAAGAGAGGTGGAACAAACTAGGGTGAGAGGCCAGGAGGGACTGGACTCAAGTAGGTAGTGACCGTGGAGAGTCAACCCAAATCAGTGCTTGATTGCATGTAGCAAAAGGGGCAGCTTAAGTAGTAACAGCTAGAGAACCCAAAAGTGGGTCTGATAAGATCATAGAAGCATATTCATCAGGTCCCAGAGAAGCAGGCCTGAAAAAAATTCAAGGAAAGAAGAACGACTGGAGACATGAGTCTGGACATGAACAGGATAAAAGGCCTGAATTCACAACATTGACATACATGAGACAGGAGTAAGACACCTTGACAGGTAAATCTTTAACTAGAAAGATAATAAACAGCAATGAGAATCTGACGTGAACTAGAGATTGTAATCTGAACTATCAACCATGACATCAACATGTATCAATAAAACTTATGAGATGAGGTTTTAATAGATGGGAAAGATAGAGTGGGAATTATATGGATGAAGGATTAAGAGCAGAATAACTCATTATCTCAAGATTTTTTGGTTGCAAGACGCTCAAGATCCACTTTAGGGAACCTCTGCTCCCGTGAACCCCATTTTTCCAGTATTTTCCCCCAAAACTTTTCCCAATTCTGTTCTCCATAACCCTCCATATCCCCCTCATCCGGAATGAAGTTGACTATTTGCTGGACCTAGTCAACGCCATTTGCACCATTGCTGTTAGCCGCATTCTCAAACTATTTCAAAAATTGGTGAACATCCTCTGGACAAAACCTAACTGCGGGGTAGTCCCTTGGCCTACTTTTTGCTTGGCTCCCTTGTTTCTCCTCTGGCATATCCAATGCTGCATACGTTGATTTCCTCCCATGACCAATCTTGGCAGCAGCCCCGCTGGACTGGCGGCCTGGCAAGGAGCGCTTTGATACGGTGGCGCGCTACCAGTTGCCTGTTGGTGAGTCAAAAGTGAGTCAACCAAACCGGCCTCAAAATCTCCCATCATCTTGGAAGTAAAAGGAAAAATAAAAACTAAAAAAAAGTATACCTCTGCAGACAGTACCAGGTGTTATAACAGAGAAAGGAATTTCCTGGCCAGACCCCCAATTTGTGGAAAGAGATTATTTGTTTGGTAAATTGTCCGCAACAAAATAAAATTATCTGCAACAATCCCGCTCCAAGTTCTGGAAAGCCCACTAGCCCTTGAGTCACACTCCTGCAGTACCTCTGCAATTCCTAATCAAACACTGCTTCCGCACCCAAGCTGGAAACCACTAAAGCTAACTTTCAATGAAATAATAGTAAATAAAGAAGACAGACTCCCCAACAAGTTCCGCACTTGAACTCTTTCCCTAAATATGACCTCCAAGAACTCTTGCTGTTAATTATACTCCAAATTAACAGAAGAAAATAATGAAGCTATATTTAGCCATGATAATCTCCAATAAAGATGATGTGAAAACCTTTCTCCCCCAATGGTAAACTCCAATGATCATAAAAATCCTCCCCTGTAAACTCCGTAAACTCCCCCTCCAATGATCCATTCCTCTAAAACAAAAGAAAACCTTCCTTATATATACAACAAAAGAATGCAAGCTAAAAATGAAAGAACCCTCTTGTCTCCGTGAATTCAGCACTGAACCACCTTAGCTACTCCAAAAAAGGAATTTAAAATGCTAAAGAAAGACTCCTTTTTCCACCACCTCCATGCAATCTGCACTGATCATCCTCACTGATAGTCCAATCCTTACCCAATCTGATGATCTGCAGTAGATTCAATGATCCTGTTGCCAATTCCCCCTAACAGTTGAGTTGCCCCAATGCATAAATAACAACATATCCTTGTTGATCTTCCCTAGCAGATCACTCCCAATCCTAAAAGCAACATAACTACGGATCCCCAACAATCTGCATGCCGCCTCCTCAACTTTAGCATTCATTGCCCCACAGCTCTCCGCAATCTAAGTGCATATCCCATAATTGGCCTAATCCGTACTACTTAGCTTTTATCACTTGCTTCTGCATTATTAAACCCACTGCCGCAGAGGGAAAGTTATGTTTGACCACGCAATATCTGAAAAGGCAAAAAATCAGGCCCTTTCTTTTCATTGTTCCCGCAAAAGGGCACACCACACCAATTCCAAGCCCTCAGCTAATGTATTTTGGAATAGAAAGTCCTCCAATGCGCTTCTCTGTGCCTATTGTACTGCGGAATTCCACTCGCAGCTGAGCTGCTCCAATTATAATGTCCAGTGGTGAGCCTACTTGCCTCTGTTTCAATAAATAACCACCACAAAGTTTCAAATTTACCTGAAAATGAATGGGTCTTTTCAAATAAAGTATATAAAGGCCTTCAACAGCTCAACCATGCATCATTCCACATCATCACCCCTGGTTTCATCCTCCAACCTTATTGGAACACTTCATCATTCTCATTTCTTCATTGCTATCCTCATCACTTCATCACTCTCATTGCTTCATTGCTATCCTCATCACTTCATCACTCTCATCACTTCATTGCTATCATCATCACTTAATCACTCTCATTGCTTCATCACATCATAACTCTCATTGCTTCATTACTTCATCACTCTCATTGCTTCATCACTCTCATGGCTTCATCACTTCATCACTCTCAACTTGCTTTATCAATGTCATCACTTTATTGCTTTCATCACATCCATCCTCTAATTGCTTCATTGATTCATCACTTCATCCCCCCTTTCATCACATCCTAACTTTCATTGCTTTATTGCTTCATCACTTCATCCCACTTACTATTTTTAAATGGCCCCTCAACAACACTCCCCCTGCAAGTCCACTCAACCAAAGCAAACATCCCCCAGGAACTCAACATCCAACAATACTCCCCCATCAGGTTCCAAAGGCTCAATTCATCTCAAGAGAGCTTATTGCATCATCCTTGTAAACTGGCTCAAAATTCTGTCCAACTACAATGCTTTCTTTTGATCCAACAATGAATCAAAAGTTGGCCAACCTCCATCCTCTAAGATTAATGGTTATCTCCTGATGGCCAATTAACTCAAGAATAAAAAAAAAGTTAGGCTGGATCATTCATCCACACAGATGCGGGAGCAATTCCAGAACTATCAAGCCAAGTAAAAAAAAGCCCACTCAATTTCAAGATCCACTGGCTCTGGTATCACCAACTCTGATAAAGCCAAGGGAATCAACTTGGTGGTTTGATAAGTTGGACTCCATTTGTCCTTCTTATGTTCAAATGGAAAATATTTGGAAAGAAGGCCAATATCACACCTTTAGCCGCTTTTGATGCGCAGAAATCAAATTCAGTTGATGCTGAGGACCTGGCTGTGGATTCTCAACCTAGCAATGATGATCCCAATGAAAAATCTGAGTGGCCCCAATCTGATGTGGAGGAGGATATTCCAACAGAATCAGCTCCAATCACTTCTAAATCAGCATTGATCAAAGATTCAAACCCTTCCTTTGACCCCTCACTTCCTTCTTTGGATTGCTCTCTTCTTGGGGTGGAAGAAATTGACAACTTGGCCAATGAGGAGCATGTTATTCCTGTATTGCCACTACCATCAACATCTGCTCAAGTAAGCACCCAAGTTCTTTTCTCTTCTGTCTGGTTAATCCCTACAGATTTATATTTCAAAATAACAGCCTCATCCATTCCTGATTGGCAAAAAACTCAAGCCAATGGGGCCTCCCACATCCCCTTCAAATGAGAGTGACAATGCTCCCACCCAAAAATCCTCTGAAAAGGGAAAGAAAATGGCGTCCAATTCCATAAACCTCAACCCTAATAGCCGTCAAAAGTGAAGAAACACTTCAAATTTTTCTGGCTTTGAGGATATTATGGAGAAGAAAGATTCAAGTAATTTCAATGATTGATTGTACTTGCTTTCAAAATAAAGCTAATTCCTATTCCCCTCCAAAAAAAAAGTGAAATCACAAATAGAATCCAAAAAACTTCAATTTGAAAAGGAGATGAGGGATTGTCAACTGGATATGGATTGTCAAAAGTGAAAAGATGAAAGTTTGGCTCATCAACACAAGTTGGATGCTGAGTGGCAAATCAAACAGGCCACGCTGGAGTTTCAAAAAGAGGAAAAGGAGAAGGATCAAGAGCAAGAAAAACTTAAAAAGGAGAGGGAAAGGCTAGCCACAGAAAAAAAAGATAGGTTATTGGTAGCCATGGCATGTATTGGTAGAAGTACAACTGTGGATCGAATAAAGGAAATTACTCAATTTCTTGGTTTTTAAATATATTTAGTTTGATAAAAATTTCAAAAAAAAACAAAAAAACAATTTTTTATTGAAAACAAATTTGACAGCATTTTTAACACCACCAATGAAAAAATCTTTTTTATTTTCATTTGTATTTTTTTTCCCCTAAGATATACTTTGCCACTGGCCAAGTCCTTGCTAGTGTTTTGAGTTTTTCTATTGATTTGCATGGACATGGCCATCCTAGTATGGGTGGAAGTATCCACTGCAGGAAAAGTACAGTGTTTGTACTTCTTTGAAGCCCAAACCATTTTCACAATACCCTTTTGTTTGAAATCAATCCCAAAAACCAAGTCTGGGAAAAAAAATTGGCCTTTGGATACTTGATATTCATTCTTGTTGTAAATCAGTTGTCCATTTGATTTTTTGGTTGGGACCACAAGTAAAAAGGAATAGTCAGAGACATCACCTTGGTCAATATGGGGCAAGTTGTAGAAGGATTCTGAGGTGAAGGTGATGTGAGGTGAGCATTCAAAAGCAGTAAGGCCAAATCCAAATTCCAATGAAGAGAAGGAAGGGATGCTTTTGTCCATCATAGCTTCATGGTTGGAATCAAACACAATTTTGGCTAATTTTTGAAACATTTGGCCCAATATATGAGAGACCTTGTCAGGCCAAAGTTTCAAAAAATAATACTCTTTAGGGGAAGATTTTACAGCATCTTTCTTCAAATATTGTCCAAATAGTTCAGAAGGGTCCATCAATTTTTGCCATCCAATTGCCCACATTTTCCCACCCCAAGATCTTGAGGGACCAAAAGTGTCGAAAATTTTTTTGGATTGGTGAAGGAATGTTGGTAATGACTTGATGTCCTTCTTCTCTTGCTCACAGAGTTCATTCAAAGGGATAAATTTTGATGATTGCAACCATAGCCTGATGATCCAATTGATCTTGAACATATACTTTTCCGGAGATGAAGAAATGGAAAGGTTTTATCTTCTGTTTGGCCTGTTCCAACTCTTCAGGGGTGGGTTTTTGACTTTTCTTTACAATGGATGGATAAAGATTCAAGGGACATAGTTTGTGTGGAAACCAAACAATCCTTTCATTAATTTTTTCCTTAGTCACTTCTAATGCATTTTAAGAATCCCACATTTGAGCCCTCCTTCTCTGGCAATCCCTTTTCTTCCCACTTCTCTGTATGTTTTTCAAACTATCTCCTTCCATCTTTTTCCCTCCCAAATGTATACTTTGATTGGGGTGAGGATCAAGATGGAAATCCATCAGTTGTAACATTTTCAGTTTGTTGGGTGAAGAATGGGCTTTCAAGAAAGGGTGGTCAAAGTGGTGGAATGTCCAATTGCATTGCATTGAATCAAAAGAAAAAAGAAAAAAAACAGTCATTAGTCCAGTATAAACCACTTAGATGATCAACAAACATAGAAAATAACAAAAACAATACCAGAAATTCTCCTGCCAAAAAAACAATAAAAAAAAAAAAAAAACAATCATCAGTCTGGTATAAAGTACTTATATGATCAAACAACATAGAAAATAACAATAAAATTACTGGTAATCTCCTACCAAAAAATTAAAAAAAAGAACCTCAGTCAACTTCTAAAGAACTGGGAGGAGGAGGAGGAGCTAAAGGGGGGGAAGTCACCGGTTGGTCAATTGGCAAGCCATTGACCATTCACTCTCCAATTGATCAATTGATTGGCAAGAAATTCATTTTGCTCTTGCCAGTTGACACTTCAATCAACTGGCAAGCAATCAATCAATCAATTGGTCAACCGGCAAGAAATAAATTGATTGCTTGCCAATTTCCCGGCAAGGTGGTGGTGGGGGAAGATGGGGAGCAGGAGGAGGGGGAAGAAGGAGAGCAGCAGGAGGAGGAAGGGGGGTTCTGAGCAAGGGTGCTTACCAGTGGGGCTGAGCAAGGAGGGATGAACCACCTGGAACTTGTAAAAGGAGGAGGAGGAGGGGGGAGGTCAGCTACAATGAATCAAGGACAAGGAGGGGAGGCTTACCTGGGGCACTGAGCAAATAAGAATAAGTAGGAGGATGACCAGGTGAACTTGGAGGTAGGTGGAGGTGGATGGTGAGGTTGTTTGGTGAGGAGGAGGGAGGTGTGGACCAGTGATTTGGTTTGGTGAGGTGATGATTTTGTGAGGAGGAGGGAGGATTGGACCGGTGTTTTGGAGGGGTGAGGTGGGTGGTTTGGAATTTGTGGTTCTGGTTTTTGTCTAAGTCCACCAAAAAAAAAAAAAAAAAAAAAAAAAAAAAAAAAATGGGACTAAGCCTAGGATTCTGGGTTAAACAACCAAAGCCAAAAAAATCCAGTGATGTTATTTTTTACCTATTTAAAAACCCAAAGCTACTCATCAAAGTGAGAAAGTGTGAGGGGTAGAATACACTCTCTCATGGCCAAAGATGAGGTAGAAGATGAGGCTGGGATGACTTGAGAAGGATTGGGAATATCTTCTTTGAATATTTGTACCATTCATCTTTGATGTTGGAAAGAAGCTTGTGAAGGATTACACAACTGATAATCCAGTTTCTCAGCTTCCTGGATTCCAAGACCCTTGCTGTCCTTTAGCTATCAGAGCTGATAGAATAAATAATAAATATATTATTCAATAAGTGCAGAAAAAATATGTAAAATATTCGGATAGAGCTATTGCAAGGTTAATTGGTTTGGTTTATGGTTTAATATTATAAATAAATATTAATAAATTGATTATTAAATAAATTAATAGAGGGGCCACAATAATATTGGGGATCTTTAACACCTCTCTTCAGGGAATTCACTATGAAAACACCTTGACCTGGTTACTTTGGAACCTTTAATTCATATTCTTAAAGGATATATTGCCCAAAGATAATATGTATATAAAATACACGGTGGATTGTCAGGGCTTTTTAACCAATCTTTGACAACAGAAAAAGGATAATAAAACTCACTGGTATATTATTTTATCCTTTGGGTACCTTTTTGGGACGTGCACTGATGGGTTAAACCTGTTACTTGGGTTAAAAGGTTGTTCAGCAGTTTAAATTTATAAAAAGGGTTGGGGACGGATATTATTGATCAGACAAAGGCCATAAATCACTTAATTATCTCTTATAAGTATTTCATTACCTTGGCACGGTGTCTGGATGTAAATATAACTGGGTCTCTGGGTATCAATATCCTCAAAAGAGCTCCTTATTTATAGCTCTTTGAGTCCCAATATTGTCCTTCTGAGGGATACAGGGGCTCAAAGGGACAGACACTAACGCTAGCAGGGTAACCAGTGGTAGCCTGTCACATTTTCTATGTGCTATAGCACGGGTAAAATCTCATTCCACAGGGTATGGGAATTATTCTACCTTTTAATTGATGTTTTGGACGTGTGAATAACACTAATCTGTCCATATTATTTATTATTAATTAATTATCCTTAGTAAATGTTCCCAGTATGTTAATAATTCTTTTAACATACATTTCTAAGGGTGATCTGATGTCAGGTGGGTTCTCATTATGTATTAACTGATTGGAGTAAAATTTTGATATTGATTTTACTCCTTATTTTCAAAATTCAGTTGATTTACTAAGAATAACTACTTAAAAATATAATTTATGAGAATTTGTGTAATATTTTGAGATCATTAGTTTTCTTAGTATGTCACAAAGATATTGATTCCTTCAAATTTTCACAATTGTATATTAGAGTGTTTTAATATATTTTTACAAATAGTAGTTATCTTATTTTCGACATTTTTGGTATTTTTAATTATATTAATAAAAAAATACGTATAAAGGTTATTTATGTAATTTTATATAATTTATTTATTTTTATACGATCTGATATCCATGGGAAAATTTATTAAATATGTAGAATGTTCCCGTGTAGGTTGTAGCATGTTTACGTGGTACCTGGGCTTCTCAGGCCGCCTGTCACTCTGTCAACCCTTAGTCCTGCAGCTGCGTACTTGTCAGAGGCCCAGGGCTGCGTACACGGCTTGTCAGGGTACGCTGACAGGGTAGCAGTACTGCTGCTCAGCCGTGCGCGGGTGCATTGGTTGCCGCGGCTGTGTGCGGGAATTGTGACAGAACACATTTCCATATGTAACTCCTAAAATATACACAACACCTCAATTCTGACTGAATTTTATGTGTGAAACCTATATGTGACTATACATGTGAAATATTTAATTGGCCAAAAAGTCCCGTAGTGGTGTTGTGGTATTTTGGTCTTTCCTTTCTTTAATTATTAAAATTATAAGGAGTTGGATTTAAAGGGTGGGGTCAGCAAGTGACCCTACCTAATTTTGGGTGGGGGTCCATTTCTGCAATAATATTGAAGGATTTCCTACTCCTTCTTAAGTTAATTTTAATATTATTATTTTTATGTTATTTTTGTTACTTTTGCAGATTGCTCTGAAATAGTAGCAAGCTGACACAGTTGATGAGGAACTTCATTTCTTTGGAAGATTGGAGGTGGTTTTGCATCTCCTGTAAGCTGGCCCATCTTCATTTCAGCATTCCTATGGCATGCTCAATCAAAACTCTTGATTGGGCAAGATGATAGTTGAAATCAGTTTTGGCTTGATCATTAGTTGAAACATTGCGGCATGCTGGAACCACATATTTCCTGCTAGCATAAGCTGAATTGGCCAGAAGGTATTGATCTTGGTCAAAATAGTTATCTGGTTTTTGGGCAATCTGCATCCAATTGAAAGCATATGAATCATGACAAGAACCCGGAAGGCCAGAATGGAGGGATATGAGCTTCTTGTTGTTATCACAAACAAGTTGTAGTTCCGCAGAGTATCTATACAAACAAATAAAACCAATTTGATCAGTATATTATCAAAGGCTTTGGAAAGGAAATGAATCAATTGCCTTTTATTCCAATCAAAATAATTGTTGCCATCTAGCTTGGGTTTTTGACTCAAGGGGATAGTGGTTCCATCAACAAAACCAATGCAACCAGGAAAGCCTTCAGTATCCATTACTTGAGATATCTCCTTGCTGTCTTCTTTGGTTGGCCAAAAAAGGACCAAGCTATGGAAAGATAGGATAGCAATCATGACTCTTTTGGTGTATAAGTCAATGGATCCATAACTGACCAAGAATAGATTTTCTAATTGATGGATTGCTGCTCCATTTCCATTTGATCCCAATCTACAAAGAGCAAAAGCCATTTGGATATCTGGATTGCGTTGAGGATTCCAAGGATTTTTCTGGAAGATGTGGTGGTCTTCAATCATCTCCAAAAGTTTCATGAAAGAAGGAAATAAATTTTGGAACCATTTCTGGAAGCTTGAGTTGGGAAGTAGGTGAAGCTTTTGCCTTTCATACATAGGGTTGTGGAGAGTTTTGTGGAAACATGGAAACATGTATTTCTTTTCCAATAGAAAATTCAAAGCTAACCAAGTTGATTCCAAATTGGAGTCTGAATCCAAGTCAAATAATAAAAAAAGTTCAGTCAGCTTTTTTGTGTTTTCAACTTGCTTCCGGGAAGTTTGATTGGACATGTTGAGAAAGATGGTGATGTGATGATGATGGGATGTGTGTGATGTGATGGAGAGTGAAGCAATGGAGATTTGAAGCAATGGAGATGTGAAGTGATGGAGATTTGAATCAATGGAGATTTGAAGCAATGGAGATGTGAAGCAATGGAGATGTGAAGCAATGGAGATGTGAAGTGATGGATATGTGAAGCAATGGAGATTTGAAGCAATGGAGATTTGAAGAAATGGAGATGAGATGTGTGTCATGCATATGGATTTGATGAGTTGGAGGTGTGGATGGGTGTTTTGCACGCCATGGATGGTGGATGTATGATAATGGCAGGTTTGATGTTTGAAACCCACCATTTTCATGAAACCCACCATTTTGAAATACACCAGTTAGGGGGTATGTGTATTCCAGAAACCCCCCATTAAAAATGGTGGGTTTTTTCAAAAAAAAATGGCGGGTTTCTAATGGTGGTTTTGCTAACTTTGATATTCTCTATTAAAAAAAATTGGTTTAATTGAATCTTGAGATCCAGGGGCCAAGACCCCCTTTGAAAAAAAATGTTGATGAAATCATTTGCAGTTTGTTGTTTTGGTGGCATGATGATCAGTGGGGAGGTGCTTTCACCAATGAAAGCAGCCCATACCATAATTGAAGACCACCAAATCTTGGATGTGGGTTCTAATCATTGGAGTTTGAATTTTTCTTGAGGGTTTCTCCAGACGATGACTTGCTGCAAGTCCTTGCCAATTTCAAAGCTTTTTTAGTCAGTCAAAATAAACTTTTCCCAATCCTCTATGATCAAATGGATGTGCTTGCAAGTGAAGATGAGTTGTCTTCTTTTTTTTCATCTGTAAACTTTGGCTTCTTGGCAGAAACCCTGGAATAGAAGCCAATTTCATGGGCTCTTTGTCAAATTTCCTGAGTCAATACATCGTTCACAATCAAATAGAAGATCTTGGGGGCCTTCAACTTGTGTCAATTCTTGATGATTTGGACCAGATCCTGAAGATCACAATTGGTTATTTATTGAGGCCATCTGGCTTTTTTTGAAGACTTGATGGTCCCTTGATCCCAGAAGCATTTCAGGACAATATAAATGGTCATCCTTGGAATCCCCAACTGCAAACCAATTTTTTCCCCAAAGTGCTGGCATCATACATGCAAACAATCCTGGCCTTGATGTCATCCTTTAATTTTTTTAATTTTTTAATTTTTTAACTATAAGTAAAAAAAATCAATTAAAAAATGAAAAAAAAAAATATTAAAAATCAATCAAAATGAAAGACACAATGAAAAAAAAACAACTTGCTAAATTCATCTGCTGAGTTGATTGGAAGGGGTGATGGTGGAGGATGGAAGGCTGATGGAGAGGAAGAGACCAATGTGGTCAAGAGGAGGTTTTCAAGCCTGGTTGTTGAATGAAGTTGTGAAAGGATGCTGGGTTGGTTTGGAGTGGGTGAGTGCAGGCACTTTAAAAATCAATCCCACAACTTTTGTCCACCCACTGTACATACACAGATACAGTAGTATCCATTCACTTCTATACAAAACCATCCAAACCAGGAGCTTTTAAATCTATAGTTGGTTGGGTAAATGGATCATCTCAAAAGGTTAAACTACAAAACAAATCACTACCTCATAACCCATTGCAAGTAAAAAAGGCAGTTGATGAACCACACACAGCATGAAAATCCAACTCACATGGCTGATGCCTTTTGTATTGCTTGTCTGTTTCTCAACACTTTCATTTTAGAAAGGTGATTATTGCTGAATTTCTGGTGAGTTTTAAAAACCCTGAGAGCAATCTTGCCTGATTTTTTTTCTGAAGATATAAACCATCATGGAATCCTTTTTGTTAATATATTGTCTTCTGACATCATACATACATACTTACAAAAAAAAAACAAAAAAAAAACCCCACAATACCAATAGAAAAATGGCTGAAAAGCTCTGGAAGACCACCAATGCCTCTTCAAATTTATAGAATTTTTTTTACTCCCTTTTTTTATTATGCTAAACTAGCATAGATTGAGAGTAAGAAAAGGAAAATCTCAAAAATTAACAAAAAAGAAATGCTGCTTTGAGAGCCACCCAGACCATTCACGCCAGATGGCCTGAGTAGCATTCCTCAATAATTTGAAGCTATCAAATAAGTGGTGCAGAGGCACTTTTCAATGGCTTTCAGTTTACAATGCCATCAAATATGAACGTATGCACTGCTGTTTTGACAGCTTCAAGGCTGTTCAGCAGTACTTTTTGGGTCTGCTTTAAATGAAACAGGGGCCCTGAAACCTGTCATGCTCTAAGTTCAAGGGTTATTGTCTCCCACACTTCAACATATACTTTTCCTCAGTACCATCTACCTTGGTCCATAAAGCATGACACAAATAAATCACCCCATCAATGATTCCTTCTGCTTACTACCTCTGGATTGCGTAACAACCTTCCAATCTTGGCAACTGACTCAGTATATACTTGCAAATCTTGCAGTTAACTCTAATACCAGTCAACCATCTATTTGAGATTTGCTCTTCTACCCTGGGTATCATCAACCCTTAGACTTCCATTCTTGGTCACGCACTCACACTAGTTTGGAATCATTCCTAGATAGCTACATCAACTGTATAGTTCACAAGTAGACTATTCCCTTACCCTCCATAAGCTAAATATTCACATTCACATTGTCCTCACATGTCCTTCCTTCCTGTCTCCTCTATTACATCCTTTTACACTCATATTCTATTGTCTCACACCTATGCTATGAACTCAGAAACAACTTTACTGTTATTTCATTTTGCCATTCCATTCCTGTCATTCATTGACTCATCATGCTCTAGCTGTAGTTGACCATCCATCAGGTTGTATCTAGTCAACTTTGGATTACCTTATAAAGGCTGATTTTCCTGCCTGAAGATTCTCCCCTCAGTTAGTTAATTTCATACTTTCTTGCATTTTCTAAATCCAGTCATCACATTGGGCTAGGCTTTAGTTCCTTTCCATTGGAACCCTTCCTTCCTCTTGATTTTTTTTGAGCCACCAAATACTAAAGTTTGCACTTTGTAGTTAGCCTTGCTACCTTTCACTGTCCCTCCCACTCAGCCTCTCCCTTTGCACTCACAATCATCTAAGATTGCCCTATAGTAAATGGGGTGGTTGTGTGACAAAACCTCTGAAGTAAATCAATTGGGTTTGTCACAACTTTTGTATTTTGGGGAGAGATTGAACGATTTTCAATAATTGTCTTTATTGGTTAGAATTTTTTAGGCCTTTTTTTGGTTCCTGGGAAGATACACCCCCAAGCTTGAATTTATCCACATTCACAATTTCTTTGTTGAAAAATTGATATACCTCTTACACTTCTTTTGTCTTTTTATAAAAGAGGCGTGAATATACCATGGGAATAATAAAATAAATCAGGTTATGGGGACCAAAATACACCCATTTTTTATTTTATTTTTTGATGAAACCACTTTCCCACTGATTCAAAAGAAACTAAAGTTTATCGGAGCTATGAGTTTTTTTTATTTAGGGTGTATCAGAGTTGAAAAATATAATTTTTTTTATTTTTTTATTTTTAATTAAGGGTTTCATTGGGTTTCATCCAACTCTGCCTCTTAAAATATGCCATTGAAAATCAAATAAAAACCCACTTTTTTCAAAAAAGGTGTGTCAGATTTACATGTATCCCTTTTTTCCCACTCCCATCCAAATGCAAAATTATCAGACATAACCTCATTCTTTTTACACATCAACCACACCGTCATCTTGAAATTTCTACATACCACTTCAACCTCATTCTCAAATCTTTAAAAAAATACTTCTACATACCTCATCATTTCATTTCCTATACTCTGTCTTTGAATAAAAATAGTTTTTTTTGTAAAAAAAAAACAGGATTTGGGTGAGAAAACTAACCAGGATTATTCCTCTCACTCTTTCTCTGTTTGAATTTTGATTGTTAGTGTTCAAACCTGTTCAAAATTTAATCCCCCAGTTTTTGTCTTTTTTTTTTTTTTTTTTTTTTTTTTGAATTGGTTTAGGATGTATGTTCACCCAAGAACCCTGAACAGTTTTTTTTTTCTCTTTTTTTGGGTTGACTTGGAATTTTTTCAGTCAAACCTCATCTCTTGTTCACCAGTAACCCCCCACCCTGACCCTCCTCCACCTCACCACCAACATCACTTCCTACCTCAAACTAATTGGACTCCACCTCATCACAAACCACCACCCTAACCTCCTCATCACAAAACTCCACCACTTCATCAACACCATCCACCTCCAGGTCACCACCATCACAATCTTCTCCTTGCTTCCAGGCTTCACCATTGCAAACCACATCCTCCTCACCACCCCCATCTCAAGTTCAGCCCCCTCCCCCTCTCATTCTATTGCTTGCTCTCCTTGCTGATCCCCTCCCTTTCCTCTCAACCATCAGGACTCAACCATGGCTCCTTCACATCCACCTGGCCATCCTTTGTCTCCCTCTACATCTCACCCCCAGGTATCTCTCTTTCCTTTTGCTTTTCCCTTGCCTTGCTTTCTTTTTGATTTGCTCAAAAATTGGCTAATTGATTTTCAAATGAATTTGAAATAAATTTTCAAATAAATTTGAAAGAACTTTTTAGATAAATTTGGAAGAAATTTCAAAATAAATTTGAAATAAATTTTCAAGCAAATATGAAAGAAATTTCCAATCAAAGTTGAAAGAAATTTTCAAATTGGTTCTCATGTGGAAAAAAGACTTATTGGTGCTCTTGTTTATTTTTTCTTTAGGTGACCAATCAAGTTTTGTTTTCTTTTCCTTTTTTTTTCTAATTTTGTTTTTCATGAACTTGTTCAAAATGACCTTACTAAAATTATTTTATTCCCTTTATTGTTCTGATGCTTAGGTTGGCCAGATTTGAAGTCTGCTCTCTCTTTTCTTTGATTCTTTTATTTTTTACCCTTTGATTTGAATATGAGATGACTGATGCCAATTTTTTTTGGGGGTTCTGGCCTAGTTAAAACAAAAAAATAAAATAAAATCACACCAATTTTAAAATTTGGGTGATTTTAGCAATTTTATTTTGCCAAAATGATGCAAAAAGGTGTCCTTGGCATGATTATAGTGAAGAAATTATTATAATCACACCAATTGGGGTGCTTTCCCACCCCAGGAAGGCGTGCAGCCTTTTCAAGGCTTAAAGGAGTTCCTGGTGTTGGAGAACACACCATGTGATAGCCTTTTGGGCCCCAAAATGCCTTCAAACATTAATTGAGGCCCTGGGAGGCTAAATTAAGGCCTCTAGACCCCCTGTGGGGTCTCCCTGGGGTAAAATTTCTTTCATAATTCAAATATGGATGTTAATTGAGTTAATTTAATGTTTAAAAACTCTATAAGTATCAATTTTTTGAAATAAATTAAGAAATGGTGTCAGATATGAAAAAAAACTTTATCCAATGTGAAAAAATGATAATAATTCATTTTGTTTACAAAAAAATGCAATATTTCCAGTTGATTTGAAATAACTTTTTACCAAACATAAAAAAACATAAAAAAATTCTAAATATTCCTATTTAATTCTTTGAACTCCAAAATTTCTAAATATGCAAACAAAAATATCATCCAGTAAATAAATAATTATAAAAAATATAAAAAACAGATTTCATTGAAAAAAAATCAACATTTATGAGGGAATGTAAATACCTTCCTAAAAAAAAAGAAACAGAGTGAAAATTCTACGTATATCTATTTAATGAGGGCAACTTAGATAATTCCAAGTATTGAAATGTAAGCTTTATCAAGGAAAAAACAAAAACATTAAATGTTAAAAATTGATTTCTTTGAATAAGAATTGATGTTTATATTAGGGCGTATCAGAGTTAGCAAACCCCCCATTTTTTCTGAAGAAACACGCCATTTCAATGGCAGCTTTCTGAAATACACTTACCCCTTAACTGGTGTATTCCAAAATGGCAGGTTTCCTAAATGAAACCTGCAATTTATGCATCACTATCCATCAAAATGCAAATTATCAAAAAATAGGGAAAAGCCTTGTCATTTAAAATTAAGCTCATCCTATCCATCCACCTTGATTCTTGGAATAAGCCATCAACTTTTTCTTATCCTCCAACCAAAGCTCCTTCAATCCTAGGATTTGTGAACAGTTCTGATGCCTGATATCCTCTCGGAACTTGAAATTAAGCCATAGAATATTTAGTCAGTTCAAATACTGTGCTCAAACTGAGCCAACCGTCTGTAATTCAATTGGTTTGCCTTCAATAGTCTCATCCTGAGATCAATCTTTGACTCTTTTTGCAAGGGGGTGAGATTGGGATGATACTTGTCATTGGCAATCAAGCTCATCCTATCCATCCACTTTGAAGCTTGGCATCAGCCATCAAATTTGTCTTATCCTCCAAAAAACGCTCTCTCAAGCCTAGGATTGGTGAACAGTGCTGAAACGTGATATCCTCTCTGAAATTTAAATTAAGCCATAGCATCTTTCTCAGTTCAAAGTAAGAAGACTGTATTTTTCTCAAAACAATGGGATCCGCCAACCACAGATACCTTGACTCAATTGGCCCTGATGGCCAATTTTTCTATCTTAGATAATCCATCTTCATCCCCTTCTATTCCTCCAGATTTACTCACAAAAAGCAATTGTTTGACCAGTTTAATTTCAAAACCATTGATCAAACCATGTCTAGCTGAACTACCATTTGAAATCAAGTTTCCAAGTCTTCTGGGTGAATTCATTGAGTGAAGAAAATTTTTAATTCTCTAATGATAGTGATTTTTGAAGAATAAGAAAATGCCAAATTCTCAAAATATCCATTGAAATCTAAATTTATCACTTACTCTCAATCTCATCAAACTCAAAATAAAATAACATCCCCCCTTCCTCATCCCCCAATCCTTAGCCTGACAATCACAAATCAGATCCCAAATCCTCCAAATCCCCTCCATTGCCTCCAATTCATGACTTATCTCTGGTTGATCAAATGTTCTATTAAATTTTCTGACTTTTTATGTGGCAGTCTCTAGATCTCAAAATATTTGATGGGGAAAAACTTCAAAAAATTTGTTCAAACATAATTTGGAGACAGTCAGAAAACATCAAAAGGATATGGTAGCAAGTATCTGCTGTGTATTTGTAGGAATAAGAATTGGATGGTTGGAAAGAGTGTGCAAAACAAGACATCAAAGATTTTTGGCAGTGGGATGAAGAACCCAGGTCAACCAAAACGTTTGGCATACTAGAAACCTCACAAATATGGATATTGACCTTAGGACCATCAAATTGGATGATCAACCAAATTTTACATTGTTTTAGTCTTGAATTTATTTGGAGATTTTTTCATGATGGAGTGTTGATATTTATCAATACCAAAGTGTAAAACAAAAGTCAAAGAAGGAGAATGTAGGGAAAGTGTGATTTCAACAACTACTGATAGAAGAAATTATTTGAGAATTCTGATCCCTCCTCCCTCCCTCATCTTCAACTGCAAGAAGTAAGTCAAATAATCAACCACAGTATCCCATTAAGATCAATCAATTGGAAGCTAAATTAATTTGAAATATAAAATATTTGCTCAAGGGGGATTTGGAAATACTAACTTCCGTCAGGAACTAGATAGCTCAGTGTTTTGGTGTCCTTTATGGACACAAGGAAACTTGCAATTCTCCATTCATTTTGATTTATGGATCTGCCACTGGGTGAATACCAAGAGAAATTGAGATCATAAATTGCAGCTTAGGCATCATAGATCCAATTTCTCTCTCCTTGGTGAGAGTTATATTTTCATTGATCCCAAAATTTTAAGAATTGGATTGCAAAAGAAACTAAGAGAAGGTGTACATTTCCTGAAAAAAGGACAGGAAATGGGATACCTAAAACAGCTCTTACCTAAGAGCAGACAATGATGTTATGGAAAGAATGAAGTAGTTTGAAGGAAAGGAAAGGAAAAAATTTAAAATAATTGAATTGGATGAGTAAAGATGAAGTTTCCTTGGATGGCAAGCTTTTAAACCAGGTTTGTCAGTAGGTGAGAATGTTAGAGTTGATGATCTGTGCTCAAGGACAAGTAGAATGGCTTTGTTGGTTTTAGTTAGCAAATGGAAGAATTTAAGAGAAACAAAGATGAAATTAATTGGTAGTTAGGATGAATGAGAGTCAAGCAAGGAGGTGGTGCATACTCTTTGTATTTTTATAGACATGAATGACTGAGTCATAAACAAGCTGCACTTGGGGCATTTGAGATATCACAGATGAGGGAGAAAGAGAGTATCAGAGCCTGTCCTGGTCCTGGTGAATTAGGAGTTGGACTGGATTGAGTCAAAATAAGGTGCATGAGTGAGAGGTGAGGCCTGAGTGATGGTATTGACTGATGATGGTTTTGGGGCATCCAGGTAACCATCATTGTCTATAAGGAGGGGATAATCAATCAAATTAAGATTTAAATTTCAAACAAGAGCAGCAGGGGTGGACAATAGTGGGAGAGGAGAGGAGATTGAGTGGTGAAGGGATGATCAGAAATAACTGGGAGATCTTTGAATTCAGAATAGGTATGATTCTTTGATGGATTGATTGGATTTTAGGCTTGGAGATGGTGCAGGAACAGTGCAGTTGGATGTGTTTCTCTGTTTGATTCTTGACTTTATATACTATATTCAAAAAAAATCCACTTTTCTTTGGGTAACTCTGACATCCCTTCTGTGAAATAAGTGGATTTTTTCATTTTCTAATGGCAGGTTTGAAATGGCAGATTTGGGCTGAAACCTTCCATTAAAAAAATGGCGGGTTTTTTAACTCTGGTGCACCCTATTGGGATGTGAATAAACTATACCAAAAATAAAAAGACAAATGAAAATTTTCAATATACCTGTTTTTTACATAAAATGAAAATATGTTGAAATATGCCAACAAAGAACTAATTTATTAACATAATAAGAATGATAAAATAAAATTAAATAAAATATTCCCTTGAATAAAAACTGATATTTCATGCAATGTGAATATATTTTGACAAAAAATAAAACAAAACACAAAAATTAACAATAGAACTATTGAATTGGAGAAACTCAAATATTATCAAACATGACAAAAGAGACTGCATCAAGTTCCAGAATAATCAACAAAATATCAATTTTGATATTTCTTTTGTTATTTTTGAACTTGATGGGGTTTCTCTGGAAAAATTTAATGATTTTTTAATTCCTATTATCAAATAGTTGTATTTCTTATGTTATGTGTTTTTTTTATTTATGATAAAAATATATTTACACTCCATCAGAGATAGCAATTTTTTCCAGAGAAATCAATTTTTGATTCTATCATCATTATTATGTTAATTAATGAATTATTTTTTGAAATTTTATAAAATATTTTAATAATCCTTCCTTATAAAAGAATCATAGGAATATTTAATTTGGGTTGTGTCAAGTTTGGCATAAAATATTTAAATCCCACTCAAAATATCCATTCTTATTCAAGGAAATAAATTTTTTATATTTGATTTTCTTTTTATTTTACTTCATGAAGCTTATTTTTTTATATTCAAATATATCTAAATTCCCCTCATTAAATAAATAGATTTAGTATCTTTCCTTTTTTATATTTGGTAAAAAGCAAAGGTATATACATGAAATCAGTAAACTTTATTTTTCTTTAGTGAAATCTGTTTTCAATATTTTTTATAAAATTATTCATTTACTGGATGATATTTTTGCCTGAATATTTAGAATTATTTGAATTCCAAGAATGAAATAGTTATATCTGGCATTTATTGATGTTTTTTTTTGGTAAAAATAAATTCAAATTCCACTGGAAATGATCCTGTTTGTATGCAAACTGAATTCTTGTCATTTTTCTTATTTTTCTGATGAAACCATTTTTAGAGTATGAGTTGAGATTTAAATTCCTTGCAAAAAATTGATATTTATAGCATTTTAAATATCAAATTTAGTCAATTGATTTCCATATTTGAAGGGGTCTGGAGGCCTTTATTTAGTTTGCCAGGTCGTCAATCAATGTTTACAGGCCTTTGGGGGCCCAAAAACCCATTAAATGGTGTGTTCTCCCACCCCAGGAACTCCTTTAAAAATAAAAAGGCTGCACATCTTCTTGGGGTGGGAAGGCACACAAATTAGTGTGATTATAGCAAAAAATCACTATAATAACACCAATAGGGCATATCAGAGTTAGCAAATCTGCCATTAGAAACCCACCATTTTTTTTGACCAAAACCACTATTTTTAATGGCAGGTTTCTGAAATACACATACCCCCTAACTGTTGTATTTAAAAATGGCATATTCCATGGAAATTGTCAATTTCAAACATCAAATCTGCCATTTATGCATCATCATCCATCCACCATCCATTGCATGCAAAACACCCATCCACACCTCCACCTCAGAAAATCCATACCCATCCCATCTCCATCTGTTTGCACACATCTCATATCTGTTGCTTCACATCTCCATAAACTTGCATCTCCATTGCTTTGCACACATACCATCTTCATCTCATCACCCCACATCACATCACGATCCTTCTCATCATTTCCAATCAAACTAGCCAGCAGCAAGTTTAAAATGCAAGAAAGCTGACTGAATTTTTTTTATTATTTGACTCTGATTCAGAATCCAGTTTGGAATCAACTTGGTTAGCTTTGAATTATCTATTGGAGAAGAAATAAATGGTTCCAAGAATACAGATTCTCCACAACCCTATTTATGAAAGGCAAAAGCTTCATCTCATCCCCAAGTTAAGCTTCCAGCAACTATTCTGAACTTTGTTGCCTTCATTCATGAATCTTTTGGAGATGATTTGAGACCACTACATCTTTCAGAACAATTCTTGGAGTCCTCAATGCAATCAAGCTATCCAACTGGGTGTTGCTCTTTGTAGATTGGGATCAAATGAAAATGGAGCATCAATTAATCAATTAGAAAATCTATTCTTGGTTATTTATGGAACCATTGGCTCATACACCAAAAGATTCATGATTGCTATCCTATCTTTCCCTTCCTCAGTCCTTTTTTGGCCAATCAAAGAAGAATTCAAGGATATATCCCCAATAATGGAGACTAAAGGCTTTCCTGGTTGCACTGGTTTTTTTGATGGAACCACTATCCCCTTGAGTCAAAAACCCAAGCTAGATGGCAACCACTATTTTGATCCAAAAAAAGGCAATTGATTCTTTTTTTAAAAAAAACCAATTGATAAAAAATTTGATAACACACTGACCAAATATGTTTTATCTGTTTTTTTAGATACTCTGTGGCACTACAACTTAATTGTGATAACAACAAGAGGTTCATATCCCTCCATGCTGGCCTTCCAGGTTCTTCTCATGATTCATATGTTTTCAATCACATGTAGATTGCCCAACAACCAGAGAACTAATTCAACCAAGATCAATACCTTCTGTAAAATTAAGGTGATTCTGGTGGGAAATATCTTGTTCCAGCTTATCAGAATGTTTTTTCCAATGATTTTCAAAAAACCAATTTCAACTATCATCTTGCTCAATCACGTGTGTAGATTAAACATGCAATAGGTGTTTTGAAAGGAAGATGGGACAGCTGAAGGGAAATGCAACAAAAGCTCCAAAATCCCAAAGAAATTAAGGTCCTTATCAACAGGATTATCAGTTTTTTAATCCTTCACAAAATTTTAGCCAACATCAAAGATGAATGGGAAGAAATATTTGATGACAATATTCCAAATCCTCCTCCAGTCATCCCTTTCTCATGTTTTCCCTCATCTTCTGCCATGAAAGAGCGGATTCTACCCCTCAAACTTGCTCACATTGATGAGTAAAATTCATTTTTGACATAGGTAAACAATCACATCACAGTAATTTTTGTTTTTTTTTCAACCAAGAATCCTAGGCTGACTCTGGTTTTTTTTTTTTTCTTTTTTTTTTTTTTTTTGGTGGACATAGACAAAAAAAAACCTCTGTCTCATAACTCACCCCTCACCAAACACAGCTCACCCCACTCACTCACTGGTCCACTCCTTCCTCCTTCTCACCAAACAAATTGGTTAACTCCTTACTCCTCCTCACCAAACTGACTCACCCACCACCTCCATCTCAATTGCTTGTTTGCTCAACACCCCCACCTACTCCTTGCTCATATTGATCAATTAATCATCTTGCTGAGCCCCACCCTCATCCTACTCCTTCAGGAAAATCCTCCTTGTCCTCTCTCCTCTGTTGCTCACCACCCTGCTGCATGTAAGCACCACCTGCCCCTGCTCCTCCTCCTCCCTTGATCAATTGGTCAACCAATGACCAACCAGCAGCTGACCCCACCCCCTGCTCCTCCTCCTCTCTTGATCAATTGGTCAATCAATTACCAAAAAAAAGCTGAACCCACCCCCTGCCCCTCCTCCAACTCAGGACATCCCCCCATCCTTACTCCTCCATTGCTAACCACCCTGCCACACTTCCTTGCTCCTCCATTGCTCACCACCCCGCCGCAGTTAAGTTTCACCCGCCTCTCCTCCTCCTCCTCCATTGATAAATGACCAGTTGATTGGTTGATTGATGATCAACCAACAGCTGACCCCACCCCCTGCCCCTCCTGATCCTCAGGCCACCCTCCCCATCCTTGCTCCTCTGTTGCTCAACACCCCGCGGCAGGTAAGCTCCACCCGCCCCTCCTCCTCCCCCTCCCTCAATCAATTGGTTGATCAATGACCAACCAACAGCTGACACCACCCCCTTACCCTCCTCCTCCTCAGGAAATCACCCCCCACCTCCTTTCTCCTCCATTGCTCAGCACAGCCCCCCCCCCTCCTCCTCCTCTTAATTTGATGAGACTGATTTTTGTTGATTGGGTGATGATAAATTCACAACCCCCAGTCATGTGGGAGCTTTGTAGGGCCTTACACAACCCATTAAACCCATGGGGCCCATAAAAAACTCCGGGCAACCCCGGGGGCCGGTAACAATGAGGCAACTGGCAGTGGGGGGGATTTGATAACCCTCCCACCAGCCATGAACAACTAGGCCGGTTGAAGCAAGGAAACCAACAGTGGGGGGGACCTGATCACCTCCCAACCATTGAGGGGCACTCTCCCCCCCCCCCCCTTTACCAAGGGGGAGGAGCAACGTGGCTGAGGGGATCTGACCACCCCCTAGCCCATCTTCCAATAGCAAAAACCTGGGGGAATCGACCCCCAGGGCCCTGGTAGGGGGATTTGACCACCCACTTCAGGTAATTGACAGAAAGAGAGGGGGCATGTCTGCCAGTTACATCCCCCCCCCTAGTTGTGTGTGGTGCCACACAAATGCAAACCATTGTGTGGCATGCTACACAACTAGGGGGGTGCATGTAGAGGCCAAACAACTCAATTGAGTTGTGTAGAGGCCACACAACTTCATTGTAGTTGTTTAGCATGCCACATGACCCATTTGAGTTGTTTAAACAACTCAAATGGGTTTTGAATTTATTATTACCCTTGTTGATCATCTACCTTGATTACAACATGAATTATTATGTTTTTTTTTGCTTTTTTTTTTATTCCATGTAATGCAACCTGCCGTTTGACCCCTTTTCCTTTCCACATCTGCCCTTTTTCTTGACCATCTTTTCTTCTCTCACTAAACTCAGAATGTTAAAAAATGAATTGAATCCTTTCTTGATCCTCACCGCAATTGTAGCATGTGGATGGGAGATGATTTGCCAAACATACAGAGAGGTGTAAATAATAGGGCTTGTTGGCAAAAGAGGAATCAAAAGAGAGATTCTGGAATCTCTTTGAAAGTGGAAGAGGAGGGGATTGATGAAAATGTTGTGTGGCCTGGAAAAACACTGAAACCTTTGGATCTGTATCCTATCATGGTTGCCAATTGAAAGATGTTCCCCAAAGAGTTTGAAAAATCCAAAGAGAGGATCAAATAATTCTGATTCCTCAGCTCTGGGAAAGTTATTGTTATTGATGAATGCAATTGAAAGTCTGTGGTTGTAATCATTGAGTTTTTCCCTTTGAATAAACTCTCTGAGAAAGAGAAGAATGAAATAAACTCTGTCACCACTTTCCTTCACCAATCAAAAAAAAATTTTCAACACCATTTTTCCCTCAAGATCTTGGGGTGGAAAATGTGGGCAATTGGATGGCAAAAATCAATTAAACCTTTTGAACTATTTTGAAAATATTTGAAGAAAGCCGCTTTTCAATATTCCACTCAAGATTATTGTATTTTGAACCTTGGGCCCAACAAGGTCTCACAAATTTTGGGCCAAATATTTCAAAAATTAGCCGGACTTGTGTTCAAATCCAACTGTGAAACAATTATGGACAACAATATCCTCTCCTTCTCTTCATTGGAATTTGTATCCTGCCTCACTCCTTTTGACTGTGCCCCCCACATCACCTTCACCTCCAATTCCTTCTACAACTCTCCTAATATTGACCATGGAGATGTTTCATCCTATTCATTTTGACTGGTGGTTCCAAATAACAAATCAAATGGGCAAATTATTGACAATGAGGAAGAATAACAAGTATCTGATGGCCAATCTGTTTTTCCTGGATTGGGTTTTGGTATTTATTTCAAAGAAAAAGGTGGGTTGAAATGATTTGGGCAGCAAATGATTACAAGCACTGTAATTTTCCTGCTGTGGAGACCACCACTCATACAAGGATGGCCATTTCTATGAAAATCAAAAAAAAACAACTTGGAACACTTGCAATGACTTGAAAAGTGGGAAAATATAATCTAGAAAAAAAATTAAATAAAAATAAAAAATATTTGTTCTTTGGTTGAATTAAAAATAGTCTCAAACATTGTTGTAATCAAAAATTATTTTTTTGTTTTTCTTTTTAAAATTTTTATCAAAGTAAATATATTTAAAAGCCCAGGAATTAAGTAATATGCTGTATTTTCTCAACTTTTCTACTGCTACCAATACATTCCATGACTACCAATAACCCATATTATCTTTCCATTTCCAGTTATTCCCCCTCTTCCTCCAGTTTCTCTTCCAGTTGATCCTTCTCCTTTTCCTCTTTTTGAAACTCTAGCTCTGCCTGTTTCAATTTCCACTCAGCTTCCAAATTTCTTTGATAAGCCAAACTCTTGGATTTCTGTTTTTGAAAGTCCCACTTCTCCTTTTCAAATTTAATTTTTTCATATTCAATTTGTGATTTCACTGTTTTTTGGCAGGGAATAGGAATTAGCTTGATTTTGAAAGCCAGGAGAATCAACCAATGCACTTACTTGAATCTTTCTTCTCCACAATATCCTCAAAGCCAGAAAAATTTGAAGTGTTTCTGCTCTTTTGACAGCTATTGAGGTTGATGTCAATGGAATTGGATGCCTTTTGCTTTCCCTTTGCAGAGGAGGTTTTTGTGGTAACTTCATCAATCTTATTTGAAGGTGATGTGGGAGGCCCCATTGGCTTGAGTTTTTGGCCATTCAGGAAAGGATGAGTCCATTTTTTACATTCTAAATCATTCAGGATTGACGAGAAAAGAAAAGAAATTACTTCCTTACTTGAGAAGATGTTGATTGAAATTGAAACACTGGAATTTCTGACTCCCCATTGGCCAATTTTTTCATTTCTTCCACCCCAGGAAGGGAACAATCAAAAGATTTAATTGAGGGATACAAGAAAGGGTTTGAATGGTTAATCAATGCTAATGTGGACATGATTGGAGCTGGTTTTGTTGGAATATCCTCCTCCAAATAAGATTGAGGCCACTCAGAGGTTTTTTCAGGATTGTTATTGCTAGGCTGAGCATCCACAGCACAGTTCTCAGCATCAACAGATTTGGATTTTTGGGCATCAAAATCAGCTAAGGGGGTGATTTTGGCCTTCTTTCCAAATATTTCATCTTTATGAATATAAAAAGGACACATCAAGTCAAACTTATCAACCACCAATTTTATTCCCTTGGCTTTATTTGGGTTGGTGATACCAAAGCCAGTGGAGACTGAAATTGAGTGGACCTTTTAGTACTTTGTTCAATATTTATTGAATTTCTCCCTCACCTGTTTGGATGAAAGATCCATCCTAACTTTGGTTTTATTTTTTAGTTTGTGGGCCATCAGGGGATAACCATTAACCTTAAATGATGGAGGTGGGCCAACTTGTGTTTCATTTTTGTATCCAAAGCAAGCATCATAGTTGGAGGGAATTTTGAGCCAGTTTACCAGAATGATGTGATCAACTCTTTTGAGCTGAATTGAGCCTTTTGGAGCTGATGGGGGAGGATTTTTTGATGTCGATTTCCTTGGGGATGTTTGCTTTGGTGCATTGAATTTCTTTGGGACTTGCAAGGGTAGGTTTTCCAAGGGGCCATGTGAAAAGAGTAAGAGGTATGAAGGGATGAAGGGATGGGAGTGATAAAGCAATGAGAGTTAGGAAGTGATGAGATTAATAATTGATGAGAGTTAGTAAGTGATGAGAGAAATATTTGATGAGAGTTAGCAAGCAAAAAGAGGGATAAGTGATGATAGAAATAAGTGTGAGAGGGTTAAAGTGATGAGAGTGATAAATTGATGAGAGTGAGGAAGTGATGGGGATGATGACTCAGATATTTCCAATGAGGTTGGAGGTAGAAGGGGGTGACAAATGAGGGTTGTATGATGTGGACCAATGTGTGGTTGGGAGAGTGAATTTGTTTAAATACTTCATCCAAAAAAACCATTTATTTTCAGGTAACTCTGACACGTCTGATGTGAAATAAGTGGGTTTTTTTGATTTTTAATGGCTGATTTGGTTTGGAAACCGCCTTTAAAAAATTGCAGGTTTGGTTAAATCTGATACACTGTGGAAAGTAAGAGAGTTTTACTCCCCTACTTGTCCGTAAGTTCCGGAATCAACGGTCCTAGCGTCTGTAAAGATAAGGATGCCCCAATATATATATAGAGAGAGAGAGATAGATAAAAAGGATGCCCCAATATATATATAGAGAGAGAGAGATAGATAAAGATGAATTTCCTTCCTTTCCTTTTGTTTCTGTATCCTAAGCCCTATCTTAAGCCGTTCTCCTAAGCCGTCCTCCTTCTCCCCCCGCCAAGCTGGGGTTGAGAGTGCGGAATTTATGCCCACACTCCCAACCCTAAACTAAGTACAAGCGCAATGACAGCCCAAGAAAAAATAGAAAAGAAACCCTAAAAAACAGAAACCTAGCCTAGCCCTAACCCTTTCCCATGGCGCAATCATCCTCCAGTCCAACTACCCTTACACACACCCGGTTTTTCCTTCTCCTGACACAGCCCTCCGCCACGCCCTACTTGGATCCCCTGCATTGTCCATATCCGCCCGGCGCACCGCAGGATTTCCTGCCCCACGGGTTGACCCGCTCTTGCGCGCTCCTTCCCCACTCCTATAGCCCAAAACACCCCCCTCTATCTTCCCAAACTAGCTGCCCGCAAACCTGGTTGGGCCAGCTCCATTCTTGAGTCTCCAATTTCCGAGCGGGCTGCAACCCACCACACCCATTTAAGCCCAACCTGCGCCTGGTATGCTGAGCCTGACCTACCAAATTCTGAGCGCTCCAACCGCGGCACGGTTCCCAATCTCAGGCTGTATAACGACACCAAAACACAATGATAAGGCATCAAAAAAAGGAAAATCAATAGAAACTGTATAAAAGTTTTTATTTAATATTCTTCAAATAAAATTCAAAGATAAAAAATAATTAATAATAATGCAAGAAAAATCAAAAGATGAATGAAAATTCAGTAGAAAATAAAATTTGAAGTAGATTGCAAGAATAATCAGAAATCATCAAGAGAAAAATTGAATGTTATGAGAATATGCATTCAATTATCTTCAGATCAGTTTCAAAGTTGAATAAAAAATAAAAAAACAATAAATTATTGGAAAATGATAAATAATTAGAACTGAGTTCTATAAAAAATTTAACATGTATAAATGATATATCATGAATGAAAAATTAAATTGAAGTTAATTACAACAATATTTGAAGGATTTTAAAGGATGATAAACCAAAAAATAAATAAATGGTCAAAAAATTATTTTAATACCCTCAAAAACAGCTTGAAAGGAGAATAGAAATTCTTGATTAAATTCCACCAAAAAAAAAGCAAAAAGCAATTGAATTGAAACTCATTTTAAGCAGGCTAACCAATTAATAAAAAATTAATTTAAATTAATTTCTAATTGAAATAAATATCTAATTGAAAAAAATCAATAAAATGAATAAATATAAATGAAATCAGGATTGATCTTGAAGCAGAATGAAGAAAGATAAAAAATTCAATTTAAATATCATCAAAAATGAAGCAAATTATCACAAAAACAAATTTAATTGTCTTTCAAAATTAATAATTTTCAATGAAATATTTAACTTTTTGAATCTTTATAAAAGGAGGAAAAATGAAAATAAAATTTTTAAAAAGGTATCAATTTTTGAATTTGAGTTTCTTCAAAGGAACTTCAAACATTTATTAGGAAAGATTTTTTCAAAAGAAAAAAAAAAAGGGCGACGATAAATTCACAACTCAAATGAGTTGCGTGGCATGCTACATGACTACAATTGAGGTGTGTAGCCTCCACATGACTTGAGTGTAGTCGTGCAGCCCCCACATGACTAGAAGTTTTTTGGGAAAAAAAAACTAAAATAAACTAAATAAAAATAAAAAGAAAAAAAGAAAAAAACAGAAACCAACCAAAAGATCAAGAAATGTTGATTTTTTTGGTAAAAATGAAAAAATGAAAAATAAAATAAAAATAAGTAAAAAAAAAACTGAAGAAAAAACTGAAGAAAAAACAAAACAACAAAAATTAAATAAACAATGAAAGAGTCTATGGAGCAGCCCTAAAGTATAAGTGCCAAAAAATACAAGTTCAACTTGACTAGCCCTAAAGTAAAAGTTTCAAAAAATACTAGTTCAACTTCACAAGCCCTGAAGTAAAAATACCAAAAAAAAAAAAAAGTAACTTGACAAGCCCTAAATTAAAAACACCAGAAAAAAAAACAAGTTCAACTTGTGTTAAGCTGATCCCATCACAATGAGGAAAAATACTCCTTAGGATGGGATCAGCCCAATAAAATTTGAACTGACTTACAAATAAAACCTCACTCAAGACACTCATCATAATGATTTTAACTCAAAACACTTAAAATAATGATGTTAAAAATTTGCTAACCCTTTATATTGATAGAATTACAAGATCAGCATCAGAACCCAAACCCAAATGATGAAATTAAAATGATGTCTATAAATTACAATACAACTCAAGTTGATCTTGGAGGTGAAAAACCCAACAAGAGGCTGTTTTAGAAATCATGGAACGTGGTTTGGAAACTATGGGGGGGATTGGAATTAAATCTCCCTTAAGTACAAGCTGGACACAATGGTTATTATTGAAAAATGAAATGAATATTGGGTCTGATTCTTCTTTTACCCCCATTTTCACAGGAGTATAAGTACAACATGAATCCAATTAAATGAAACATATTGGTCTTCCATAAGTATGTTCTATTATTTGAACCATATCTAACTTTGAAAGCCATTTTGAAGATGTAATCTTTTCATTGATGTCATTAACATGAAGTATTTTTTGTATCTTTTCAACTTCTTTAATTCCACCAAGGATCTTAGAATAGCACATCTTATTCTTCCTCAATTTTTTAAGAATTTATTTTTGTACTTGAAACCATCCATGCTCATCATACCCAAGTGATTTAGAAATGACTCTAAATCCAAAATTTCCATCACCAACTGGATTCCAAACCTCCCCCAAGAACTTATGTAAGTTCTTAGTTATATGATTGAGGTAATTCACTTCATAAAATCAAAAATTAGTTAGCCAAAATTGTAATCTCATTAAAGGAATAAATACTCACCAAAGATGAGCTTCTTTTTGACTCCTCCATTTCTTCTTCTTCATCCTTTGAAAAGGAATCTTAATCCAACAGAAGGGACCCTAAAATACTTTAAGTCTCTTCCACTAAACTATTAAATCCAGATGAAGAGTTTTCCTGGCACTAGAGAAATCATTTTAACATCAGTTCATTAAACCCAAAAAATGAAAATTTCACAAAAGAAAAGACTTACAATCTTTTTTCTTTTCTTATTTGATGCCCTTCTAATTCTCTTTTCACACTTAATTTTCTTCTAAAATTGTTCAAATCAAGAAGGATCTCTCTGGTTATCTGTCAATTTTGGCCAACCTCTAGTTGATTGCAATACTTTTGGTTCAAGTCTTGGCTTTGATCAACACTTTAAAGTTTTTTGAATCAAGTAATTCCACATCCCGCCGTAATCTTTTGTCAGGATATACCAAGATCATTGCATTGAGCTTTTCATGTAACTGAGAATTTTTGAGAATTTCCTCAACATTTAACTTCCAAAATTCAAAAGGATAAAACATTATTAAAGTAGGAATCATCTATCAAAAAGCATTAATACCATTAAACCAACTTACAGAACTAGAACTGCAAGGGTCATAATCTAAAATCCACTGAGGATGAAAATACTCAGGCACAACAGATCCTTGGAACACTAGTAGTTCACCTATCTGGTAGGAGCAGGGAAAAACCATAGTCTTGGAGTATGACTTGGTGCACACTTTCCCATCATGGTTCTGCTTTAACTTCTTTAATTGTTTGAAAACAAGTTTAATTCCCTCTAAAGGCAACTTGTATTTCAATGTAAACAGTTCAGTGGGAGGAACTATTCCTATCTTTATTTTAGAGTTGTAAAGGGAAGCCTGAACCAATTTAATTTGATTGGAAACTGTTACCTCTAGGTTCCTCCAAAAATCCAACTTGTTTCCAAAAGAATTTTCAAGGAATTGTTTGAGATTTGCATGGGCCCCTTCAACCCAAGACATGGTTTTATTTCCAAAGTCAGGGTTTTTGAAAGTCCAAGCCATTACAAACATCTCTTTGATACTTGAGCACATCCTCACAGTCTTCCAAGAAAAACTTTATACCATTCATAATGCAAGCAACCCGAAAATAGGAAGATTAACAGTAGAGGCAGTGATTTGGCACTTAATCAAAGTTCTGAATCATTGACCTCTGCCTCCTCCTTGTTTTTGGAAGCCCCATACTTAGGCAACAGAGACATAAAGCTTTTCCACCCTTCAACATCATTATTAAAGAAAACTTTACAGTTTTCTTGTATTTTTTTAGACAAGTGCCACTGACAAAACTATCTTTTTGACTCAGTGAAAATATGTTCTATAGCAAAAAACAGAGCTTTTTCACAATCCATCACAAATACTTTTGCAAGTCTCTCAGGATCATAATCCAGCTCCTTTTTTGCATTTAAAGACCAACTGTAGAACTCAAAAATTTCTTTTGTTATAAAAACAAGAGCTTTTGTGAAAGTTCTTTGGTTGGCTGCAATTCCTACAACATGCAATAGAGGGATGTTTTACTTATTTTTTTTAAGTACAATCCAACATAGGAATATGATAGAATTGTTTGAAAAGCTTTAATGACTTGGGTTGGGCCAAGAAAAGGGCCTCCAAGTGACCCTCTCCACTGAATTTTGCTTGATTAACCCATCATGAGTTACCAATTTGTTCAAAGAGGACCACCATAACACTTTTTCCCTTAAGTTCTGCAAGTGCTACCTTATGCTTAGTTTTATATATTTTTTGATCATCAACACATTTGCCACCATCAATCTTGCTCAATTTTTTTTCAGTTGAATATTCTTGAGCCCATCATTCATGCATTCTTTGAAATTCACTAAGGCCACCCCAGAGATTCTCCTGAGGTGATGATGCACCAAGGGGTGTGTAGATTATTGATGGTTATGTTGATCATTTCTGTAGGAGATTTTCCACAATGGGTCTGCCTTTGTGTGACTTGCATGGATTAAAAACTTGCACCCAACCTTCCTTGTGTGAGTTTGCCTTGAAAATTTGGTGAGCAATTTCCCAGAGTAGGAACCATGTCTATAAAAGGATAAAGCCATATATTTATCATTCTTTGAGTTGAAAACAGTCAAAGTGTGACCATGCTTCATTGCCGATTTTTGACAATAGTTTTTTGCCTCTTCCCTAGTAGGAAAAGCTCTCACAGGGGGTGGGTCAAGTGGATCTTTCATTGTTACATAGTCATAGTTACATATTCATAGGTCAGTTTCCATCAAATTAAATGAGTCAAAGACCAGATTAACATAAAATTTTACTCACCACCAGAGGTCATATTAATTTTTGAAATATTTTGTTCCTCAATTGTAACCCTAGATGAGGATGCAATTGGGTCTTCCAATGTTTCATTTCCCAAATCCTTTTTTCCCACAGCTTTGTTAATGGCACTATCAATGTAGTCCTTCAATGAATGCATTTCAAAAAAAGGAGGGTGTGCCACTGTTCCCATAATTCAAAAAAAATGCAATGGTACTTCAGTATTCAATTCAGATTTCAATTGAAGAACTACAAAGTTTGCTCACTTTCGAGTTGAGAAAGATCAAGTTTTGCGGGATTTTATGTTTGCAGTTTTACTTTAGTTTCAGTTTAGTTTGAATGAGTTGGTTTTCAGTTTCACTTTATTACACTTTATATTCACTTTAGTTTCACTTTGGGATTGCTAGGTGTGGTCCAATAGTCCCACATAGTATGAATTGATCCCAAATATGGGTTGATGGAACCCAAATGTAGTCCAAGGGGTCCCAAAAATTCTGGCACAACCCCCGGGGGGTTGTATACCCCCAAGCACACCTCAAAATGGCCGTTTACAGGGGTACACAACCCAAAATTTCTGTTTATGGGGGTTATACAACCTTCCAGGGGTTGCGCGTGTTTGTAACAACACTTTGGACGCGTGTATACGCCTGTATGAGCCCCCACATGCACTTTGGATGCGTTTATGGGCCCCCACATGCACTTTGGATGCATTTATGGGCCCCCACACGTCTATTGGGCCATGTAGGGCCATACACAACTCCCATGGCACGACTGGGAACCAAGAATTTATCATCACCCAAAAAAAAAACAGTGAAAAAATAAATGAAAATTGATGGAAAATTAAACTTGAGTTAGCTGTGAATCAGAAGAGAAAAAAATGAAAAATTTGTTAAATAATGAATCCAAACCAGCATTAAAGCTGCTCCTGCAAAGTGTGTTCATAAAGTTTTCTTTAAATCTTGATGATTATTTTGATTCATTTTTGAAGCTTCCCCAAAGGTGCTTCAATTCATATTATCAATTTTTTTTTTTTTTGAATTCTTATTCTTCTGGTTCAAAGTTTCTTTGGCGCTGACTCAAATCAAATATCTATTTAAAATTTATTTATTAATTATTTCCTGATTGTTGATGGTCCTTAATTCATCTCAAAAACTCATTTGAGAATTATTCAATCAACATTTTCATTGATTCTTTATATGTTTTCTTCCCTTCTTCTTGAAGGGGAATTTGAAGCATATCAATCTCAAATTTATATGAAATTTCAATTTATTGATTCAGATTTGTGGTTAATTTTTTCATTTTATTCAATCATCTCTCAATAGGATTGAATTTAATTCTTGACAAGTTTTCTTTTCTTTTTTTTCTTTTTTCTTGATTTCTTTATCAAAATCTATTGGATGCTTTCAATCAAGCTTGAGTTTCAGAAATTTATTTTGAATTTTTCTCATCAAGTGGTATTTCAATCTATTCTTTAGGACAAAATATTTTTGAGTTGAAGATTTTTTTAAGGGTTTAAGTTTCTTTTCCTTCCAAAGTGTGATTCTTGTATTTATTTTGATGATGATATGAACTGAGACAGAAAGACACAAAGCAGATGAGCTGAGTGTTGAGATTGCTGTGGAAGGATGAAGAGATTTATCCTTCCAAAGCTTCTACCTCAGGTATACAAACAGTGTAATATCAAAAATGATGATAGGTGAGTGAAAGTTTTCAGGCAGATAGAGAACAGGAGGAAAAATGAAATGACACAGAACTCAAAATATTTATTAACAATGAGTGCAAGGTTTATTCATTTTTTCTTTTCTCAATGATAGCATACCCTTCTGTTTTTTCTTCTTTTTTGAAAAAAAAAATCTTTCCTGATCAATCCCAGTAATATTCTTTGGGTAAAATGAAGCATGGTGGTCTTAATTTTTACAGAGAAAATCCCCAACACAAAAACTTTTGTTTTTTTTTTCAGTTTTTCTGGGAACCTAGATCAAAAATAAATCTAATATATATATAATTCCCAAAATGAAATTGATCATTATTCCAAGAAAAACAAAACATTTTACACCTTCAATATTTCTTTTTCATGTTTATGTAGCTCAAAATAATATTTTTTTCTCAAAAATTTCCCTCAAAATTTAAAAATTCAACATTGATCAGTATTACTGAAGACTTGATGGATTTTTAGTGGAATTTGGATTGGTAGTTGCCTATCACATACTATTTGAATACACTTTTGAAGTTTTTATGATCAATTTGCGTGTTTAAAATGAGATTGGTGGGATTTTGATTATGAGTTGGGTGGTTTCATATTTTGGATTTGATTAATTATTTCAAAAAAATATTTTTTTGGTGGAGCTCTGATGTTGTGGAATTATTGAGAGGGTGGATAGTGTGCTTTTCCTAAATTGGTGGAATTTACAGTTTATATGATGGGATTAAATTTAATAGATAAATAGAGGGCCTTATTTTCTCACAACCCCTGCCCTTAAACTCATGGGTTTTTTACATCCCTTTGCCCTCTTACACACACAGCAAAATCCTTTATTAGGTGGATGTTTCAAGAATTTACTTTTTGGGAAATTTAAAGCCAGAGCCTTGTGGCTTGGTTTCTAAAAACCTTCTAAAAAAAACTTAACATTTTTTGAAGCATTGGAACACCTTCAAGAATTAATCCAAAAAATCAAAAAAATCAACAAGAAGAAATTTCTCATATCATGTTTGGAACCATTCATTTAGATTTTCAATCAATTTTTTTTTTTTGGTAAATCAAACTCTCAATAAATTTTAACAATCAATCAAAGAGGTTTCACCCAGCCACAATTCTGAGGTTTTAAATTTCCCAAAAATATAATCCTTGAAGAATCTCTGTAATAAAGGATTTTTTTGTGTTTGTAGGACATTGAAGGGATATAAAACACCCATGAGTTTAAGGTTGGGGGTTGTGAGAAAAATGATGCCCTAAATATATATTAAAATCGAGGCTTTTTACCTTAAATAATTACTTTGGAATAAACCATTTCTATCTTGATAAATTTCACACAAACTTGATGAATGGTTCAATTGTTTTAAAGTTTATTACCTGGCTTGAAATAATTTTTTGAGAGTAAAATGCCATATTTTCAATGGTACATGTCTCAAATTTGATACACTCTGTTTTTTTTTTTCATAACCCAAATATTGGTTGAATTCAGAGGACAGAAAGACAAATTAATGAAATCAAAAATATTCTAATAATTATTAAGGGTTAAATGATTGGGAGAAATAGGGGCCTCAGCTTAGTAAGTGGTCCTGAAAGGACTTGGGTCCAATTTTGGTACATGTTTAGAAGATAGAAACCATGTGGTTAAATTGAAAAATTTCCATGAAAAATTCAAATATTCCAGTACAACTAGAGAGCCCATAGATGTTGAATAGATTAATAATTCAATCAAAAAGTTTCTAGATACCAAAATTTAAATAAAAAATATATATATATATACATATAAATATACATAAAAACATTATATAACTAAATCCAACATGGATAATTGAATAGTAAAGTGTTTAATATGGGTTTAAAAAAACAGAACTATTTGGATCTAATCAATAGAGTATGAGCCTATTTTTTTCAATATAAATCTGATGATGAAAATGTACCAGGAAAGCTGTAGGGTGAAAGCCAAATAAACCATTGGTCTTGTTTCCATCCTATTCTGGCTTACAATTATTATTGCCCCAAATTTGGGGAAGATGGTTTTCTTGGTGTAAGGTTTTTCCCAGTGAGAGTTCCCAGTGTACATGAATGGAATGCAAGAGGTGCATCCTCAAGGTTTGAAAATGAATGGAGGATGCATGACTGAGACAAACAAAACTAATCTTTGCAAAGGGTGAAGGAGGCAATATTTTGAGTTTATAATATAGGCTCTAGAGTTTAAAGAGTTTAAGGGTGAATCAGATGAAAGATAATTTGAAATAGTAAATAAAACTTCTAAGAGAATGGTCCCATGGATATCCAAAGAAACTCATTATTGGATTAATCTGAGTGATTTAATATAAAAGATAACAAGAATTCAACTTTATTCCAATTCTCAACATCACCCAAATTTTTCATCCTGAAAAAAAAAACAGTGTTCTCAGAAGCAAAAAATATTTTTATTCAAATTCAAATAAATTACATTCATGAGAATATAGTGATGGAATTCTTTTGCAACATGGGGCTTTGATTTTCAAGTTTTTTATTTTTTTTTTTTTGAAAAATTTCAAGATTATTTCAAAACGGTCAAATTCACAATATTTGTGCTTTCAAACAACTTTTGAGGTTTTAAAAAATCATTTGGAATTGGAAACTCTCATGACTATAGAAGACAAAATGATTTATTCAAATTTTAAACAGAATAAAACTTATAATAATTTCTGATGATACAATAATGAAGCTGTAGGGGGAAAATGTTTGAATTCAGGAAATCAATCTGGTGAACTGGCAGATGGAGCTGATGAAGCTGAAGCAGAATTTGTGAAAATTTGGTGGATGCTTCCTTGGGAAATTATTATGCCTTTTTTTTTTTTAGGCTTTTTTTAAGTTTGATTAGATTTTTTTTAATTTGAATTATTTGAATAGATAAAATTACCAATAAACATTTTGATTGTTCACAGTTATTTAAGTCAATTTTTTGAATCTTGAAGAAAGATATATAGTGCCTATTTTCTAAAATAAACCTATTAATTGGAAATATTCTTGTAGGGGAAAGAAGCAGCCTTGAAAAGTTTCAATTTTTGGTATTTTTGGTTCAATATCAAAGAATTATACAGGCCTTCACAGCCTGAGAAGCTGTTGAGGAAATCATTTTTCTAAATATTTGGAGAGAAAATATCATCTTTTTTTCCCCCTGATTTTTTTTGAAGTATTTTTTTCATATTCCTTCCTGAAATCAATACTGTAAAAAGATATCTCAATGGGTTTGTTTTTTTAACATCTCAAATTTTCTGGAATATAAAATTCCTGAAATTTTGTATATTTTTTTTTTGAATTTTAAATCTATGAAAAAGGTCCAGAGCATGGTACTTCAAATTGAGAGCAACCCTCCTTATCTTTAATATTTTTGAAAATTTTCTTTCAGGAGTAAAACCCTTTCAAAAAATAATCATAAAAAAAAAAGTTCATGGGATTCAGAATACAGAGATCAACAGGAAAATTGTTTTAATTTCAAATTAATAAATAAATAAATAAATAAAATCTTGCAAAAGGTTTTAGGATAAGGGTTTTGAAAAAACTGAACGGCCAGCCAAACTAAGTGATTCTTATGCTCCCAGTTTGAAATTTTGGAGCTAAAAAAACAGAAAATCATCACTTTTGACCACTAAATCAACCCCACTCATCATCATCTAACCAACAAACTCAACATAAGCTCTTGTTTTTTTTTTTACCTCCCCAACCATCTTCTTGATTTTTTTTTCTTTTCTAAATTCACCATTAAAAATAATCCAACTTCAAAAAATTCAAAGAATTGAGGAAGTACTAATAAACCAACTTCATCAAGCCTCTATGATTTTTTTTATTTTTATTTTTTTTTGTTATTGTTTTTTTTTATTTAGTTTTTTTTGGGGTTTTTTTGGGGGGTTTTTTGGGTTTTTTTGGTTTTTTTTTTTATTTTAATTGTTTTTTTTTTGTTATCAATTTAAGGGGGTTATTCACAAGATCTCATCAACATTTAATCTCTTCCAAACCTAAACAAAATTCACCTCAAATTCAAAACAATAAAACACAAAAATCCCCTCTAATCATCTCTCCAAAATAAGGTTGGGTGGTGACAGGATTGGGAAGATGGTACCGCCATGCCCCCTGCCTGGCACACCATTTGCAGGTGGCAACAGTGGTGCACCAATATCTATATCTATATATATATTTATTTATTTACTTATCTATTTTAAGGGCAAATTTTTTCCACTATGCCATCATGGTCCATCAAACGTTCCAGAGCTCAGCATTGTTTGTGATTGTAATCTGTGGAAAACGGCAGGGAAACCAGAATCCAAACGGCTAGAGGTTGAAGAAAAGAGAGCACCAGCAAGCCTGATGGACCTGGGGAGGGTTTGAACCATCTTGTGGTGCTTGGCTTAGGAGGTGAAATCAGCTGGCATGGTGGTGAAACTGGTGGGCAAGCTGATGGCCAATATTGAAACTGATGTCCTTGCTTCTCTCCCACTGTTACTTGGCTTGCCCATCTGCAATCCTCAATTGACAAAATCATCAGGATCACTTCCCCATCCAAGCATCACACCCAGGCCATTCAGGTTTGCTCTTGATTTCCCTTACTAACCCAAAGCACCAATCCTGTAAGTCTTATCCAGTTGAACTTGGTACATACCCGCACACTCACTCGTTTTTACACCTCAATCAACCCTTTGGCCCATTCCTCCTTGATAATAACCCCTTAAAATTTGGTAAAGACCAATTTGGCATGCCATGGGGTGTCTTGAGACATTGTTGGCACACAAATCTTGGTATGCCACCAAACTTACTCAAGAAGTCATCCAACAGAACTCTTCCTTCTATAGATCTCAAAAACAACCTCTTGGGATTCCCCCCCCACCCCCCCCCCCCCCCAAAAAAAAAAAAAAACCATCAGATCAGCTTCTTGATTCACCCTAACCACCCTCACCCCCCTGCTTTGGGGGTCTTCCCAAACCAAGCATCAGACCATGCAAAAAACTTGAGATTTCAAGAATCACATTTGAAAGTAATTAGGACTAGATCACACCCATCATTCATTCATTTGTTCATTAGTCTTCCAGATCTCTCTTTGAGTTTTTTCTTTTTTTGGAATCTCAAAAGGCTTGGGTTTATGGTACCTATCCAATCAATCTGAAAGATTTCTACAACCAAGTGAAGAATATATACATATACATCTCTTTAAGAAAAATCATCAACTAAGAGATACACCACCACATATGTGAACACAACTTTTGAGCAAGATTCTCCAAACCTGATACAATCAACCCTAACAATAATAACCACAATGCTAAACCCTAGATCCAAAACACCCCTTCCTCATCTTAATTCCAGCTCCTTCTGGTGGGCTAAATCATCTGCTCTCTTACAGCTCTTCTAAACTCTTGGATCACCTCATCAAAAAGCACACAACACACCCATAATACCCACTGAGAACTATCATTATTATTTGATAATTTCTTTTTGTTTTGATCTCATTGGCCTTGTTAGCTTCTTGCCATCATTCTTATTCCCAAGGGCAAGAAGGAGAACAAAAATCCCGGCCAGCTCTTGATCCCTTATTAAAACTGAACCCTTTTCAGTATTGAACGGAGGACTCCGCAGCCATCGGCCGCCTGGCCCAATGGTTAAGGCGCCTGCCTACGATGGCGTCCAGCAGGAGATTCCAGGTTCGAGTCCTGGGGTGGTCGCTTTTTGCGTCGGGATTGTTTCTCCAGCGGCGAGAGTGATCGTCAGCTGTCAGCTACCACTTCTATCATCATACACACAACCATTCATTAATAAGGTGTTGACAACTCGTTTAGAGCAGAAACAGATGATTCCAAGCCGATGAGATGGGCATGGTTTTGATTAGAGAGGAAGCCTTCGATCACGCTCGAATCTTTAATGAAGCAATGATTGAACTTCTTCCGACTACTATTAGGCCTGTGACTACTACTACTATTACCTTGCTTTTTTGGCCTGACGATCAATGACTTGTTCTTGATGATCAAAGGATCCGATAACCTTTCCCTCAACTGAGCCCTCAAGAGCTTGGCTTGATGGGCCGTCTGAGTCGATGACCTCCTCGTCCGACTCATACCTTCATGATCCGAACTAAACGATATAGGTCCAACATGAACGATCTTTTAGATTCACTGGCGTCCAGCTTCCGAGATCAGAATGTGGGGGATTTTCTCCCCGGCAAACGAAATACTCGGAATTGTAGTCGTACTTACGTATCATATTCGATGTCATCCAGATCGATCTCAAGCATTTCAGCAGTCTTCTTGATCCAATTCTTTTCATGCGATTGCTTGGTATTCTTATGCTCCAACGTATCGATCCTCTTGGCCAACTCTAATAACTCTTTCAACTTGTTGGAAATCGAATATTCTATCGGTGGGGATGGCATATCATCCGCTGAACAGGGGCGTATGATGGAGAGAGAGAGGATTAACAGGTCACCATGTGTCTCAATCGACGTGCCCGAAGTCAAGCTTTCGAGAGCAGACGAACGAACCTCTACCCAAATTTTTCATCAGATTTTTCCACGTTTTAAGCTCATCAGGTGCAATCAACGCCAAGGCAACGCCACCTTTGCCGGCTCTGGCGGTCCTGCCCGATCGATGAACGTAACAGTCCGTAGTTCTGGGAACTTGATAATGGATCACATGATCGACTTGAGGAATATCCAAGCCCCTCGCGGCGACGTCGGTTGATAACAGGATCGAATTGACGTTCGACTTGAACTTGTCTAACGATTTCAATCTGGAACGTTGCTGCATTTCCGAGTGTAATGTCAAGATCGTCGAATGAGGTAAAAGGAGTGCTAGGATGGGTGATAAGCGTCGAAGGGCAGATATCGATGAGAGAAAGACGATCGTCCTTCCAGAGTACCGCAACAAGAAGTGTAACAGATACAGGTCCTACTTGCATTCATCCGAACATAGATCGATTGATCAGTAGGTTTTCAGGGATATTGTATCATGCAAAGCCAGACATACTTTATCCTTAAGAAGACATTCAATTTTACATTCCTTGAGGCCACCCACCATCCGACCGGCTGGAGTAAGATCGATCACTTCAGGTTGTGGATCCCGAAAATCGACTTGCTCCAACAGTTCATGCAAGGGATCGCTTAGGGATCTGGAAGCCGAGGCGATCGACTTCTCTAAAGACTTGGTTTTTTTCAAGTTAATCTGTAAATTCCGGTCCATCGTGGCAGAAAAGACCATGGTTCGGATATCTTCCTTGACGACATCTTGTTGGCTGTTTCCCTTTTCAACCCATTCATCCTTCCATTCTTCAACCTCGCCAGAGTGGGTATCCTTGGGCTGATCAGGACGAGGTGGGTTGGATCGCTTGGTTAATTTCAAAATCTTTTGTAGCTCTTCAAAGTGCCCTCTTTCAACCATCTTATCAGCTTCGTCTATGATCAGCCACTCCAATCTACGTTTGATACCTTCGGCAAATTCATCCCAGCTCTGAATCATATCCCACAGTCGGCCGGGCGTAGCGATGACGATGCAACCCAAGCCACCTTTGCCTGGCTCCATCAACCTTTGACTCCTTTCGATTTGTTTACGTTGTTTGGCGATCGCAATACCACCACAGATCGAGACAGCGGTGATCCCTGAGCGATTTTTGGGGGGATCACGGGTATCATTTCGGGATGATGAATCGGTATCTTGACACATGGCTTTGAGGAATGTTTCGATGTGGGATTTCACTTGAAGACAAAGCTCGCGGGTTGGTGTTAGAATTAATGACACGATGGGTAAGACTTGAGAGGTTGATGGTGAGGCAGATGGTGATGTTGATGAGATCAAAGAGTTGAGGATTGGGAGTGCATAGGCAAGGGTCTTCCCCGATCCAGTTTCGGCGATCACGACCAAATCTCGAGGTGAATGAGAACGAAGCGAGATCGGTAGACTTGCTCGTTGCGCCGGTGTGGGTTCGATGAATGACAAACGATGAAGGGCACGCTTCAGAGGTGCTGCCAACTTGAGATCTGCCCAAGCGGGTAATAATGACTCTGGGGGTGGTTGAAGTTTCGTCAACACCAAAATCTTGGGTGCGCGTGAGATCTTGGTTGGGGGAGGAAAGCAGCTTACCGTCGAAGGGGGTTACTATCCATTGATCGTCAACATCTCTATCCATATCTGATAGTCCATCACGTTCGGCCACAGCAGCCCAATCGATATTCTCGAGAATATCTTGAGTGGTTTCCTGATCGGTTTCGTTGGTTTGGGAGGAAACCTTAGTAGGTCTCGCTCGATGAGGATTAAGTTCTGAGTTGGAACGACTCAAGTTGGCATTTCTGTCGTCACGGGATCGTTTCTTAGATTTCTTATCGCCCTTGACCACCGCGGTTTGGTGATGGTTATCTTGAACTGATAATCGATCGCATGATTCATCGAGGCTTCGTTTGAGATCGGATTTCTTTTGTAGGCTGTTCCAAACCGAGCCGTCCAATTCCTCCAATCCGAGTAGTCCACCATCCCCGTCGAAGGCTAGACCATCACCGATAAAATCGGGCAACTTGACTCTCTTCCACGGTAGTTTATCGAATACAGTAGGCTTTGTGGAATCGGTACCGATCTTGAGTGATGGCAAAGGGACTTTTGAGTTTGAGGTCTCTGAGTCAGATTCGGGTAGCATTCCAAGGGGTTCCTGATCATCGAAGCTTGGTTCTAATTCTGATTCTGATTCTAATTCTGATTCTGGTTCTGGTTCTGGTTCTGGTTCTGGTTCTGGTTCTGGTTCTGGTTCTGGTTCTGGTTCTGGTTCTGGTTCTGGTTCTGGTTCTGGTTCTGGTCCTGGTCCTGAGTGGTTGGGCAGCTGGTGTTGTTTGTTTCGTGGTCGTTTGCCAGGCCGAGCCATGGTGAAGTACACAAATAAAAGTGTCTGGTGAGGTTGGCTACCCTATTGGGGTCGAGGAGAACTTGAGTAGAGTGGTGAATGCTTGCTGGAACCCCGACCCCGGTCCCCGGCTCACCCACAACCTCTCGGCGACTAAAAACTTGTCAAATCGGCGCGTGGGTCGGCTTCAAATTGAATATATGCATCCATACCAAAGTAAGTCTGAGTAGTTTTCAATTCACAGCTTGCTTAGCCTGCTCCTAGGAGTCATCCTCCTTCAATCCACCACATCAACATCAGCAACTCTCTCCAATTATGTATGTACACCCACAATCGATTATTCTCACTCGACAGTTCATCTATATACTTTTCTTTTGGTTTTTTTCTTCTGGTCAAAGTTATTGCCTGTCCTCTCTCTCTCTCTCTCTCTCTCTCTCTCTTTTTTTTTTTTTTTTTGGGGGGGGGGGTGGGAAAGCAGACAGACAAATCGGGCAGAGTTATAGATCTCATGTAAATTGGACTATTCTCGATTGCATGAATTTTTTTGAGGCAAGTGTGAGGATGTTCACCCGAAGTTTAAGATTGGGTTGAGTGGCTGATGTGACACTGTGGGATGTAAGTCAAGTAAGTCCCACCCATTGTTTGTTTGACTCACACTACCCTAATATATCAATAGCTTGGGTGGTGGGTCGAATATTCTGGCTCATCCTCGATCTTTCGGTGTGATGGTGCTTCCACCGCTCGAGTTCTACTACTCGCAGGTCAACTGCGGCGTCGAAAGCTGCCGGTGATGATGGTCTTCCGAGTCGAATGAGACCCACGACCCACGACCCACGACCCACGACCCACGACCCACGACCCACGACCCACGACTCACGACCCACGACCCACGACCCACGACGACCACCACCATCACGGAGAACCAACTGGAGAGCTCCGACGACAAACTACACTCCGTCTTCAGACTAAAGACTCGGTTCAAGTCCCTCTCTCCTCATCAACCGCTACCACTCAGAATTACGACGACGACTTGCTCGAGAGATCGATCTACCTCTGTCGAACGACCGGCTAAGCACCACTCCATCATGGCCACCTGTACGAGGAAAGGATGCGGTAAAGAGTTTGATCCATCCCTAAACTCGACGGCCGAATGTACTTTCCATCCTGGTCAACCCGGTGAGTTTGAGGACTCGCGTCAACTTGGGCAGCTCTTCCCTCCTCTCACCCTTCGTCCGGCTTTCCATTCTGACCTATATCCCTTCCCTCGACCGGCCGGCCTGCCTCCGATTGCAGTCTTCCACGAAGGCTTAAAGAGTTGGTCGTGTTGCAAAGATAAAAACAAACCGGTGATGGAATTCGAACAGTTCGTCAACATCCCTGGTTGTGCAACCGGTCTTCATTCCTTGGACAAACCGGCTTTGGTACCCGTGACCCCTGAAGTCATCAAAGTTCATCCAGATCCCCAGCCGATCACAACGTCTGCGCCACTGCACTTGCCTCACCAGACCACCCGGGACGTCTTTCAACCCATTCGATCCGAGCAACCTACTAAACCTCGATCGGCCCAACCCAAACCTCAACCGGAGGATGATCCTGAGTCTATCATACCTGAAGGCAGCAAGTGCAAACGTCTCGCCTGTGGTCTCACTTGGAACGGCCCTGGGAATTCTAAACGAGGTAAATTAGATAAAGAAGAATGTACATACCACCCTGGTACAGTATGTGTTTTTCTTCCCATAGGCTCCCCATTGCGCGGATGTTTGTTTACACGTGCCCGTTGGGAATCGTCCAGTTTCACTAACCATCCACGTGATGTTACCATATGATCATCAGCCGATCTTTCACGAAGGTTCCAAGGGTTACTCGTGCTGCAAACGACGCGTCTTGGATTTTGACGATTTTTTAAAATTAAAAGGGTGTACTAAGAGCAGTCATCTGTTTACGGAACCCAAGAGTCAAGAGATCGAATCTATCGAGTGTCGATTCGATTATTATCAAACCCCAACGACCGTCATCGTCAGTATCTTTGCGAAGAACATCCTCAAAGATTCTAGCCTCATCAAGTTCGACCCATCCGGGGTGAGTGTCCTCCCCGGGGTAGACTCATCCTCAGGATCCAACCAAGCTCAACCTCATCATTAATCATGACCAAAATCCACTCCTTTATTGGCGTCCTCAGGTAGATGTTGACCTCAAGTTGCCCTCCAACAAACGATTTGCACGAAGATTCGAATTGTTTGGATCGATCGATCCCCAGCAATCGGCGTTCAAGTTTCTTTCCACGGTACGGCCGTTTGACTGATGATCTATCCCAAACAATCCAACGTTTCACATCGATCAGTCTGCTGGTAGTCATGGCTACGACGGGCTTGTCTTTTTTTTCTTTTTTGAAAAAAAAAAGAAAAGAAATTGACAAACGATGATGATTCCACAGAAGTGCGAAATGGTCCTATTCAAATCCGACGGTCGCAGTTGGTCGAACTTGGAAAAGGGTGATAAATTTGCGGGAACTGTGTAAGTATGAGACTCCGGTCCAACGATTACCGTCGATTGTTGACCCGACTGACTGCCTGCTTCACTCATAGTACCTTTGGAGTTGGAGGTAGGACCGGTACGATTGGAGCTAAGCAAATCGTGACTTGATCCGATTGAACCAAGGCTTGATTGGTCGATCGGATCTCGCTTCCGAGCCTATCCATTCGTATGATTCGTTTTCAAGACCTCCATTTCCTGAATTGGTTTGTTCCCTGGTGCTTATTCCTTGTCGTGTAGTTCTGTTTTACTTTTTTTCCTCATCGTGCACCCCAATCATACCCTCTGAAGTTTCTTAAGCAGTGAATCTGCGAATAGAGCACATTACTCATCGATCATCCTTTTGACATTCTCACTTACATTCGCCTTACGCTAGTTCTAGAACTGACGTTGAGCCCATTGCTCAACCCAGCCAGATACCCGCCATCTCTGCGATGTTGGCCTCACTTCATCCACCATATTTACCGATGAGGTAGACCCTTACCTAAGGATTTCTTCTGATTCTTTGCTTCTCGTTCGGCAAGAGCCCAACTTGGATAAAATCCGCTGTTCGTGACTTAGCGTGATCCCGTGCAGTGACGAGTCAAGTTTTTGTTGTTATAGTGGAATACTTGTGAACCATCCCTCGAAGGTATAGAAATATTCGGACGGTAAAAAAAAAAAATGGTTTGCCCCCCCCCCACTGCCAAGGAATTTCCACTGAGAGTCAGCCTCTCGACGATGTTTGCAAGTCAAACGAGTCGCACAACTAGGCCGGTGTGATGAAACAATCAGTGCATCAAAGAACCAAGAACTTGTCTGGCCCAAAATCATCCCCAAGGCCAGCTCTGGTGGGTAGAATGAAGTTTAGATTCGAGGCTTGATGACGCACGCCAAACTTGATATATCAACAGTAGCGAGGCAAACGTGATCCCGAGCATCTATCGTTCTGTAGGTCTAACCGTACCTTCGAGTTATTCCAAGTAAACAACCAGAAAAAAAAAACCTGCCTGGCGACTGTGAGCCCTTAGTTTGGGGAAAAAGAAAAAAGAAATATGAAAAAATGATAGTAGTAGGAACACCATTGAGGAAGTAAACTTGAGGAGCTGTGGATTCACTGCCTGGGAATGAGGAAGATGGATACATATACATAGACGATTTACTAAATCCATGGCTCTCTCGAGGATGATGCTCGAAATGTATACCGACAAGAGCCACTGGACGCATCATCTCTTCCCAAGATTCCCACCTCATGAACTCAACAAGCACGAGTTCAGAAAAGTTCGAGTGGTAGCCTTGATCCTCAAGATCGGTGTTTCACCCATCCCCCCGGGGGGTAGTTCATAAATACGTTGCATCGTTGGGCCTTGGGTCCCAGGATCTTGAATATCGTGGTAGTGGTTGATCAGAACCCTAAACCCTAAACCAAAAAAAAAAAAAAAAAAAAAAAAAAAAAGAGAAAGAATCGCTTGGTGTCAAGCTGCTGGCCGCGTTGGTTTACCACCATCAGGTATGGAAATTCTATCCAGCACTCGAATCGACTTGTCAAGGTCTCTCTACGTACGATGGATACATCGTTGGGTTCAATCGCTCATACTTTGGAACAATCGAACGTCTTCTTTCTCGTCATCATTACGATTATTCTTTAATCCATCGCCCCCAAATCTTTCACTTGATCAGAATTATGATTATTATTATTAGTATTTTATTTTTTATTTTTTTTTTTTAAAAAAAAAATTAGATTTGTTGGAGTCGATCTTTTCTTTTCTTCGATCGGGTTGCCATGACCGGTTGGAATTCTATCGATCACCGGCATCAGAAACGCAAGGTTTCTGTGCTATCAGCTTCGTCTTAGCTGCTCATCCGATTGAGATACTTGAGATAATCGTTCATTTCATCATTCGCTCTTTTTCTTCTTTGAACATGTTCCTCAAATTTCTCACTTGATTAAAAAAATCATGGATTTTTTTTTTCTTTTTTTTTAAAAAAAAGATAAAAGGTATCACATCTGTTGATGTTGATTTCTTTCTATTTAAATCCATTCCCCAATTGTTTTTTTTTTTTTTTTTTTTTTTTTGGCGGGGGGGGGGTAGCATACTAGTCTAATTCTATAAAAAAAAAAGATTGAAAAACTTCCCACACCTCACCTAGCGTTGAGGTTCTTGGGTTTGGATTCATTTATCAATGTTGTTTTGTATATGCACCTCTTGCATTGACACTGGGCAAATGCCTTGCCTCCCCAAATTCAGGGGGCATATACTAGTTGATCCATAAGAGAACAGACTCCCTCTTGGATGCATTATGTAGATTGATCCTTGCGGGGGGGGCGGAGAAAAGTGGGGGATCCAAGATCTAAAAACACTTGACCTGGCCAGTCTTCTTTGACCAGCTGATCCTTTGGTAGACTCTTCCAAAAATAAGAATACATAAAACAATCAGAGGTTGGTTTGGATCAGATCTGTTGAGTGAGCCATTGTTAACGGTCTAGATGGGTGGCTCGGTGGTTGTGTCAAGAGCTTGAGCTTTGTTTATCAAGGTCAGTTCAATGAATGTTTTTTCATGATTGATCACTGGTTCAATCTTTGATTGTTAGGATCAAAAATAAAATAAAACAAATGAATAAAATTTAGATCATGAGGATGGGTCAAGGTATAGCCATGGTTCCAGATTGGATTTCAAATTCTAAAATGTAGCTCTAGAAAAAATCAAGTTTTAAGATCTCATCCTTATCCACAATCTATTCAAATCAAACCCTCAAGTATGGATGGTAGTCTAGCGGGTCAGAACGATCAAAACTGGAGGTTTTAGATTGAGGGGGGGGGGGTGTTTTTTTTGATCTTTTGAACTTGAGAGTTTGATCAAAACTTGTCAAGTTTGGGATCACACTGTAAACATTGAACCTAACTCATGAAAACATTCAAGTTATTTGAAAGAAAAAAAATTCTAGATTTGAGAGACAGAGAGAGAAAAAAAAAACTGAGTTGAGAAGAAAGGTTTGAGTGAGTTATTGAAATACTGGTACCCATCAAGATCATGTAAGTTGTTTCATGGCTTGAGGAGAAAGTCAGAGGGAGTCAAAGTCATCCATGAAACCAATTTTGGAACCCTTAACTCTCACCAATCATCTAATTTGAAATTTGAATTGGATGGCTAAGGTTGAGATTTGGTTTAAATCATACAGATCATAAGTCCCCTTCAATCAATCAAGTTTCTTCCTTTGAGAAATTTTTTCCCCCCTTTATTTTTTCTTTGATCTCTCACCAGGGGAGAAATTGAGGCACATGCTAGCATGTAACACCCTGTAAAACTGTTTCAAATTGGTTATAACTAGGTTTTAATTCTGTCCTAATTCAGGCAATCTATCCAAATAACTCCCAAATACCCACACCACAACTTCTGTTGAAATATTCTATAACCAATCTGTAATGAAATGTTATTTATGCTTGAAATAAGGTTCAATTTTAACTCAAGGCTTCTTTAAAATTTCTAATATATTTTGGTGATGTATGGTCAAAAAATCAGTTTGATATGGGTTACACAGATTTGTTTGAATTTTTTTATCCTTGGAAATTCATAATAAAATTTCAATTATTTCCCCCCCCCCAAAAAAAAAAAAAAAAAAAAAATCAAAGTTAAATAAATAAAATAAATAAATCTAGGGAGAATTTGACTGCTGTTAATCTTAACCTTAAAATTTGAAAAACAACTCCAGTCTGGCTGGGTCTTGATTCATTTCCAAAAAAAAAAAAAAAAAAAAAAGTTTCTATCCTGTTTATAAACCTGTTATTTGAACTAATATACTCACAAGGATGGGTATGTAAATGCATCACAACTTTGATAAAAACTTCAGTATTTCAAGAATATTTACCAAAGGCTTCAAGCTTTGAAATATTTTCTCAGAAGCTTATTATTTCCAACAAAAAATGATATTGAGAGTTTAATTAGCTATTTTATTCATACTACAAGAATATTCATCAAATTTTAGAAATCTTTCAGGGATGTTTTACCCATGTTTTTGGTTGAGAGTGAATGAAGCCATCAATCTTATTTCTGATTTTACATCATTTCTAGGACTTTCAAGATTGAATTTCTGAACAAACAATCAAAGAAGGTCATTATTTAAATGAAAACTAAACACATTATTGTAGCTGGACTTCTCAAAAAAGCAAAATGTTAAAAAAAATTCTTTATTGGTTACTCTTGTTGGCTTATCATGCAAAGCTGATTCATTAGCTTCAAAAACTCCACAACAGGATTGGAGGAAGATAATCAGGGATTCATTCAGATAAAAATAATCTATAATGTCTTTCCAATATTTTTTGACCTTGCTGATATTCCAGTTTGTTGATACCATTGTAGAAAATAAATTTATTAGTAAAATTTGAAAGCTTTTATTATGTACCTGCCCTCCTCATTTCCCCACTGATTTCTTTGTTATACATATTCTCATGATTGAGTGTAATCTGGTTTTGGGTTTTGTTCATTGAATCCACAGCATCTTCTTTTTACCAAATAAATTGTGAAATATCTTTCACAGGTTGTTTTAAGACTACATTATTTCTAAATTTTTCAAATAGAATTTTTGAACATTCAATTATTCAAAAGCTCTGGAAGCTAACCTGAAACAAACCTTGGTCAATTTCTTTCTGTTGGAATTCTGTTGTTTTCTGCTCTCACTTAAGTCCTTCACTTCTTCAAACAATTACACTCCTTATATGTTAACTATTCAATCATTGTTATAAATTCATAAAAGTAGTAGTATTATGGTCTATATCTCCTCTTGCTTCTCTAATCAGTTTTTATCCTTGGTTGTTTGTTTTAATGTTAAGTTACAAACATGTCTGAAAGAATGCTAGTCTGAGTAGTCTGATTATCCTTCTATGATCAAATCTTGTGGTCATGAGCCCTGATCACTGTTCATCTATAGGTCTTCTTATCTCTAATGACCTCCTTTCTTATCATCTTCTTTCTTAAATATAATGTCTGTTTAATGTTCCAGATCAGCTTGAATTAACGCCTCAGCTGTCTGTGATATCCAATCTTCTTTTTTCACTCAAATGTTCTGTCTTATGTCCTTGAAGTGTCTCTGACCTATGCTTTTTGTGTCACTGACTATGTGGTATCTCTCTGACTATTACTTCATTCATTATTCATAATATTGCTTATTGCCTGTACCACAAATTGTTCAGTGCTATCTTGGCTTGTATCTAGTCTATTTAAATGAGTACTAGTCCTGCAAATTCACATTATCAGTTCTTACTTACAAAAAACTTGAGTGCCCCCCCTTGACTCCTGATCCGCTCCTCTTGGCCTCATAAGACTTTCCTAAACTCCTTCTCCCTTCTTCAGCTAAAGCATCAAATCATTATTTCATCACTTTCCAAATGATGAATGGTCTATAAGTTTTCATGAGTGGAATTTGGTTTGTTTAGTATACACCTATCACTTTTCTTGTAATGTCTGTTAAAATTTTTACAGATAGATAGAATTCAGAAAAAAAAACTGTAGTTATTTTCTTGGAAAAGGGGGGACACAGATTCAAGGTATTTGAAACTGTGACAATTGAGTTGCAGCCCCTTCAAGATATAATTACAATCCATGGTTGATTGAGTTATCCATGTTGAAAATATGGGATTTTTTTCTTTAATTTTCTGCTTGAAGGATGCCCAATATGAATTAATTCAACAAATTTTTCAAAATTGAGTGATTAATATCCCCCAGACCTTTGGACAAAGGTCTGGGGGACACTATATGCATTTAGGATGGAAAAAAATGGCATGCATATACACAGTGTGCTTGTCCATGGCTCCAACCCCTTTTTCCAAATTGGATTTTTTTTTTCTGCCAAAAAATCATACTCCAGTTTAATCAAAATTATTTTGAAAGACTGTGGTGTTGTGATGTACACCTTGCACCAAGCGGTTATAGCTCAATGGTTAGAGCATCCCGCATGCAATGGGCAGATGTGGGTTTGACTCCCACTGACTGCGTTACCTTTTCCCCGTCATTACAGGTTATGAGCCCAGCACTGCAGCTGTAGCATCCTGATTCACGCTGAATATCACGCTTTAAAATTGAATAAAGACACATGACTATGGGGTAAAAAGGGCGCGCCAAATGGGTGCTTGGTGTATGGGGGGGTGTTGTGATGTACACCTTGCACCAAGCGGTTATAGCTCAATGGTTAGAGCATCCCGCATGCAATGGGCAGATGTGGGTTTGACTCCCACTGACTGCGTTACCTTTTCCCCTTCATTACATGTGGCAGTCATAAAACCAAAAAAATATTACAAAAGTCTTGATATTGAAAAATCCTCCATCTCAAAAGTTTTTGGGTGGTGGGATTCCAAATGAATTCAAGTTTTTCTAAAAGCTTGAACTTTGATTGGTGTTCAATTTTTTCATGTTACAATTTTTCCTTGATTTTTTTGGGTCAATTGATTCAAAAAATGAAGTTCTGAAGACCCCCCCCCCATTTTCAATCAGCAGTATTAATAACCAAAAATTTTCCTGTCCAAGAAGAACTCTAAATAAATTCAATTTTTGTTCTTGGATTGAAATCTTAGTCCTACAGTTTTTTTGGTTGGTTTGATTCAATCTGGTGCCCTGCTAGGAATATTATATTGTTTTATGAAGCCTTGCCACACACAAACCTAGATTTAAAGAGATCAATGAATGATTTTATAATTTTTTTCAGAGAAAAATGAAAAAAAGAGCTGGAAGACAAAACAACAACAGAGAAAAGATCAAATAGGCCAGGGATGAAACTCAAAGTGGAATGAGGTTGTACAAGCATTAAACAGCATTTGACTGGTTGAGATTCAGTTTGATTTTTTATTTTTTATTTTATTTTATTTTTTAGTTTTCTGTTGGATTATTCCTTTCAAAAATCTTTAAGCTTGGTGAAATTTTCAATAAGTGAGCAAGTTAAAATTGATTTCCAATTTTTTTCAGCTGGAATTTGTTTTGATAAATGATAGGTTCCATGAATGATTTTGAATCAAGAAATTTCACAGTTATCTTCCTGTCTAAATTAAAGCAATCCATTGATGCACCCATCCCGTCTTTTCAATGCTAAAGTTGATTAATTGGTAATTAAATTCAAAGAACAGGATAAATTCAAAAACAAGTTAAATTATTTGGCATGATAGAATAATTTCAATGATGGGCTATGGGAACAACCAAAACAATTAGTTTTCATAAGGATGCTTGATTTTTAATCATCTGCCTTGTAAATAGTTTCAATTTAATTGCCTTGAAATTTGATGCTAATTCCCTTTGTTAAACCTGGGATGCATGTGCATTGTATCAGAATTAGAACTGAATTTTCTGTTGGTTGGAAAAGAGTTACATGTTTTTTATTTTGAAGATATGGTTTTCTTAACCTCCAGTTAAACCAGAGTTGTTTCCTTCAGTGACACCAACATTACAGGCATTCACATGCTAGCATGTGCCTCTGTTTTTCTCCTGGTGTCTCTGATTATAATAATAATAATAATAAAGAAGCTGAGTTAAAATAGGATGTTCTAATTCAAATTTGGATTGCAGAAGAGGATAAAAAAACATAGAATGGTGATGTTGTGAACTTGAGAGGTGATCAAATCTGGAACAAAAAATAAGTCAGGATGGCTTCTTTTTTTTGAAAAGGTTTTTTCTACCCTCCCTCCCCCCATATTTCACCTAAGCATCCTTAGAATCTCATGGAGAATTCTAGGGTTTCTCAATGCATTTTTTCTTTTCAAAGATAAAATCAGGAATAAAAAAAAATTAATGGTTGCATCTAATGTTTATGTGCCTTTTAAAGATTTTTTTTCTTGGAAATTGATAAATAGATCAGTTAACCCCCCCAAAAAATTTAATAAATAATTCTTAGAGTTTTGATTAATTGGAGGTACCAGTGATGAAAATAATGGGATGAATGCTTCACATATATTCCATGTATTTACAAAATATGAAACATTAAACAAAAATTGAGTTTTTTTTGTTTATATTTTAGGATTTACTTCCATGAATAGATTTATATTAAATTTACCACATGCAGCTACAAGGTAGCCACAGCCATAATCCTGCTTCTCAAGGCTCACTTTCAGTCCTATATTTATTCAGAGACCTGAGATCTGTGTGTGTGATATTTAGCCTGAAAAAAAATTAAGGCACCCCTGTAAATTCCTGAAATTGAAATGTACATAAGTTGTCTATGTAGTTATGACATTTAAGAATATCCACTATCATGAAAAAATAGGCATAAGTTTGAAGAATTCAAGGAAAAGCTGGACAACCTTAGAAAACTATATATTTTATTCAATATATTTACATAAAATTTATTCAAAAACTGCCTCAAGAGAGATTCTTGAATTCTCAAATACCATCAAAAATTAACTTCTGTCTCAAAAAATTTAATTATTTCAATACATAAACATTAATAAAATTAATTATATCATATATTCACATACCAGATGGATTAATTGATATAAATCAAAAAAATTTGTGTGACATAAATATATCCATATCAACCAAAAAAAACCATGAAAATATAAATCAATATTTGGAAATGAATCAAAAATAGTTTTACTAAATACTTTAATTTCAAAATATATGATTTATAAACAATCCTGTAGCTTGAAATATGCAAAAAAATAATAATAAATCAATCAATCAAAATTTTTGACACCTGGCAAGAGTTTCTTCATGAGAAAATTACAAAAATAAATTCTAAAAAGGAATCATTTAATCCTGAAAAGAAAGGAGATTTTCAGCTCCATTATTTCAGGAACTTTGCTGTCCTGTAGATACAGAAAGTGATATTTGCTGGATGAAATGAAATTTACTGAGATGATATTTCATGTTTGGAGGGACTAGGTACAATCTGGAGACAAGCAGTCAGAAAGTTTGGGAAAAAGAGAAGACAGGAAGAAGGAGATGATGAAAAAATGAATTGAGAGAAGAGAAAAAATCATACCAGACAGTCAAGGTTCTGAGCTGAGAAATGAGGATTTGGGCAAGTTGCAAAGTTGGCAAGAAATTGAGGTTGACGGCTGGGAGTTGAAGTTGTTGGATCAAATTGAGTTGACAAAAAGAAGGGTAAAAAGGAAAAGAAGGAAGTGGGAAATAACATGAATGGAAAGAGAAGACAAAATGAAAGAGCTGATAACGGTATTGATGGTCAAGTTAGTGAACACAGAGGCGATCCTTGGATGTTGTGGTGCTTGCGCAGTCAGCCGGCCGTGCAATGAGTGCGCTTGCAGGGTGCTTTTTGTTGAGGATTGGAAAGCAGACCAGGACTTGAATGAGTGGTAGTCGTGGTGAGAGAGGAAGGAGGAGATTTGACAGGAGATTTGGCACCCCTCATGGATGGTAGGATTCCAGGGTAAGCAAATAAGGGGTTTATGATGTGGAGGAGGTTGGAAAGTGCGAGCTTGGGAAGTGCTTTGGTTAATCCGTCAGCTAACATGTTGCCTGAGGGAGTGAGTTTTATCACTAGGTTATTCTTTTTCAATTCTTTGCGGATGGCTTTTGTCTTTATGTCAATGTGGCGGGTTTTGGAGTTGCAGCCAAATTTCTTTAGTTTGTTGTCCAGTCCCTTATTTTCAATTTAGTGCAGGCTGGGTTTAATGAGTTTTGCCCACACTTCTGACACAAGATCCCTCATCCAAATGGCTTTGAGATAGGAGTCAACAAGCAGATTGAGTTCAGCTTTGGTGGTTGAGTGAGTGATGTTCCGCTGAGGATAGCTGCTCCAAGAGATGGGGGGACCAAACAGAAGGGTCAGGTGAGCAGACTGAGAATGTCTTGTTTCCAGATTGTTTCTCCGCGTAGCATCACTGTAGCAGTGGAGTTGAGTCTTGGGATTCTTTACTGCAAGGACAAGAGAGAGTTCTTTGGTGGACTTTAGATACTTCCAACATTGCTTGACCTCACGCCAGTGATTTATTCTGGGGCGTTTGCAGAATTGGGCAAGGCTGGAGACAGCGTAAATGATATCCTGTTGAGTGAGACAGGCAATGTAATTCATTAGGAAAACCGCGGACCTGTAGTTAATGTTGAGCACCTTGAATTTGTCATTTTCTTTGTCAGTGGCGGGCTGGAGATTAAGGTGAGCAGTTAGTGGAATCAAGGAGGGATGGAAATCAGTAAGCTTGAGTTCCTCAAGACTGTGTTTGATGCGATTAGGTTGAGAGAGGAAAATCTTTTCATCCTTTCTGGCAAATTTCATCCCAAGGATATTATTTGGGTTGTGAGCAGTCGAGTTGGGAAATTGGGAAAGAAAGTTTTCTTTGAATTGATGACCAAGTCCAATTAGGATGAGGTCATCTACGTGAAAGAAAATGATTGACCAATATTGGGGATTGAGGTACAAGCAAGGATCAGTTGAAGACTTGTGGAACTCCTGGCTTGAGATCCAGTCAGTCAGAGTGTTGAACCAATTGAGGGGAGCTTTTTTCAGTCTTTACAAAGATTTATTGAGCTTGAGATACTTGGATTGCCTTGTTGAACCCTTTGGCTTCCCAATGATGACTAATTCCTTGAGTGGAGCATGAAGAAATGCACTCTTGATGTTGAATTGAGTTATAGGGAGAGAGTGTTGAAGGCCATACAGGAGAGCAATTCTGAGGGAAGCGGCTTTGCCAGTTGGAGAGAAGGTGTATTGATAATCTAGACCGTAAATTTGATCAAAACCTTGAACGCATAATTGGCTTTTGTAGATTAGAGGATCTCCATGGCAGTTTTCCTTGAGATGGTAGACCCATGTTGTGTTGAGAGGGTTGGCTGGTTTGGGACTGTTTTAATCTTCCCAGACTTTCATGTTTTCAATCCCATTGAGTTCAACGTCCATTGACATATCCCAGTGTTTGGAGTCTTGGCATTTCTTGGCTTGTTTGAAAGATTTGGGAACAAAATAGTGGTGGTATCAATAGCGGTCAGGAGGCTTGAGCATAGATTGGTCGCGCAGATTTCTGGAGGGAACCAATTTGTCAGAAATGTCCTGTGAGGATTGAGAGAACTGATCATTGGCAGAGTTGGGAGTTATGGATTCAGCAAGAGTAGGATTGACCAATATTGAGTTAGGTGAGATTTCAGGTGAGTTGCTTTGAATTGGAGTTGAGTTGGTGGAAGAATAGGGAAAGTCAATGTTGAGAGTGGTAGATGTTGGAGGGTTGTTAGTTACTGGAGTTCTGGGATCCAATCTGAAAACCTTGATATGTTTTGAATTAATGATGGATTTGTCAGACTTGAGGATGCAATATGATAAGAGGTCTGGGTTAAAGCCTACAAGTGTTCCTTCCAGTCTGCAATAATTTAATTTATCCCCTTGAGAAAGCTTCATGTTCAGGTACACTACCTTGGAGCCTAAGGGATGAAAGTACTCCATGGGTAGAGACTTGTTCATGAAAGTTTCATACAGGGATTTCTGATCAGGGAATTTAGAGATTTTATTGAGCATTAGAGTAGAGGCTTTGGCAACTTCAGCCCAGAGTTGGAGGGGGAGTTTGGATGAGCAAGGAATGGTTCTGATGGATTTGGCTATTGTACAATTGGCGCGCTCCACCTGACCATTATCCTTGTGATGATAGGGCTCAGTGACAACATTTTGGATGCTGTTTTCTTCAAAGAAGGAGCGGAGCTTGTGAGAGAAAAATTCTCCTCCGCCATTGGAACAGATGTTGGAGGGGAAGAATCCTTGTTTTTGCTTTTAAAATCTAAGAATAGTCATGATTTGGAGGGAGGCTTCAGATTTAGAGCGGAGAGGAATAGCCAAAAGATATCCTGAAAAGTTGTCTACAATGGTCATGATGTACCTCATCCCATTGTGGGATTCTGGATTGATTGGACCCATGAGATCAACGTGGAGTTTTTTTAAGGGAATTCAAGTGGGGTTGGACTTCTTGTTGAAAGGAGATTTTGTAATTTTTGAGAAGAAACAGTTGGAGCATTGAAAATCACTGATTAAAGAAGTTGAGATTTTGGGTTTGATTTTTTTCAGTCAATACGGACTTGTGTGGCCAAGGGATTGATGGAGGTAGAGGAGTTTGTTGTGGTCAATTTTATTCCATGTTAAATAGCTAATTTTGGAGTTGTTTACAATAGAACAAGGAAAATTGAGTGTGAAGAGATTGTCTCAAATGAATCCTTTGAAGGCTAATGTTCCATTGTGAATTATTTTGAAGGAGTTTCCACCGGCAAAAACTGTGAAGCATCTATCCTTGGGGTGATCATTTTCGAGTGGATTTTGATAACCTTCTCTACAGCGTGTTCCTTTGGAGTTTTGAGTTCTGGGTTTGTTGACAACAAGAGCTGTTTCTCAAACAGGGTTCTTGGTGATTTTTGATTTATATTTGTTATCAAGTTTTCTGAGGTGATTGAGAACAAGATTGACTGTGACTTCCTTATCTGAGCGCATGATTTTTTGTTGAAGGGTTTGAAGCAAAGACAGGAACTTGAATAGGAAAAGGTATGCCAGGATACTGGTGGGAAGTTCAATGCCAGCGTCAATCATCTTTTTGAGAGAGATTTTTACTCCGGTGATAAAGGTTGTAATAGCTTCAAGTTTGAAATATTTATAGAGGAAATCATTGAAGACTCAAGCTTGATTTGCAGTTTGCGACGAAGCAAATCTCTCCTTGATGGTATTCCAGAGGCCTTTAGCTGAGGTGATATTTTTCTGGTTCACAACGTTATTTTGAGTCACAGCATTGATCTTGGAGAGAATAATGACTTGGGTTTCAAGATTGTCTGAGGGGTTCAGGATTTTTGTATTTTCTTTGAGGAGTGATTTGATTCCCTTGAGTTTGAGAAGGATTTATATCTTGTCTTTCCAGATTGAGTAGTTTTTGTCTGTCAGATTTGCAACGGCTTTGAGAGCAGTTTTGAGCATGATTTGTCAGAAGCTGTCCATAGTGCCTGGTCCCTCCATAGTTTTGAGGTTATGTGGTTGGTGTGATTTGGGTGTTAATCATGTTGGATGAAATGAAATTTACAGAGATGATATTTCATGTCTGGAGGGACTAGGTACAATCTGAAGATAAGCATTCAGAAAGGTTGAGAAAAAGAGAAGACAGGAAGAAGGAGATGATGAAAAAATGAATTGAGAGAAGAGAGAAAATCATACCAGACAGTCAAATTTCTGAGCTGAGCAATGAGGATTCGGGCAAGTTGCAAAGTTGGCAAGAAATTGAGGTTGACTGCTGGGAGTTGAAGTTGTTTGATCAAATTGAGTTGACAAAAAGAAGGGTAAAAAGGAAAAGAAGGAAATGGAAAATAAAAAGAATGGAAAGAGAAGAAAAAATGAAAGAGATCAATGAAAGAGATGATAACAGTATTGACGGTTGATTTAGTGAACGCAGAGGCAAGCCTTGGATGTTGTGGTGCTTGCAAAATCAGCTGGACGCGCAATGAGTGCGCTTGCAGGGTGCTTGTTGTTTGGGATTGGAAAGCGGACCAGGACTTGAATGAGTGGTAGTTGTGGTGAGAGAGGAAGGAGGATATTTGGCAATATTGGTGTTGGAATAATAATATATACAAGAGAGCATGTAAAATGCTCAAATAATAATGATATGATGAGAGCAAGCTCAAGGTTTGAGTTTCTTTGGTTAAAAGGGTTTTCAATATGTTCTTTTTAAGAGGGGAAACATTTTATAAAAAACTGGGGATCTTTAAAGTTACACAACCTCTCTTCAGGAGGTCACTTTGGACAGTATAAGACCCTGGACAATGGTTCCCTTCAGAATTACTTCAAAGGGTTAAAACCCAAGGGAATGAAGGTTTTTATGGGCTCAATGGAACACAGAAACAGGAAGGGAGGAATATACTTACTTTGAAATAGTTTGATCACAAGGATACTGCAGAAATTCATGGTTGAAAGGATCTCAGATCAAAGTTTTGGTTCTTTTCTGATTTTCTTTGATAGAATTAATGATGGGTTTAGAATTAATAACTATACTTTAAGACTGAGGCCATATATAAATTTTTTATCTCTTATAAACACTTGGTCATGGATGGAAATGGTGTCTGGATTGATACTAAAAATTACTGGGGTTTAAAATAACCAAAAGTAACTGTATATATACCTTTTTGGGGTGAAGGGGACTTCTCAGGGCATGTAGAGACGGTTGTGCTTGATAGCTAAGGCTAGAAGGCTGGAAAGGGCTAGTTTGGAACACATTCCTAGTGCTTCCAATCAGATGTACCTGTCTGTGTCATTTTTATGTGTGAAATAATTGTCAGAACTTGTTTAAATATTAATTTGTTATTTCTGTAGTTCTGGCATATTTCTTGATTTTGTATTATATTCTTTTGAGTAAAGTGGTCAGAGGTGGGTATTTGTATATTCTCCTTTATCTTTTGATCATTTTTATAGTTTTTAATAATATTTAAGGGAACTCCTTGATATGTTTTGTGGTTCATAAAGATTTGATAATGTTGTTTTTGTAACAACCTTTATCATTGTTTTTCCTCATTTGTCTATTTTATGATTTTATTTTTGTATGTTTTATTCAATTTTTTGAGGTTTCAAATAATCTTCTATCCGGCGGTTACATTATTACATATGCATGATGGATGCATAGAGGTTGTAGCAGGTTTCTGCGGTACCAGGTTGACAGAATTTCAACTGGAAGTTTTGATGCGTGCATGCCTGACAGCTGCGGGCAGTAATCAGGAATCCGCATCCAGAAGCATATTGAATGCGGTTTTTCTGAAAGGTTTCTGTATTTTGAATTTCAGACGTGTGTAATTCATACTGTATGGATGCAGGGCTGCGCATGGGAATTGTGAAAGAACACAAAACCGGTTGGAACTCCTAAAATATACCCAACAATCCAATTCTGATTGAATTTTAGGTGTGAAAACTACACATGAAAGTACACATTGAATGTTAGAATGGCCAAAAAATCACTATTAGTGGTGTTGTGGTTTTGAACCATTTTCTTGTAAATTTATTTAAAGATATAAGGAGCTTGAATTCAAGGGTGGGGGTCAGTGAGCTACCCTACCACATTTTAGGTGAGGAATCCAAATCTGTATCAATATTTTAGTATTTCTCACTCCTTTTGGTATTTTATAATTTATTGAGTCTTTATTCTACTTTGACAGGTTGCTTTGTGCAAGTAGCAAGCTGAAAGAGATAATCCTATCAAATTTACCAAAAGATTAATTATATGAAAAAATCTGAATGATTTTATAGCCTCAGTTCACAGATTCAAAAGTGAAAATAGCATATCAGAACAAAAGAAATTTCTTTGAAGATTTAAAGGCATAAATTCTTTCCCAGTTTAGGTTTTGTTTACCCCAAGACTCATCAATTCATCAATTCAGATTTTTTTAATAAAGGATACAATGGCTTCAAATGAATATAATAAGTGATTATAGGAAACCTATCTACCTTTAATAAGGATTCTGGACCCATTATCCTCTCAATTTCAATGTAGAAGGTGAACCTGATTCTATAAAATAACCCTTTTGATTCTGAATTATCTGTGCTTTAATCAAAAGGCACTATCAATTTATCAATGAGTGAGTAATTCCTACCTATGTTATCTGAAACATATCCCTGTTTAAACATTTAAAAAAAATTATTTAATTATTATAGGATTCTTAGACAGCTTCAGGATCAAGATTTCCATTTTTTATCCAGATAGAGCTTGGGATTAGGAGGCTTTAAAATAAAAAAATGATTTTTTCCCTCTTCTTTAAAATTAATAGGGCATATCAGAGTTAGAAAAACCACCATTTATTTTTGAACAAACACAAAATTTTAATGGCAGGTTTCTGAAATGCACATACCCCCTCACTTGTATGTTTCAAAATGGAAGATTTCAAACATCAAACCTGCAATTTAGTAAAAAATAATCCATCAATGCAAAAAAAGCCCTCCACATCATCAAATATACAGAAGCCTTCTCCATAAAAACCAAAAAACCTCCCAAACCCCTTTAAATCCCTTTCAACCCATGCAGTCTTCAGTCACCACTGCTAAGACATTTAATTTTGTTCTAAGGATAAATTTCAAAGCAAATATTGTAAGACCAGTGACTTTATGTTGGAAAGCCACTTTGGAGGTGGAGAAATCTCAAATTTCCCTCAAAATAATTTTACACTTCACCTCAAGTTGAACAAAACCTTGACCAGGATCCTCTCAATATTCCCTACCACACATCATCTGAATCATCCATGCTTGATCACTCTTTTTTGAAATCTTCACTGCTCTTCCATGCCTAACTACTGTCATCTGTTATACTACTGGCTCAGTCTGGTACAAAATACTCCTGGCCAAAGCCAACCTCACCATCTTCCACAAGGCAAAATCACTCCAAAGACTTCAACCCTACCATTCTAAAGCATCAACCATCATTGTCTATAAAAGGGAAAATTTAAGTGCGTCCAATCTCAATCTCCATTCAATTCTCTCATTCTCATCTATTGAACTTAAACAAATCTTCTTCCACTTAATAATTCTAAATTTATCTCTTTAACTTCACTCTTGTGTCTCTGCCACATCATTCTTAACCTCTCTCCCTGATCTTCTCTCACAGATCTTGTAATACTCATAATCCTGTGCAACCTCAGCTGTGAAACATTTTTATCTTGCTACCTCTCACCTGCAGCCTCCTCACTCAATCCTTGCCTTGCCACCAGCACATTGCAGGACTTCACCCATCCTTCTTAGCTATTCCCAACTCCCGTTCATCATCCATGTTGCACAAAATCTCCTTTTTTTCCAACCTCATTTCATTATTATTTTAATCCATCTTCTTTTCTATACTCTTAGTTTGTTACACAATCTAAATTCTAAAATTGTGACTTGATAAATTCTATATCATCCTTCTCTCTATTGAAATTTCACCACTCTCAATCAATGTCTCACTTACTGATCACCGGTTCAAAGTCTCAATGGTTTTTTTTGTTTGCTTGTGTGCTTGTAAAACATACCATTTTCTTCCAACTCAAAACCTATCAAGAACAAAAAAAGAGACCTCAAGTCAGAATCAGCCTAATTCTCACTATTTAATTTGAGATCAATTGAAGATCAATTTGAAACTGCTTGTTATCCTGCTTCTCATCCCACCAATTGAGTTGAGACATGGCTCTCCAAGTTAAATTTTTGAGATGGTTGAAAGAGATGAGGGAAGGGAGTTATTGGAAGCTGGTTGGTGATTGTATGGGTCTGGGTGTTCCTGAAATGTAGGGAGAGTTTACCAATTGATCTGAGAATGGGAATGGATTCCATTCAAGTTACAAAAGAACTCAATCCATGTTTGTCATGCTCCTCAGACCAATTGTCATGATGGTGTTGGAATGGATGACCGGGAGGGCATTGACTGAAGCAATTGATGAATCAAATGCCTCTGGGTGCCCTACTCTATCTGATTTTTCTTCATAATACTTATAATCTGGAGACCTTGGTTCACCATCATCACCCTTCTCAAGGAAGCCAACCTTGGTTCCCTGTAACCTCAAAGAATCACATTTTCCTCTCATTTTGAATGGATAAATATGCAGATTCCAGGCAGCGCCAACCACAGAAATTATGAGGACCAACACTGCAAAGAGGGCACCAAATTTAGTATTTTAATTCCGCAACTAAGAGAAAAGAAATGAGAAAACTTGGAAACAAACAGATAGGCAAAAATTTGGTACAAAAGCTCTTACCTAAGATCAAAGATGTGCGGGATAAAAAAGAATGCTAAGAAAATAAAAATAGGAGAAGTGTAGTTGGAGATTAATGGATTGATGAGATGTGTTGAAACTTGATCAATTAATGATTCTACAGGAGGGCTGCAACAATTGGAGAAGAGAATGGTAAAGGATTCTGCTTGATAAGGAGTGACAACTCAATGCTTCTTGGTTGTAAGTGCAGAATTGGAGCCTGTGATGATGAGTAAGTGAAATTAATTGAGTCAGTGAGATGAGGAGTGAGAGTATGATGAACTAGACAATGAGTTGATTGCTTGTTATATTTTGAATGGAGATGAAAATAATTTCAAGATAAGTATTGGATAGAATAAAAATGAGGATAAAAGGTTTCCAGGTTGAATAACCATGGTGTTATTGATAGTCATGGATGTTGGTCTGGTTCAAGGCAACCTTAGGTCCTTGGTTTGGCAGAGGACAAGCAAATGAGAATGAGCAGCTGATGACCTGATGATTCAGGATGCAGATTGAATTGAAATGACATCATCATCAGTTATTTCCTGGTGCTTGTTAAGCATGAGGTTAGTCTTTAGACCAGTCAGATTGTTGTCTTACTGTGGGTTTGCTTGTGGTCTGTGAATTTTGAAAAAACTGGTTTGTGCCCTTTTCCAGGAAGTACCAGAGATGGCTGATGTGGTTCCTGAATGAACCAACAACTGATCTGGTGGAAGCTGGGCTGGGGGACCAAGTCAAAACCGTTGTATTCAAGTCCAGTTCATCCGGGGAACCTTGAGCTGCCTGGAATGAGTTATTAACCAAGGAAGCTTGAGATGCATTGGAGGGCTTTGTGGTCTGGTTGTTACTGTGGTTGGAGGACAGAGGGTTAGTGGATGTTCACTTAGCTGGAAAAGCTCTGTTGGAGGGCATGGTGGTGGTGCCATTATGATCGGATGGATTTTTAGCCCCTGTCAATGGGCATACGTTATTATGATTATTGATGGTTGCGCTAGGACTGGGGTTAGGTGGATTATTTTTTGGCAGCTTGTTGACTATTTGAGTGGTGTGGTTGGATGATACATCTGGAGCAGGGCAGTGTGGAGACTCCTTTGGGATTGGGTAAATTTTAGCAAATAGCTGGCTGGCAGTCACTTGAGGGGGAATTTAGTACTACAACTACTGATAAGCTAGAAGAATACTAAGGGTTGTTTTGAATTGCCTGCTCCTCTAATTAATATATTAGTCTCACAAAAATAAAAGAAAAGAGATTGGTGGCTGATTTTCAGATATACTTGCTACTGTAGTAGTATCTATCAGACCTAGTATCAATATTTTCAAAATTTATAAGGAAGAAATGGTGGAACAGATAGTGACTTGGAGGAATGAAGTTGAGTAAGGGAAGAATCCTTTATCTAGTTTTATCCTTTTTATATTTATTTTATTGGTTACTGATTGATATTCCTATGATAATACAGGTGATGATTCAAATAAAGGTTGAAATGGTTGATCCTATATTTGATAACTGATGGTAATGGAGGTGGATGATGATGGTTGATGATGGTCAAGGTAGGTGATGATGATGGATGATGGTCAAGGTAGGTGAAAATGATGGATGATGGTCAAGGTAGGTGATGATGATGGATGATGATAATGTTGTTATATGGTGATGATGGTCAAGGTAGGTGATGATGATGATGGATGATGATGATGATGATGATTGATGATGGTCAAGGTAGGTGATGATGATGATGGATGATGATGATGATGGATGGTGATGATGACGGATGGTGATGATGATGGATGGTGTTCAAGTTATGGGTAAATGGTGGTGATGTTCAAAGTTATGGTTTATTGGGTAAATAATGGTGGTGGTGGATGATCAAAATTATGGGTTATTGGGTTGGGTCATGGTCCAAAAGTATGGGTAATGATGATGGATGGTCAAGGGGTATTGGTGGTGGTTGATGATGATGGTGATGGTGATGGTGATGGTGATGGTGATGGTATGGGATATGGGATTGGTGATGGTCACAGTATGGGTTATGGGATAATGGTTGAGGATGGCCAAATTATGCGTTAAGGGTGCCTAGGAGGCATGGTGATCCCTGGAAAGGAGGATGGGGGGATCTTATGGGACCTGGATGGGGGAGAGAGGCCCTCTATTTATAGAAAATCCTGCCCTCAGGGCTTCCCCTGAGGGTCTCCCTGGTACAGTGAATACAGTTCATGAGGCATTATGGCTGGTCAGAGGAGGAGGATGTGCAGGATCTACATGCATGTACACCCTTTCATGCATTTCTGTGCTGCATTGATACAGTTGCCCCCTGCATAGGTTACTTCTGTATAGTGGTGGTTGGTCATTTTTTTGGTCCTTCATGCAGTGCCTTGCATATATTTCTTCTGTATACAGCTTTTTGTTGGGTGCTGCATGCAGTGCCTTGAATGAATTTCTTCTTTATACTTCCGAAACTGGTTTGTTTGGTGCTGCATGCAGGATCTTGCATATATTAATTATGTATACTGCTGCGGGTTTGTTTGGTGATGTATGGTTTTACTGTATGTGGTATGTACTTGAAGGCTTCCAGGTTATGTCCATGAAATTTAACTGGTCTGTGACACCTGGTAGGGGTATGGGCCAGAGTTGATTTGTGCTGTATCTTCTAAACCATGAGAGATAGAGGGGTACTTTGGATGAGTGACAAGGGTTTATTTTTGGTGTAGAATCCATTTCTGAGGTCTGTTTGATGATTGGAGCTTTCCTTAAGGTAGAAAGGTGAGTCTGATGGCTATAGGTTAGGTTTTGAATCACCACAGAAGTGATTTTGATGACCAGTTGGGTGAGTGAGTTTGAAAGCAAGGAGTGATTTGATGAACAGGTAGGTTTGAATCTCTGGTCACAGATCTTATGTACCATGTTAGAAAAAAACCCACTTATTTGCAGGTAACTCTGACAAATCTGATGGGAAATAAAGGGGTTTTTGTGATTTTTAATGGCATGTCTGAAATTGGGGTATTTAGGAGATATGTGAAAATTCCAAAAATTGAAAGAAATAAATAAAAGAAACTTTAGAGATAAAATTCAAGTAATAGGAGGGCAATGAAAAAAATAACAAAAAATACAAGCTGAAATGAAAATAAAAGGCAGGAGATTACCTACCTCAAATTTTGCTTTGGGTGAGTGGCAATGAAGGGGGTTCCACAGGATTTGACATGGGTCAAAGCAAGCTTGAGCAGGTTCCAAAAAACTTCCCCCACAAAACCTAGCAAATGAAGTGATCTGGGCACCCAAACAAGCCCAAATTGGTGCATGAAAATTGGAACCTTTAAAGGCACCCAAACATGCTTGAAATACAATAACAAACCAGATTTGGCCCTCACAGTAGGAGTATTGGCAAAATATAAATTTTACCAGGAGAGCTTTCACTTTAACAAATTTATGTCCCATTTTTCAAATATAAAAATTTTACCTTTTCCAAATTATTTGTCCCAATGTTTGCAACTGATTGTCCCTCTTTTCCAAATAAGTTGTTCCTTTTCTCACAATTTTTGGAACCTGATTCCAGTTTTTCCCTCCCTTTTTTGGAAAGGTCAAATATTATAATTTTTGTAATTTTTTAAAAAAATATAAAAAACAAAAAAATATTGATCCTTGTAGATTTTTTTTGGTAAAAAATACTGGAATAAATAACCAATTAGGGCAAAAAAACTTGAACTCAAGAAAGTGCTGATTTTCAAGGTGGAGGTTTGAATTGATGGAGGGGTGAAGGGGCAGTTGACTGCCAAATGAAACTGTTTGAATTTTTTTTATTTTCCAAAAAAAGGACAGAGATTCCAGAATACAGGTACAGGAAATATGCAAAAAAAAAAAAATCAGCCCACAGTCCCTTTTTATTTCCTAATTTGACCCCTCAAAAGATTTTTATATGAGGGGACAGAATTCCCAGGAAAATTTATGCATGGATACATAAAAATTATTTTTCTGGAAGCCATTTTTCCATGTACTCCAATATCTAAAACAAAAATTGAGCTATTTAATTGAGTACTCCCCCAGAAACAACAATCTCAATTTGAAACAAAGCAGGTAGATTATGTTTGGAAACTCAGACAAAAACTTGGCTGGAGATAAAGCCACACAATATCTCACCCCTGGATTTATATTTAAAATGAGGAATAGACCAATAAATTGGAAATCAAAATTAAAACAAACTGTGTCACTATCTTCAACCAAAGCTGAATATAAAAAAGAAACTCAAGAAGTTCAAGACGCAGTATGGTTGATAGAGTCACTAAATTTTCAACAAATGTGATGCAAAATACCTATCCAACTGCACTATGATATCTTAGTGCCATAAATCTAACCTCCCAGTCCATCTTTCATTCACAAAATTAACAAATTGAGATAAAAAAATCACTTGAAATACTCCATAAATTGCATTTGGTTCAAAGTCCAAGTAATTCTTGGTGAAAAATAAGCAGGCCTTTGATAGGCACCCAGATTACTTGATTGGGCTGGGCTTGTGGTAGTCAAATCTTGGCCTCAATCAAGCTTCTTAGGACACCCATCAGAGCTGGTTGCCCTTGACCCACCAGCTCCCTCTCCTTCACTACTCATTGGTATTGGAACTAATTTTTAATTGAAATAATTTATTCATCAAAGGATTGGATGGGAGGAGGAGAGAATAAAAGCCCATTTTAGGGATATATTGGTGGCAGAGTTAGAACCAAGTGAGAAAAGTTGGTACGAAAGCTTGGAGGGATGAAAGAGGGTGGTAAAGAGTTGCTTGGTATTCAACTCAAAAGATTCTGAGTTGGGAATGATGGTGGCAGATGTAGAGAGGTGATTGTTGTGGTGGTCATGGTGAGGTTGATCACCATTTCATTGCAACCAGCTTTGACCAGCGCCCAGGAAAAATTTACAAGACACCCAGGTAATTTGGCCATGTGAAAACATGGGCTTGAGAAGGCACCCTATTTACTTGGCTAGGTGTTTAGGAAGCTTTTCTGAGCACCATGCACAGTTTACAAAAATTCAGAATAGTGCAGCAAAAAAAATTGCAGGTCACTTGCTAGCAAGTGCCATCACATTTTTTTTTTTGGTGATGTGTCTCCCAAAAGGGCTTTACAACCATAGGTGAGTTAGTCAAAGCTTTCAAGTTCAAAATAAAGTATGTATGTACTGTCCAATCAAAGAAACAATAGAAGACTGACTCCTCAAAACTTTGGATAAACAAAATTTCAAAAAACTTTGAGACCAAATTGGATTCAAACAATTCATAAGACTATTTATGAACAGCCTAGGTTCCAACTTCCAATGATGTCACTGCAGTTATCCCAACTGACATCATCCAACGGTTTACCTTGTGGCACCCTGCATGCATTCTCTTAGTTCTTTCAAATTGTTTTATTCTTTTAATATTTCTTTTAGATAGAGGGCATATTGACAAGATACAATGCCCCATTGATTCTGCTTTTATGTATCTGATGGGGGACCTCATGGTGTTTCAAGTGTTTTATTTACAATATACAAATTTTACAACAAAACTCACATTAATCTACATACAGATGTAAAAAGCTGTTATGAAATTAAGAAGAACATGGAATCTACCTGCATTAGTGACTTCTCACAGCCAAAAATAAACTACAAAACCAAGGCCAAATTGTCTGTGGCTGTGAGTTTCAGTTTTTCTTGGAAAAAATCCATACAAATATGTACAAAAAAGCAAACTGGTTGATGGATGTGACAGTCTCAACATAGTGGGAGTCATTTCTTTGAACAATTAAGGTCCTTCAAACCTGCAAGTTTCAGGAAACACTATTAGTTGATTGATGTAAAATGATTGTAATAGCTGATGGAATTACCAGAAAGCAATTGATTTTGAATGGTATGCAGGGGCTTTTTGTGGATAGTGTGCTTGCAATCCAGCACAATAAATCTTCTTTGTTGAAGATCATTGCAGTCAAACCAGACAGGAATCCCTAGTATCAGAACGTTTGCTATATGCGCTCATAACACCGCTCAAGAAGTCACAAATGATCCCAGAAACAAAGATTTTCAGGAAAGGAAAAGAGATTTCCAAAGCACCATCACTTCAATTGTTTCAGGGCCATTTGGAGGTTCTATGCACATTATTTACACTGTTCCATCTTTGAATCAAGAGACCTGTGTTTGACCAAGAGTTCATCAACACTGTTGAGACTAGGATTCAAGGGTGGCTGTGCCATCATGTTAAAATGTTCCAGCAAGATTAATTTGAAGGTAATTTAACCCAGGTGTTAAAAAAAAGTTACAAATTTTCAATGTATAATTTTTGATGGTCAGTGTCTGATTTCCGGATTTTCCATCCTTGTAAACTGATGGAATTGATACTTAGGCACATGTAAAAAGAACTTGTGGCTTGTCATCCAAGGTCACTCTTAATAGTCAATTCACTATCATCATGTTTTTGTAAAATTTCCTAATGTGGCGAGATTGGTCCATTTTGCAAGTTTTTTTCCTGGTGTGCAAGATTGGATGAGAGCTCACTTGTGCCCCATCGGATAAATTGATATTGAAGTAGGTGATTTGTAGCAATTGACATGCAGTTGCCTGGAACATTTTGTCCATCGATTTAACTCCTCACTTTCATATCAATTATCCAATGTCAGACCAATTGGTTTTCTTTTTTTCAAATTTGCTTATAAAAAGTATTTCCTAATTTTATAAAATAAACTTCAGACAGATTATTGCTCAAGTTCAGGGGATCAGAAAACAGTGGCTAACCACCAATTTGAGCCTTGTTCGACTTGGTTTCTCACGTATTCAAGGGCTTGACTGTTACAGAACTTGTTCAATGGCTCTTGATGGGCTTTTGGGCATTGTCAAGGATATTCTCAGCCAGCTGTTTTGTTTACCCAAATGTTTTCAAAGGGTGGGTCCCCTACTTCACCATCCCCTACTGCTACCATCTCATGTTGGCCAGTCTGTCCAGAAATCGAGGTGTATATCACAACAACCACAATACAGATAATGCCAAACTCCACATGGGCATCGGCCTGGAATTTAAACAGAGTGTTAGCCCAAAGTTAGATCTAGCATGGATTTTTAACTTACCTCTGAATCCCAATGGGTCTGATGTATGGTGAACCACGGCATTTCTTCCTTCCCTTTGGTCTTCGGAATCTCATCTCTGAATGTTACTACACCGAGGCCGGTCGGTAGACTAATCCGGAACCGAAATCAACACTTCAACGACGCCTGCGACTCTAATCCGTCGACAAACAGCTTCTCGATTTCCGGAAGCGGGTTGATAGACCCGCTAAAGGTATGTTAATCCGGAAGCGTGGATTCCTGGTGGGTTCTTGTTGATAGCTTGGCCCTTCAGATCTTCGAACGACTTACAAACCATAGGGAGTTGGTTTGAGTCACTTAATGGGCAAGTAGCTTGATCCACATATTTAGCTTATGCATGGAAAGCAACATGTGGTTGTCCTTGATGTGCAATCTCCCGCAGAAAGCCTCCTCGAAAGACACAGGCTCTCTGTTTGCTGCTCACTGTTACAGAAAGGCGACTCGAATGGAGTTCATTCGTAAATTGGTTGATTCTTTATCTACCAAAACAAAAGATGTCGGCATGCCTCATGGTCATTTCTGCAAGCGTAAGCCATCCCTGTTCAGCTGTCACGAATGCAATGTTGATAATAAAAGGTCTTGAGCAGAGGATATTCCCGTCTTCATAAAAAAGGAAAGAAGGAAATAGCTTCTGCGTGTTGCCCTGAGCGTCTATTGTCAAGAACCCATAATCAACCTGGAGCTTTTATGGCCTGGAAACCGGAACAGTAACACGTTCTTTTGCAAATGTTTCCGAATGCGAAAGTGAACCCATCAAGCTTGTGAATGTATGTACAATAACGACAGTACCATTCTCAATGAACCAACAAACCGACAGCACAACCCACAATAGACCATCAAAAAGCAAAACCGGTGTCGTATAATACATGTACAATGAGGACAACACAATTCTCAATGGACCAACAAACCGACAACAGCACAATCCGTAATAGACCATCAAAAGGCAATAGCTGCCCACTCTTGTCCTGGGAAGCCGTGGACAACAGTAGCAACAATTAGATTGCTGGAGAAGTCGGGTTGCTGCTTGCGCTGGGCGGATCGGTCGCATCCCGAATGCAAAAACAATATCGGGCGCTATAAAAGTGGAGCCCGTCTCGTGTATCTGAGCTTTGGAAACTCGCGATAGTCATCCCTTAAGCTCTCTACCCGCATTAGTGACTGCCCAAGGCCAAAAAGCAACCGCGAAGGTTCCGCCAAATTTTCTGTGGCTGTGAGTTTTAGTTTTGCACAGTTTTGCTAGTTTTAGTTTGCTGGGGATTATTGATGTTTAGGATGGCGATTTCAAGCTTTAGTTAGGTGGGGATGAATCAGATCAGAAACCTCCGAAAACGCAAATCACCCACCCGATCCAGCGTCCAACCTCCAACGAGGGAGCTCGATCTACCCACGGAGGCTATTACCATCGACCTTCCCCCTTTATCACGCAAGAAATCCCAAATATGGAAAAGCCTCAATCTCCCTCCATTGTCATTTCGCTCGAGGGCAGAGGAGTTGTCTTCACCCTATGTCTTGGTGACGCCGGAGTCGATCGGTGAGGACGATCCGGCTTCACATCCTTGGGGCTCGTCCCAAGCAAGGGATCATCCAGCCAGCGCCTCGGCGCCTCCCCTGACCCAGCTCGACCGCCCCCCCCGTAGTTCCAAATCCTCCTCCTCCCCCATGGAACTATGCAGGAGGTTGCGAGCGCGGAAAGTCATCAACTTTTCCCAACTTGACAAGCGAATAAGCTTGCATGCGCTGCTGCCTTCGTCCTATACACGAGGTCCGACTCAGTCAACCTTTCAGCGAGAGGTAACACCTTTCGAGGGCTTCCCTGACGCCGATGCAAGCCCGGCCACCGAATCGGCCTCCCAAGCAGGCTCCAACATCGTATCTAGAACCCAGGAGACTCCCATGAACAATCCCACTCAGGCTGATGCTTCTCCAGATCGCGTTGGAAGAAGCCAACACCCGGCCGACAATGTTGGTGGTTCTTTGCCTGCTACGCCACTACTGCGTTAATTGTTGCTCTTGCCTTTGCCCCTTTCAGATGGGATTTTTCATTGACAGTCTTCCGGGAATGAGAAACCTTAAAAACCCTTGGAAAGTTGGCGATACTGTCATTGTACCCCAGCCACTCCTGGCCAATCCTCAACCCCTGACAAGCTCTTTGGTCAGAAGCCATCAGGCAGCGTTCAAAAAGAGACGGCTGCTTTCCCGCAAAGCCACCCTCAGAGCTGATTGGTTTGCCAGTCCGCGGCGACGCAAGTTATCCACCATTCACGAAGGCTCATATGCAGGTAGCGAGTGTAAGTCAGAAATTCATAGTCTATTCAACCTTCGCATCACAGTGTTAAGACATCCCTTCTTTGTTTGAACCGACAACGTAGATGAGAAAACCACGTTGAGTAGTGATTACTCCAGCAGTTCAACTTCCAGTCAGGCCCCCACAGAACCTCGTTTTCATTACCAAGGTGTCTTGCCTACATCAACGCCAACAGCAGAGGAATTCCCTGGACCTCCTGAGGTGTTAATTCCCTCATCCACTTCTTCTGCTGCCTCAACCTCATACCTTCATGAAGAAAGGCGGGATGGAAGCTCAGACCAAGGGCCTTCTGCCCCAAAGACAAAACCTGACCCCAAGCTCATTCTCTCTTCTATCTTTCGACTTCTTGATCCTGAACCATTACCGGAGTGAGCGGAAAAGACTTAACCACGGCCCTACCAATCATGATTGTAGCTAGCTTAACTCATTCTATTCCTATTGTACACTACCACTTATGAAAAATTGTTCTTTCAACCACCTTCAATGTAACTAATGAAATCAACAAAGCATATCCTGTTTCAAAAAGCAACAAAAAAAACATATGAGAAAATAACATCAAATTTGGGGTTATTTCCCAAGTATCCATTACTCCAGAAGACTGCAAGCAGTGGGAATTATTTTTCGGTATATGGGACAATCCAACATTGACCGGCTAATTAATGACAAGAACCAAACCAATCCTCTTAAATTGTGGACAGACATTGAAAATCACTTCCAATCCAATTTGATTACAAATCAGGCCAAGCTCTTCCAGAAATTTTTGAATATATCTTTTGAAGACAACGTCAATTACATCCTCAAGGAACTAGCACACCATAGAAGGGCAATGCGTTCAGTAGTAATCAAGATAGGAATACCTCAGGACTTTCATCTTCATGAAAACCCCTGGTCCAAGGTAATCATAAGATGAATCCCAAAGCATCTAGATAATATCAAAAATATACTTACAAGCCAAAGACCACTGACACTGGACACCATACAAAGATATATTGAAAAAAAATCAAGAGAAACAATTGTAAAAACAAGAAATCATACAATTAAACAAGAGTCTTCCTTATTATCAAAGAGCGACAACAAATGGAAAAATGGAGAACACAATCCCAACTCCTGGCCCCCAGTCCACAAGTGCTGGGAACTCCATCCTGAGCTCAAGAAAGCTGCAAGAGAGTGTGCCAATAAGCGCCAATCTAAAAGAAACAAGAAGAATGCCACTGCAAAAAAATCTCAACAAGAAATTTCAAACAACAAAGTAGACAACATCTTGCAACCCTCTGTGGGCTCTGGATTCTATTGTGTGGCCACAGCACTAGCACCCCAAGGACAAATGAATGTTGCCTATCTGGGCAGTGGTGCCTTGCATCACATGATTTCTGACAGGAATACATTTGCCTCATACGTTGCCAGTAGATCCAAAATTGAGCTTGCCAATGGCAAAACCATGACCTGCAAAAGCCATGGAAAAGTCATAGTGAAGTTTCTCTCAGGAAAAACAGCCAAATTCAACTTCCTCCATGTCCCTGGCCTTGTGGGGACTCTTATCAGAAATGGAAGACTTGATCAAAAGGGATACTATGTAACACCACCCATTGGGCAAAGCAACAAATTTCAAGTCACCAACAACCAGTCACCCCTGTTTGATGGATTCCTGCAGGGAGAAATATTTTTTGTGAATTTTTAAGTCACTCAAATTGAGTCAAGCCAACTCCCCTCCCTCCGTTCAATGTGAATGCCAACAGCTGACGTGGAGCTACTTCACCAAAAGGCGGGCCATCCTAGCAATGAATCTCTTGGAAAGATGTTTTGCATCTCTGACGTTTCAGTGACATGTGAACCATGCCAACTATCCAAATTGACCCGTCTCCCCTTTCCATCAAGATTACCCACTCCAACCAAACCAGTGGAATATGTCCACATGGACCCCAGTGGGCAAATGAAGCCAACAATGGAAAAAGGAGAAGAATATTACTTTAAATTAGCCAACTCCTTTACCTCTTACAAAGTTGTATATATCTTGCAAAGAAAATCAGATGCTTTTGATTGCTTCAAAATTTATCATGCAATGGTAACCATCCTAAATTCAAAAAGAATCAAAAACATCATTACAGATGGAGGAGGAGAATTCAACTCCTGCAAGTTCAAAAAATTCTTGGCAGAGAATGGAACAAGCGTACACATCTTGGCCCCCTACACACCCCAGCAGGATCCAGTGGCAGAAAGGGGAAATTGGACTACTACTGAAAATTCCCAAGCACTCTTGAAAACAGCAAATATACCTCATAATCTGTGGAATGAGGCTGTCATGACCGCCATCTTCTACAAAAACATAACTCCCACCAGGAAGAACAATTGGAAGACAGCCCATGAGCTGTGGTTTGGCAGACCATATTTGCTCTCTCTGATACATCCCTTTGGTTTCCGTGCTTATGCCCATACCCTCAAAGATCATTGAAACTCTAAATTCAATCACACAGAAAAGAAGGGGATCCTCCTTGGTTATCAGATTGGCATGCACAACTGGTGATTGCTAATGGATGATGGTTTGATTACCCTAAGCCACAACATAGTTTTTGACAACTCCCTGTTTCCAGGCTTTTCCAGCTCTCCTGCCAGCAATACAATCCAACTGTCCAAAGACAATGTAGAAATTATCTTTCCCTACAGCTATCCCTCACGCTCCATCCTATCACCCAATTGGTCCAACAATGTAGAGCAACAAGAGTTGTCTTATCTCCCCAAAAATGACCCCTCTTCCAATGAAGACGCACACTGGGAAGACAGTCATTTTTCAAAGGATTGCTTTTACAAATCACAGAAGCTGGGGTGGGACATTTTCCTGGAGCCAGTGGATCAATCTGCGCCTAAGGAAATTGATCTTACCATAAGAGAACATAATATTATAGGTCATCTGTGGTGTTGTGGGCATATATTGGTCTCTGACTCCCATGATCTTTCCTCTCCAGCTATGGCCTTTCTGGCGGGAGCACAATACCTTGAAGAGTCCATGGACATTCACTTGATTTTTTCCCAAGCTTGTCAATCCAGAGACTGGGAGAACTGGCTAAAAGCAATTGAACTAGAACTGGAATCTATGAAGAAACTCCATGTATGGGAAACAGTCAAAATTCCCCATGGAGCTCATCTTCTGGCAACTGCCTGGGTATTCCAAAAGAAATTTGACCAAGATGGGGTCCTCTCCAAGTACAAAGCACACTTATGTGATGCAGGCAACCATCAAGAGAAAGGGATTTACTATAATGAAACTTATGCTCCAACAGGTTGTCCCGTAGCCCTCAAGAAAATCCTTGCTCTGGCAGTACAGGAAGGCTTTGAAATTCATCAAATGGATGTCAAAAATGCCTTTTTAAATGGGGATCTTGATGAGGAAATCTAACTGTGGGATCCCTCCGGCATGTCCTTACCTCCTGGCTATTGTCTGTGACTGAAGAAATCCATTTACAGTCTCAAGCAGGCACCACGGTTTTGGCATTCAGCCCTCAAGAAGTTCTTCTTGTAAATTTAGTTTGCCCCCTTGCCCGCAGATCCATGTCTTTTTGTCTCAATGGTCCCTTGCTGGGAGTGTTGGGTGAAAATATATGTTGAAAACATGGTCATTGCAAGCAAAGACGTAAATCAATTTAAAAAACTCATCCATCAGCACTTCCTTATGGAGGACCTTGGGCAAGTAAATCACTTGCTTGGAATGGGGATTACTTGTACAGTCAATGGGCTTTGGATCACTCAAGAAATGTATGCTTCTAAAATCTTGCAAGCCTTTGGGATGGCAGAGGCGAGGTGTCAGGACTATTATCCATTGTTAATCTAAATACATAATTGGAAACATTTAAATTATCTATTAACATAATCACGTAACACATAACTGTTCTCCGTACATTTCTATTTTCTAGAGACTCAGTCTTCTCAGTCTCCTCAGGCCTAAATCTATACTATAAATACTCAAAGTTTTGTTCATACTATGTTCCTCATTGGATCAAAATGTTGCGTTCTAAGCTTTTCAGAAGGTTATAACAATTATTGGTTTATCAAACTATACAAGTTGATCCAATGAGGAACATAGTATGAACAAAACTTTGAGTATTTATAGTATAGATTTATTTTGATCCAATCTTTAAAATAAAATAACCCCAAAGAATCAGAAACAGGATACATTAAAAGCCTCTTAACAAATAAACAATTGTAAAAGGATTAGTAAATCCAGGACCGCAAGTCCTTGAATTGTAACATATTGAATTTCTAAAAATCAACAAGACCAATCAGATACCTTAAAGCCTTACCACCAATGGACCCTGATGCCAACTCGCTGGGAAAGGATCTGGGGAACATTGACCTAAATCAATCCCCAACCCCTGATATTGCACTTTTGCATAAATCTTATCAAAAACAACAAGAATTATTACTGACCCTAAGCCAAAACCTAGCTTCAATTACTAGCACCCTTGATGCCGTTAAAGAGGAACAAGCCCGCAACAAACTCCTTATCCAACAGCAACAGGACCAACTACACAGGCAGACCAGCGAACTACAATCCTCAACAGACCAACTCAAAGCAAAAAGCAAGGTAATGCTTTCCGCTAAGAGCGAGCCACCCCTCACCCATCTCCGTTTCCTTGGACGCGCCAAAGATTTGGCCTATTTCTTGGACACCATCTGCGACTTTATCCGCCAACACGATCATCAATTTGCCAACAATGCACGCCGAATTAATTTCATCTCCCTCCATTTCAAGGACGGAGCTAAGCCTTCAGCAGCTGACACCTCGTTTTCTTCTCTTCTGCGACAAAATGCGGTCAAGAATGATCAGGATCCTACCTCCTGGAACCTTTGGGGCCTTCCGTTTGTCCTGGCGGAATTACGCACCCTATGTAACTTTTGCCACGCGCTGTTGACTGCCTTTGGTGACAGACAAGCAAAGGAGAAGTTGGAGAGAGAATTTGACTCCTGTAAACAGGGTTCGAAATCAATCTCTGATTTCAATTCTTCCTTTGCAGCACTAGCGGCTGCCGTGGATATGTCTAATGCCTCAAAGATTAAGAAATATATCTCTGCTCTTAATACCGATCTGGCAGGTATTTCCATAATGCTCCCGGGATGGGATGTTGCAACTGAGCTAAGAGAGAAGATGGAGTTAACCTTGATAGCCGCTAGGAAACAGGAGGAGCTGCAGCAGATCAAGGGAAAGCCTACACCCTACTCTATGAAAACCCCTTCCGCTCCTTCTCCTTCCCCGGATGCAATGGACATAGATGTCATCCATTCTAAGTGCTCCCCATCTTTCCAACCCAAATCTGATTCCTCTACCCCCCTCTCCAAATTCCGTCAAGAGTGTAGGAAGCGGGGTCTATGTTTTAACTGCCTCCAATCACTCAACAATAATCATTCTACCGTTGAAGGTTTCCGATGTCCTAACAACCGACTCTCCCTCAATTTTAAAATGAATTGGCTAAGGAGGCAAAAAGCCGCTACTGGCCATACCACTTTCCAATCAATGACAATAGGGCCTGACACCCCCAAACCCCCCACCTCTTCCTCTACCGTCTCTTCCATCCTATCAACAGACATATCTACTCAAGGCTCCCGTTTCATATTTAACATGGAGATCCAACACAAGAACCAACACTTCCTTGGCAAGGTCCTACTGGACACGGGTTCCACCGAGAATTTCGTCAACAAGCATGTTATTTGCAATCTCCAATTATTGTGCAAACCTATCCCCTCTCCAAGAACCTGCACCGGCTTTAATGGACACTCTTCCAAAATTGATTGGGTCTGGGGAGGAAAGGTTTGCATTTCCGACCTCAACCACAGTACCACCTTCTTTGATAAATTCTTTGTTACATGTCTTCACAACTATGACATGATCTTAGGTAAAGTGTGGATGATGGCCCATGGGGTTACAATCACCTTCAACCCGCAAGGCACTATTATACTTCTCTTAGGGGTCGATGGTCCAGAATCCTGTGAGCCCAGACATGACCTTCATTCAGTGACTACTCATAAACCCCTGACTTACCCCGTTTCAAAATTTCTTTCCATTTTCAAGCCCCAGCCTTCCACCTTTATCCCTCCGCATCGTAACACCAACCTTGCCATTAACCTAAAGAAGGACTGTATGCCTCCCTTCAAACAAGCATACACCTTGGCCCCTTCAGAGACCGAGGAGCTGAAAAACTATATAGACAATTTGTTGAAGAAAGGTTTCATCTGTCCTTCTTCCTCCCCAGCAGGGGCCCCCACATTTTTTGTAAAACAACCAGGAAAGAAAAACCGCCCATGTGTTGACTATTGCGGTCTCAATAAAATTATCATACGAGATTCCTTCCCTATACCTCTACTTTCCAGCTTGTTATCAAAGTTGAAAGGATGTAAATACTTTTCAAAGATAGACTTAAAGTCTGTGTATAACCTGTTGCGCATTAAGAGCGGTGATGAATGGAAAACTGCCTTCAAAACCAAATTTGGGCTATTTGAATACTTAGTCATGCCTTTTTGAAATAATTGTCACGAGTCTCTTTATTTCAATCCTCATATAAACTCTTGCAGTAGTATAAGCTATGGACATGAAATGATAACAGCAGATTCAGTCATAATTGAGATTGTAAGTGGAGGAGAGACATGACAGTTAAGACGGGAGATAGATCACCTGAATCTTGTACACTACAGACTCTCTTGGTTGATAAATAGCAGACAGGAGTTGGTGTAGTACTGAGAGTCAGGCTGAGACGCAATGATGATGAAAAAAGGAGATGGAGAAAGAGAGGGAGACAAGGGAAACAACACAACGGTGGGTGAGAAACAATCCAGACACTGTATACGTTAGTAGAAGGGGAGGTATCTGTGGTCATGGATTAACCCTACCTCCTCTTGAGTCTCGTACTGGCTCCTCCTGGAGGCTGCGATCTTCACCAAGGTGGTTTCGTTAGTGTTCTGGGGACCTAGGTGAGACGGATATGGGTTTGGCGGTTACGGAACGAAGTGAGTGGAGTTGATGGTCGGTTGGACTGAGAGGACTAGAAGGAAGGGATTGGGCGCGATGGAGGGATCCAGATCAGGATCGGGATCAAGAGCAGACAGGACAACGGAGGTGGAAGGGAGACTCGACGGGTGCGCGGGGTAGAACAGGACGCCTCGCACAGCCGCAGTAACTTGGTCTTGCGATCTGAGTCCGACTGTGTAGCTCAAGGGATCTCTACGTCACACTCCTCCTAGATTCCGCAGAGGTCAGGTGTAGTTGAGCTCTAGCCTGTATGACCTTCACGTATCCAAGCGGTTTTGTTAGGACGTCCGCAATCATTTCGTCTGAGGGAGTATGTTCAACCGACACTAGCGATTTGGATACCAGATCCCAAACGTATTGGAAGCAAATCTCAATGTGTCGTGAGTTCGGATTGAGTTGAGCTTCTCGGCTGATAAAGTTCGCTCCTTGGTTGTCATTTTTTATTATGGGCTTTGGGATTGATATGCCTAGGCCGATGACAAGGGTTGATAGCCATCGCAGTTGCTTTGCACACTGATTGATCGCGATGAACTCCGCTTCGGTGGTGGACTGGGCAACTACGGTTTGTTTCTTTGTCGTCCAACTGATAGGGTTGCCGTAGAGGGTGATGACGTACCCGGTGGTTGACTTTTGAGTTGTTGTTGATCGGCCATAGTCCGCATCCGCCCACCCGCATAGTTGATCCTTTGGTTCAGAGGATTTTTTGAACAACAGACCTACGGACTTTGTTCCTTGAAGGTACCGAAACAGGTGCTTTATCATTCTCCAGTGAGCTTGTGTGGGCTTGTTCGCAAATTGAGACAGCAGGCCCACCGTGAACTGTATGTCGGGTCTGGTATGGATTGCTATGTGGATCAGGGTACCTAGTGCCTTCTGCATGGTTTTGACATCAAAATCTGGCGATTCCTGGCTGACCACCTCGTGTATGTTCATGGGGGCTGGAGCTTTGACTGCGTTGAGATTTTCAAATCCAAAATCGTTCAGTGCCTTTTCTATGAAGTCACGTTGATGAAGTTTCAGCGACCCATCACTGTTCCATTCGAGTGTATAGCCAAGGTGTTGGGATGGCCGGTCCTGAACCTTAATTTTGTAGTGTCCCCCCAGAAGTTTCAGGATTCGGTCGATCTCATCCCTGTTCTTTCCCATGATCAGCCCGTCGTCCACGTGGATGTGCATCCGTATCAACTTTGATTCGCTGACGAATATGGACTCATCCCCCACGGAGGGTTCCAGTCCGAGTGACTTTAGGGTCTTCACCAGGTGAGACCTCCAACATCTTGGAGCTTGTTTCGTTCCGTAGAGTGACTTGTTCAGCCTCCAGACCCAGTCTTCTTTGCCGGGGACTTCAAAGCCAGCAACCTGAGCGACGTGGATAACGGCGTTGATGTCGCCATACAAGAATGCGGTTTCGACGTCGAACTGGACAACGTGCCAGTCATGTTGGACTGCAGCTGACAACAGGGCTCGTAGGGATTCACTGCGTCCTACCGATGAGTATGTATCGAGGTAGTGACGTGGATATTCCTGGTGGTTACCGAAGCACACCCATCTGGATTTTCGTCGGGTAACCTCGCCAAATTCGTTCTTCTTTCGCACGAGTCGCCACATACCACCAATCACCTTATCGTCGGCGGGACGCGGAACCAGGGTACCCGTCTTGTGCATGAGAAGTGAGTCGTTTTCCGCCGTCATGGATTCAATCCACTTCGGGCGCTCGTTCAGGTCGGACATTGCCTTCTCCACGGACACCACCTCGCTGAGGTGGACTTCGTCGCCATCCTCCTTGTCTTCAACCGGGGCGCGCGAACGTCGTGAGGTTGACAATATGGCGGTGACGTCAATGTCGGCGGATACGTTCTTTGGGGCCTTTTCATAGTAGGGTACATATGCATACCCCTTTTGTAGGGTCTTTGCTGTCGGAGGGCCCTGAGTTGGAGTGACATTGATGGGTTCGGCAACGTGAGGAGTCGGTGGGGAGGGTAGTGAGATACTGGGGGGCGAGAGGGGGGCTGATTGTTGATGAATGTGGCGGGGTTTGGAGACCGGGACGTGAATGGAGGCGGTGTGGCCGGATGCAGGAGGTGGATTCAACGCCTGGGCAGCGTTCGCCGGAAGTGATGCCGGTGTCTTTCGCATTGACAGAGCGGAGTCATAGTTGAAAACAACCCGAGTTGGGGTGAAGTCTCGACTTACCACCACCCGGCGCTTGTTTGGGTCCAGGAAACGACCGGCGTCGGAGTATGGCTCGTAGCCCAAGAACAGCAGGGGTTTGGACCTTACCTCAACTTTTGATGTGGGAGGACTGTGGACATGAACCTTCAAGCCAAATGGAACCAATGTTAGCACATTGCGTACCGGTTCAATCGTGGCATTGACATCTAGCAGCATGCTGATCGGCGACTTCCAATCCAGTGCCGCTGAGGGTAGGAGGTTGATTAACATTGAGGAGTATCGAGCTGCTTCGTCCCAGTAGTTGATCGGGACGTCGGATTGAGCCAGGAGACACCTCATTTTAGTGAGGATGGTTTGGTTGAACCGCTCGGCGAGTCCGTTGGTTTGAGGCAAGTTGGCCGGACCTTGCTCCAGTACAATTCCCTGGGCAGATAGGAAATCGCGAAGTTTAGCTGACCCGAATTCTCCCCCTCGGTCGCAGTGTAGGAACGCAGGGACTATGTCGAGCTGATTCTTAATCTCATGAATATAGCTTACGATTTTTTCCTCAGCATCGGATTTGTGCTTCATGACATACGTCCGGTTGAATCGTGAGAAGTTGTCGATTACAACCAGGATGTAGGTCGCGGACTGTTTGCACGGCGGGGTGATTTGCAGTATGTCTAGATGTAGCCGCGCAAAGGGTTTGGTGGAAGAAGGGAGTGGATTTGAGTGGGATTTCCGTTTAATCTTGCATTGAGTGCAAATGGAGCACCCGGCCGACGATGGGAATGGAGACGGGTTGGGGATGTTGTGCAGTTGAAGGAATTTTTTCAGGTAATTGTCCGATGGATGTCCAAGGGTGATGTGCCAATTGACTTTGGTGGCTGAAAGTTTAACCAGGTTGATGTCCGACATTGGGTTGTGAGAGGAAATATATAGATTGCCGATCCTCGGGAACCTATATATTATGCGATCAGCTAGCTTGACGAGAACAGTACGATGCTTGTGTACCACCTTGAGCCCATGATCTTCCAGTTGAGTGGCAGACACGAGGTTTCTCGGACCGTCAGGAGCATAGAACACAGGAAATATCACCGTCCCGCCAATATTGAGCTTTCCGACGTGGGTGACTTTGATGTTGCCGCCGTATGTGCTGAGCTGTTTTGACACCGGCGTCGGGTCCTGTAGCAGCGACAGATTGCACACGGTGGACCTGGAGGCCCCCGAGTCATAGACCAATTCGCATGGAGAGTCTTTAACGTCAGAGGTGGAGTAGATGGTGTCTTCTGAGACTAGGAATCCGCAGTCCTCGGGGTCAGTGAATTGTTCAATGATGACGTTGGCGTCGTCGACGGGGTCGTCAGGTTGAGACTCCTCTTTGTTTTCTTCAGCGATGTTAACCGAGTGAGCAGTTCGGAGCTGCTTGAGTTCTCTGTCCAGTCTTTCAATGTGGGCCGCTATAGATGACGATTGATTGGCCGCCTGAGGATTCTTGCGAGTGGGAACTGCTGACCGAGGTCTGAATGGAGCGGGTCGACTTTCCTTTTCCGGAGGGTTTTTGACACCGTTCTTGGGAGGTCTTTGGTGAGTCTGATGGTTGTGCATACGGGGGTTTGATGCATAGTAGCTGGTCTCGGTGGAATTGGACTCTCGTCGTGAGTCTTCTAGTAGGACCCTGATTGACACGGCTTCGAGAGAGAAAGGGCGAATGTCGTAGAGTGTCGAGGTGATGCTGGAGATAAGATCGTCCAATCTAAGGCTTTTTATGTAAAAGATGGCTGCCAGGGCGGAGGATACGGTCATGATCTTGTTTTCGCTGGGTTGAGCTTCAATCATGTCGGATAGGTTGATGTAAGCATCCTTGAATGCCGAGGTATGATCTCGTAGGCTCCTTCCTGGTTCGTATGTTAGATTCACTAGTCGTATTAAGGCGTCCCCAATGACTATCAACAAGTTTCCACCGCATTCAGCTGCAAGTAATTGGTAGGCTTTGCTGAAATTTGATTTGCTGAGTTTGATGCACGAGAGCAGATCCCGGTCCACCGAGTTTCGTAGAATACTTAAGGCCAGGGCATTCTTTCGTCGGTAGGTTTTCGTGCCTAGATTTTGTTTGATCCATTCGTCGTCTAGAATTTCCTTGTGTCCCTTTCCTATAAGTATGTCTTCAAACGCGCTCTTCCAGTCATGCCAGTTATGTCTTGTGAGCTTGACAATTTTTGATTTTGTGGAATAGTCATCGTCCGAGTCGTCCGATTGAGGTATGTGAATGGGATGACCGCCGGCCATATCTGGGGAGTACCTAGGTGAATTCGACTGCTGTTATCTACTCAAGAGTTTATAGGATCAAGAGTTGACTCTCACTACCATGAAATAATTGTCACGAGTCTCTTTATTTCAATCCTCATATAAACTCTTGTAGTAGTATAAGCTATGGACATGAAATGATAACAGCAGATTCAGTCATAATTGAGATTGTAAGTGGAGGAGAGACATGACAGTTAAGACGGGAGATAGATCACCTGAATCTTGTACACTACAGACTCTCTTGGTTGATAAATAGCAGACAGGAGTTGGTGTAGTACTGAGAGTCAGGCTGAGACGCAATGATGATGAAAAAAGGAGATGGAGAAAGAGAGGGAGACAAGGGAAACAACACAACGGTGGGTGAGAAACAATCCAGACACTGTATACGTTAGTAGAAGGGGAGGTATCTGTGGTCATGGATTAACCCTACCTCCTCTTGAGTCTCGTACTGGCTCCTCCTGGAGGCTGCGATCTTCACCAAGGTGGTTTCGTTAGTGTTCTGGGGACCTAGGTGAGACGGATATGGGTTTGGCGGTTACGGAACGAAGTGAGTGGAGTTGATGGTCGGTCGGACTGAGAGGACTAGAAGGAAGGGATTGGGCGCGATGGAGGGATCCAGATCAGGATCGGGATCAAGAGCAGACAGGACAACGGAGGTGGAAGGGAGACTCGACGGGTGCGCGGGGTAGAACAGGACGCCTCGCACAGCCGCAGTAACTTGGTCTTGCGATCTGAGTCCGACTGTGTAGCTCAAGGGATCTCTACGTCACACTTTTGGCTTAGAAAATGCACCAGCTGCCTTCCAGCAATTTATACAATGGGTTTTGAGAGAATTCATAGACCGGTTTTGCTTTGTTTACATTGATGATATTTTAATCTACTCCCACTCTAAGGACGAGCACCAAGCTCATCTCGAGAAAGTCCTATCTCAGCTGAAAAAACATAAACTCTATGCTTCCCCTGACAAGTGTAGTTTCTTCGCCAACTCCGTTAAATTTTTGGGATTTATTATAAATACAGAAGGGATCAGCATGGACCCAGATAAAACCAACTTGATTACAAAATGGCAACTTCCACGCAACGTCACTGGGGTTCAACGTTTCCTGGGCTTTGCAAACTTTTATTGCAGGTTCATATATAAATTTTCCACATTGGCTCTTCCCCTACATCAAGCAACCAGGAAAGAAACCGACGTATCCAAAGCCTTGGCCAACCCAATAGTTCGGGAGTTGTTCGATCCCCTGAAGAGCTCTTTCCAGACTAACGTCCTATTGCAGCACTTTGACTTCTTGAAGCGACGTGTTCTCTACACCGATGCCTCTCATGTTGCTATCTCAGCCAGATGATAAGGGAAATTTACTCCCAGTTTCTTTCTACTCCCGTACCCTCACAGATTCCAAGGAGAGATGGAAAATCTACAACATCGAGTTGGGTGCCATCATAGCAGCCTTTGCCGAATGGAGACCGTGGCTGATGGACACCACCAAACCAGTCTGTGTTTACTCCGACCACCAAAATCTCAAGTATTTCATGGGGGCATCCGTTCTTACTCCTCGGCAGGCTTGTTGGGCGGCCTTCATGTCCAATTTCAACTTTACCATACATTATATTAAAGGTTCCGCTAACCCTGCCAACCCTCTCAGTAGACCAGCCCTGATAGATAGCTCCTCCCCCTCCTCCAAGATTCACTTACCCCATTTTGAATCAGATGAATTTAAAGACCAGCCCACCGAACTTGACATCCCTTCTTTTGAAGTCTTTGCTATCAACCCTTCCTTAGACCATCTCTGCTCCCCTTCCCCTAGCCTGATCTCCCTCCTCCGGTCGCGTTCTGAAGAATCTAAGTTAGAAGGTTCCACTCTTCCCCACCTTAAATTGCAAGATGACTTGCCATGGTTCAGGGGAAGAATCTTTGTTCCTCCATCGCTGCGGCAGACGGTAATCAGTGCTTTACACGACTCCCCTTTAATGGGCCATTGGGGCACATGCAAGACCCTAGACCTGGTTCACTGATCCTTCGACTGGCCTTCTATAAGGACAGATGTCATGAAGTTTGTCAAGACTTGTATCCATTGTCAGGCAAATAAACCGAGGCAGACCAAGAAAAACCCGCTAAATCCTTTAGAACCTCCCAACCGACCCTGGTCTACGGTTGGTATTGATTTAATCGTAAAACTTCCCAAGAGTGACTCATTTGACTCCATACTGGTTATTGTGGACCATTACACCAAAGGAGCTCATTTTATCCCAGCTAACGAGTCATGGTCAGCCAAAGATCTGTCACGCTGCTTTATCGACCGATTTATTTGGTATCATGGCCTCCCGGACAGAATAATATCTGACAAAGGAACCACCTTTGTCTCCAAATTCTGGAGAGCCGTCCTTAACAATTTAGATATTTCTCCATCCTACTCCACCTCCTTTCACCCCCAGACAAACGGACAGACTGAGCGTCTAAATTCCATACTGGAATCCTACCTGCGCCATTTTTGTAATAAAAAAGCAGGATAATTGGGCAGGTTTAACTGCCAGCGCTGAGATTGCTTGGGCAAACTCAACCTCTTCTTCCACCGATACTCCCCTTTCTTTCTGGAAAAAGGATATCACCCCCGACTAAGCTCACATATCTTATCCTCTAACGTCCCTAGAGCAGACAGTTTTATCAAACAGATGGTTGAAGCTCAAAATTTTGCCTCCCAACACCTGCAACTCTCTAAATCCTCCCAAGCTTTACAGTACAACAAGAAGGCGGGAGACCTCAAGATCATTGAGCCCAACCAGTGGGTATGGCTCTCTTGGAAGAATATTCAAACCAGACGTTCTTCAAGCAAATTGGATGCAAAATTTATAGGCCCCTTCCGCGTTATCAAACCAGTCGGCTCTCATGCTTCTCGTCTAAAATTAACCCCACCCTTCTCAAAACTCCACCCTGTGTTTAATAATAATTTGTTGCTTCCCTATTTTGGCCGAATTCCGAGTGAGGGGGGACCATAATTGTCAGGACTATTATCCGTCGTTAATCTAAATACATAATGGGAAACATTTAAATTATCTATTAACATAATAACGTAACACATAACTGTTCTCCATACATTTCTATTTTCTAGAGACTCAGTCTTCTCAGTCTCCTCAGTTTCCTCAGTCTCCTCAGGCCTAAATCTATACTATAAATACTCAAAGTTTTGTTCATACCATGTTCCTCATCGGATCAACTTGTATAGTTTGATAAACCAATAATTGTTATAACCTTCCGAAAACCTAAGAACTCAACACGAGGGCAGTGGCAACCCCTATGATGCCGCACACTAGGCTTGGGAAGGCAAATGACAAGGAACAATCTCAATTTCTCATGCTTGGAATCAATTATAGAAGGGCCATTGGGTTACTGAATTATCTTTCCATTAAAACTTTCCCTGAAATCTCCTTTGCGGTCTCACAGCTCTCACAACACCTGGAGCGTCCTGGAATCACTCACTGGAAGGCTTGTATTCATCTCCTTCATCATCTTCAAGGAACTATTAATCATGGTATCACCATACGGAAAGGTCTTGATAACTGTGCAATCTTTACCAACACTGACTTTTCAAACTTCCCCAATACAAGGAAATCTTACACTGGGTTTATTATTTGGATAGGATTTGCCATCATCTTGTGGCTTTTAAAAAAGAAATCCATGGTTTCCTCCTTGACTACTGAAGCAGAGTACAAAGCTCTTTATGAAGGCATACAGAAGGCCCCTTGGTTTTACATTCTGCAAGAATTGCTGCAATGGCCTTTTCCGGAGCTGCTTGCTGTTTTCTGTGATAATCAAGCAACCATCAGTCTTGCCAAGAATCCCGTTTACCAGCGGCAGAGAGAGCACTTTGAAACCATGTACAACTGGCTTTGTGAGAAAATCCTTGACAGTACTGTAGTTGTTTTTTGTACCCCCACTTTGCCAATGCAAGCAGATTTACTTACCAAATTGCTTGCGCGGGTCAAGCACAAGGCATGTGTAGAAGCCCTGAGCATGCAAATGAGAAAAATAGGGGGGGTTGTTGATCTGTAAATTTCAAATTCTCAAATTGTATTTGTTAATACATCTATTCATTGTTCTTTTTACTTTCAAATAACTTTTACATCCTAGTCAACACAAAAACTAAATGATGACACTCACAAAAACTCTTACCCTAACCTATTTGTGTAGTTCTTATAACCCCGTTTAGCATTATCTCAGATTGAATCTCCTTTTCAATCATCTTGTTTTTGTTTCCAATTCTCATTCATCTTATGATTTGTGTTCCTTCTTACAAACTACTTGTTGTAGGTTTGTGTATTATCCCAAGTGTCAGTATCCTATTAGACCCCATTCTAAAAGGTTCTGAACATGATAAAAATGGGTTTGTGTATTATCCAAAGTGCCAGTATCCTATTAGACCCCAATCTAAAAGGTTCTGAACATGATGCAAATAGGAAAAATTGTTCAACTTTAAATATCAAAAGGATTGGGCACTTATACTTAAGATAGGTAAGAAATAATGTGTTATTTATGTAAATTGACTGAGGCTTTCTGTCTCATTCTTCCTGCAGTTGCAACATAGCATGGAACACCTTTCAACCAAAATCTTACCCCTTGTTTCCCAATGCTTCAATAGAAAGGGAATATTGTGGAACTACTCTTTGGGTGAGATAGAGATTGGAGAAGATATTAAAAATCACCATAAAAAAAGTGCTGCATCAGCTGGTAGGTGTTTCACCAAGAGTTGTGAGAAGGTGCTGCTGGAGATATTTATTAAAACTTGAAATATTTATTATTTGGTCATACTCTGATATTTTAAGGTTGATTTAATTCATTTTGTCTAAATAGAATCCTTATAATTTCAAGATTTTTTTTGTTATTTAATTTTTTTGGTGCCTTCTATGTTTCTAGGAACTGTGCCATGGTGAACTGATGTTTTTGTCAAGCTAAAGTAGACATGAGTTCAAAAAAACAGGCTACAATTGTTTTATCAAGAAATTTGTATTAATTTTTTGATATAAATGATAATTTTAGAAATTACATGATAATTTTAAATGATTGAAGTTGCAATTAAATTCAATGATTTAATATTTTAAATTCAATAATTCAATATCTTAAATTCAATGATTTAAGATATTAAATTAAATTCTCAATTTTGTTGAAAAAAATGTTGAAAGGTTATTCATCTTGTATTTTCCTGAGTTCATTTGACAAAATCAGAGCCTGTAAAAACAACTCCAAAAAATTCCAGGTTTATTTTCTGTTTATTTTCTGTTTATTCTTTCATTTTTCAAAGCTTAAATGCAGAATATTGGAGTTCAAAGAAAATACAATTAGTTTGCTGAAGTTTTCAGCATGATATCTACATATATGGTTGGGAAATAAATTGATTCTATTTTTTGATAAAATTCACAACTTTCCACTTCATCTTTTTCCTGGAAGTTGAGATTGGTATGTTTATTTTTTTATTTTTTTATATTTTACTATGAAATGATGTTTGCTTTAGCTTTAAGCAAGCGGAAGGCTACTTTTGGACAGGAATTGGCTTCCAAGTAATCATAAAAAAGGGTTATTTAACAAAAAAACTCCAAAAATTCTCTAGAATTTTGAATATTTTGATTTACTTAAAATTTATTAAATAAAACAAACATATGAAAAATATGATAAAAATAAATTGAAAGTTTTTTGACTCAAAATCTCAAAGAATTCCCAGAAGTTTTGAAATATTTTGCAACTTCTTTGGAATATTATTTCTGATGATAGATTTTTTTAAACATGTGGCATCAAAGTTAACCAAAAAGACTATTTTATAATGGTAGGTATCAGTGAAAATATGCCCTTCCAAACTCACCATTAAAAATTAAAAAAACTCCCTTATTTCAGACCAGGTATGTAAAAAGTACCAGGAAATAGGTGGTTCTTTTCAAATAAATTATATAAAGGTAGCCACAGAATCAACCATGGGTTACACCACACCATTCATTGCTGGCTTCCAACTCCCATCTGACTCAAACCTCATCAGAGATATCATTATCCTATCTCCCCATTCTTGCTTCATTGCTCTGGCAAACTCATTCTCACTCATCTTGACATCCCAACTAACCAACTCACTGCCTTCCATCTTACAGTTTCTACTACACAGTTCCGGTCAAATCAATCCTTTGATCCTACAATTTCAAATCAAATGGTCCCTCAGCAAACCAGAACTAAGAACCAGCTACCAAAGCAAAAATCCCCAAAGAAAAATCACAAAAAAACAATCCTCCTTCCTTGAGTTTGAAATCTTCATGTAAAATCAAGCAAGAAGATCACCTCATACTGGTAAACTGGCTCAAATTTGCCTCAAAATATGCTTCTTGCTTTGGTTCTGAGGAAAAAAACAAGGGTTGGCAAACACCCATAGTCTAAGGCTAATGGAATGAGATTAAGAATAAAATAAATGGCAATGTTAAATTTGCAACCCCCTGCAACCCATTCACTACCCAAAATGGGTTTTAAATGGGTTGTGTGGCGCAATTTGCAACCCAGAATGGCCATTTGTAGCCCATTTGAGTTGCAAATGGCTATCTTCAACTCAGGTGGGTTGTGAATGGCAGTTCCCAACCCATTTTGGACTGCAAACAACGCCACACAACCCATTTTGGGTAGCAAATGGCAAAAAAAAGTGGATTTTATTTATTTCATTATATATATATTTAATTAATCAATTTATTTTATATATATATATATATATATATATATATTATTTCACTTCATTTATTTATACTTTTTTTTATATTTATATTTTTAATTTAATCAATTAATTTTTTTTATTTCATATTATATTTTTTTATTTATATTTTTAATTTAACTGATTAATTAATGAATTAATTTTTTTTAAATCAAAAAAGAAATAATAGGATGTATCAGAGTTAGAAAATCCGCCATTAGAAACCCGCCATTTTTAATGGCGGGTTTCTGAAATACACATACCCCCTAACTGGTGTATTTCAAAATGGCTGGTTTCATGAAAATGGCAGATTTCAAACATCAAACCCTCCATTTATGCACCATCATCCATCCACCATCCATCCCATGCAAAACACCCATCCACACCTCCACCTCAGCAAATCCATGCTGATCCCATCTCCATTGCACCAAACAAATCTCATCTCCATTGCTTCACATCTCTATTGCTTCACATCCACCTCTGCCTCACCCACCACCTCCCCTCCTTTGGTTGGAACCCCTGGTAACCCGCCTCCTCCTCATTCTTGTCCTCTTCCTGCCCCTCATTGGTTGCTGATCCTTTGATCATTCAACCTCTAGTAGCAGGACTGCTCAAGAGTTTGATTATCTATCCAATTTACCTAATTCAACAAGTAGTGAGAAGTCAGTCAATCCATTGGGTTTGATCTCTACTAATGTTGGTTTATTAGAAGTTTCAAACAAATTGGCATTAAACCTGAACCTGACAAGCGCTCCAATCAATCCAAATTAGAATCTGAACTTGTCCCATTTAAATTTCTTGTTAAAGAAAAAATATATTTTGATCCATTGATTTCCTAGGTTTAAGATACCTTTCAACTTGAGACTGCTCACTCAATCTCAATCTTTTCAGCTCTCTGGTCTTGCTTCTCTTCAGGTTCAATCCCCAAGTATTTGAAATCTTGGGAATAGTAACAAATCATCATCTCAAAGGGTTAGTGATTGCCCTGAGGAGGAGGAGGAGGAGGAGGAGGAGGAGGAGGAGGAGGAGGAGGAGGAGGAGGAGGAGGAGGAGGAGGAGGAGGGGGATGATGATCAAAGCACTAAGTTCTACCAACCTCAAAGTCTATTGACTCAATCAATCTCTCCCTTGAAGCTTCAAGATGATCAAATCTCCAAGTTCAACCAAATTCTCAAGACTGAAGCCCAAGGTGATAAACTTGAGAGAGATCACACTGGTGGAGGTAGCAATGAATTGGCTAGATCTAAATCCACCTCAAGGTTGATGAACCATTGATCAATCTCATTCTTGGTAAATTCTTCCACCAAAAATCAACAACTGATTCCTAGATTTCCCATCACCAGTGAAACCAAATTGGCTGTCTATCATTTGTTAATAAGATCTCCTCATCTCCTCAAGAATTGAGTCAACAAACTGACAGAGACAAGTATGATTGGTGGAGGTTGGGAGGCGGCCAATTTGTTCAATTGATTGGTTCATCATGAGGACAGGGATGATGGTTGTCATCTTGGTTGATTTGGATTTATGAGTTGAAGTTCTAGCGTTAAAATTAATAAGAATGGTATGAGGAAACTGTTGATTGACGTTTCAGATGGTAAATTCAAGAAGAAGATAAAAAAATAGAGAACTTGAAAGTTGATGGATCATTAACTTGTTTTCTCAAAGTTCATTCACTTGCCCTTTTTATTATTAATTTATTCAGCACTCCAAGAATTATCACCAGTGGAAAACTCCAAGAATTATCACCAGTGGAAATAGAAAAACAACAAGAGGAAGAAAGGAAAGTTCAAATAGTTAAATGGGTAGAAAAAGAGATTGGAGAAGATAGCAAGTACAAAAGTGAATCCTCCCAGGAGGAAGGTACTTTGTTTTCTAATCTTTTAGTTGATGGAAAACTGGTCAAGAGCAGTCAGATTGTCAACCAACTAGGTGGTGATGGTGGCCATTCCAGAGAAAGTTGAAGAGGATCAATTGACTTCCTTCATCCAGTTCACTGAAGCTGATAGAAGTCTTCTGGCTAGTGAGAATATTGATCTATAATTGGTTACTACCAAGAACCAAGTCAAGAACCATTTTCTACTCAATCTCAATCACCCCCTCATCCATTGTTCCTTAAAACACTCATCATCCACCACTGATGAATCAGCAATCTCTATCTTTACTAACTTGACTCCTACCTCAGCATTCCCACCTGCATTTTATTTGCATCAACTCAATTCAAGCTCACCAGGATCATCATCTCATACTTCAAATACAATCCCCTTTGATTGATTGGCAGGTTAGATGATGAAAGACCACCTTCCCAATAGGTCTAGGGATAGTCATGGCAGTGGGAGTAGTGAGAGCCTTGGGGATTTCTCAAATCTGAGAAGTTGTAGTCAAGCTACTACGTCCAGTAATTCTATTCATCCTACCCCTAGCCATCATCATCATCATCCTGATCAAAAGGAACCATCAAAAGACTTGGCCACTCATCCTCATCATCATCATACTTCCTCCCCCTCCTCCTTGCTGACAACAACAATTTCAAGCAGTCACACCCATTTCTAAACAACCCCCTCTTATGGATTTTTTGTTGTGTTTTTATTATCATAATCCTGATTGAGCTGGTGGGGTGCCAGAGGTCTTCCTCATCCTGCTTCCCTCTCTCCCTCTCTCCCCCCCTTTTTTTTGCTCTATTGATTTAGGTGCATTTTTTTTGGATCTTGCTCAATCATTCATTTCAAGCATCTTTGTGCTTGCTGTTGGATCAATCTCTCTCCTCTGCGGGTCAGCTTTCTAGAGGTGAGAGCTGATTGTTTGGAAAGGCACATTAGCCCATTGAGAAATGGCATGCTTAGCATAGTGGTTAAAGCATCACTCATCAATGTTGAGCTCATGGGTTCAAACCCATAGTGGGCAAAATTTTGGGTTGCAAAAATTCCACTTCCCTCAAAATGTTATACAACAAATTGAATTCCTTGTTGATCCTCACCCAGATCAAAGTATATGGTTTGGAGGGAACAAGATGGGAGGAGATTATTTGAAAAAAATATAGAGACGTGGAATTTCAAATTGATCTCTCAATTGATATCCCATCAATCTATCAATCAATCATGAATCAATTAAGAAGTTGATTGGAAATTGATTTGTGGATTTATTTCCAATCAATCAAGCAATCTCAAAATTTTATAAAAAAAATTTAATTCCTTGTTGATCCTCACCCCAATCAAAGTATACAGTTGGGAGGGAAAAAGATGGGATCAGATGATTTGGAAAACATATAGATACTTGGAATTGCCAATCCATTGAAAATCAATCTCTGAATCAATCTCAAATTGATATCTCAATCAATCTCAAATCAATCTCTCAATCAATCATGAATTGATTGAGCAATTGATTTTCAATTGATTTCTGGATCAATAACCATTAACCTTAGAGGATGGAGGTTGGCCAACTTGTTTTTCATTGTTGGATCCAAATAAAGAATGGTAGTGGGATGGAATTTTGAGCCAGTTTACCAGGATGATTTGATCAGCTCTCTTGAGCCAACTTGAGCCTTTGGAAGGTGATGTGGGTGGATTGTTGGGTGTTGAGTTTCTAGGGTATTTTTGCTTTTGTCCATTGGATTGTTTAGTGGACTTGCAGGGGGAGGATTGCTGAGGGGCCATTTAATAAGAGTAATTGATGAAGCAATGAAGTAATGAGAGCATGGATGTGATGGAAGTGATAATGTGTGAGAGATTGATGAGACTGATGAAGCAATGAGAGTGATGAGGTGATGAGAGTGATGAAGTGATGAGAGTGATGAAGTGATGAGAGTGATGAAGTGATGAGAGTGATGAAGTGATGAGGATAGCAATGAAGCAATTGAAGAAATGAGAGTGATGAAGCAGTGAGAGTGATGAAGTGATGAGGATAGTGATGATTCAATGGAAGCAATGAGAGTGATGAAGTGATGAGGATAGCAATGAAGCAATGAGAGTGATGAAGTTTTCTGATGAGTTCAGAGGATGGAACCAGGGGTGATGATGTGGAATGAAGTGTGGTTGAGCCATTGAGAGCCTTTATATAATTTAATTGAAAAAACCCACTTATTTCATGTTAAATTTGACACATCTGATCTGAAATGAGTGGGTTTTTTTGATTTTTAATTGCTGGTTTGAAATTGCAGATTTGGGTTGAACCCCACAATTAAAAAAGGGCAGGTTTACTTAACTTTGATACGCCCTAATAGATAAAACAAATTTAAAAAAATGTTAATATATATATATATATATATATATATATATATATATATATATATATATATATATATATATATATATATATATATATATATATACATATATATATATATTATAACAACGCTACTCAGATGGGTCACAAATGGACATTTGAAACTCAGATGGGTTGCAAACAGCATTTTTCATCCACTTGCAACCACAGGGTGGCAAATTTAACATTGTCCTAACAAAAATGGTAGCCTGGAATTGTCTTCAAAAAAAAAAAAAAGGAGAAATCAAAGAATTAAAAATTCAAGTGTACCAAAGCCCACTCTATGTCCATCTCAACAATTTTTGGAATAAAAAATGCTGGTAATGCCAAGGGGATCAACTCTGTGATAGATAAACTTGAATTAATGTTTCCTTTCTGCAACTAACTGGATGAAATCTTTGAACAAAAATGAAATAAAACCTGTAGCAAAGTATGATTCCCAAAGACCTGAGTCAATTGATATGGAAGAGATTTCCAGTGATCCTCAGCCCAAAAATATCAAAAATAAAAAGAATTAGTAAAATTATCATTGGCCAGAATCACATACCAGAAATGATTTTACAGAAATTCTGTTTCAATAAAACCTACTAAATCATCTTTGAATCCACAACTTCCTAGCTTTTATGAAGTCAAAAATATCACCAACCTTGAGGAAAAAGTTCCCAATTCACCACCACAACAGAATTTAATTTCTGGAATAGTGAATTTTAAATGATTTCATATAAGAAGCCTCATCCTTTTATGGAAATTAGAAATCTTAAGCAAATTGGGCCTCACACATCACCTTCAAATCTGAGGGAAGGTGGTCAATAAACATCATCTTCAGAAATTGGAGAGATAAAGGCCTCATATTAAATCAACATCAGCATCAAAACTCATCAAAAGAGGAGCCAAAATTCAAGCTTTGAAGGCTTTGAAGAAGTCATTCAAAATAAAAATTCAAGTAAGGATATTAAATCAGATCATTAAATCTTACTTTAAAATTGATACTAGTTGAGGTATTCAAGTTGAAAAAAAGTGAGCTATCTGGTTGAAAGGAAAAAATTGATTTTGGGAGGCAGAAATGGGAGTTAAATCTATCAATTGAGGATAAAAAGCAGAAATAAGAGATAATAGCTCAGCAAAAACAAATATAATCTCAGCAATAAGCTCAAAAAAAATCCATTTTGAGAAGGATTTAAAAATATTTTATTTGGAGTTTCAGAAAGAGGAATAGGAAAAGTATTGTGTGCAATCAGGGAAAAATGACAGGTTATCCTTGGAAGTTCCCCATATTGGCAGTGGTAGACCCATTGCAAACATTGAAAATATTGCTCATCTATTTGTATTAGGGCATATCAGAGTTAAAGTTTTCAAAAAATTGAATGGCTGGTTTCAGGCCTATCCATTTTTTTATTTCAATATTTTACTTTTTTTCAGTTAAAACCATTGATTCATTGTTTATTTTGATAAAAAAAATATTTTTTTGAAAAATTAATATTTTTCCTGAAATAAGCTATTTAAATTTTTCAAAATTTTAACTCTGATACACCCTATTTTAAATATATTTCTTTTTACTCTTTGAATGAAAAAGGGAATTATTTTTTTCACACCCCCAATCATTATTTTTGGACAGTTTTGACGTCACCACAACATCCCCCATCTGTGCATTTTGGAAAAGTTGCAAAAAAAAGAAGAAAAATGATACTGCTTAGAGAGGCATCTAAAACGTCTCTAGAACATTTTGAGATGTTTGGGTCAATTTCAAGGTCTTTAAAATTACAATCAAAAAATTTAAGAAAAAAACCATTAAATCTCAAATCTTTCTGTATTTTTTAATAATTCTCTCCTGATTGTTTTGGGAAATCTGAAGACACAGGAATTTTGCAAATGTAACAGGAAATTCAAATATGGTTTTTCTATATTTTTAGTACTTTGTTTTCCTTCCAAAAATGGGATTAAAATAAACAAAAAGACATTCTTTTCAAAAATAATTTTTCTTATCTTTACAAAGCATTGAAAAATTTGGAGCTTGCAGTCTTATAGTGGGCATTGAATAGGGCAAAATGAAATTATGTGAGGATTTTTTGTAGGTTTTTTTCCCCAAAAAATTCATAATTAAAAAACGCAAAACTGGAATTTTTGGCTTTAAATCATTGAGTCAATCATCAATGGGAAAACAAATTATGAAAAATTCAGCAAAAAAAAAAATCAAAATCAATTTTTGCTAATTTTTATATTTTATGTGGAGAATTTGCAGGAGGAAACAAAATTTTTAAACCAAGTTCCAAGTTATTATGAATCAAATCCTTCCATTTCTGTGATTCCTTGCTAGTCAAAGCCTTCCAAAAGGGAGCTAATTGGCGAGCTGGCCACAGTTCAGAATTACAGTGGAAAGGAACTATTTGCTTCAAATCTTCCAAAATAATTATAAAATATGGGAGATGTTTTACAATTGGCAGTTTGAGGGGAATTGAGTGGAAAATAAGTTGATGGCATCAACTTAGATAAAATTAAAACTGGCCTTTGGTATGTATCTGCCAGCAGGAAGCCATGGCAAGAGAATTTCATGCAGTAAATTTGAGCAGAAGGTCCAGAAGGATTGTTGAGATTTTTTTGTGTTTTTCAAAATTTTCATCCCAGAATCAATCCATGAAATATTCATCCTTTAAGACAGAGAGTTTGATCCCGTTTTCTCAATCATTTCCTGACTTATTGAACTCCAATCTTCATATTTACAGCCCAAACTAACTGCTACTGATCTAATCCCACAGTTCTCATCACCCATCACATCTTGAAAATGTTAAATTTGAAGTATTGCTGTCTTGGGGAAAATGGAATCTTTGTATGGATACTAAGGAAAGAATGATTATTATTATTTAAGAGGAAATGAAGAAAAAATACTTGCTTTATCAATAGCTGCCACTTCAAAATTATCAGAAGATGAAAAACACAATTTTGTGACCTTGAATATCATCACTAAACAAAAAAGAGGACAGTTTAATAAATGAACCATAAAGCAAGAATTTTTCAGAAAAGTATTCACCTTTTCAGTTTCAGAAGCTGTAGCTGTGGGAGAAAAGATTGGATTCCCTGAAGGCCTATAAGTATCTGCATCTTCTTGTTTTCTTTTCTTGACCCTACTCAAATTCCCAGGAAACAAATTATGGGAAACAAACTGCTTGTTGATGATGGTTCCTGAATTATGATTGAAAAATTAAAATATGACAATTAATGAAAACTGGAAAAACTAGACTGATCCCCTCCAAAAATAAATTTCTAACTGTCTTTATTATATCCAATTCTTCCAGCTCTGGAAGCTCTTCTCAAATCAAGTCATCTTCTGTTTTAAATTAACCCTGATGAGAATTAAATGTTAGCCTAATTCCAAAGAAAACAAAAAAGGAAGTAGAAAACAAATCTCCTCTTCCTCTGAATTCTGTTTCTTTTTTACCTTTGACTTTTCATGGGCTTCCTTTCCCTTCCTTTTCCTCAAATTTTGAAATCAGAGAAAACCAACTTCCAAACAAATTCTGTTAAAATCCATTCAACAGAAAGAGAATAAAAAAAGAAATACAGAAAAAGAAAAAAATTAACCATTGCTTTAGCCACTTGGTGCTTCCTTGGTTTTCCCCTCTGCTTAGGTACTTCAACATATTCAAAGGCAGATGGATCCCTCTTAGAGGAATGCTGAGAAAATCTTTTGCATTTATTGAGGGCTCCTTTGGGTCTTCTAAAAATTTTCCTTTCTTGCTTTCATAGGGGTTCTTGAATGGGAGTCAGTTGACACTTCCCTTTCAACAATTTCAACATTTCTCAAAGGTAAATTTTGTTCTCCTGGATGCAATTTAAGGAATTCTTCAAAGAGGTCATTCTGAAAACAATTTACATTGGTTTATTGGGAAGGTGATTCATTGGATGATCAAAATTTTTGGCACAATTATTTCTCAGAAATCTATTAATAATTCCAAAATAAAACATTAAATTCCAGGAATCAATGTTGGAATTTTTTTTTCTTCAAAAAAAAAAAAGAAAAAAACAGAAAAACATAATGAAATAGGAGGTTTGATATCCAAGTGGGAATGAAAAGCCTCAAGCAAATTTTTTTCTTCTTTAGGTTTTCCTTCTTCACTTTGTGTGCGCAATAAATTCCCATGAAAGAAGAATAGCCAAAATCAGAACAGGTGGTTGATTTTTCTTCTGACATGTGAAAAGAATGGAAGATCTTGAGAGATAAGTGGCTGATTTTTACTGAGAGGTGTTCAAAACAATATGGAAGACCAATCAAGTTATTGAAGTCTTGTTGAGAAATTAGAATGGTTTTTTCATGGATTTCAATTTAAATGGGATGATAGATTTGGTGAACTACATTATAAAACAAACCAGAAGAAGTTGTGATAAATCTTGGGCATAAATTTGCAACCCCCCGCAATCCATTCCCAAACCAAAATGGGTTGTGTGGTTTGGTTTGTGGCCCATTTGAGTTCCAAATGGCCATTTTCAACTCAGGTGGTTTGTGATGGCAGTTTGCAACACATTTTGAGTTTCAAAACGCTCCACACAAACCTTTTTGGGTTTCAAATGGCAAAAAAATGAACTAACAATTTGTAGATTTTATTTATTTATATTAATTTAATTTAATTAATTAACACCAAAGAGATCTGCAGGTCACTTGCTAGCAAGTGCCATCAAAGGGCTCTTGCCCAATGTATGGCCAAGCTCAGGTCAAGCTCCTACCAAGCTCAGGTCAAAATTTATCAATGCTCCAATGCACAATGCAAAGTGACTGTGCACAATGCACAGTCACTGTGCACAATGCACAGAACAGTGCAAAATGCAGAGCAACTGTGCACAATGCACAGCAACTGTGCACAATGCACAGCAACTGTGCACAATGCACAGCAACTGTGAAAAATGCACAGCAACTGTGCACAATGCACAGAAACTGTGCACAATGCACAGAAACTGTGCACAATGCACAGCAACTGTGCAAAATGCACAGCAACTGTGCATAATGCACAGCAACTCTGCACAATGCACAAAAACTGTGCACAATGCAAGGCAATGGTGCACAATATTTATCCAACCTGCAATGCACAATGCACAGTGACTGTGCACAATCTTTATGCAAACTGCAATGCACAGTTGCTGTGCATTGTGCACAGTTGCTGTGCATTGTGCACAGTTGCTGTGCATTGTGCACAGTTGCTGTGCATTGTGCACAGTTGCTTTGAATTGTGCAGAGTTGCTGTGCATTGTGCACAGTTGCTTTGAATTGTGCACAGTTGCTGTGAATTCTGCACAGTTGCTGTGCATTGTGCACATTTGCTTTGCATTGTGCAGAGTTGCTGTGCATTGTGCACAGTTGCTGTGAATTGTGCACCATGGACAAAAAATGGGTTAAAGCCCCCCCAGAATGGATGATGGAGGGTTGAAACCCCTCCAGAATGGATGATGGAGGGTTAAAACCCCTCCAGAATGGATGATGGAGGGTTAAAAACCCTCCAGAATGGATGATGGAGGGTTAAAAACCCTCCAGAATGGATGATGGAGGGTTAAAAACCCTCCAGAATGGATGATGGAGGGTTAAAAACCCTCCAGAATGGATGATGGAGGGTTAAAAACCCTCCAGAATGGATGATGGAGGGTTAAAAACCCTCCAGAATGGATGATGGAGGGTTAAAAACCCTCCAGAATGGATGATGGAGGGTTAAAAACCCTCCAGAATGGATGATGGAGGGTTAAAAACCCTCCAGAATGGATGATGGAGGGTTAAAAACCCTCCAGAATGGATGATGGAGGGTTAAAAACCCTCCAGAATGGATGATGGAGGGTTAAAAACCCTCCAGAATGGATGATGGAGGGTTAAAAACCCTCCAGAATGGATGATGGAGGGTTAAAAACCCTCCAGAATGGATGATGGAGGGTTAAAAACCCTCCAGAATGGATGATGGAGGGTTAAAAACCCTCCAGAATGGATGATGGAGGGTTAAAAACCCTCCAGAATGGATGATGGAGGGTTAAAAACCCTCCAGAATGGATGATGGAGGGTTAAAAACCCTCCAGAATGGATGATGGAGGGTTAAAAACCCTCCAGAATGGATGATGGAGGGTTAAAAACCCTCCAGAATGGATGATGGAGGGTTAAAAACCCTCCAGAATGGATGATGGAGGGTTAAAAACCCTCCAGAATGGATGATGGAGGGTTAAAAACCCTCCAGAATGGATGATGGAGGGTTAAAAACCCTCCAGAATGGATGATGGAGGGTTAAAAACCCTCCAGAATGGATGATGGAGGGTTAAAAACCCTCCAGAATGGATGATGGAGGGTTAAAAACCCTCCAGAATGGATGATGGAGGGTTAAAAACCCTCCAGAATGGATGATGGAGGGTTAAAAACCCTCCAGAATGGATGATGGAGGGTTAAAAACCCTCCAGAATGGATGATGGAGGGTTAAAAACCCTCCAGAATGGATGATGGAGGGTTAAAAACCCTCCAGAATGGATGATGGAGGGTTAAAAACCCTCCAGAATGGATGATGGAGGGTTAAAAACCCTCCAGAATGGATGATGGAGGGTTAAAAACCCTCCAGAATGGATGATGGAGGGTTAAAAACCCTCCAGAATGGATGATGGAGGGTTAAAAACCCTCCAGAATGGATGATGGAGGGTTAAAAACCCTCCAGAATGGATGATGGAGGGTTAAAAACCCTCCAGAATGGATGATGGAGGGTTAAAAACCCTCCAGAATGGATGATGGAGGGTTAAAAACCCTCCAGAATGGATGATGGAGGGTTAAAAACCCTCCAGAATGGATGATGGAGGGTTAAAAACCCTCCAGAATGGATGATGGAGGGTTAAAAACCCTCCAGAATGGATGATGGAGGGTTAAAAACCCTCCAGAATGGATGATGGAGGGTTAAAAACCCTCCAGAATGGATGATGGAGGGTTAAAAACCCTCCAGAATGGATGATGGAGGGTTAAAAACCCTCCAGAATGGATGATGGAGGGTTAAAAACCCTCCAGAATGGATGATGGAGGGTTAAAAACCCTCCAGAATGGATGATGGAGGGTTAAAAACCCTCCAGAATGGATGATGGAGGGTTAAAAAACCTCCAGAATGGATGATGGAGGGTTAAAAACCCTCCAGAATGGATGATGGAGGGTTAAAAACCCTCCAGAATGGATGATGGAGGGTTAAAAACCCTCCAGAATGGATGATGGAGGGTTAAAAACCCTCCAGAATGGATGATGGAGGGTTAAAAACCCTCCAGAATGGATGATGGAGGGTTAAAAACCCTCCAGAATGGATGATGGAGGGTTAAAAACCCTCCAGAATGGATGATGGAGGGTTAAAAACCCTCCAGAATGGATGATGGAGGGTTAAAAACCCTCCAGAATGGATGATGGAGGGTTAAAAACCCTCCAGAATGGATGATGGAGGGTTAAAAACCCTCCAGAATGGATGATGGAGGGTTAAAAACCCTCCAGAATGGATGATGGAGGGTTAAAAACCCTCCAGAATGGATGATGGAGGGTTAAAAACCCTCCAGAATGGATGATGGAGGGTTAAAAACCCTCCAGAATGGATGATGGAGGGTTAAAAACCCTCCAGAATGGATGATGGAGGGTTAAAAACCCTCCAGAATGGATGATGGAGGGTTAAAAACCCTCCAGAATGGATGATGGAGGGTTAAAAACCCTCCAGAATGGATGATGGAGGGTTAAAAACCCTCCAGAATGGATGATGGAGGGTTAAAAACCCTCCAGAATGGATGATGGAGGGTTAAAAACCCTCCAGAATGGATGATGGAGGGTTAAAAACCCTCCAGAATGGATGATGGAGGGTTAAAAACCCTCCAGAATGGATGATGGAGGGTTAAAAACCCTCCAGAATGGATGATGGAGGGTCAAAAACCCTCCAGAATGGATGATGGAGGGTCAAAACCCCTCCAGAATGGATGATGGAGGGTTAAAACCCCTCCAGAATGGATGATGGATGGTTAAAACTCCTCCAGAATGGATGAAAGGGGGTTAAAACTCCTCCAGAATGGATGATAGGGGGTTAAAACCCCTCCAGAATGGATGATAGAGGGTTAAAACTCCTCCAGAATGGATGATAGGGGGTTAAAACTCCTCCAGAAGGAATGATGAAGGGTTAACAGTCACTGTGCACCATGCACAGCAACTGTGCATTGTGCACGGTTACTGTGCATTGTGCACGGTTACTGTGCATTGTGCACGGTTACTGTTGATTATGCACAGTGGCTGTCCATTGTGCACAGTTGCTGTGCATGGTGCACAGTTGCTGTGCATGTTGCACAGTTGCTGTGCATGGTGCACAGTTGCTGTGCATGTTGCACAGTTGCTGTGCATGGTGCACAGTTTCTGTGCATGTTGCACAGTTGCTGTGCATGGTGCACAGTTGCTGTGCATGGTGCACAGTTGCTGTGCATTGTGCACAGTTCCTGTGCATTGTGCACAGTTGCTGTGCATTGTGCACGGTTGCTGTGCATTGTGCACGGTTGCTGTGCATTGTGCACGGTTGCTGTGCATTGTGCACGGTTGCTGTGCATTGTGCACAGTTACTGTGCATTGTGCACGGTTACTGTTGATTATGCACAGTGGCTGTCCATTGTGCACAGTTGTTGTGCATTGTGCACAGTTGTTGTGCATTGTGCACAGTTGTTGTGCATTGTGCACAGTTGTTGTGCATTGTGCACAGTTGTTGTGCATTGTGCACAGTTGTTGTGCATTGTGCACAGTTGCTGTGCATTGTGCAAAGTTGCTTTGCATTGTGGAAAGTTGCTATGCATTGTGCACAGTTTCTGTGCATTGTGGACAGTTGCTTTGAATTTTGCAGTGTTGCTGTGCATTTTGTACAGTGGCTGTGTATTGTGCACAGTTGCTGTTCATTGAGCGTTGTCACTGTGCATTGTGCACAGTCATTCTGCATTGTGCACAGTCAGTGTGAACCAAAAACATGTTAGAGAATGAAAATAAATTCAACTAGAGATTGGACAGAGCTTCAACCAGAGCTTCCTTGATGGCACTTGCTAGCAAGTGCCACTACTTTTTTTGTATAATTTCATTTTTTTATTTATTTATATTTTTAATTTAATTAATTTCTTTACTTTTTATTTATTTCTTTGTTTATTTCTTTATTTCTTTATTTCTTTATATCTAATGTTTACGTTTAATTTAATTAATTTATTCATTTTTTATTTTTTATTTATTTTTTATTTTTTTATTAAAATAAAAACACAAAATAATAGATAACAAAAAGTAAAAAAAAATGTTACAAATATATATATCTATATAGATATATATAATATAACACAAGGTTTCAAACAGCCATTTGTTACTTAGGTGGGCTGTGAATGGCCATTTGCAACTCAGATGGGTTGCAAACAGCCATTTACAAATCAGATGGGTTGCAAACAGCCATTTACAACTCAGATGGGTTGCAAACAGCCATTTAAAACTCAGATGGGTGGCAAATTTAACATTGCCCTAAATGTTTTGACATAAGAGTGGAGCCCTTCTATTCTAGATTTGCTGTTATTCCCAAAATCAAGGTGCTTGTTTGCAGCATATGAAACAAATTTCCTTTTGAGAGGGATCCAGTTCCTAAGAAGGTAGTCAGAAGTGGGGGGATTGCAGACTAGAGTGAGTTTGGTAAACTTTTCTTGATATGATTGTTCAGATTTGGATTTGAAAAGCATATTCTAGTTTTTTCTGAATATCATCAATTCTTCTTAAGATTTAAAGTGTTTCCAAAAGTGTGTTTTAATGTTTTTGAAGATATTCCAGACAGAGTAAATGGTGACAGTTGGGAAATACAATTTCAATGGAATGAATGAGGGCTTTTTCTTTGTCATTCACCATGACTTTGGGTTCTTCATGTTCAAATATGCTGTGAAGTTGAGTGAGGGCCCATTGATATCCCTTTTTTCTTGGGAAAGGAAACAGACAAAAACAGCAAAGGTTCTAGCGCAATTTTTGACCCCAGCAATGTGAAGAAGAGGCATGGAAAATTTGTTGGTTTTATAGGTACAGTCCACTATTAATACTGACGGAAAGAGTTTGAATATTTTTGTAGAATCTGGGTAAGAAATGAATAAAGAACGAATATGACCATTTTGATTATTGATTTCATATTTAAAATATGAGTTTCTTAATTAAATTATTCAAGCTTCTATGAGTGATTTTCCTTCCAGGTTTTCTTTTTTAATTTTTCATGTTTTGTTATAGATGATACTAAGATTTGGGCCAATGGGAGAAATAGACAACTTCAATGAGGACTTGAGGATTTTGAGGGGAGGAACCCCAGGTTTGGTTAAATAAGGGAAAAAAATCCTCTGGAGACCCCTGGATCCTTCTATGAACTGGATGGGTGGATGGATCATTTGATGGAGGATGATTGTGATCAGGGCATTGTATTTTTATTTGCCAAAGACTAGTCCTCTTGAAAAACTTTCCAGAGAACTGGAAGGGACAGTTTGTTCCTCTAGTTGTTGAAATTCTTTTTTTAACCAGGTTTGGTTCATATTCCATGGATTTGTCACATTTGTAAGTATATCTTTTAGCATGGGAGACTTTGGTGGAAATGGCATATCCATGGGACTTAGCCCACTATTGAACAGCATCCACAAGTTCCACCTTTGAATGATATGATAATTCAGGTGGAGGCAAAAAAGGGGTGGAATCATGGGGGTTATCTAAATCAGTTGAAGCATCAGAAGAAGAAGCATCAGAGGCAGATAGTAAAAGTAGGTTGATGTGTTGTTGAGACATTTTTTGATTTAGATTTTGAGATTTTTTTTATGAAGACTTTATGTTTTTAGACAGAGTATATGAAGCAGAAAGATGAAGAATTTGAGAGAAAAGGAGAGTTCAGATACTTGAGATTTAATTTAAGACCAAATTTTTTTTGGTTAGTTTTTGATTTTGGATTTATTTGTTAATGATTCTTTTTTTAAAAAAAAAAAATTCAAAAAAAAAGTTGAGAAAATTTTGTTGAGGAGTGATTTGATTTTTTTAATTTTGATTGAGGTTTTTAATTCAGGGGTGTTGATTTAGTGGGGGTGGAGTTTTTAATTGGATTGGTTGAGTTGTGATGAGTAGTGATGTGTGATTGATTGATTGGTGTTGAGTGGTGATGATGGGTGATGATGGGTGTGGTGTGGAGTGGATTCTGGATGTCAACAGGTGATGACAGAGCTGAGGAGAGGATTTTACCACCCCAAGAGGTGAGCAGGAGGCAGGAAATCATTCAAAATAATATTGAATATCAGATTATTCATATAGAAGAGCCCAAAAATGCAGACCTACCCCAAAAAGGGGTCTAAACATGGTGATTTGAGGTTATACATTTGAGGGCTGAAAAAAGGTGCAAAAAATATATTTGTGTCTAATTTGTATTGCATTTCAAAAATATAAACTCAGATTGTCCATAATAAGAATCTGAATACTATCAGAAATGGCTCCAAAACAGACATTTTTGGTTATTGTTGTAGATGCATGATCTTTTTTTTGGTAGATTATCAATCCTAGGAATCCCCAAATGATTCTTGTATGCCCTTTTCAATGCCAATAAAAGACTGAAAGCTCAAAATTTGGAAAATTCTTTGGAAAGATAAGGAAAGAAAAAGTTGAAAAGAATGTCTTTTTTTGTTTATGTTAATCCCATTTTCTGGCAGGAAGATGAAGGACTGATCATCTAGAAAAATAATGCTTGAATTGCCTTTTATATTTGGAAGCTTTCTTTCTCTTCAGATTTTCCAAAAAATAATCAGAAAAGAATCATTAGAAAATGTGAAAAGATTTGAGACATCATGGTTTTTTTTTGGGTAATGTTAAATTCACAACTCTTTGAGTTGTGTAGTACACAACTCAAATGGGCTGTTTGGCACGCTACACAACTCAAAAGGGCCGTGTGGCATGCTACACAACTCAAATGGGCCATGTGGCAGGCTAAACAACTAGAATCAAGTTGTGTAGCCTCCACATGACTTGAATGCAGTTGTGTAGCCCCCACAACACGGTTCAGTTTGGTCTGGCACCACGCGCAACTACATTCAAGCTGTGTAGGGTTGTACATAACTCAAATCTAGTTGTGTTCATTTCCACACAACTAAAAGAATTTCAGGCTTAAAAAAAACCAAAATAAGCTAAATAAAAAAATAAAAAAACAGAAATCAACCAAAAAATCAAAAAATGTTGATTTTTTGGTTTAGAAAAAAAAACAAAAATATAAAATATAAAATACAAAATATAAAATAAAATAAAAATAACTAAATTCTTGAACAACCTTGGGGGGGTTGTATACCCCTGTACACAGGTCTGAATGGTTGTGTACAGGGGCACAAAAATCAAAAATGCCCATTATGGGGGGTATATGCCCCCCCAGTGGTTGCACGTGTTTGGAACAACCCTTTGGAGTAGTGTATGGTCCCCCACGCATTGAGGGGCCCTACACAACTCCCACACAACTGGGAGTTGTGAATTTATCATCACCCTTTTTTTTTTACAATTTTTTGATTGTAATCTTGAAGGCCTTCAAATTGACCAAAAACTCTCAATTTTTTTTTTGAGAGGTTTTAGATGCCTTTCTACACAATACTTTTTTTTTGCAGGTTTGAGTGAAGTTTGATTCAAACTTGAATCCTACTACTACTATATCAACACTAGCTTTTTTGATGTTGGACTAACTCAGGAAACTTCCCTCAGCCCATTTTTCTTGATGTGAGAAAATTCTAGCTCTCCACCCAGGGCAGTCAAAAGGCTCTTATCAACTGGTTGCCTCAACAATTTCTCAGCCTTACAAGCTATTCAAACTTTCTCACAGGAGAGGTGAAACCCCACTGAGCGCAGCTGTATTCACTACATTGTGTACTGTTGATACAACTGGTGTGGTTTTATTTATTAAACTGAAGCAAGAGAAACCCATCTGCTGAAGATTATGGAAAATTTTGTGCTGACATACCCATTCACTTTTGTGAAAAGCTGGTGACCTGAAGCTGAATCATCTCGGCAAGCATGATTGAAAAAACAAAGGAAGTTTCCGATGAGGAGAGCCATAGAAATGTGCCGCTTATTCAATTAGTCCAATTGACGATAATTTCTGTGGTTTCAGCCTGGTCCTTTTTTTTCATAACGTGAATAAGATTTGAAAAAGACCACTAATGCCAGCCTGAACGTTTTTCGTGAGGGTTTTTGTTTAATCATGGAAAATGTATTAAGCCAATCGTGATGATGATAATATTAAACCTCGAAAAATAGCAGGCTTGTTGAATAGCAGAATCATTTATTGCCCTATAATTTGGTGCCATGGTCCCCAAGACGTCTCACTACTACTGTGATCACTGTTGATTTTGACTTGAATACGATCGAATTCATGACCAAAGAAACCTTGCTGGGCCCAGCTTTCCATCATGCCCTTATCAAATGGACCATAGACTGCGGAATGATCAACCTCGGCAAGAGGATTCGAAGGATCGGATAAGAATCGATAGTAAATCGCACGTTGCTGCTGGGATGATTGAACGGTGGCTGCGATGCTAGGTCGTGCAATGAGGGATTTACGGGTTAGGGGTTTTGGACTAGTTGCTTGATCAGAGGAAGATTCAATAGAAGTTGGTTTGATGACCGAATGATATAAGACCGGGTCTCGATTACTAGGTGGAATCCAATCTCGTGGGACAAGCCCTTCACTCTTCAAAATTCCAGTGATCGAGCCATGGGTCAAATCGTAGATATCTAGATCGCCATGTGCGCTCATCAGCGTGGATGCTAAATCAGTGATATCGCCGATCGTCTTGTCCAGCCGGATCTCGTCATCTGATTTTGATTGGTTGGTAACCGTGGGTTTGCTCGGTGATTCACTTTCCCGATCAGATTTATTTTGATCAATCGAGAGTGTTGAATCGACCACCATCGATTCCGGTACTAATTCATCAATCGCGCTCTTCTTGATCACTTTCTTCTTTCTCTTCTGCGTTTGCACCAGCGTTCGTTTATCGTTCCCAAGCTGGCAAAGAATTTGTGATACCGATCGTCCATCACCAGCTGGCAGTAACCCTAGCAGGGCGATGTAGCACTCCTTCCGGGTTCGAAGTGATGCAAGGCTTTCCTCCTTCTCTAGTTGACTCTTAAGTTGCTCTAAATAGCGAATAGAAACGACGGGGATGTATAAGAAAACATCAACCAGTGAGCCATAGCCGAAGATGGAGGTAGTGGATGGAATGACGATCAGAAGATGAGGAGTGGATGATCACCTTCTCGTTTTCGTTTTGCCTCTCTAGCCTGTTTGATCGCTTTCTTGGTACTGACACCTTCGAGCCAGTTATCATGGACGGCTTCGGGATCTTTGGCAGATGGGACATAGCTACCATCTGCAGACATCCTACCCTCTCTAAGCTCTTCGGCCATGTTAAATTTGCTGAGTAAATAACCCATGCCCTTCTTAGACTTTCTTCTTGCTCTAGGTGCATCATCGGCGTTTGCAAATTCATCACCCGGTACGAAATCTTCCTCTTCATCCGAATAACCGTTGGTCGGATCGAAATCGCCATCCTGCTCGTCACGATGTCGATGACTGTTACCATCCACATCTTGATCCTCGTCCGCGTCTTCATCCTCTCCTCTTCCGAATTCCTGACCTTCGATATCGCCTAGATCCAAGTAGTCCTTACTTTCGGCGCCTTTTTTCAAATTTAATCCGACGTCAACTTTGTCGAACTTGGGATTACAAGAATCCTTCACGTGTCCTTGATCTTGATCCACTCCAAACATATCATCGTCATCTTTACCATTACTTTCAGCCTTTCTGCTATTAGTCCTGACTTCATTATTCTCGGTGGAAGAATCTGAATCGTATCCGTCCACCTTAATCCTGCCCCTCCTGATCTTTCCCACTTGATTTAACTCATCGAATTGCAAATCTGTCGAGTCATCCGTCGGTTGAAACGTAGATGACGATGGGCGGGCGTCACCTTTCGGCTGTTTTGATGTTGAGGGCAAAGCTCCAAACTTGACTTTTTTCGCTTTGTTCGAGGATAAGGATGAGGGTCGAGCCTCGTCAGGTTGGTCAGTTTGAGCAGACCCATCGGATTGCTCGAGAGATCGCTTGTTGGACATCTTCCACTCCAGCTCCCTGTAAGTCTGATAGGTGATCCAATCGATCGTTTGTCTCGATGGCGTTACTCTTGAGCTTGAGTTGTTCGCAGTCAAACCTCGTGGTCAGCGCTCGAGTTTGTGGGACCGATCGATGGATATTTCTGAGTGACTGTACTTCCTTATCCTCGTCGATGTGTGAGCTCAAGGCAGCCCTGATGACCATTCCCTGGTTGCCCTGCCTGGTCCACCACACCGGCCCCGGCGAAAGGGGGCGGTGTAGCACTGACGAGCGCGCGGCACCCTTCGATTTGTCGGCACGCACTAGCTTGAAAAAATGGCAAGAGATTGGGCAAGCTCAACGTATTTATGTATGGAGGCCTCACCAATCTGTTGAATAAGATTATATAACGAAGGCTCTCAGTAAAAAAGGAGGGAACAGCATAGAGTATGGTACTATCACCTGTATATTATTTCAAGGGATCCCTTCATAGTTCAACTGGGGTACCAGGCTTCGTTGCCATCAACCATGAGAATTTCATAGGATTCTGGTATTTGTTTTTATTACAAAACAAAGTTAAAAGTTGGATGATGACAAGCATCCTACCTGAAAGTGACCACAGGATCACAAGTACTGATGAACATTCCAGCTTTGGATCAATCTAGATTGCGCAGAGTGTCGCTCGGCCAATGTGTATGCCTCATTCAGTGATGCTCACATAATCATTGATTGGTCCCATCTTCTTAACGGTCATTGAACCAACCTTTCACAGTTGTAAAGACTTCTATAAATACTTGTCTCCAATCTCATTTCTCTCCTTGAGAAATCTACTGTCCTTGTTTGCAGTCTGACTTTAAGTATTTCTCCAGATTGGAGTCAGCTTCAATAGTACTACAACCTACACTCTTCTTGAGTACTTCTGGTTTCATCTCAACTTCAGCTGCCCTTCAGCTTCATTCATCTCATACGCTTCTAAAGTGCTAATAATCTCTTTTCATCCTACTAATTGTTGAATTCCATCTAGGTTTTGTGTCAAAGCTGCCATTTAGAACAGGGTGAAGAAACAAGGGCAAGCTCACAAATTCTGAAAAACAAATTGAGATGAACTCTGATTTCTTGCACCCATGGGGGTTGGAGACACATTGGAATACATCTAAATTACGTTGATATACCAGTAATGTTTCAAAATTATTTTTGAGACTTGGATTTGGGAGTTAATCTTGACTGTGTTCATTCTGAAAATTAGTTACAAAATCCAAGCAGCATGGTGGTGTATCCCTTTGCTGCTGTTAAGCAGGTTTTTTTGTTGGGGGCTTGATTTTATCATGGTTAATTTGAGCTTATGGTTTCAGAAAGTATTTTTGGCCCTGAGAGAATAATAGGGTGTATCAGAGTTAGAAAACCTGCCGTTAGAAACTCGCTTTTTTTTTTGACCAAACCTGGCATTTTAATGGCAGGCTTCTGAAATGTACATACCCCTTAACTGATAAATTTCACAATAGTGTTTTTCAGTGAAATTTCTTATCTCAAACATAAAATTCTTAATTTATGCATCTCCATCCATTAAAATTCGAAAAGAAAAAACCTACAGCTACAACTACAACTCCAGACTGGTCTGATCTTGATGATCAAAATCTAGCAGGTCATTTGATCTTCAAGATCACAATGCCCTTTCAGATTCTTGTTGGTTCTAGGTTAGTGGATGCCATGATGAAATTGAAAGAAAGTGAGAGAATTATTGATGGACTCAATTTTGGAATGAAAATAAAAGCTTTCCAAGTATTATGTTTTCAGAAAGATGGATAGGGGAGGTGTTTTGAGAATAAAAAAGGAATCAACAGCACCTACCAGATCAGTAAAGTGAGCATTTTTGGACTCAAAAGCCTTTATTCTGGTAGATCTTGGTTAATTTTCAGGCTCCAAACTCTGGGATTATTGTTTGGCATCAATTCAAAATATCCTTCTCCTCATTATTATCTACCTCAATCTAATAGCATGACACAAAAGCATGCTAACAATAAAATGCAATCTGCTACCACTTTTGGAATTAAAAAGGGACCTCCTTCTATTTCTGGTAACTTGGTCATCACTTAAAATTGCACTCAAATTTTCCAGAAAAATCTACAATTAGTTCTGATTCAACTCTGCAATTGGGCTCAAACTCTTGCCTTTCCATCTCTGGTAAGCTATGGACCTTTCAAAATCATAGCTACCATTTCCAATCCAATTCTGGTCATTTTTGAAATTGGTTTGCACCTTGTATATTAAATCATCTAATCAATTCAAAAAGGTACCAAGACTTCCCATGCCCAGGACTCAGTCTGCTTTTGTCACCTCATTCATTAAAGTCACCATTCAGCTACTTGCATTTTATTTTTTCATCATTTTCTCCTTGAATTTGCATTTCATCATCTCTTGCTGCCTGCTTGTACCTTGGATGTCATCATCTCTTTTAGCCTTGCATTTACATAAACTCATTCCATCCTTTCTATTCCTAGCTAGAGAGGAAATCTATTAGTTTTTATCTAGTTATCCTCATCATAATTTAGATTAACTTAAAAGTAAAAGAACTTTTCCTGCAGATTGTTTCCACAGTTAGCTAATTCCATACATTCTTTCATTTTTTCTCATTCTAAGTATCCACATCAAGCTTTGTCTCAGTTCCTCTTTCAAAAATTACTCTTGAGCCTCAAAATTTACTTTGAAAATGAACTTTGAAATTCAAAGGATAGCCTCATTAAATTCAAGATTTCTTGTAGCATTGGAAAATCTCATTTGTGACATGTCCACCTAATCCTTGCCCCTCTCAGTAAATGGGGTGGGTGTGTGAAAGTAAATTAACTCACTCAACCAAATAATCTTGAGGTGCTCTCAAAACCCTTGTAATTATTTTTCATTTTCAATCTCACATACTTAATAAACCAGGAATGCTTCATTTTCCCCTTAAAATGAGAATATTGATGCTGATAGGGAGACAAAACATCTCATAGGCACAAGTACCATTGTGGTGTCATTATATAGCCTTGGATTAAGAACTGCGTCGCAGCCTGCATGCTCAGCATTTGGTGGGTCAGGCTCAGCAGTTGGGAAGCGCGCGTTCTCAGCAGTGGCCGCTGCGGGCTCAGCAGCGGTTGCTGCAAGGCTCAGCAGTAGGCCCAGCAGGACCAGCACGCGGCTGCGGGTCAGGCCTGACTAAGGGGGGGACGGGCCGCAACCCGTTTGGATACCCAACTTAGGAATGGAGCCAGGCCAATCATGTCCTTGGGCAGCTAGTTTGGGGAGGGAAGAATGGGGCAATTGCGGGGCTATGTGTGTGGACGGCCGCGGGCAAGCGCAAGCCGGCCACGGGACTGGGAAATTCTCAACGGCGCGTTGGGCAGACACGGGCAGGTGCAGTGAACTCTGAGTAGCGCGCGGCGGAGGGCCGCGCCATGGGAGGACAAACCGGATGAGTGTAACAGCAGGCGGGCTGAAGGGATAGGGTATGGGTTAGGGTTCTGGGCCTAGGGTTTCTTCTTAAAATTGTTGTAAGGTTGTTCTTGTGCTTGTACCAAGGTTAGGGCTGAGGGGAGGGGATGTAAAAGGCCTCTCCCCTCAGCACAGGGTGGAGGGAGGAGGGGGGGGGGAAAGGAAGAAAAGAAAAGAGAGCATCCTCAAATCTTACAGACGCTAGAGCCATCAACTCTGCAATCAGGGATAACTTTGTGAGGAATAACCTCTAAAGTTTCCACATCTGGGGGTCTGGCCGGGAACTTTGATCTGTTCTCAGTCTCTTGAAGACAATGCAGAATGCTGCAAACAACTGCTCCGGGATCCAATGTTCCCCCTTCCTATCCTCTGCGCTCGACTCCTGTTTCCGCTGCTCAACCTCCCTGCCAGTATCTGCCCAAGCTCTTAGAGCTAGCGGTTTTGCTCCTCCCTTGGAGGGGTTTTTGGACATGGGGGTGGAGGTCCCTTGCTGCGTGTGGCTAAGACCAAGGGACTTTCCTCATCTTTGGTTCAGTACCTCAGACGTGGAGGGTTTCCTTTCCAGGTTGAAAGGCATTGCAGATTTGGAGGGCACAACGGGCGCGGACAAGGTTTGGACTATTGCGCTGTGGAAACTAGGGGAGGTGGTACCCCTGAAGTTGTCCTTGAGTTCCAGAAGTTATTGGTCTAAGCATCTGTAAGGAGATTGGATGCAATTAGTTTAAGAATAGAGAGAGTGATGATGATAAATTCCTTTCTTCCAATCCTTCCCCTCCCCCTTCCTTGTGGTCCGTTCCTCTGCTATGATATAATAGTAATATGATCCTCTCCCAACCCGGAGTTGAGAGTGAGGTATTTTAAGTCCTCCCTCTCAACCCTAACCTAGGTACAACCACAAGCAACAAGATAGATGAAATATGACCCCTAGTACAGAACCCTAGCTCCACCTAACCCTACCCCGTACCACCCACCCCATCCAAAACCTTCCCCTTTGATATCACGTACATCCGGTTTGTCCTTCTCATGGCGCAGCCCTCTGCCGCCCCCTACTTGGAGCCCCAAGGGTTCAGGCATTGTAAGACTCCAAACGGTGCTAGGCCGTGGCAGTTTTGTGGAGGGGAAAGGTGCTGTTTAGGCTGCCCTCCTGAGTGTTACAAAAATATTTAAATGTAACCAAGATCAAGGTCCAGAACCGGGAAAATGAGGAATCAAGTAGTAAAGGATAAAGATGACAGTAGTTTGGTAGCAATGGAACAGCACTATCTGAGCCAAGATTATGTGGGAAAAAAGAACTTGGACAAAAGAAGCTACAGCTTGTTTTAAAGTTTCAAGGAACAAAGCTGTTGTATGTAAACAACGCCCACAAGCTAATAACTCTGGTCATCAGCAGAAGATTGGGGATGATCAACTCAAACCCAACCAACCTCCAGGTTCTCAATGAACCTGCCCAACCCTCAGCAATCAAGCGCTTGAAGGGTACCAGATAACTGAGGGTGGCTGTACAAGACAAAGCACTATGTTTAAGAAGCTCTAAAAGCAAAAAGTAACTGATTTGAAGCAAGGATAACATCAACACTTCTCAAGGAACTCAAGAGTAGGCTGGCAGAATGCAACTCCAAAAAAAAATAAGGGTGGTATAAAACTCCAGGTCTTAAGCTTAATAAGACCTCTTCAATCAATTGTGATTGGCTCCGGAAAGATGATCAGGAAGGATCATGACCAGTATGGTCGGAAAAAGGGATCAAGGAGTGGTATAACACAATCAAGAATTCCAAAAGACAGAATTCTATTCAACCAGCAAGGCTATGGTTGGTGATAAGGATCAGGGTCACAGATGGACGGATTAAAAAAATTGGGTATGGGGGCTCAAAGGATCAAGGGGCCATCATGAATATACCCAGGATGAAGATGAATTTACTTATGATTCCCGGGGGGACATACACACACACACCCATGGATCCTTCTGAAAAAGGCAGGGGAGATCCCCTCCTTTTATGGGCCATGGGTCCCTGTAGACTATTTACAAGAGATACTACAAATAGAGTGGATTTTTTTTTCAAGGGAATTAATTAAAAGGAAATGAACAAGCAGAGATGAAAAGGGAAACCAGCCCATGCCAATGGTGGGCACAGGCAGGTGAAGGGGAGGTGACGGGCCGCTTGGACAGGCTGACCCCCCTAGGCAACCGCTGGCCCACGGATGACTGCGCAAGAGTGGCCAGAGGAGACAGTTTAAGCAGAAGCAGCAGGGGGAAATGATTGGGTTGATGGGGGGGATGAGAATGCAAGAAAGGCCGTGGCTGCAGTTGGTTGAGGGAGGATCAAGGTAGAACCAAGGTCATGGGAAACCATCCGCGGTGGCGCAAAGCTTCCAACGGCCGCAAATGACAATGTCAATTCGTGGGTGTCAGTGATGGATTGGGTAGAGAATTGGGTGGGAGAGTGATAGGAACTTGGATGACCGTTGGAGATGGAGGGAGTGGTGATTGTAGGATAATGCCAATGATGATATTGATGAACTTTGGCAATCCACATATTACAATAAGTTGTCAAGGAGTCAATCAGGGCAAGAATCCACCTGGTTTTGTTTGAGGTGATTGTTGTTGTCGGAGGTAAGTCGTTTTTAGGAGGACATCAATTGAATGGTGTTCTCAATCAAAGGTAGGTCGGGATGATGGGTGAATTGGAGACCAATGATGATCCTGTGAGGTTGTTAGGTTCTTGGGACTTGTCAAGTTAGGGGTGCCAGTGCCAGATAGCAACACGCAAGCCAAGCCAGCCTTCATTGGGGCGTTTGCCAAAAGGGTGGATAGCAGCGCAAAGAAAGGTCAAATTGAACATAGGACCGGGCGCTAGGCACTGAGAGATCTTCCTAGACAACTAGGAGAAGGGAAGGCTGAGAACTGAGAACTGAACTGAGAAGTCATTCCAATTTTTTTTTACTGGTCCAGAGGTGTCCCAGATTGGGCACCACATCTCTCCCCAACTTACAGACTGTCCCTAGTCTGCATCTGAGTATCTTTTGATGATATATATAAAACAAGAAACTGAGGAATCGAAACAGAAAAACGCCTTTTTGATCCTGAGAGTGATTGGAAAGGGAGCTTGATCCATCCAGGAAAAAGTTCCTGGAAGTGGCTGAGATAAAAGAATGAAGAAGGCGTCCCAGGTGCTCACATATGTGGCATACAGTAGAGTTTCACAACAAAATGCGGCAGATGACCCCTGGTGGTGCACAATTGGGAGGACTTACTTCTGGAATAAGTTGCCTCCATGACAATGAAATCTCTTGAACTGATCAGCAGAGAACCTTCTGGCCATCTGAGTACCATCCAGCTCCTCCAAAACATATGATCCACCTCTGAGTTGATGAACCACTTGATAAGGACCATTCCATTGGTTAGAGAAAAGCTTTCCCCACTGAGTTTCCAAGGATCAATTATAAGCTAGGACTAGATCCCCAGGATTCAAGGGATCCCTGATTTGATTGGAGTGCTTATCCTCCCAATAATGGAATGACTTTTCTCTTGACTCCATCATCTTCTGATAAGCTCTGTCACAAACATCTTCATTTTGCTCCATTTGCCTGGATCTGGTAACTAATACATCAGTGGTGGAAGAAACCCTTTCCCAAGAAATACCTAAGAAAGATTCCATTTACAGATCAAGAGGAAGGACAGCCCTTTTTCCAAAGATAATTTCATAAGGTGAGTAGCCAGTGCTTTGTTTAGTTGAAATTTGATTGGAGAAGAGGACCAGAGGAAGAAATTTGTGACAATTTTTTCCACTTTCACCAGCCAGCTTGACAAGAGCAGCCTTCAAAGGAGCATGGCCTCTTTCCACCATGCCTTGACCTTCAGGATAATAAGGTGTAGTCACCCTATGTTGACCAGGAAGCAATTGAATCATTTCAGCCAGTTTGTCTCCAAACTCAGAGCCACCATCAGTTGAATAAGATCAAGCCAAGACATAACGCATTGTCCAAGTCTCATAAAGAAAACCTGCTACTGATTCAGAGCTGAGGTTCTTAAGGAATTTAGCTTCAACCAATCCAGAAAAATCATCTCTAGCCACTATGAGGTACTTAGCTCCACCAGCCTTAATATGAACCACATCCATAGCAATCCTTCCAAAGACAGTGGGCTCTCCAGTGGGATAACAAATTTCCGCTGGGCGCCTAAGATCATGTTTTTGACATACTTCACAACTCTTGCACCATTGAGAGACTGATTTCTTCAAGGATGGCAACCAGAATTGTTTGGATATTCAACAATAAGTTTCAGTTTCCCCACAATGACCAAGGCCTTCATGGAGACTTTCAAGGATCAAATCTTGTTTAGAAGGGATGGTGACAACAATAAGAGCACAAGGGTTGCCTCTTTTCATAAGCCTAGTACCTTGAACAAAGAAGTTGGAGGACTTCCTTTTGAGTGATCAAAAATCTTTAGCAGAAAGATCAGGAGGCCTTTGGAGAGTGGAGAGATTCTGTTCTAATTTAAGCCAGAAGCCTTGTTGGAAGCCAGAGTAATTTTGAGAGGAAAAGGTGAAGACAGGACAAATTAAGGGTTCCTCCTTGTTGAAATCCACTCCAACATCCAATTCTTCATCTCCAAGAGGGCTTTGAGATAAACCATCAGGCATGGTGAAAGATTTTCCAGGCCTATGAACAATATCAAAAGAGAAAAAATGGATGAAAGCCACCCAATGAGTCATTGGAGTGTTTGGAAGGCTGGGGGCATTGATCATTTTGATAATGGAGTGTGCATTGACTTGTAACTCAAAGTGTTGACCCCAGAGAACAGTTTGGAGCTTCTTCAATATTCGGGCCACATCACAAAGTTCCAGTTTTGGCTGGGAGTACCTGGATTCCACCTCTGAAAAAAGAAGAGATTCATACAAAGCAGGACAATCCAAACCATTTTCATCTTCCTGAGTAAGGACAGCCCCAACAGATTGATAAAAGCTTGGGTCCAACACCATTCAGCATCATTTCTGGTTAAGCAATGCAAGGGAATGCAAATTTTGGATGGAGAAGGAATAAAGATCTAAACATAGATTACAACACCTAAGAAACCTCTGACTTCAGTTGGATTGATGGGAGTAGTCCAAGAGAGAATTTTTTTGACTTTGGATGGAACCATCCTTCTTCCTTCCTTGCAGAACACATGACCAACAATTTCCAAAGCAGGGACACAGGCAGCCAATTTGGATCCAGAGACAGTGAGACCAGACTCCTCAATTTGAAACAGGATCCTTTCCAGAGTGGTTGCATATTCCCAGATACACCAACAGATTCCTGAATGCCAGGGTAAGAGCTCATTGTTATAGTCAGAAACTGGACCTTTAATCCCGCCATTGTCAATAAAGATACCAGCATGATCAGGTATTTTGTCCTGGAGGATCCAAACCATCTGAGCCTGATAGACTGAAACCAAATTGGTGGCACCCTGAGGTAGTTGAGTAAGTTGGAAAGGACCAAGAGGAGTATTGAAAGTAGTGAGAGGACAAGAGATTGGATGTAAGGATTGTTTTTCATAGCCACCCATAATGTCACCTAGACCATAGCAAGCTCTCCCAGAAAAGTATTCAACAAATTCTTCAGTAGCAGGGGGAATACCAGAGTCTTTAATAGTAACCTTATTTAGAGGCTGGAGATCATGAACTATTCTAAGTTTACCATTACTCTTGAGAACACAAAAAAAAGGACTGGAATAGCTAGAATTTGATTTTTCATGTAAACCAGTTTGGACTTGTTCACGGACCAACTTGATGAATTTTTCAACTTTAGCAGCAGGTATTGGAATCTTCTCCTTTTGCCAGGGATTATGTTCTACCACAGGGATAATGTAAGGGAGGCAATAGGATTCTTTCAAGAGAACTCTCTCTTCTTCACAAAAAGCAATAGATTTTTCCCTAAGGGCTAAGACATTTCTGATCAAACTCAACTCATCAGGAAGAAGCCATCCATCTGGACCAAAGTTGACCACTTTCAGACGTTCTTCAGTGACACAACCAGAGGGGATGAATGGAACAGTAAGAGATTGAGGTAAACAACAGTAAGGATTGCGGGATAGAGGGGGGCGCATAAGAGGAGGGTTGAGGTTGAGAGGCATTGGTTGGTTGACTGGTTGAACCTTTTTTGCAACAGGTTTATACTTAGTGGCAAAAGAGAGGAATCCTTTCTTCCTCCAAGCATTGACCATTGAGACCTGACTACAAAAACTGAGGCCAAGTTCCAACATCTTCCAAGTTTGATGTTCCGCCTTGTCCTTAAAAGGTGCTTTTTCCATAAAAGAAGATACAAAAGCTAACACATTGCTCACATGTGTGGCACAGGGTAGAGTTTTGAAAATGACAGTAGTAGAGGCCCCGGGTGGTGCACAATTGGGAGGACTTACTTCTACCCCACATTGCCTCCACTTAAGACCATACTCCTTCATACCAAAACCACCAAGAAAAGAATCAAGATTGGTATCTAGTTTAGACTCATTGCGGAGATCCAAAACCGGAGTAGAGGATAATTGATCAGGCTGAAGGGAAACAGGAAAAGAAGATAAAACAGACCCAGAGAGAGAAGAAATATTTTTGAATTTTTTGAATTTTTTATGTTTTTGAATTTTGATCTTATTTGGATGAGGAAGAGATGATGAGGAAAACAAAAAATATGCCTCTGAGGTTGAAGTTGATCCATAAGTTGAATTCTGAGGCTGAGAGGAACTACAACTATCAGTAGGATCAACTAATCCAATAAAAAATGAGTCTGAGAGAAATGAGAGTTGTCCTTCTGCTTTCCCTTTAGAACTGTTTTGGGAGAAAAACCAGGAAAATCTTGTTCCCAACAACCAGAATCCAAGGAGGAAAGCGCAACTTCAATTTTTCTGCCATCAGCATCAGGGAGAAGGATTCTCTCCCCAAATTGATCAGAAAAAATCAGGGTAGCACCAAAATCCATTAAGAACGGTTGGCCCAAGATCATAGGACCTTCCAAAGGAGTGATCCAGAAGTGACAAGTTCCAAAAATATTTTGGCCAATCCAAACAGGAACATCCTCAGCAATACCAACCAGTTCACATGACTAATTCCCTATACTGTAAACAGCAGAAGTAAAGCTGACCCTTGGACTAAGCTTGAGTTTGCAGGCAGTAGCATCTGAGATTAAGTTGATCTGGGAACCCAAATCCACAAGAAGAGAAAATGTTTTAGCTGATTCACCAAGATAGCAAGGAAGAAATCCAAGAGGGCAGGAGTAAAGATTGGCATCTGAAAGGGAATCTGTTCCACCAGAGTCCTCCATCAAAGTTCCAGAAGAGACCTTCAATTTTTCCAGACCAATTTCCACACATCGTCAAGAAACCCATTTCTTCATGCCTTCAGCCACAGACGGAGAGATAGACAGCAGTTCAGCCACAGACAGATCAGGGATTTTAAGATCAGAAATTTTCTTTAATACTCCTTCCACAGCATTAGGGTAGTCCTTGGAAATGCCCCTCTCAAACCAAACTTTGGGCTGGATGGAGGGGGGAAGATCAGGTGAGGCAGGTACTGGAAGCGGATAAAAGGATTGAGAGGGTTGACCAGATTGAAGAGGAGGAAAAGGATCAGAGTGGTCCTGGAACCTTTCCATGAGCGGTTCCCTTTCTACCTCCATCTCTTCCACATCAGAGGAAGGAGGCTCAGGCAAAGATCAACACTTGACAGGTTTTTGAAGAATTGAAGATGGAACAGGAGGAGACTTGTGAGGTTTGGGTTCCTCATGGAGTTTCCTAGCTGGATCAGATTGATAAGCCCCAGAAAATCTGGAAGAAGTGATAGCTGGGGGATACCAAGGTTGAAGAGTGCCACAGGATGATCAAAAATCCAAGGAGACCAGAGATGCCTTCTTGGGAGTTGGTGGTTGGTAAGAAGCCACCACATGACGGATTGGAAAAGATGATTCAAAAGCGATCAAAGCACCATTAGGAAGAAAGAAATTATTTCCCTTCTGCTCTAATAATTTCTCCTCCTTTTCCTTCTGGAGTTCAGGACATCTACCAGTACCATGGCCTTCCCTATGACAGTAATAGCAGACTAAGGTGGATTTAGGAACAGAATTAGCAGGTTTAGGGGTAGCTAAAGAGGATATTTTCTGATCTATTTTATTCTCAAAGGCCTGAAGTAGCTTAGTAATCTCATCTATGGTAGCAGTATCCTTATTGGCCTGAGGGCTCAATTTAGGTCTGCGATTTGCTTCCATCCTGTTCATAATTTTGTTGGATTCTTGGAAGGAAGGAGCATGGAATGGTTCAGTGATCCTGGGCTTTTCAAAAGTTAAAGCATTTTGAACTTTCATGACTTTATCCACCAAATTAATAAGGACCAGAAAGACAGGGAGTTTGAAACAATTATCCCTAGTAGTGATCATGGATCCAGACTTGACCAATTCATCCCTAATCCTTTCCTGTACTCCTGGAAAAAAATATTGGAAAAATCAAACTTGAATTTTTTCCACAGTGTCAATGTGATTGTTCCTGATAAGATAAGACTGAATAGGATCCCAAGATTTTCTGAAAGACTGATAATCAGAGGCTGAAGAGACACCACCATTGGAGATCCATTGAGAAACCAGAGAATCCAAGTCCTGTAAAGTAAACCTAGCCACATCTATTTTTCCCCAATAAGCCAACATAGCCTCCTTCAAGAGCCTCCAGTTATGAGTTTCAAATTAATCAAACAATTCAATCACTTCCATAACTTCATCAGAGGAGATAAAAAATCATAACTGATAGGCCATATCATGTTCACTTGCACCATCAACTTCAGCAGCCATTTCATAGGAGTCCAAAAATTGTTCCAAATTTGTTCCATTGAAGCCTAGGTTCTTATTCTGGGGTTTGATTTTGACCATCTTGGCCCAAACAGTGGGGGAGGGAACAGATTCCATTTTGAAGACAGAGTTCCTAAGGGGATCCAAAAAGCAGAATTCCAGGGTGGCTCACAAGCGTGGCAAGGGTAGAGTTTCACAAAAACAACAAGAATCATGCCCAGATGGTGCAAAATTGGGTGGACTTACTTCTGGAACAAGTTGCCTCCACGGATCAGATCTGGATGATGACAAAAAAAAAGAAAGAAGAAAAAAGGATTGGATTGGATTTCAGAGTTAATTTTCCAAGTTGGAACTGTAAATCCCAAGGTTTCTGGTTTGATCCTGGCCCAGGGGACCAAATGTAAGACTCCAAACGGTGCCAGGACGTGGCAGTTTTGTGGAGGGGAAAGGTGCTGTTTAGGCTGCCCTCCTGAGTGTTACAAAAATATTTAAATGTAACCAAGATCAAGGTCCAGAACCTGGTAAATGAGAAATCAAGTAGTAAAGGATAAAGATGAAATTAGTTTGGTAGCAATGGAACAGCACTATCTGAGACAAGATTATGTGGGAAAAAAGAACTTGGACAAAAGAAGCTACAGCTTGTTTTAAAGTTTCAAGGAACAAAGCTGTTTTATGTAAACAACGCCCACAAGCTAATAACTCTGGTCATCAGCAGAAGATTGGGGATGATCAACTCAAACCCAAACAACCTCCAGGTTCTCAATGAACCTTCCCAACTCTCCGCAATCAAGTGCTTGAAGGGTACCAGATAACTGAGGGTGGCTGTACAAGACAAAGCACTATGTTTAAGAAGCTCTAAAAGCAAAAAGTAACTGATTTGAAGCAAGGATAACATCAACACTTCTCAAGGAACTCAAGAGTAGGCTGGCAGAATGCAACTCCAAAAAAAATAAGGGAGGTATAAAACTCCAGGTCTTAAGCTTAATAAGACCTCTTCAATCAATTGTGATTGGCTCCAGAAAGATGATCAGGAAGGATCATGACCAGTATGGTTGGAAAAAGGGATCAAGGAGTGGTATAACACACTCAAGAATTCCAAAAGACAGAATTCTATTCAAACAGCAAGGCTATGGTTGGTGATAAGGATCAGGGTCACAGATGGATGGATTAAAAAAATTGGGTATGGGGGCTCAAAGGATCAAGGGGCCATCATGAATATACCCAGGATGAAGATGAATTTACTTATGATTCCTGGGGGGAAATACACACACACACATGGATCCTTCTGAAAAAGGCATGGAGAGCCCCTCCTTTTATGGGCCATGGGTCCCTGTAGACTATTTACAAGAGAAACTACAAATAGAGTGGATTTTTTTTTTCAAGGGAATTAATTAAAAGGAAATGAATGAGAAGAGATGAAAAGGGACACCAGCCCATGCCAATGGTGGGCACAGGCAGGTGAAGGAGAGGTGACGGGCTGCGCGGACAGGCTGACACCCCTAGGAAACCGCTGCCCCACGGATGACCGCACAAGAGAGGCCGGAGGAGACAGTCAAAGCGGACGTGGCAGGGGGTGATGATTGGGTTGATGGGGGGGATGAGAATGTAAGACCGGCTGTGTCCGCGGTTGGTTGAGGGAGGATCAAGGTATAACCAAGGTCACGCGCAACCATCCACGGTGGCGCAAAGGTTCTGACAGCCGCAAATGACTATGTCAATTTGGGGGTGTCAGTGATGGATTGGGTAGAGAATTGGGTGGGAGAGTGATAGGCACTTGGATGACCGTTGGAGATGGAGGGAGTGGTGATTTTAGGATGATGCAAATGATGATATTGATGAACTTTGGCAATCCACGTATTATTATAAGTCTTCAAGGAGTCAATCAGGGCAAGCGTCAACCTGGTTTTGTTTGAGGTGATTGTTGTTGTCGGAGGTAAGTTGTTTTTAGGAGGACATCAATTGAATGGTGTTCTCAATCAAAGGTAGGTCGGGATGATGGGTGAATTGGAGACCAATGATGATCCTGTGAGGTTGTTAGGTTCTTTGGACTTGTCAAGTTAGGGGTGCCGGTGCCGGATAGCAACCTGCAAGCCGCGCCAGCCTTCATCCGGGCGTTTGCCAAAAGGGTGGATGGCAGCGCAAAGCAAGGCCGAATTGAAAATAGGACCGGGTGCTAGGCACTGAGAGATCTTCCTAGACAACTAGGAGAAGGGAAGGCTGAGAACTGAGAACTGAACTGAGAAGTCATTCCAATTTTTTTTTTTTGTACTGGTCCAGAGGTGTCCCAGATTGGGCACCACACTGTCTGCACGCATCCATGGATCCCGCAATCTGTGAGTCGGCCCGCGCTTATGCCCAGGAAAACCTACCCTGCGCGTATAACCCCCTGATTTCCCTGCCCTTGCCTTCCGGACTAGCCACCTGCAAGCTTGGTTGGGCCGGCTCCATCACTTGGTCCGCGTTCCCTGGGTGGGTTGCAACCTGGCCCCCACCAGAGTAGGCCCGACCCGCACCTGGTGCCAAGCCCCACAATCCCTGCTTCTGAGCCCTCATCCGCTGCTGCTGAGCCCGCAGCAGGCAATGCTGAGACTGCGAGCACCCCAAATGCTGAGCCCAACCTACCCAACTGCTGAGCACGCAGCCCGCAACGCAGCTCCCAATCCAACGTTATAAATACAACACCACATCCCCCCCAAGTTGAGTTCTGTCCCCAGAGGTCCTTCCATCACTACCTTGACCCTACTGCGCTACCAGACCACTCCCCCCCTTACTCCTCCCAGTCCTCCCCAGCTACTAGCCCTGCCCCTCCTTACACCTTCCAACAACGCTATGATCCCCTGCAATTTCTGCACCCAGGTCAGGCACCCATGTTTGATTGCTCCTGGTTGACGCGCCTGCAGTGCTTGCTGTTGCGGCCACCGTTGCTGCTTGCTTAGTGAGGGAATGCCCCAGCCTCCCCCTCAGGAGGACTTGTGGACTCTGCCCGGATCACCCCATCGCCGTTCCGCCCCAAGCTTGATCCACAATTCTGCTTCACTGTTCCGCCGTGCAGGACCTCCCCAACTTTGTGGCTTATGGAGTGGCTATGCAATTCTTGGCAGACCACGTCCGGGTTACGCAAGGTGCAAGGGACCTGCATATTGATGAAATCCTTTGACGTCGTGCGGCTCCTCCTCAAGCTCCTACTCTGGTCCCTGCCCTGGCTCCTCCTCCATCCCCTGCACCGACTCCTCCTCTGGCCCCTGCCCCGGCTCCTCCTCTGGCCCCTGCCCCGGCCCCTTCCTTGGCTCTGCGAGGCATCCCTCCACCCCCCGCGTCACCCATTGTCATCCCATTGGTGCCTCCCGTTGGACCAAGCCCCCCAGATGGTCCTCCAGAGGTCCCCTTCTCACCAGTCCCGCCTCCCCCCAGCCCACCCAAGATCCCGGAAATCCCCCTTGTGTTGGAACTCCCGGCGGCTGGATTTGAAATCTTTGCTGAAAGGTCAACCGCAATTTTCCGCGACTTCCTAGCAACCCCCGGCGCTCAATCCTTGGAATCCGGGCGCAAGCTCTTGGCGTCTTTCCGGGCCTTACTGGCGTTGTTGCGGGGGGACATGGAGGAAATAATGAGAATGGCTTAGGAGCATTGCCCCCCCTCTCCCCCCTGCCCTCTTTCCACGTTTTTCTTCCCTTTTTACCGCACTTCCCTTGTTGAGAGAAATACGTCTTCTGCGCGCTTGTCCTTTCCCAGCGGTTTGTCCTGTGGAAACATCCCTGCCTCCCAAGTGAGTTTTTAAAAAGAGAGTTCCACGTCCGCCCGTCATAGGTGGGAATGAGAGTGAGATTGAGATCCCCGCCTGCGTCCTGGTGAGAATGAGAGTGAGATTGAGATATGTTCCCGCTTCCTGAGCCAACAAAGTTCCCCGGAAGGTACCTGGACCGCCACATAGTTCCCCGTACCCAACCTGCAACAAACACAAAACCACCCTCCACCAGGGCGCGCACACAGTCATCCCAGAGAGGAAAAGAAGTTGAGGAACAAACACTCTGGGGTGTCTGGCTGTTCCGGCTGTGAACCGGCAAGGACACCCCCTCACCAAATCAGACATGTCCCGTACATGTCCCACGCATACTCCGCACCCATTATGCTGTAGGAGAAGACAACTGATAAAGAGAAGACAACTGATAAAAAGAAGACAGAGAAAAGAACCAAACCCAAAACAGGAAACCAAACACCAAAAGAAAAAGTTTTTTTTTTGTTTTTTTTGCTAACACTGGGCTTCCGCTCTTTGTCCTGCATTACCCAACCGCAGGGCTTGTCCTTGCCTTTATGGACCCAGATTGCACTGCGCCTGTGTCCCTGCAATCACAGCAGGGATTGTCCTTGCCTTTACAGACCCGGTTTGCGCCGGGCCCGTGTCCCTGCAACCAATCATAACCAAAACCAGTACCAACTTGAAAAGCAATGTATTCAAGAAATAAGAAAACACACATTCTGGGGTTTCTAGTTATTCCAGCTGTGAACCGGCTAGAGCACCCCCTCACCACAAATCAACCTTTAACCCTACTCCATCCCTGCCGGCTTGACGGCTGTCCCCAGAGGTTTGTAGCCTTTTGCTCCTTTGAGGCGGCGCTTTGGGCACAGGCTCCTGCTCAGCCAAAGAGCCCAATCCATCTACCAATCCTGAACCACCTGCACTGTCCCCTGCGTCCGCACCATCGCCGGCTGTCTTGTCAAAGGAGGTGGAGCTGCGTGCAAAGAAGTGTTGCCGCGGCCTTCCGTTTGAGCAGCACCCCGTCCAATTCCTCCAGCTGATAACTCCCACCCTCAAACTTGGATGCCACGCGGAAGGGGCCGTTCCATTGGTTGGCAAAAAGCTTACCCCACTGGGACTCCAGGCTCTGGTTGTACAGCAAAACCAAGTTCCCTTCTGCAACAGATCACAGAGGCAATGGGAACAATGCTTGTCCCAATAGCAGACCAACGCCATCCTAGTCTTCTGAAACCTTTCCGTGCCTTTGCCAGGGTCTTGTCCCGTTGGAGAAGCTGTTTGGCGCGCGCCTCCACAAGCTCCGCGGAGGTCTTCACCTTCCACCAGTCCAGGCCCAAGAAGGTTTCCAACTCAATGTCCACCGGAAGCACCGGACACTGTCCGTAGAGAAGTTCATAAGGCAAGTAGCCCCTTGAGCATTTGACCAAGATCCTTTCCGCAAAGAGGACCGTCGGAAGGACCTCCTGCCATGGCTTGCCGTCCTCACCGCACATCTTCACCAGGGCGTCCTTGATAGGCTGATGAACGCATTCAATCATCCTGGCGCACTCCGGATAGTACTCTGTGACCCGCCCAAACTTAGCTCCACAATTCCAAACCAGCATCATCAAGCAACCCCTGAACTCTGCGCCTCCGTTGACGGTGACCAGGCAAAGCAAACCATAACGCGCAAACCAATCTTCCTCTAGAAACTGAGCAACCTTCTCCGCCAACAACTTTACCAGAGGACAAGCCTTGACCCAGCCCAATAGATTGTCCCGTGCGACCAGCAGGTACGCGAGCTTTCCCGCCTTTATGTGGACCACGTCAAGGGAGACCCTCCCAAACAGCGTTTCCTCCCCCGTAGGGTGACCCACCTCCCTGGGTAGCCTAGAGCTCCGCCGTTGACACGCTTTGCAAGACTTCACCCATTCACGCACCACGCGCACCACACCCGGCCACCAGAACCTTGCTTTTGCCCGCCTCCGCGTTTGGATCTCGCCCCGGTGGCCAAGGTTGTCATGAAGACACCTCAGAATCATTTCCTGGTCCTTCCTCAATGTTGCAACCACCAAAGGCACTGGGGTACTCCGCTGCCACAGTTGTCCTTCCTGCAAGTAGAATTTGGTCGTCCGCCGCTTTGCCCATCAAATTACGGCCCCTGAGGTACCCTTGGGAAACCAAAGATTCTGCAAAAAGGAGCACAAGGTTGCGTAACATCCAGACTGCAGCAGCAGAAGGATGACCCCCAACTCCACCATACCTATGCGGATAACCAGAGACTCCATGTCCAGGGGCTCTGCCCCCTCAAACAGGTCCTCCTGCGGATACTGCAACAGCGCGTTGGGCATTGTGAATGCCTTCCCCAGAACATGAAACACGCTAAAAGTGAAGAGCTGAAGAAACACCACCCACCTAGTCATAGGAGCGTTTTGCAGCGTTGGAGAATTGATCATCTGCGCCAGGGCCTCCGCATTGACCAACAGCTCAAAGTGTACCTCCCAAAGCAGGTGCTGAAGCCTCCACACAATTTTGGTGACTCCTCATAATTCAAGCTTTGGCTGCAAATACCAACTCTCCGTTGCAGTAAATGTCACCGACTTGTAGAGAACCGGCCCGTCCTTACCATCCTCTTCCTGCATCAGGACGCCGCCCCCGCCAAACTCGCTAGAGTCAACGGCCAAGCGGATCCCTCCCGCGTTGTAGTCAAGGTCCCGGAGGACAACGTTGCAGCCCACAGTCTCTTTGAGCTTTGAAAAGGCAGCTTCACACCTTTCCGTCCATTCCCACGCTGCTCCCTTTTGTGTTAGCGCCCGCAACCGACTTGCAACTTCCGCAAACCACTCAATGAACATGCAAAAGTAACTGCACAGTCCCAGGAATTGGAGGATATGAAAAGGCATCTGCGGGGTCTGCCATTTGAGGACTTTGTTCTGTTTCTTCTCCGCAATTCTCCTGCTGTTGAAAGCCACCACATGTCCTAGCACTTCCAGAGCCAGAACACAAACTGCCAACTTGCTCCCCAACACTGTAAGCCCTGCTTCCTTGATCCGGAACAAGACCCGCTCCAATGTCTGTGCATACTCCCAGATGAAGCGGGGGATCTTTGGGGCTTCTTCTAACACTGCGCCCCCATAATCTGTCTTTGGTCCCTTGATGCCCGTGTTTTCAATGAAAATCAGAACCCCATCCAGAATGTTGTCCTGCAGAATCCACGTCATCTGAGCCTGATAAACCGCCACCGAGTTTGTTGCGCCCTGCGGCAACAGTGTTAGCTGCATCCTCCCCAATCCTGTCTCAAATGCGGTTAACGGCCGCAAGTTGGGATGGAGCTTGCGCTGATCATACCCCCCCATTACATTGACTAATCCGTAACACGCGCGCCCTGCCATAAATTCTGGGAACTTTTCCACACGCAGGGGCAATCCCACATCCGGGATGGTGAATGAGTTAAGCCTCTGCAGGTCATGACCAATCCTAAACAACTTTCCGTCCTGTTTAACAACCGCAAAGATTGGGCTAGAGTAACTCAATGTGGACTGCTTGTAAATCCCTGTCCTCACACGCTCCCGGACCAGTTCCAAAAAGGGTTCCCGCACGGTCCAAGGGATTGGAATTGGCTTGACCTGCCAGGGCTTGTGGGGCACTGTGGGGATCACATAGGGATTGCCAACCTTGTTCCTCAGCAATCCATGCTTGTCAGGCCCAAAGGCAAGGGCCTTTTTGCAGAGTACCAACACCAATGCCAGCAAATCCTTCTCCTCCGCACTCAACCACTCCGTCAACCCAAAATTAAGCGCCTCAATCCCCTCATCCGTGATCCGCGCCAACCATGTTACCCACCTGGACTTCTTCAACGGACTTACCCAGGGGTCCCAAGACCAGGAGATTGACCTTAGAGGCCCGTTCAGTCCCTGTGGCATTGGCTTGTTCTGGGGCCAAACCTTTTGTGCCAGGGGATTGTACTGTCCCGCGTTGCACCTGACCATCCTTACGCATCCATTGTTGTCCTTGTGAATCCTCAAAATAATTAACCCGCGGATCTTGCCTTTGCTCACAAGTGTGGCACTATGGTAGGGTTTTTGAAACACAGTACCTTCCAATGGCGCATACTGAGAGAGAGGACTTACTTCTGCCTCCTGCGCCCTCCGGGAGCTTCCTTCCCCCTCCTTCTCCTTCCTAGTTGACTGCCCGCACAAGAACAGAGCCTGTCCCGCACGTTACCCGCGGTTGACTAGGCAAAATCCTCCGTGGGGCAACCCTCATGGTTGTCCCCCCATTGAATTCTGCCTCTTTGCCGGCTGCTGCTGGTTGCACCCATTTCCCCTTCCCATGGTCACAGATTGTTGTCTCAAGCCTTGCCCTGGATGCGTCTTCCACTGTCAGCGCCTCCATCCATTCCTGCATGTTAAAAAACATCCAGGCCCGGAACCCAAACATAAACAGTCAACCCAAAATTACGTTGCCGCACTCAACCAAGAGAAACAACAGCGACTTCCAGACCTTTTCAACCTCCACCTCCTCTTCCTCCACTACCCCATCAACCCAACATTCCCCTCCATTGAGCGCCTGTAATCTCATAGCGCACTTCCTTTGAACCCGCCCCAACTCATCCACCAATTTTGACAGGAGCAGATTGACCATTGACCCACTGTCCACCATTGCCCACACCTTCCTGCCCATGATCTTCATTGAAACATAGGCAAGCGGAACCAACACGGATTTGGATTGGCACAACTCGCGTTCCCCTTCCTCCCCCGCCGTGTTCACGCGCTGCACCATTGGCGGAACCCTGCCGCCCCCGTGCTCCCTCAGCGCATTAACCATTTCCTTGACAACCACCGGGGAGATTGCGGCTAGCTCTTGTAGCGTGAGGGGTATTGGTGCCTTTCTCCCCATCACCCGTTGCACAATTTCCACGGCCTTCCTATTTCCTCCGGAACTGGTTGATGGCCTGTTGCCTACCAGCCCTTGCGTTCCAGTTTTTGGGGTCTGGGTCAATGGCCACTCTCTGACATCCACATCCATCTTCTCCAACAAAATCCGCTTGTTTGACACCAATTCCCTAACCTCCGCCTCCACACGCAGAGCTCGCCACACATTGGGCCCGGTAACAATCCCAAGTGACACCCGAGTGGCCCCTGCAGGCCAGGCTCTTGCCCTAACCTGCTCCACTGGGGGTGGCTGACCGGCCCCCATATCCACCGGCTTGCCCGTCAGGAATATGTAAGTCGGCCCGGACGTGCAGACTAACCCCTTGTCCATGTCCTTGGTCAGTTCTGCGCAACCAGACTTCCAGTGACCTTTATCGCCGCAATAGGTGCACAAACAAACCAAAAACCCGCTCAACGGCCCTCTACTGGACTGGAAGCCCCCCCATGTGAGGGGGCACTCTGCGCGGAGGAGGAGGAGGTGGAGCCGTCATCCAATTCAGAAGTATCCGTAGGTCCCGTAACATATCCGTCACCTTGTTCACTGGTACTTCCATTGACTGCAAAGGGGCTTCCGTCTGCTTTGTTGCTGGTGGGCCCGCGGGCGGTACCTGCGTCAGAGCCAGAGTGGAAGAGGCCGTTGGTTGCCTTGAAAACACCGGGAACAACCTGGCCGTATCCTTGATCAGTTCTTCCAAATCAATCTTGCTTTCTACCACCTGGTTGATTACGCTTAGGTTTGGAAGAAGTGTGACACTCCAATCCACTGACCGCAATACCAACCCGTGTTCAAATAGATACCTCTGGACCCATGCACAAGTTTGCGGCGCAAGCCCGCCTAGAAAAGCCTGCTTCATTGCCCCTGTTTGACCCGCTACCACCTGGTTCTTCTCTAGGTAGCTGTAGATGCGGTCAAACGTAGATTTGTATTTGGACAAATCAATCCGCGTCTGCACCCCACCTTGCAAAATTTCCTCTGCTGCCGCCCCCTCAAAGTCCGTCTCCCAGAAGCAGGGCTCACGCGTCCCCCACCTTTCCATCATCTTGTTCCAGAGCCTTTCCCATTCTTGGGCCTCGTAGCCAGACATATCCTCCACATCCCAGAGTTTATTCTTGTCTGTGATAAAGAGGACAACCATACGGACCTTATCCTTGCCCGTTGCGTGTTTGGAGTCCACAATATCCTCAAACCTTGCCAGAAAGCGCCCAATATCCGCGGTTTCAAACTGGAGATGAGGGAAGTTCTGCGGCCTAAGCCATACCTGTCGCAGAACCTCAGCCGCCTCCAAGGGCTCTGACCAAGGAGGAGCAAAACCTCTGGAACAAGTAGCCGGCGGTGGTGGAGGTGTTGGCCCGCCAGCTCCTGACCGGAGAGGGAACAAAGGTGGGATTTTTGATCCTGGAGTAATTGTTGGCAACATTGCACCCACTAGCTTTGAGAGACCTAGACAAAAGATTGTTTCCTGGCCAGACCCCCAGATGTGGAAACTAGGGGAGGTGGTACCCCTGAAGTTGTCCTTGAGTTCTGGAAGTTATTGGTCTAAGCGTCTGTAAGGAGATTGGATGCAATTAGTTTAAGAATAGAGAGAGTGATGATGATAAATTCCTTTCTTCCAATCCTTCCCCTCCCCCTTCCTTGTGGTCCGTTCCTCTGCTATGATATGATAATAATATGATTCTCTCCCAACCCGGAGTTGAGAGTGAGGTATTTTGAGTCCTCCCTCTAAACCCTAACCTAGGTACAACCACAAGCAACAAGATAGATGGAATATGACCCCTAGTACAGAACCCTAGCTCCACCCTAACCCTACCCCGTACCACCCACCCCTTCCAAAACCTTCCCCTTTGATATCACTTACGTCCAGTTTGTCCTTCTCATGGCACAGCCCTCCGCTGCGCCCTACTCAGAGCCCCCCGGGTTTATCCATCCGCGCGCATCGATGGATCCCGCAATCCGTGAGTTGGCCCGCACTTATGCCCACGCAAACCTACCCTGCGCATATAATCCCCCAATTGCCCGGCCCTTGCCTTCCAGACTAGCCACCAGCAAGCTTGGTTGGGTTGGCTCCATCACTTGGTCCGCGTTCCCTGGGCGGGTCGCAACCCAACGCCCCCCAGAGTAGGCCCAACCCGCACCTGGTGCCGAGCCCCGCAATCACTGCCGCTGAGCCCTGATCCTCTGCTGCTGAGCCCGCAGCAGGCACTGCTGAGACTGCACACACCCCAAATGCTGAGCCCAATCTAACCAACTGCTGAGCACGCAGCCCGCAACGCAGCTCCCAATCCAAGGTTATAAATAAAACACCATGGCGCTCTTCATTACCAAGGAGGAGAAGCTGCGGGACGTGGAGGAAATTGTTGGTTAGGAGAGGCAGGATTGGGGGAAGATGAAAAGCAAGATGTTGGCAAGGTGGGGAAAGCGCAATCCCCGGTTACAAGAAAGCAATTTCAAACAAGCTGCAGAGGAAGCAAGCAAGTGTGGGGGGGTGCAATCACGCGAAGGACTGGTGGAATATATGTCAAAGTTTGCGCGTATCTACAGCTACTTGGCAAAGAATAAGGTTGTTGCGGGTCAGACGGGTGCTATGAAGCGGGCATTTTTGGAGGGTCTTGCCCCCCAGATCCGTTCCAGGGTGCAGCGGTACCTGTATGACCACGGCCTGGTTAAGAGGTTGCTGGATGGGAGCGTTGCGATTCTTCCCGATCTCTTGGTTATCCGCCAGGCCGTGGAGAGAAAAATCAATTTGGACAAGCTCATCGTGGACATGGCATGAACGTACCCAACTTCCTCCAAGAAATTGGTCATGATCTTGGCGCCGGCTCCAAATCAAGCCTGGGAGGCGCGGCGGCCAACACCCTCTCATGCCAGACCTTCCCAACAAGCTCTGGGACCACCAGTTGATGAGATAACAGAGATTCTGCGGGACCTAAGGGTTTTCCTCAACCAAACATTGGTTCCTGCGGCCCTGACAGCCACTATGTCTCCGGTGGCTTTTGCTCAACTACGCATGACACCGCCTCACATGGTAGAAGGGTTCCAACCTCCCAGCGGACCCTCCGGGTTGTTTGGGGTGCGCACTTGTATGTATTGCAGGGAAAAGGGGCACTGGAAGTCAATGTGTGAAGGCCTCACTCAAGACATGAACGAGGGGCTGGTTCACACATCCGGGAAGACGTACATATTCCCCTCAGGAAAGTTGGTGGATTTGACCAAGAACCAGCCGCCACCATTGGTGCAAGTGCAAGAGCAAGCAAAGGCTCAGGCCAAGGCGGTCTGGGTTTTGCTTGGAATTGTCACCGCGCCCAGGACCTGGGTAGCACCAAGGGTGGAGGCTGAAGTCAGAGCATTGGCAACAAACAAACAAATCGCAATAGACATCAACAAGCAACCAATGGCCCAAAGCCAACCACGCGCGTACCGGCGACGGGGCAACGGAAGGACAGTCCGCTAATCCCGCGGGGAAGAAGAAGGCTGCAGAAATTGTCCAAAGGGTAATGGGGAATGACTCACAAATACCCCTGACCCTACAAGAGTTAGCAGAAGTCTCCCCGGCGGTTGTCAATGAGATGGTCCAGGCCTTGAAAGAATGCAGTCAGAACTGGGTACCGACAAAGATTCAGCAGGTGAACCTGGCGGAGGAGGAGATGGATTGCAAGCCATGCTGGTCAAAGTTGGTATTGGTCCTTCTTGCTTATGTTGCAATGTCTATTACGGGATGGAAGGTGTGGGAAATGGTGGACAGTGGGTCAATGGTCAACTTGCTTCTGTCCAGGTTGGTAGACAAGCTTGGCTTGGTACGGAGGAAGTGCGCCATGGGTCTCTGGGCGTTAAATGGCAGCAAATGTTGCGTGGATGGGGTAGTGGAGGCAGAGGAGGTTGAAGTTGCAAAGGTTTGTAAGCCCCTATTGTTTCTTTCAGTAGAATGCAGTGACCTGATATTGGGTTGACTGTTCATGTTCAGGTTCCAAGCTCAAATGGCCTTCAACGTCAAGGAAGGAATGGAGGCTCTGACGGTTGAGGATTCACTCGGCGCGCGGTTTGAGACAACAATCTGCAATCACGGGAGAGGAAGATGGGTGCAGGGGCCAGTGGCTGGCGGAAACGAGGAGTCCAACATGGGGGCCAACCCTAAGGGTTACCCCGCAGAGGATTTTTCCTAGTCGGCCGCGGTTACCGCGCGGAGCAAGCTCTGGCTCAGCGCGGGCGGCCAACAGGTAAGGAGCAAGTGGAGGAGGGCGCCCGTAGGGTTCAGGCCCCAGAAGTAAGTTCCATTCCTCAGTTTGCATTGCCGGAAGGTTCTACACTCTGAAAACCCTATCATTGTGCCACAGTCATGAGCAAAGGAAAAAGTCCTGGTTTGGTTATTACTAGGACCATGACAGCAACGGACGGGTCTGGATGGTGGGGTGCAACGCGGGAAAGTACAAACCGGTGGCACAGAAAGTTTTGCCACAAAACAAGCTGATGCCTCAGGGGCTCAACGGACCCTTACGACCAATTGTGTGGTCCCAAGACCTGTGGGAGACGCCCCTTAGGAAGAGCAGATGGGTAATGCAGTTGGCGCAAATCACGGATGAGCGGGTGGACGCCCTTGACTTTGGACCGGCAGGATGGTTGAGTATGGAGGAAAGAGATCTGTTGGTATTGGTGCTGGTGTTAAGGGAGAAGGCCCTTGCCTTTGGACTGGACAAGGGCGGGTTGTTGAAGGGCAAGATTGGTGACCCTTACGTGATTCCCACTGTCCCTCACAAACCGTGGCAGATCAAGCGGATTCCAATTCCTTGTGCCCTTTGGGAAGCTTTTCTGGAGCTGGTACAGGAGCGGGTGAGGACAGGGCTCTACAAGCAGTCCACGTCAAGTTATTCAAGTCCTATTTTCGCGGTCATTAAGCAGGAGGGGAATTTGCTGAGGATTTTTCATGATCTTCAGAGGGTCAACTTGTTCACTATTTGTGATGCAGGGCTTCCTCTGCGCGTGGAAGAATTCCTGGACTCAATGGCCGGGTGCACTTGTTACAGTCTGGTGGATGTGATGGGAGGATACAATCAGCAAGAACTCCACCCCAAATTGTGGCTGCTTACAGCGTTTGAAACCAGGCTAGGGAGGATGCAACTGACGCAGCTACCGCAAGGCGCAACCAACTCAGTGGCAGTGTATCAAGCTCAAATGACTTGGATACTGTGCGAAAATCTTCCAGAGGGCGTGCAAATCTTCATTGACAATGCTGGCATCAAAGGCCCCAGAACAGACTACAAAGGTGCAGTTCTGACGGATGCCCCCGCAATCCATCAATTTGTTTAGGAATACGCGGTGACTCTGGAATGGATCCTGTTTTGGATTGAAGAAGCGGGCCTTACTGTGTCTGGAAGGAAGTTAGTGGTCTGCGTCCCAACGCTTGAGGTGCTGGGACACGTTGTAGCCTTTGACGGTAGGCGGATAGCGGAGAGGAAGCGGAACAAGGTTCTCAAATGGGCAAATTCCCGGACGGTGTTGCATATTCTTCAGTTTCTGGGGTTGTGCAGCTACGTCCGTATGTTCATCAAGCGGTTCCCGGAAGTAGCAAGCCCTATGTGGGCGCTAACGCCAAAGGGTGCCAAGTGGAATTGGACCACGGAGTGTGATGTAATGTTTGCAAAGCTCAAGGAGATTTTGGGGCGCAACATTGTCCTTTGGGATCTTGATTACAATGCCGGGGGAATACGCTTGGCGGTAAACTCTAGCAAATTTGGTGCCGGGTGGGTCCTGATGCAGGAGGAGGATGGGAAAGATAGGCCTGTGCTCTAAAAGTTGGTCAACTTTACCGCTGTGGTGACCAAATCTGGACACCCTGGACCAGATGCGGAAAATTCAAAATTTTTTTACAATGCTTTTATTTAGGTGTCATTCAAAAAAAAATGGAATTTTTTTTATCAGTATCACTCCTCCAATTTCCTCATCCTGCCAAACATTCCTCTGTCCCAGTGGTCTAGGACAGGCCTCTCTTGGTCTCATCACCTAGGCATTGCATTCAATCCTTCTCTCTTTGTTCCCCCCTTCCTTTTGGCCAAACGTGTGGGCCAAGACCCGCTTGGACCAAGATATCCCCACCACATCCACACCCACTCCATCCAATTCCACATCTCCTCCTCTCCTCAACCAAATGGGGCATTTCCAATCAATCCATTGGCTTGAAAGCAGCAATCCATACATCCATCCTTTCAATCGTCATGAGCAACCATCAGCCCCGTCATCCATCTTCTTCCTAGCTTCCCTCTTCCGGCTCCACTCCCCCCCATATCTTGCTCCTCATCAATCTCATCCGCACCAAGAATTCTTTTGTCAACAATCTCCACATTGTCATCAATTGGCTTGCTGCCGCTTACTCTCCATCAAACCTGCCCCCGGCTCATCTCAACCATCACTTCAGCTTGATCAAATCCATCTTTTGGCTACAGAAAACATTCCTGAGCCAATTCTTACTGCCCATTGAACCCAATCCAACCCATTACCATCTCAGTGATCTCATCGTGCTTGTCTCAAGCCTCGTCCATCATCTCCTACCCATCTATCATCATTGTTACTGCGATCCTCAGGGCTGGGCCGGAGCCCATGGTGGGTTGTTTGATCCAACTGTCATGTCAAACAAATTGTTGATCCAAGCCTTGCTCTCCGTTGATTGGCCCTTCTCGGCTCCCTTACCTTCCTCTTCCTCACCCCCTTTGGTCAATTCTCATCCATCTTCCATCCTCTGTCCCCCCCATCATCCACCATCAGCAAGCTCAAACTCCCAGCCAGCTTGCCGGCCCTCTGGCACCCCTCAGGCTTGGCTCTGGCCAACCTGATCATCATCCCTCCTGGGACTCTCCCACCTCCGTCAATCATTTGCACCCCCTTCCATCTTTGGGTGGGGGTGGAAAAGCGTCTTCTACCGCCCGCGGACATCCGCGGGCGGTCTGGTTCATTTTTTTTCCCACCCCTTCCGCCTTTGGGTGAGGGGTGGGTGATCCCGGTTTTGTCGCGCGCGCCTGTCCGCGGATGGACGCAAGAGAGGTGAAGGGATGAGAAAAGATCCCACCCCAGTCAGGGAGGCCAGATTTCCACTGGCCCGCGTGATCTATTTTTCTGATCATCTGAAATCAAAAAAAAAAAAAAAAAAATTCCGCTCTATTTGTAGAATCACTTGTACATAGTCTAACAGGGCCTCCTGCCCATATAAGGAGGGGCTCTCCCCTGCCTTTTGGGGGGGTATGATATGGTATCCTATGAAGGAGAATTATCATTACTATCCTCTTGAAATAAATTATCTGTGGGGTCTCATTCCCCTTTATCTGAGAACTGAATTCTGGGTATATCCATGATTGCCCCTTGATCCTTGAGCTTCCATACTCAAATCCTAATCCTTGATCTTTATCACAAACCAATAGCCTTGCTGTTTGAAGAATAATTCAACTGATTGAATTCTTGAGTGTGTTACACCACTCCTGATCCCTTTATCGGACCATACTGGTCCTGATCATCCTTTGATGATCTTTCCAGAACCGGTCACGTTTGACTGAAGAGGTTTTATCAAGCTTAAAAACCTGGAGTGTTAAACCTCCCTTTATTTCCTTTTGAAGTTGAATTCCGCCACACTACTCTTGAGTCCCTTGAGAAGTTTTGGGTTATTCTTGTTTTAATCAGTTATTGTTTTGCTTCTAGAGCTTCATCAAACAATTAGCTTTGTCTTGTGCAGCCACCAACAGTTATCTGGTACCCTTCAAGCACTTGATTGCGGAGAGTTGGGCAGGATCATTGAGACCCTGGAGGTTGTTTGGGATTTAGTTGATCTTTCCTAAGCTTCTGCTGACAACCAGAGCTATTAGCTTATGGGCGTTGTTACTTACCATTGCCTTGTCTTGTTGAACTCTGAACAATCCTTGACTTCTTCTGTTCAAGTTTTTCCCCGGCATCATCTTGCCTCAGATAGTTTTGTTTCCCAGCTACTGACTACTATCATCTTTATCCTTTACCCTTTGGACCCCCATTTACCAGGTTCTGGACTTTGATCTTGGTTACATTTGAATATTTTTGTAACACTCAGGAGGGCAGCATAAACAGAACCTTTCCCCTCCACAGAACTGCCCCAGCCTAGCACCATTTGGAGTCTTAAACTGCAACCAAGAGCTGCTATTCTCAGCCAAAGCTGGAGTTGTGCGGCGTCACCAAGATTGTGCGGAGGCTACAGCACTTTTTGTGGGGCGTGCATTTTGAGCTCTTGGTGGATGTGGAGGCTTTGGCGCAAATGATTAACTCCCCAACATTGCCAAACGTGCCCATGAACAAGTGGGTGGCGTTTCTTCAGTTATTTTCCTTTAGTGTGGTGTACGTTGTGGTGTCGTATTTATAACCACGGATTGAGAGCTGCGTTGCGGGCTGCGTGCTCAGCAGTTGGGTAGGTTGGGCTCAGCATCTGGCGTGCGCGCAGTCTCAGCAGTGCCTGCTGCAGGCTCAGCAGCAGCCTCTGCGGGCTCAGCAGTAGGGGCTGCGGGGCTCAGCACCAGGTATGGGTCGGGCCTACCTTAGGCCGCGCCGGGCCGCGACCCGCCCAGAAGAAGCGGACCAAGTGATGGAGCCGGCCCGACCAAGCTCGCGGGTGGCTAGTCCGGAAGGCAAGGGCGGGGCGATCATGGGCTATACGCGCTGGGAAGGCCCGCGCGGGCATAAGCATGGGCCAACCCGCGGATCGCGGGATCCGCAGACGGCGCGGACGGAAACAAGGGGGGCTCCGAGCAGGGCGCGGCGGAGGGCCGCGCCATGAGAAGGACAAACCGGGCTACGTTAATACCAAAGGGCGCGGGTAATGGCGAGGGATGGAGGGATAGGGTTGGGCTAGGGTTTTGCGGCTTAGGGTTGTATTTCATCACTTGTTCTTGTTGTTTGTGGTTTTACTTAGGCTAGGGTTGAGGGGTAGGACTCAAGACCTCACCCTCAACTCCGGGTTGGGAGGGATCATCATCACCTGACGGAAGGGGAAGGAAGGAATTTCATTATATCATCACTCTCTCTTCTTAAAACTCATCGCGCCCAATCATCCTACAGACGCTAGACCAATAACTTCCGGAACTCAGGACAACTTGCAAAGGTAACACTTCTTAAGTTTCCATATCTGGGGGTCTGGCCGGGAAATCACCTTTCGTCTCAGTCTCTCAAAGATAGCGTACGCGATGTTGCCAACAACTACTCCAGGATTGACCAATGCGCCCCCATTTCCCCCCCGGGCGGGAGTCGGCGGACCAAAACCTCCCCCACCTCCAACCACTCGGACCGGCGGCTTTGCCCCCCCTTGGTCGGAGCCTTCAGAGGCGGCCAAGGCCCCACGGGGGGTATGGCTTAGGCTGCAGAAATTTCCCCATCTTTGGTTTGAAACTGCCAATATCGGGCGTTTTCTTGCAAGGTTTGAGGATATTGCGGACTCCAAAAACGCGACGGGCGAGGACAAGGTCCGCACCGTCGTTCTCTTCATCACGGACAAAAGTAAGCTGCGGGATGTGGAGGATATGGCCGGTTACAAGGCTCGGGACTGGACTAGGCTCCGGGGCAAGATGATGGCAAGGTGGGGAAAGCAAGAAACCCTCTTCCGGGAAACAGATTTTGAGCGGGCGGCGGCGGATGCGATCTCGCAAGGTGGAGTGCGGACGCGGAACAATTTGTCCAAGTACAAATCTCTGTTTGACTGTATCTATAGTTATTTAGCAAAGAACCAGGTGGTGGCGGGTCAGACGGGAGCAATGAAACAGGCGTTCTTGGGTGGGCTTGCACCACAACTTTGCGCGCGGGTTCAGCGGCACCTCCTCAAGCACGGGATGGTATCGCGGTTGGTGGACCAGAGTGTCATCCTTCTCCCAAACCTGAGAGCGATCAACGGGGCAGTAGAGAGCAAGATCAAGCTGGAGGAACTGATCAAGGACAAGGCTAGGGCGTTCCCGTCAGCCTTGAAGAGACCAGCGGCTTCCTCAGCCCCGCCTCCGACGCAGGAACTACACGCGGGCCCATCCACAACGAGTCGGCCGGGTACAATGGAGGTACTGGTGAATGAGATGACGGAAATGTTGAAGGATCTGCAGATACTCCTCAATTGGGTAATGGCGCAGCCCACGGCCCAGCCAACAATCCAGTCAACGGCTCCGCCCCCGCCTCCTTGGCGCGATGAGCTGCCCCATGTGGTGGGGAGTCTTTGGCCTGGTAGCGGACCCTCAGGAGGGTTCCTGGCCCAAATCTGCACATATTGTGGCGACAGGAGACATTGGAGGTCGGGTTGCGCGGAGTTGACAAGGGATATGGACAAGGGATTGGTCCGCGCGTCCGGATCAACTTTCATATTTCCAACGGGTGAGCCGGTAAGTTTTGGGCCCAACCACCCGTCCCCATTGGACCAGGTCAGGGCAAGAGCGCAGTCTGCAGGGGCCGCTTGGGTGTTGCTTGGAATTGTCACCGGGCCCGGCACGTGGCAAGCTCCGCGAGTGGAGGCGGAGGTTAGGGCGTTGGTGGTGGACGAGCGAATCTTGTCAGAGAAGATGGAGGTAGACGTGAAGGAGCGGCTGACAACTCAAGCCCCAAAGACTGGTGCGCAAGGACCGTTGGGCAACATGCCGCCGGCCGGCTCCGGAGGGAGAAGGAAGGCCGCAGAAGTGGTGCGGCGGGTGATGGGGAGCAAGATGCCGGTCCCTCTCACGCTACAGGAGCTGGCCGCGGTCTCTCCAGTGGTTGTCAAAGAGATGGTGCAGGCGTTAAGGGAGTACGGGCGCGGCAGGGTTCTGGCAACGGTGCAGCGCGTGAACGCGGCGGAGGAAGGGGGGGAACGCGAGTTGTGCCCACCCAAGGCCGTGTCAGTCCCGCTTGCCTACGTCTCAATGAAGATCGCGGATTGGAAGGTGTGGGCAATGGTGGACAGCGGGTCAATGGTTAACTTGCTCCCGTCGAGATCGGTGGACAAGTTGGGGTTGGTCCGTAGGAAGTGCGCCATGGGATTGCGGGCACTCAACGGTGGTGAGTGTTGGGTGGACGGGGTGGTGGAAGGAGAGGAGGTGGAGGTTGCAAAGGTCCGGAAGCCGCTGTCATTCCTTTTGGTCGAGTGTGGCAATGTGATCTTGGGTTGACCATTTATGTTTGGGTTCCGGGCCCGGATGGCGTTCAACAAGGAGGAAGGGACAGAGGCGCTGATGGTAGAGGACGCATCTGGGGCCAAGTTTGAGACAATGATCTCTGACCATGGGAAAGGGAAGTGGGTGCAGTCGGCGGCGGCTGGCGAGGAGACGGAAGCCAACGGGGGGAACGGCTGCAAGGGCCGCCTCACGGGGGATTTTGCCTAGTCAACCGCGGCAACCGCACGGGACAGGCTCCGGTCTCGCGCAGGCGGCCGACTAGGGAGGAGCAAGGGGGGAGGGAAGCACGCGGAGGGCGCGGGCGGCAGAAGTAAGTTCTTTTCCTTGGTATGCATCACCGGGAGGTACCGCGTTTCAAAAACCCTACCATAGTGCCACGCTCGTGGGCAAAGGCAAGAGCCGCGGGTTGATTGTTGCCAGGATCCACGACAACAACAATGGACGCGTGCGGATGGTTAGGTGTAACGCAGGGCGGTATAATCCTGTGGCGCAAAAGGTCCGGCCTCGGAACAAACCAATGCCGCAGGGGCTGAACGGGCCCCTGAGACCAATCATCTGGTCTCGGGATCCCTGGGTAAGTCCATTGAAGATGTCGGGGTGGGTAACCCGGTTGGCGCGGATCACGGATGAAAGGATCGAGGTGCTTAACTTTGGGCCGGCGGGGTGGTTGAGTGCGGAGGAGAAGGATTTGCTGGCATTGGTATTGGTGCTTTGCAAGAAGGCCCTCGCCTTTGGGCCGGACGAGCCCGGATTGTTGAAAAGAGAGATTGGCGACCCCTACGTAATTCCCACGGTGCCGCACAAACCCTGGAAAAACAAGCCGATTCCGATCCCTTGGACCGTGCGGGAGCCCTTTCTGGAGCTGGTCTGGGAGCGCGTTAGAACGGGTTTGTACAAGCAGTCCACATCGAGCTACTCTAGCCCAATCTTCGCGGTCGTTAAACAGGACGGGAAGTCGCTGAGGATTGTCCATGACCTGCAGCGGCTGAATTCATTCACCATCTGGGACGTGGGATTGCCGCCGCGGGTGGATGAGTTCTTGGAATTGATGGCGGGGCGCGCGTGTTACGGACTGGTCGATGTGATGGGGGGGTACGATCAGCGGGAGCTCCACCCCGATTCGCGGCCGTTGACCGCGTTCAAAACAGGGCTGGGAAGAATGCAGTTGACGCGGCTGCCGCAGGGCGTGACAAACTCGGTGGCAGTTTACCAGGCTCAGATGACGTGGATACTACGGGAAAACATCCCGGAGGGGGCTCTGATCTTCATTGACGATGCGGGGATCAAGGGGCCGAAGACGGACTACGGGGGCGCGGTGTTGGAGGAAGCCCCAAGGATTCGCCGCTTTGTCTGGGAATACGCAAGGACGTTGGAGCGGATCTTGTTCCGGATTGAGGAGGCGGGGCTTACGGTGTCGGGGAGTAAGTTGGCGGTTTGCGTTCCAGCGCTGGAGGTGCTGGGACATGTGGTGGGCGCCAACGGGCAGAGGATCGCAGAGAAGAAATGGAACAAAGTCCTCGAATGGCCGACTCCATGGACACCTTTGCATATCCTCCAGTTTTTGGGGCTGTGCAGCTACGTCTGCATGTTCATTGAGCCGTTTGCGGAGGTGGCAAGTCGCTGGGGACAGTCGTCAAGTCGGGGGGGGGGCGCGAGTAGGGCAAAAACCTGATTTGGTGAGGGGGTGTTCTAGCCGGTTCACAGCCGGGATGACTAGACACCCCAGAATGTCCGTTTTCCTATTTCTTGTATAAATTGGTTTTGCAAATTGGTACTAGTGTCGGCTATGTTTGGTTTTTAGGGACGCGGGCGCGGCACAAGCCGGGTCCGTAAACGCGAGGACAAGCCCCGCGGATGGGCACGCAGGACGAGGAGCGGAGGCCCCATCATGGAAAAATATATATATATATATATATATAGTAATCTTTTTCTTTAAGGTCTGGATCTTTTTTTTTTCTCTGTTTTTCTCTTGACCTGTTGTCTTGTGTATGGAGTAATGGGTGCGGATTATGGGTGGAACACGCGCAGGACAAGTCTGATTTGGTAAGGGGGTGTTCTAGCCGGTTCACAGCCGGAACAGCTAGACACCCCAGAGTGTTCGTTTCCCTTATGCCCTCTTTCTCTCTCTTGGATAACTGTGTGCGCGCGCTGGTGTAGGGTTGTTTTGTTTATTTCAGGGTGGGTACGGGGAACTGTGTGGCAGTTTGGCTGGGGCGGACCAGGTACCTTCCGGAAAACTTTGTTGGCTCAGTGCACGGGCGGGGCGCGGATCTCAATTTTGTCTCATTCTCAACCTTGCTCTCATTCTCAATCTCACTCTCACTCATAACACGCGTACGCGGAATTCTCTCAAGGCTCTCACAAGATGGCGCGGCAAAAGTCTTTCTTTGCAAAGGGCGCGGAATAGGAACTATGAAAAAAAAATAAAATAATAATAATAATAATAATAGGAAAAGGGGGGGGCAATCCGTCTAAGTCAAGCGGGTCCTCATCATATCCTCCGCGTCCGCGCGAGCCGCCGCGACCAGGGTTCGGAAGGCCGCCAAGAGTTCCCGACGGTCATCAGTGGTGTGGGCTTGAGGGACTGCCAGGAATCGCCGGAGTAGCCCGTCCGCGTCGTCCGCCATCGCATCAAACCTCGCAAGCGGGAGAGCCGGGAGGACAGGAATGTCCGGAATCTTGGGCGGGTTGGGGGGAGGCGGGACCGGGGAGGAGGCAGCCTCCGGGGGACCATCTGGACCGCTTGGACTGACAGGAGGCAACAACGGGATAATGATGGGCAATGCGGGCGGTTGAGGGGTGCCTTGCGGGGTTGGGGGCCTCTTGTCCGAGTCCGACGAGTGATGGGAGGCCAGAGGAGGGGTTGGGCTTGGAGCTGGGGCTGGGGGAGCCGGAGCTGGAGGAGCCAGAGCTGGAGGAGGAGCGGGAGCTGGAGGAGGACCAGGGGCACAACGCCGGAGAATCTCATCAAGGCGCGGGTCCCTCGCGCCTTGCGTCACTCAAACCCGGTCCGCCCAGAATTGCATGGCCGCCCGGTACGCCGCAAAGTTTGGGTAATTCTCCTTGCGGGGAGGTCCAGCGCGACGGTATGGAGAGGTGGAGTCGCGGTCCGAGCTTGGGGAGGCACGGCCAGGGGGCAATCCAGGAGGAGTCCACGAGTGCTCTGAGACCGAGTCATCGTCCGAAACTACGAACGAGTCCGGACGGGCCCTCTTGCGGGGCCGGGGACGAGAGCCGGATGCGGGTGGAGGGCGTTGCATACCCTCCCCCAGCAAGCAGCGGCGGTGACCGCAATGGCAGGAACCGCAGGCACGTCGACCAGGGGCGATTGTGCAAACTAGCCCGTTCCGGGCACAGTAATTGCAGAGGATCATGGCGAAGGCAGGGAGCGGAGGAGGAGCGCGGCTATGCGGCTAGGGGTGAAAGCGGTTTGGTAGGTGCGGCAGGGGCGAGGTGATGATGGAAGGACCTCTGGGGACAGAACTCAACTTGGGGGGGGATGTGGTGTTGTATTTATAACCCCGGATTGAGAGCTGCGTCGCGGGCTGCGCGCTCAGCAGTTGGGTAGGTTGGGCTCAGCATCTGGCGTGCGCGCGGTCTCAGAAGTGCCTGCTGCGGGCTCAGCAGTAGGGGCTGCGGGGCTCAGCACCAGGTATGGGTTGGGCCTACCTTAGGCCGCGCCGGGCCGCGACCCGCCCAGAAGAAGCGGACCAAGTGATGGAGCCGGCCCAACCAAGCTCGCGGGTGGCTAGTCCAGAAGGCAAGGGCGGGGAAATCATGGGCTATACGCGCTGGGAAGGCCTGCGCGGGCATAAGCGTGGGCCGAACCGCGGATCGCGGGATCCGCAGACGGCGCGGACAGAAACACGGGGGGCTCCGAGTAGGGCGCGGCGGAGGGCCGCGCCATGAGAAGGACAAACCGGGCTACGTTAATACCAAAGGGCACGGGTAATGGCAAGGGATGGAGGGATAGGGTTGGGCTAGGGTTCTGCGGCTTAGGGTTGTATTTCATCACTTGTTCTTGTTGTTTGTGGTTGTACTTAGGCTAGGGTTGAGGGGGAGGACTCAAGACCTCACCCTCAACTCCGGGTTGGGAGGGATTATCATCACCTGACGGAAGGGGAAGGAAGGAATTTCATTATATCATCACTCTCTCTTCTTAAAACTCATCGCGCCCAATCATCCTACAGACGCTAGACCAATAACTTCCGGAACTCAGGACAACTTGCGAAGGTAACACTTCTTAAGTTTCCACAATGTTCCAGGGAAGGCTTTCACAATGCCAGATGTGCTATTGCGGTACCCAAGGGGGGACCCATACAAAGGGGCAGAACCTCTGGACATGGAAGCTCCAGTTGTTTGGGTGGGAGTGGTGGAGGCAGAGGTTTGTCTTCCATTGCATCAGTCAGGGCGTTACACGGTCTTGTGCTCTTATTTTCAGGATCTACAGTTTCCCAAGGGCACAGAAGGCACGGTTGTCCAGTGGGTGAGGCAAAAATTTTTGAAATTCTATGTACAGGACGGCCAGTTGTGGCGGCAAAGAGTTTCCGTGCCTCTCATTGTTGCAAACTCTAGGGCCAACCAAGAAGTGATCCTGAGGGGTCTGCACAACAACCTTGGCCACCGGGGCAAGGTCTAGACACATAGGAGGGTAAAGGAAAGGTTTTTGTGGCCTAGGATTGTACGCACGGTAAGTGATTGGGTGAAATTGTGCAGGGCCTGTCAGTGGCAAAGCTTGAGTTTGCCCAAGGAAGTTGGTCACCCCACAGGCAAAGATGCGCTGTTTGGGCGCTTTTTGCTGGATGTCGTCCACATCAAGGGGAGAAAGTTTGCGTACTTGCTGGTTGCGCGCAACAATCTGTTGGGATGGGTGGAAGCGTGGCCTCTGGCAAAGTTTTTGGCAGAAAAGGTTGCTCAGTTCCTGGAGGAAGACTGGTTTGCGCGCTACAGATTGCTTTGCTTGGTCACTGTTGACGGGGGTGCGGATTTTTGGGGCCGCCTGATGACGCTGGGGCAAACTTTGGGCGCGTGAAGGAGTACTACCCGGAGGGTGCAGGAATGCTCAAACGGGGACATCAGCCCATCAAGGACGCTCTGGTGAAGATGTGCGGTGAGGATGGCAAGAAGTGGCAGGAGGCGCTCCTGGTGGTTCTTTTTGCCAATCAGATCTCTGCAAAGCGTTAAAGGGGTTACTTGCCTTACAAGCTGCTCTACGGGCAGCGGCCTGTGCTTCCAGTGGAAATTGAGTTGAGCATGTTCTTGGGCGTGGACTGGTGGAAGTTCAAGACACCTGCGGATCTAATCGAGGCGCGGGCCAAACAGCTTCTTAGGCGTGAAGGGACCTTGGCAAAGGCCGCAGAAGGGTTGAAGAAGACCCGGACAGCGTCCATACGCTATTGGGACAAGCGCTGTTCTCATTGGCTCTGGGACCCGCTGCGGAAGGGGGACTTGGTACTGCTGTATAATTGGAGTCTGGAGTCCCAGTGGGGTTGGCTTTTTGCCAACCGGTGGAACGGTCCATATCGCGTGGCTTCTAAATTCTTGGGAAGAAGTTATTATCTCAAGGAATTGGATGGGATGCCACTTAAGCAGAAAGCCACGGCCTCGCACATGAAGCGTTTCTTTGCGCGCAGTTCCACTTTGTTTGATGAAATGGCAGGTGATGGCATGGGGTCCGGGGGCAAGGAGGACACAGGGTTAGTTGACAATGCGGACCGTTTGGAAAAAGAGGAACCGGCGCGCAGCGCGCAGCCCCAGAGGAGCAGGAGGTTTCAGACTGCTGGGGAAAGCTGTCAAGCTGGGGGGCAAGCTAGGTTAAAGCTTGATTTGGTGAGGGGGTGTTCTAGCCGGTTCACAGCCGGGATAACTAGACACCCCAGAATGTTTGTTTTCTTATTCCTTGGTTTGGACTTGGCTATGTATTGGTACTGGCTATGGTTTACTTGTTGCAGGAATGCGGGCGCGGAGTGATGCCGGGTACGTTTACGCAAGGAAAAGCCCCGCGCATGGGAGGTGGGACAAGGAGCTCTGCAAACAAAAAAAAATTCTGTAGTGATAATAGAGTATTTATTTCTTTGCTTTTGGTCTGGGCTGTTTTCCATTTTATCTGTTTCTCTCTCTACAGTCGGGTGGGATAGGTTGTGGATGATTATATGGTTGGAGTGGTTGTGGGACAAGCCCAATTTGGTAAGGGGGTGCTCTAGCCAGTTCACAGCTGGAATGACTAGGCACCCCAGAATGTTTGTTTCCCATTGCTTCACTCTATCCCTGCGGTTTTGCGCGCGCTCTGTTGGTGCAGTGCTTGCTTGTTTTGTAGCATGGGTATGGGGAACTGTGTGGCAGTTCATACAGGGTGGTCCAGGTACCTTTTGGAACAACTGGTTACTTACGGGGAAAAACGCGCAGGCAGGACTCATGTTTGCGCAGTCGCGCGTGAAGCAGATTGGGTCCCAGATCTCTCTTTTTCTTTCTCTCTCTCAAGGCTCTCACAAGCCCAAAGGCTACTAAGGATGGCGCGGCAAAAGTGTATGGTTCTTTGCAAACAGGCAAAAAGATGGTTAAAAGGTGAGATGGAACAAAGGAAAAAGTAAAGGGGGTGATCCGCCTACAACAGGCAAGTCCTCATCATCTCCTCCGCGTCTGCGCAAGCCGCTGCTGCTAGCTCTCGGAAGGTTTCTAGAATTTTTCCTTGCACGTTGTCAGTGAGAGCATGGGGAACCACTAGGAACCGTTGCAGTAGGCTGTCCGCGTTGTTCACCATTGCGTTGAACCTCTCTAGCGGAAGTGCCGGGATGACAGGAATGTTTGGGATCTTGGGGGTAGCCGCGCAAGGGGGTGCCGGAGTCTGAGTGGGACTTGATCCAAAAAAACAAGGAGGCAATGAGGGGGCTCCCGGGGCCTTGGCTCAGCTGGGGGCAACAATGGGACAAGGATTGGGGATGGCGGAGGAGGGACCTTGGGGTTCATAGGCCGCTTGTCCAAGACTGGTGGTGGCCTTGCATTGGGATTTGCAATGGGAGGGGGAGTTGGAGGAGGAGCCGGAGGTGGGGCCACATGCCGCCTGAGCAATTCCTTGACACATGGGTCCCTTGATCCCTGATTGACTCAGGCTTGGTGGGCCCAGTTGAAGGTGGCGGCTTGCTAGGCTGCAAAGGACAAGTAATCTTCCTTGCGTGGGGGCCCGGCTTGACGGAAAAGCAAAGCAGAGTCACAACCCTCACTTGGTAGAGGAAAGCAAGGTGGGGAACCCGGCGGGGGTCCACAAGTTCTCCAAGATCATATCATTGTCCAAGACTACAAACGGGTCCGGGCAAGTCCGGCGCAACCTGGGGAAAGAACCGGATTGGGGTGGAGCTTGGGGCATACCCTTGCTGAGCAAGCAGCAATGATGGCCCCAACAACAGTGGGTACAGGCGCGGTGGCCAGGGATTAGCAAGCATGACAACCCATTTTGGACACAGAACTCGCAGGGTACCATGGTGGCGATTGGAGAGGGTGGTGGAGAGTGGGAGATAGGGTGCGTAGAGTGGGGTTGGTAGGAGGGAAGGACACAAAGGCAATTGATGTAGCAATGGGAAGACCTCTGGGGACAGAACTCAAGTTGGGGGGGGATGTGGTGTCATCATATAGCCTTGGATTGCAAACTGCATTGCGGCCTGAGTGCTCAGCATTTGGTGGGTCAGGCTCAGCAGTTGGGAAGCGCAAATTCTCAGCAGTGGCTTCTGCGGTGTAGAGACTCCTGTGGGATTATATAAATAAAGTAGCAAATAGCTTGCTGGAAGTCCTTGAAGGGGAATTTAGTATTACTTCTACTCCTTTGGAGTATTATTATATACTAAGAGTGGTTTTGAATTGCCTGCCCTTCCAGTACTATAGTAAGTCTGCACAATAATTTATTTAAATTAATGGCTGGTTTCTTTGAGACTTAATATAGGTCTCAGATCAGACCTAGATTAATTATTAACTGTGATATTGGTAGGATTTGTTGAACAATAGACCAGATGTATTGGACTATTGGTTAATTTATTGATCAGATATGTTTGATCTTAACCAATACCCCAATATTAAAGGGTTAAAGGGTTTATCAAAGGGCTGGTTCAGGAGAGGACCCAAGGATGGGTTAACCCACAGGGGGCTGGGCAGAGGGAAGGTTGGTAGTTTCTTTTTGTTATGCTCTCTTTCTTTGTAAGGGTTATTTATTAACTAATGGGTGGGGTTTCTTTAATATGGTGCTGAATATTTAGGTCACAGAAGAACCCTTATTCAAGCACCTGGTGGGTGGTTTAATTGGTTAAAGATGGGTAATAACTTGGTTTCTGATTTTTTGTTTTCCTTTTATAACTGATTCACTACTAATATTTTATCTGGGTAGGTACCACAGATAGATGGGTTGATGGGGTGAGTAGGGATGGGTGATAACTAGGCCAGATGGCATGAGATTGGATGAGTGATAAAACTTGGATAGGGCAGAGAGGCCCTCCTTAAATAGACAAATACTGCCCCCAGGGGTTCTCAAGGCTGCCCCTGAGGGTTCTCCCTGTTCTGGTAAGGAACAGTGAGATACAGTTACATGAGGCATTTCTGCTGGTTGGAAAAATCTTTTACAGTTTCATGAGACATTTCTTCTGGTTTGGAAAAGCTTGTACAGGGGTTTCATGCATGCACAGCCTTGCATAGATTGCTGTGTAGTTCAGATAAGATATTTTGCTGTGCTGTACTGGTAGTTTATTCAGTGCTACTTGATTCTACCTACATGTATTGCTGTGCAATACTGTTGGTTTGTTTGGTTCTGGTTAAGGCTGGTTCCACTTCCTCCTACATATATTGCTCCTGTATACTCCCTGCACAGCCTCTTGAATATGTATTTGCTGCATGTTTTTTTGGTTCTTGCTTGAGACTGGTTTGACTTCCTCCTGCCTATATTGCACCTGTATACTTCTGCACAGCCTCTTGAATGTGTATTTGCTGCATGTTTGTTTGGTTCTTGCTTGAGACTGGTTTGAATTCCTCCTGCCTATATTGCTCCTGTATACTTCTGCACAGCCTCTTGAATGTGTATTTGCTGCATGTTTGTTTGGTTCTTGCTTGAGACTGGTTTCACTTCCTCCTGCCTATATTGCTCCTGTATACTTCTGCACAGCCTCTTGAATGTTTATTTGCTGCATTTTTGTTTCAGGTGACCAGATCTGACATGCTGCACTGCCTCCTGTATCTGTATTGCTGTATTCTGGCTGAGGTGACTAGATCTGGCATGCTGCACTGTCTCCTGTGTCTGTATGCTGTATTCTGGATGAGATGACTGGATCTGGCATGCTGGATGAGGTGACTGGATCTGGCATGCTGCACTACCTCCTGTGTCTGTATGCTGTATTCTGAGTGAGGTGACAGGGTTGGTGTATGGTTATGGTGTTGAGGGTAAAATGTTACTGGTATGTACTTGAGGGTTTGAAAGGTATGTCTTTATGCCTTCCACAGAGCTGTGACACCTGGTTGGGTATGAGTTTGCCATAGTTGAAGGGTTCTTGGGCTGTATCTTCTAATCCATGAGAGATAGAGGGGTACTTTGGCTGAGTGACTATAGGTTATTTGTGATGTAGAATCCATTTCTGAGGCTACTTTGAGGTTTTGATCTGTTGCTACACTAAAAAGGTAAGTCTGATGGCTATAGGACAGGTTTGGAATACCACAGCAGGCTCAGCAGCAGTTGCTTCAAGGCTCAGCAGTAGGCGCAGCAGGACCAGCACGCGGCTGCGGGTTGGGCCTAACTAAGGGGGGGACGGGCCGCAACCCATTTGGATACCCAACTTAGGAATGGAGCCAGGCCAATCATTTTCTTGGGCAGCTAGTTTGGGGAGGGAAGAACAGGGCAATTGCGGGCTATGTTTGTGGATGGCGGCGCGCAAGCGCAAGCCGCCCACAGGACTGGGAAATTCACAACAGCGCGTTGGGAGGACACGGGCAGGCACAGTGAGCTCTGAGTAGCCCGCGGCAGAGGGCCGCGCCATGGGAGGACAAACCGGATGAGTTTAACGGCAGGCGGGCTGAAGGGATAGGGTATGGGTTAGGGTATGGGTTAGGGTTCTGGGCCTAGGGTTTCTTCTTCAAATTGTTGTCAGGTTGTTCTTGTGCTTATACCTAGGTTAGGGCTGAGGGGAGGGGATGTAAAAGGCCTCTCCCCTCAGCACAGGTTGGAGGGAGGAGGGGGGGGGAAGGAAGAAAAGAAAAGAGAGCATCCTTGAATCTTACAGATGCTAGAAACATTGACTCCGCAATCAGGGACAACTTTGTGAGGGATAAACTCTAAAGTTTCCACACCTTTAGATCCAGTTAGTTATTCTTTCTCTCCATCTGGTGGACCCCATGAAAACCCTTTGGCTCTTGGGAATCCTCCAGAAGCCTTTGTGGAACTTCTTGAATAAATTCCAGACTCCCCAGATTCTTCTATTAGTTCCCCAACCAGAGGCAAATCCATGGCTTGTAGAAATATTCATGCTGAACTGGAAGCTCAATAGCTCCTGACGACTCTAATTGAGGCTCCTAATAAATTATTATAGGTATGGTAGCATAATTTTCAGTTTTCAAACTCCTGGAATGCAACAGCATGATCACTTCCCAGGGAACACCCTCATTAACTTAGATCTTATTTCCAATCTGGTAAAATTATCTTTTCTAACAACCCAAAAGATTTCTGATCTAATGTGGTTTTCTTTTGTAGAAACAACCCAGCAAGTGGACTGCAGGAAGCAACAAAGGAGGATTATAACTTTGGTCAAAAATATAAAAAGGCAGAAATGGCAAAAGAAAATAGCATGCTATGCAGGTTTCCAAATGTGGAGAGCTAATTTTTTTGGAAAAATATATTTCATGGATTAAAAACCATGGAGGATGGGTTGAGGTTGGACAAGGGTGTGCAAAAAAAGGTGCAGTGTAGAAAATGCAGACAGCAATGAAGAAGAGCTTCTTTTAGACAGGAAAGTAAGTAATGACTGAAGGACTGGATCAGGCAATTAATTGATGACAAAATAGGTGGGATAAAGTTAAGGGGCTGCTTGGATGATTTGTGGCTTTAATGGGCCACAGAGGGGGTTACTGCAGAACAATTTTCATGGAAATGGGATATGAAAAACATGAATTACAGATAGCGGGTCTACCTTGATGGGGAAAGTAGTCAGAGTAGTTTTCAGTTGTGAAGAAGGGAAGGGTCCCTTAACCAACCAAGGATGCAATGCAGATGGAGTGCAATTGGCAGAGGGGTGTGGAGGCAATATTGAAAGTACAGAGGGACTTGGATTCCCTGTTTTCTGATGGTGTGCAAGGTTGCACAGGAACATTGGAGACAAATTTCAAACTTGGGGGGGGGGGGGTTGCAGAGATTCAAGGTTCAAATGGTTTATGTGTTTCCTTCTTTCTTTCATTTATTTTTATGTTCTATGCATGGAGTGGTTGGGTGTGGGGCTTACAAGGCTCCTTTTCCTGGAAAATTCAGGCATCTTTGATTTTTTTTTCCCCAAGAATTCTCTCAATCAAGTTGGTCTTCCAGGACACTACTCAGCAGGAAACACATCCATAAATGATTTTGGTAAATGAGATGTTATTTCAATGAAAAAAATTTATAGCTAGTTTTTTTGAGATGAGTATTTCCCTTCAGATAAATTTTTGGATTTGTAATAGAAATATTATTCAGGTAAAAAATGCATATATATAATTTTTTGTGGGTTGTATTGGGCCATGAATGCACATTCATGGCCCTATGAATAAATAAAAATAATAAATCAAAACTTCTAAAAAATCAAAAAATTGGGCCCAAAAAAAAAAATAAAAAAATGGAAAAATAAAAATGTGGGGTAAATAAAAATAAAAAGGGACAATGCATATACAATATAGCCCTGAAATAAAATACAGTATAATATAATTATTGAATAAAATACAATAAAATACAAAAATTTTATTGTATATTAAAAAAGAAATTGAATTTAATCAGAACAAAATTCAACAACATTAAATTAAACAAAATAAATTTAATTCAAATCATTCCATTTTATCATTTCATAGAGTCAATCAATCAACCCCCAAAAAAGAGGAATGTAAGTGCACCTCAACTTATTGTAGTTATATGCCTCCAAGGTAGCCTCAGGAAGTCCAACCTTGAATTTTTTGGGTTCCTTGTTGATCACAATCAGGTTGCAGTAGGGAAACTTGAGCAGAAGTTGGGTACAAAATTTCATAATCTGAAGGGTGAGTTTTGGAAAGCAGGAAGGAGTGCACGGGAGAGGAGTGATAGAAAGCCAGTTTTGTGATTCATCCAGAAGTTCTAGGCTGGAAAAATAAACTTCAGAGAAAAATAAAAGTTTAAAAAAAAACTTACAGTTTTTAGGAATAATGGAAAATTCTGGTGATGAGCTAATCACAATCACCAAGAATCTCAGAACCTTCAGGGAATTCAGGACAAGAGGTTATTGGGGAAGCCATTTGCAACTGGACTGGTACTGGGATGGAGAGAGTAGAAGGAGTGGGAGTTTGTTTGAAGGGCAGAGGAAGTCCAGAGGGGACCCACTGCAGGAAATTGAGGGAGTTTCAACTAGGGCACACCTGCATATCTTTAACCCAGGAAATAAAATTTGGATAATATTCACAGAAGGGCAGAGGCAACATTTGATCATTGCCTGACACTTAAGGCTAATTTTTCATGCAGAAATCTGAAGGAGGAGTCCATGCTTTAGACAGGTTTTTTCATTCTCTGGAACCCCACAGTCACCCATTGGGTTGCTGCAAGATCTTTTGAAGTGGCCCTGGCTTGAGGAGGGTGGCCAAAGGCAAGGGAGAGGATGTGGAAAGCAAGTGGAAGGACCCAAAAACAAGCAGCAGAAGCAAGCATCTCTGCAATTTTCAAATTCAGGTCAACCCACATTCTGGAAGCAGGAGCAATGCATGGAGGCACATTAATTTCAGGTGGTGAAGGAGATTGTTTATTTTTTTGACTGGTGGTTGGTAATTTTATGTAAAGGTAGAATCAGGGGTTTTTTTTAAAGATCCTGGGGACAGAATCAAATTTGGGGGGAGCTTTTGGGGTATTTTATGGAAACAACCCAGGTATTGGAGCTGGGCCAGAAATGATGGAGGAAGAGAAATTTGGTAAAAAACAAACAAACACTGGAATGGAAAAGGAGAAAAGCATGCTATGTGGGTTTCCAAAGGCAGAAACCTAATTGGTTGTAGAACAAGAGATTATTCAGATTACCAAATTCCAAGTATGGGCAGAGTTTTAACAGGGGTTTGAAACACAATTTAGGGCTTACCAGATAAGCAGAACTTTTTTAGAGATTGTGGAAGGTAATTCATGAGGGTTAACCAAACAAAACTGGAGCAGGCTGGAGGAATTTAACTTTTTCCAGAATTCTGCACCACAACAACTGTAAAAGATTCATGTAGGCCTGTTCCTTTTGGAAGGTAGGGCTTTGCAGTGATTTAAGCCATGCCTTGAATTAATAGAAAATAAAATTTTAATCTTCATTTCCAGCAAATGGGATTGATACAAGAAGAAACTCTCCAACTTATTGGGTAACCCAATAAAATTTCTAAATTGAAAGTAAAACTGATAAAAATGCTTCAGAAGCTAATTGAACAAGTGAACAAGCTTTATAATTCTTATGATGAAAAGAACCATTTGAAAAGGAAAAATCAATGACCATTTTTCTCAACTTCAAAAACCAAAAACTATTCAAAGAAAAATTCAAAGAAGCAAAAGCAGAAAAAACCAAATTTGAATTTGAACTCCAGCTCCAACAAGGTAAAATCCCCCCAAATTCCAATTTTCCTGGAAAAATAAACTGGCTTGCTGAGGAAAAAGGAATGGGCAAGGAGGGAGAAGGAATTTTATTGTATTTATTTCAGAGAGAAAAATTATGTGAACAATTTTTCTGAATGTTTAGCATTTGAAGCCGCTAAAATTTCAAGAAAATAGCTTTTGAAATCTCCCATTGGATTGGATCAGATTTTTACTGAATCAATCCAAAAAGTGAAACAGTCAAATCAAAACTCCATGGATGACTACAAATCTCTCTCAAAAAACATGGAAGTAATTTCATACGCACACTAAAACCATCTCAAGCCAATGGAGTGGAAGGAAAAGTTGAAGAGGATAAGAAAATAGAGATTATTGAAAAGCCTAAATTTTTACAGGGAATACTTTTGTAACTGATCTCTCAATTATCTCTCTTGCAGACACCTCACCAGTGATGATACTCCAACCTGAAAGCTTCCTTCACTCAAATTGGTGCCTCCAGTCCCAGTAGTTCCAAGATTCTTCTCCATACTCATCCCTCTCTTTTTCACAAACTTTAAAAATCCATCTTTATTCATAATTTTCCCCTTAGATCAGGTTGTAAAGCCTGCCACTCATTGACTCATCCATGGTACAATCACCTGATTTAACCTCAATTCAAATTTACCACTGAAAAATCCTTCTTATGTGTTGAAATTTAAACCTTGAATCACAAACAACTCAACAACCCATGATCAAATTCAATAAAAATAGTCCTTAGCTCTTTGCATGCCATCTGTCTAGCCATGCCATAATTTTAACTTACTTTTGATTGTATCTTCACTCTCTAGTTCCTACCTTGTGTCTCCTATACTCTATTTCTAATTATTTTGTTCAGGTGTCTAGATTTATAACACTGCTATAGCCCACATGGTTCATATCCTCTCATCTTCTCTTTCAAATTACCTTTTTTTGTTATATAAATGCTCATTCTTTGAATTTAAATCAAATATAAATTGTCCTTGTTTTGATTTCTTTTAATTATAAATAAATACTCCAAAGGAAGCAAAAAATAGAAAAGAATGATGAATATTGCTAAGGGGAGAGGGATTGGTGAAAAAAATGAGGATTCAACATTGATAAAAATGATTATGATTTTTTCTCCTATTTTGATAGATTTCTGGTTTTATTTGGATTGAAATTGAGGCATTTTAATTTCCCTCTGCTGAGGAAGGTGGTTGGTGATATTTTTCAATCTGATTGGAAGTCAAGGTGCAAGGCCCAATTTCCTTAAGATGTCTATTTTTTGGACAGTGATAAATTCATGACCCTGGTTTGCGAATTGGTGTGAAACACCATTCACAATCCATTTGAGTTGTGAATGGAGATTTAAAAATCAAAGAGTTGAAAAAAACCACTCAGGACTTGCAAAACCCCCAGGAGGTTTCTGTTATTGTGAAAAAATCATTTGGGGAAAATTTCCCCAAATGAGCAATTTCAGGGGGTAATTAGGGGTACCTGGGCACCCCTGGACCACATTTGAGTGCCTTCAACCCAAATTTGGGGATTTTTAATACATTTTTGGAATATTGGACAAAAAAAAAGAACTGCATAAAACATTCTTCCTATTGGAAAAGAGCACAGAACACACAAAATAATCACCTCATAAGGAGATTTTTAATTCTTATGATGGGATCAGCTTAACAAAAGTTAAATTTTTTTTTTGTAATTTTGAATTCAGGGCTATTCCATTGAGGTAGACTTGTATCAAGTCCCCCTCAATGGAATAGCCCTATTTTTTGTGGGGGGTTGATTTAGTTTTTTGCTAGTCCAATGAAATAAATTCAACTTGTGTTGGGCTAATCCCATCATTAGAAGTATTTTTACTTCTTATGATGGGAGAAACTTAGAAAAATTTGAGTTTTTTTCTTTTTTTGTGTTTTTACTTTAAAGCTATTGCATTGAGGTGGACTCAAATTCCTCTTTTTTTGGTTCTTATTGATTGAATTTATAAAATGATAAAATGGAATGATATGAATTAAATTTATTTTGTTTAATATAATTTAGTTGAATTTTGTTTTGATTCAATTCAATTTCTTTTTTAATATAAAATATTTTTTTTGCATATTTTTGTATTTTTTTGTATTTTATTCAATCATTATATTGTATTGTATTTTATTTCAGGGCTATATTGTATGTATATTGTTAATTTTTATTTTTATTTTTCAATTTTTTTTATTTTTTTTTGGGCAATTTTTTTGATTTTTTAGACTTTTGAATTTTTTAGTTTCATTTATTCCTAGGACCATGAATGTGCATTCATGGCCCTGGAGTTGTGAAATTTTAAAAACTTTTTTTTATTTTTTTAACTGATTTTAATTTTTTTTCAATTTTTTCAATTTTTCAATTTTTTTACTTTTTTTTATGTATTTGTTTTGTTATGTTTTTTTTGTTCAATTTTTTATTTGTTTAAGGAAATTGTTAAATTCACAACCCTGGGTTACCAATGGTTGTGAAACACCATTCACAACCCTGGGTTTTAAATTGGAGTGAAAAACCATTCAGAACCCTTTGTTGCAAAAGGGTGTGAAACATTGTTCACAACCCATATGAGTTGTGAACCTCCATTCACAACTCATCAAGTTGCAAGCAAAAATTTTTAAAACTTGTGCAGCCCCCGGGGGGTTGTAAACAAGCAGTTTGTGGCCCATTTGGGTCACAAAAAAGCAGTTTGTGGCCCATTTGGGTCACATAAAAGCAGTTTGTGGCCCATTTGGGTCACACACAAGCAGTTTGTGGCCCATTTGGGTCACAAAAAAGCAGTTTGCATCCCATTTGGGTCACAAACAAGCAGTTTGCATCCCATTTTGGTTGTGAACAATTATGTTGCAACCTCCTGCGTTTTTTTGGGAAATGTTGAATTTGCAACCTTAGGGTTTTGAATGTGTGTGAACCGCTGTTCAAAACACATATTGGTTGCAAACAGCAATTCATAGCTCAAAAAGAAGCAATCAAAGTTGCTCACAACTTGCGCATCTCCCAGCAATGTGCAAGTTGTGAGTGCGTGTAGTGCCTGTTTTCCAGGCCTATTTGGGGCAAAATAGCCCCAAATGTGCCATTTGAGGGGGTATTTGGGGTACCTAGGCACCCCTGGACCACATTTAAGTTCCCTCAACCCAAATTTGAGGATTCTGCATACTATTTGGGAATACTTTTGGACCACCAAAAGAAAATTTGGAATTGAACACTCTGCCTATTGGCAAAAAAAATTCTTGTCAAAAACTGCATACACACACAACACATGCCCATTGGATAAATTTATTTTTCTCAACCCAAAATTGAGCAAAATTTTGGATTTTTTGGATTGAAAATTGAATTTAATACTAAATTTCTGTTGAATTTTGTTGGTTTATTTGAACAGTGGCAAGCCCAAGCCCTCCTGGGTTCAACATGGCTACGTTAAGAGACTTAATTAAAAGTGTGGTTAACAAAGCTTTGGTGAAATATAGGGATTTGGGGAGGGAGTTGGAAAAGAAAAAAAATTGGAAGCCCCAATTGAATCCTCATCTAGAGTTACAATTGAGGAACAAGTTGTTTCTTCACAACTGGAATTGACTAAAGGTGGTGGGGCCAATTTCATATTCCATTTGACTGAGAAGGATTTTGCTTGATCAATACCAACGTAAACATTTGGAGCTTAACTATGAAACTAAGGGGTGCCAGAACTGCTTTACCCTCCTCCTGTGAGATCATTTGCTAGTAGGAAAGAATGCAAGATTTATTTTCAAAAATGGGAAGCCATGCATGGCTACGCATTTTACAACATTCAAGTCAAAGAAGGATAAATATGTGGATCTAGCATGTGACATATTTTTCTATATGAAGGGCCATGCCTCACCAAATGGCAAAGTAAAACTCACAAAAGGATTTTTGGGTGTCAAGTCATGATCTGTGCAAGTCCAAAAGGAGAAGATCCCACGTGTAATCTCTCTATCAAAAATGGCCTACACAATCATCAACCATCTGAAAATCCCTCAGTGCATCCTTAACTGAGGAGAATCTCTGGGAAAGCCTTGGATCTACTTAAGGAAGTCATGAAAGATGGGCTCAATACCATTCATCTTGAAAGGAAATTGAACAAGATTGATGGTGGAAAATAAATTGACAATAGATCAATCTATAACACTAAGAAGAAGGTAAAGCTTGTGGAACTGGATGGGAAAGGTGTTATGGATGTTTTATTGGAAATGTGCTTTCCAGGTAAAAATTTGGTGGAGAGGGTCACTTAGAGTCCCTTTTCTTGGCTCATCCTGAGTCTATAAAACTTTTCAAAAAATACCATCATATTGCATTGTTGCATTGTACTTTTAAAACAAATAGGTACAATATCCCTCTATTGCATGTTTTAGGAAAGAAATACAACAGGAAAACTTTTACAAAGGCTTTTGTTTTTATAACAAAAGAAACTTATTAGTTCTACAGTTGGGAATTAAATGCATTAAAGGAATTGGCTTATGATCCTGAGAGTATTCCAAAATTCTTTGTGATGGACTGCAAAAAAGCTCTGATTCAAGATATAGAACATAGTTTCCCCAAGTCATCCAGACAGTTGTGCTCCTGGCACTTGTCTAAAAATATTCAAGTAAATTGTAAATTTTGCTTCAGTAATGAAAATGAAGGATGGAAACATTTTATGAATCTGTGGGCAAAGTATGGGGCCTCTAAAACTAAGGGGGAGGCAGAAGTCAATGATGTGGAACTCAGAGTATGCCAATTTATTGCTTCTTCTGTTCATCTCTGCTTGGAATGCTGATTTTGTGACTTTTATACAGTGTTTCTTGAAGAACTGTGAGAATGTGCCTGATTATATGGAAAATAAAATTTTCCCTATCAAAGAGAAATTTGTAACGGCGTGGACTTGTGTCCACCCTGACTTTGTAAATAAAACAATGTCTTGGGTAGAAGGGGCCCATGGTACTTTGAAACAATTAATTATGGGATCTTTGGAGAACACTTTGAATGTGTGGAAAAACCTTGAAGGAACAATTGAAAGCCAAATCCAATCACTGCATGTGTCACTGAGAAACTCTTGAATAAATTTAGGAACTTTTTTTCCAAAAGAACTTTCAAGTTTGGGTTAAAACTTGTCAATTGAGGTAATTAAACTCATTGGGGAAGAATTTGAGAATTTAAAGTGCAACCATCATGGAAATTTGTGCCCAGAGTCATATTCAAAAACAATGGGCTTGCCATGTGTTAAAATACATATGCACTTATGTGTGTGCTACGTATAAGTGTAATCAAAATGGGATGCACATATGGGCCTCTCCGGCCCATTGGACACTCACACGGACCATATGGGCCTGTGTGGATGTCATTGATTTGGGGAAACTGGCCTCAAAACGCGTGAAACGGGCCCTATTTGGCCCAGTGGGGGATATGGCAAATACAGCCAGATGGCCTTGTATGGGCATAATTGGGCCCAAGGTTTATTTTGGACATACTTGGCCAAACAGGCTGGCCCGCCAAGGTATGGTTTATTTAGTCTTCGGGCTTGGGGCGGCCCATTGGGGCTGCCACCCTTGTTGCAGCTCAGTTGGGGCTGCCACCCACGTTGCGGCCCGCTTGGGGCCACTGCCCTTGTCGCGGCCCGCTTGGGGCCACTGCCTGTGTTGCGGCCCGCTTGGGGCCACTGTTTTTGCTATTGGCCTGTCTATGGGGCCCAAAGGCCCACGCAGGGCTGTCTTTGCAGCTTCTGCGCTGGTGGCGGCCGCGGGCCTGGTGGTCCCGGCTCCTCCCACTCCCCTCGCTTGCCATTGCAAGGGGAAGGGGGCGGGCTGGCTGGTTGTAATCAGCCAGCAACCGGTTGCAAAGGGCAACCGGTCATGGTGGGGGGTACTTTATTACCCCCCCACCAAAGGAGATGGCCAGGCCGGTTGCATTGAGGCAACCAGCGGTGGGGGGGGATTGACCACCCCCCCCCCCACCATGGAAGGGGTGCTCTCCCCCCCCCCCTTTACCAAGGGGGAGGAGCGACAGGCTGAGGGGACCTGACCACCCCCCAGCCCACTTACCGTAGCAACGCCTTGGGGGTATCAACCCCCAGGGCCCCTGGTAGGGGGATTTGACCACCCCCTCCAGGGATTTGAGGGAAAGAGGGGGGGACCGCATGTCCGCTGGTTACACCCCCCCCAAGTGAGATTTTGGTTGGACTCAGGTGATTCCTGGGTCCCACCTGGCCCATATGAGGGGCCAGGGCTTTAAAGGTGCTAAGATAAGTAACAGGGCTGGTTGTAATGGACAAAAAGCCAGGTTTTTGAACAGCTAAGGGGCTGGGTTAGCCCCATTGAGGTGGAAACACCAGAAACAACTGGAATAGGCTGGTTGTAAGGGTACAGGGACTGATGCCATGTGGGCTGATGTAGCCCAAACCAAGTAAAAAGGCCTGCAGAGCCTCTAGAGCTCTTTTGGGGCGGAAAAATTTGCCTTTTGGCCTGTTGTATCATGGGCTCACAAGAGGCAAAGATTTTGTACTTAAGGAGCTCTTCTACCTGCTGTTTTCCATCCATCCATTTATTGTCCAATTGAATTCATCAACAATATCATCCAACATGTTTCCCCATTGTGAGAGCCCATCAAGAAATTATTGACACAAGGTGTCCAGCATTTCTTTTGCTTTAAATACTGCTCATTTGCCTCAGCTAATTGCTGGCCATAATTATAACACATTATCAGTACCAACATCATCATTACTTCCAAGCCATCTAGACCCTTGTACCTTACTCTGGAGAACCTCAAAGACCTCAAGTTTTCCAAGAAGACTTCCTATATCCCTTATGTTAGCTCCACCAAGATAGTTCTGAATAGTCAGAATTATAATGCTTGGGCTGTCCTTATGGATAGTGAGCTGGACAACATCTGTTGTGGGGAGATAATGGATGCAGATGACACTTTGATCAGTTCAGAGGTGGAGAAAATTCTTATCATCTCATCCTTAGGCATCTTGATGAGAATCATGTGACATGGGTTGCCAATAATCTTAGGGAAGATGAGAGAAGGAGGGGAAGAATCCTTTGGAAGTTGCTTAAGTCCAAGTATGCTGGTGATTCTGTTCACCAGAAGGGTATAGCTTTCAATAAACTGTTTAATTTACAATATTCAAATTGTAAACAGTTTGTTGCAGAGGCTAGGTCTAGTATAGCCAAGTTTAATTCATCAGGACTTAACATGGACCCTGATTGTTTGTAACTCTTAATCCTTCAGAAGCTACCAAAGGAGTTTGATTCTTTACTCAAAATTATTTCTCAATTGGATACTCTTCCTGGGGTGGAGGATTTTCTGAAAAGGATTGAAAAGGATGATCTTCAGTTCAAGATGAAGGGGGGTTCTGGAACAGCCCTTGTTGGAAAGACTGGAAAATCCTGCAAGAAGGCAAAAAAGTATTTGTCCAAGGTCTTATTCTATAATTGTCAGAATAAGGGGCATTATGCTAAGGATTGCAAGGAGGCCAAGAAAAGAAAGAAGTCTGAAGAGAATGACAAGGAGGTCAATCTCACTACTGAAAACGTTGAAATGGTGGTGTTTGATGGTCCAATGGAAATGGTTTTTGAGGAAGAAGGTCCCAACAAGAAGGCCAAAATTGATGAGGATCAAAAAATGGACTTGATTGATTACAAAGTGAGTAATCTAAACCTCAAACATGAGAAATTATCAGTGACTGATAAAGCTTCTTTCCTATTAGGAGGATTGAAGGAGGATGTTCTTGTTTTGAAGATTCTGGCTGTACAGATCACATGTTCTTTGAACCAAATTTATTTTAAAATCTTAGTGATTATGATGGAGTTGTAAATATTGGTCAGAAAGGCAGAACAATTCACATTGAAGGAATTGGAAAAGTTGTTCTTGCAAATCACTTGGGTTTCAAAATTTCTTTTGAGAAAGTGTTCTATGTACCAGATTTGCCTTATAACCTTGTTTCCCTTGGAGTGAACATTGTGGAAAAAAGGTTTCCAGATTTTTTATCTTAAAGAAGATAAGTTTGTTATTGATATGAATGGGAGAACTGTTCTTATTGGCCAGGTTTGTAACAAGCTTTTGTGTGCAAGCTTGTTCAAAATCTCAGCTTTGAGCACTGTTGCTCACAATAGAAGTGGCCATAAGGTAAAGGATAGCAACTGTGATAGTTTTACCTTAGGGGCTAAGACTAGAAATGTGTTCTCAAAGAGTAGAGATTGCACTGATGTTCCTAGAGAGGAATTTTCCATTGATTTGGCAGGGCCATTAACACCAGAGTCCCTTGGTGGGGCAAGATACTTCATCAATTTAGTTGATAGTGCAACTAATTATGTTTGGTTCAAACCAATTTGATCTAAGGATCAGACCACAGAGGAGGTTTCTGTACTCTTAAAAGTCTGGAAACAGAATGGTCTAATGAAGGAGATCAAGAGGTTTATCACCAATGGAGGTGGTGAATTTGTGAGTAAAGAGTTTGAGAGGTTATTGAAAGATTATGGTATCATTCATATAGTCACTACTGCAAGTACTCCACAAAATAATGGAATAGTTGAAAGAATGAATGGGACTTTACTGGACAAGGTCAGAACTATTATTTCTCAATCTGTTCTACCAAAATTTTTATGGGCTGAGTTGATGTGTACAGTCTGTCTGTTGCATAACATTGTAAGTGTTAATGGGAAGATTCCTCATTATCAGTTTTGGAAGTTGTACCCCAAAACATCACCCCTAAGAACAATAGGTTGCTTGGTGTATTATAGTGTCCACCATAATGAGATGGTTGCAAAATTAGACCCTAGAGCCAGAACAGGGGCACTTGTAGGCTATGATTTAATAAGTAAATTGTACAGGATCTATTGTCCAGGGACAAGAAAGGTTATCTGTAGTAGGGATGTAAAATTTGATGAAAGTACCTTTCCACTCAAAAGGAGTGAAGAGGTTGTTGTGAACAAGTCACACCAAGAAATAGACTTAGCACCTATTTCACCAGCAAAGGCTTTGGAACATGTGGTTCCAGAAGATGAAGAGATGGAAGACATGCCACCAGAGGGTTCAGTGCCCGCTTCAGGGGAGTCCGTTAATTTGGAACCTGATGAGCCTCCACCTCCAGTGAGAAGGAGTGGTAGGGTTAGAGTACCATTTGATAGGTACGGGGAATGGAAGTCCCATTATGCTGCCACAGGATATGAGGAAGATAAATTTCAGGAACAGTGTATGCTCAATGAAGTCCTGGAGTTAAGTTCAGAAATGGGTAACAGGGTTAACCCAAATAGCTTTGGCCAAGCTATGAATTCTGATGAGGGAGCCAACTGGAAGAGTGCTATTTTTGAGGAATTTGATTCTCTAGAAAATAATTGTGTCTTTGAAGTGGTAAAGCGGAATTCTGTTCCAAAAGGAAAGACCATTGTGGGGTCTAGATTGGTGTTAAACAAGAAGTTTGACACAAATGGAGTTTTAAAAAGATTCAAAGCTAGATGCATTGCACAGGGCTTCAAGCCAAGAGAGAGTATCAATTACCAAGAAACTTTCTCACCAACTGGAAGGCTGTCCACCTTCAGGTACATCATTGCTCTGGCAGTGGAGTTGGGAGAAGAAATCAGACAAGCTGATTTTGTAATAGCATACTTGAATGCAAAACTTGGAGAGGAGGAGACTGTTTATATGTCAATCCCTGATGGTTTTTGTGAATGGTTAGTAGAGAATAAACCAGAAACCATGAAGAAAATCTGTGTTAAAATTTTTCTCTCAGAAGATAAAGGGGAATATGTCCTCAAGCTGTGTGGATCCCTTTATGGATTGAAGCAAGCAGCTAGATTGTGGTATGATACCATGAGTGAGAAACTGATACAGATTGATTTCAAGACATCTGAGGCAGACCCTTGTCTCTTTGTAAGAAAGGATGCAATTTTGTTTGTATGGGTCAATGTGACATTATCATTATTGGAAATGGTAAAGAGAGAGTCATGGAGACACTCAAAAAGGAATTCAAGATAAAAGATCTTGGTCTGGCGCAACATGTGCTAGGAATGAAAGTTGGTAAGAGCAAGAATGGTGTTAAGTTAGACCAGAGCCATTACGTGGCAGCTCTTCTTAAGCAATATGGCTTAGAGGATGCAAAGGATTTTGGTACTCCCATGCAGTCAAAAATTTGTTTAGAGAAGTCTACAGATGAGGAGTATCTGGAGTTTGTTCAATCTGGTAATGACTAAAGGTCAGCTATTGGATTGCTTAATTATTTGAGGCAGTGTACAAGGCCCAATATTGCTTTTGCAATTGGTGTCTTTTTGCAACACTTAGAGAAGCCAAGCATGAGGCATTGGTCAGTGTTTAAGAGAGTTATGAGGTATCTTACAGGAAAGCACAGTCTGGGACTGTTGTTTACAAAGTCAGAAAACTTTGATTTGGTTGGTTATTCCAATGCAAGTTGGGCAGATGGTAACACTAGGGAGTCAACAAGTGGTTTTGTATTCTTCTTAGGTAAGAATCTGGTGTCATGGATGTCCAAGAAGGTGTTGGCAATAAGTCTTTCATCAACAGAGGCTGAGTATAGAGCTTACTTAGCAGCTTCACAGGAAGCAAAATGGTTGAGAAAAGTCTTAGAGGATACACATAAACCACAATGGTTTGCATTGTTGTATCCTGATAACCAGAGTGCCATTGCGTTGGCGCAAAACCAAGTGTTCCATTCAAGAACAAAACATATCAACATTCACTATAACTATATTTGTGATGCAGTTAAATGCAAGGAGATTGTGTTGAGGTACATGCCCACTAGAGCAATGATTGTGGATATCTTGCATAAGGCTTTAGATAGGAACAAGCATCAAGGCTTTGTGACTAACATCAGGATGTCACCCCTTTTGGATTAAGTGGGTGTGTTAAAATAGGTATGCACTTACGGCTGTGCTATGTATAAGTGTAATCCAAATGGGATGCACATATGGGCCTATCAGGCCCATTGGACACTCACACGGACCATACGGGCCTGTGTGGATGTCACTGATTTGTGGAAAATGGCCTCAAAACCCGTGAAATAGGCTCATTGGAACATGGGCCCTATTGGGCCCAGTGGGGGATATGGGCAAATACAGCCAGATGGGCTTATATGGGCATAATTGGCCCCAAGGTTTATTTTGGACATACTTGGCCAGACGGGCTGGCCCGCCAAAGTATGGTTTATTTAGTCTTGGCGCTTGAGGCGGCCCATTGGGGCTGCCGCCCGTGTTGCAGCCTGGTTGGTGCTGAAGCCCGCTTGGGGCCACTGCCCGTGTTGCGGCCTGCTTGGGGTCGCTGCTTTTGCCATTGGCCCATCTATGGGGCCCAACAGCCCGCCCAGGGCCGTTGTTGTGGCTGCTGTGCTGGGTGGCAGCCGCGGGGCTGGTGGTCCCAGCTCCTCCCACTTCCCTTGCTTGCCATTGCAAGGGGAAGAGGGAGGGCTGGCTGGTTGTAACCAGCCAGTGACCGGTCATGGTGGGGGGGACTTGATCACCCCCCCACCAAAGGAGATGGCCAGGCCGGTTGCACCAAGGTGACCGGCGGTGGGGGGGGGATTGACCGCCCCCCCCCCACCATGGAAGGGGGGCTCTCCCCCCCCCTTTACCAAGGGGGAGGAGCAATGGGCTGAGGGGACCTGACCACCCCCCAGCCCACTTAACGTAGTGACGCCCTGAGGGTATCAACCCCCAGGGCCCCTGGTAGGGGGATTTGACCACCCCCTCCAGGGATTTGAGGGAAAGAGGGGGGTGAGGGCATGTCTGCTGGTTACACCTCCCCCAAGTGAGATTTTGGTAGGACTCAGGTGAGTCCTGGGTCCCACCTGGCCCATATGAGGGGCCAGGGCTGTACAGGTGCTAAGATAAGTAACAGGGCTGGCTGTAATGGACAATCAGCCAAGGTTTTGAACAGCTAAGGGGCTGGGTCAGCCCCATTGAGGTGGAAATACCAGAAACAACCGGAATAGGCTGGTTGTAAGGGTACAGGGACTGATGCCATGTGGGCTGATGTAGCCCAAACCAAGTAACAAGGCCTGTAGAGCCTCTAGAGCTCTTTTGGGGCGGAAAAATTTGCCTTTTGGCTTGTTGTATCATGGGCTCACAAGAGGCCAATCTTTTAAACTTAAGGAGCTCTTCTACCTGCTGTTTTCCATCCATCCATTCATCATCCAATCAAATTCATCAACAATATCATCCAATGTGTTGCTCCATTGTGAGAGCCCATCAAGCAATTATTGACACAAGGTGTCCAGCATTTCTTTTGCTTGAAATACTGCTCATTTGCCCAAGCTAATTTCTGGCCATAATTATAACACCGTCTTCTCACATTTTAGGTGAAATATTAGCATCAAGAGGATCTGTTGTGCCTGAGGATGTTCATCCTCAGTGGAAATTATACTATGAGCCTTCCAGTGAAGTAAGTAGTCTTTTTGGGTTTTTGGAAGGGTACCAATTATAGGATTTACAGATTAATCAATAGCTTTCTTTTTGAAAGAATGACACAGATCCAGTACTTGAAGAATCCCAATTTTTAAACAAGTTGAATTCTATGCATATGGGACAACCTCAACAAGTTAGATTGGAGATTTTAAAGTCCATGATTGATTATACAGAAACTTTGATTGCCAATCCAAGGCTTGATCCAAAGGTCTTACACTCCAGCCACAGTTGATCAAAATTTAAAGCTACTTGTTGTGAAATTTCAAAATTTGAAAGCTTTGAAAGAGAAATTCAGAGGGCAAAATGGTTAAAAGAGTATCAAAAAGACCAAAAATAGTAAGTCTTTTATTTTGAGTGTTCATCTTTATATTTTAATGAACTGATGGGAAAATAATTTCTGTAGTGAAGGAAAGGCTCTTCATCTGAGTTTCATAGCTCAGAGGAAGAGACTGAAAGTGAATTAGGGTCCCTTCATTTGAAATAAGAATCATTTTTCAAGGAAGAAGAAGAAATTTAGGAGTCAAACAGAAGCTCATTTTTGGTTAGTATCAATTTCTTCAATTAGATCAGAATTTTGGCTAAGTAATCTTTGATTGTAGGAACCAAATGTTAATTAACTCAATCAAATACCTGAGAAATTAAAAAGGTTGTTGGGGGAGGTTTGGGATCTGGTTGGTGATGGGAATTGTGGATTTAGATTAATTTCAAAATCACTTTGGGTATGATGAGCATGGATGGTTTAAATTACAAAAGCAAATGATTGAAACATTGAGGAAAAATAAGACATGATATTCCAAGATCTTTTCCAGAATTAAAGATGTTGAAAAGATAGAAAAAAGAATTGATTTTAATGACATCAATGAAAATATTCCCTCTTCAAAATGGCTTTCAAAGTTAGATATGGTTCAAATAATTGCTCATACTTATGGAAGACCAATATTTTTCATTTCATTAGATTCATGCTGCACTTATAATCCTATGATAACGGGTGTAAAAGAAAAATAAGATCCTATTTTCATTGTCTTTGTTAACAATAACCATTGGGTCCAGCTTGTACTTAAGGGAGATGTGATTCCAATCCTGCCCATAGTTTCCAAACCACATTCCATGATTTCTAATAACTCAGCTTTTTGGGTTGATAACCTCAAAGATCAACTTGAGTTGTATTCTCACTTATAGATTAATTTCATCATTTGGGTTTGGGTTGTGATTCTGATCTTGTAATTCTATTAATATAAAGTTTTATCACATTTTGAACATCATTATGAGGAGTGTTTTTATTTAAAATCATTATGATGAGTGTTTTGAATGATATTTTAATGGTAAGTCAGTTCACCTTGTGTTGGGCTGATACCATCACAAGCTTAACTTGTGTTAAGCTTGTGATGGGATCAGCTTAACACAAGTTGAACTTGTTTTTTTTTTGGTGTTTTTAATTTGGGGCTAGTCAAGTTGAACTTGTATTTTTTGGAACTTTTACTTTAGGGCTGCTCCACAGACTCTTTTGTTGTTTATTTAATTTTTGGTGTTTTTGATTGAGGGCTAGTCAAGTTGAACTTGTATTTTTTTTCTTTTTTTTCTTTTTTTGGTGTTTTTGTTTTGTTCAATTTTTTATTTATTTTATTTTTAATGTCTTTTTTTTCTCACAGCTAAAATGAGTTTTGAGCGGCCTTTTACAACTAAAATTGGTTGAAAAGCGCGCCAAACAACCTGATTTGGGTTGTGAAAAAGCCGCGTAAGGTTGCAAATTTAAATTTGCCTTTTTTTGTTTTTTCTGTTTTTTTTGTTCCTTTTCATCAATTTTTGTTCCTTTTGTTTAATTTTTTATTTATTTTCATACATTTTTATTTTTATTGATTTATTTTTTGCTTACCACCCTGGAGTTGTGAATGGGTTTTGAAAGGCATGCCACAACTTGCAATGTGTTGTAAACTGCCATTTACAACTTGGTGGGTTGCAAGCAGCTGTCTAAAACTGTGATGGGTTGTGAACTTCACCACAAAACCCAATTTGAGTCATGAATGGGTTATCTAGGGTTGAAAATTTAACAATTACCTTATTTTAATTCCTTTTGATTTTATTTTTTTTCCTCATGACACAGGAGTTGTGAATCAGTTTTGAATGGCATACCACGACTTAAAATGGGTCAGGTGCCAAGCTCACAACCAATCTGAGTTTTGAACCGCCATTCACGACTCTGTGGGTTGCAGGGGGCCCCACACAACTCAAAAGAGTTGCGAACCTTATTTTTATTTTTTTCCTCATGACACTGGATTTGTGAATAAGTTTTGAATGGCATACCACAACTTAAAATGGGAAATTTGCCAAGCTCACAACCAATCTGAGTTTTGAACCACCATTCAAAACTCTGTGGGTTGCAGGGGGGCCCAAAGAACTCAAAAGGGTTGTATAAGGGTTGTTTAGGCTTGTGAATTCATCAAAGCCCCTTTTTTTTGAAAAAGTATGAGGATTTTTATATGAAATCATTTAAAATTATATATCAAAGGGAAGAAATTCCACACTTAATTGAGTGAAAGTCTGTTGCAATAAGGGATTTGGATAGTCTTCCTCCAGTTTTATGATAATTGTAAATTAATCCCAGCTGGGAAGTTATGGATCAAAATAGGCAATTTTCGATCCAGTTAATTTTTAGAATTACATTTTGAAGCAAAAGTAGACTTAATTCTTGTTTATTGAACTAGAATTTATGTAATATGACCCTTGTAATCACATGCTGGCAAGTCTTTGTTTCCTAATTATTCTTTATAGCACTGGGGGTGAGGATGAGTTTCAATATCTTCAACATCAAGTCATGCAGATCTTTGTGAATATAACTTAGCTAGATGTTTAATGTTTAAATCTTCCCCAAATATTCCATTCATTTTATTTTGAAAAGGTAAAATTGAATCCATCTTCTCTAGTGGATCCACTCCTCTTTATTGTCATTGGTATTGCCAAATTAAGTGGAAATGGAAAAACACTGATATTTTGTGTAATTGGACCTGTATTCTTCAAATCACTCCTCAATTTATTTTGAAAAAAATTCAGCCTAACTTTTGTTTTTTTATTGAGATAATTGAAAATCAATAGAACTGTTGGCCTTAAAATGTGGGTGATGGCCAACTTTTTTCTAATTTTTGGACCCAAAGCAAGAAGCATAGTTGGAGAACTCTTTGATCAAGTTGAACAGGATGAGTTGATATTCTTGATTTATTTAACCAGAAGATTTGGAAGAAATGGGAGTATCATTTTATTTTATTTGATTAATTTTGTGAGGTTGGCTTGGGTTGTGGTGCTTTGTTTTTGTTTTTTCAAGGAGCCATTTTATTGAAATGGTGGGGTAAATGAAGTGGCAAGATGCAGATTGTGAATTTGTGAATCAAAGCTAAAGTTAAATGAAGTGGTAAGGTGGGGATTGTAGAGTAGAAATTTAAAATGTGAGAAGAGAAATTAAGTTTTGAGGCAGGGAATGTGAATTTTAAATCAAAAGGATTATAGAAATGAAGTGGTAAGGAGGGGAGTTGTAGAAATTGAAAGCGCAAGAGAAATGAAGTGGGGAGGTGGGGAGTGTGAAGTAATGATTTCAAGACAAAGAGGAATAAATTGGTCAGGTGGGAAGTGTGAATTGGTTATTTCAAGATAATTGAGGATAGTTTGTAGATTCACAAAACAATTATGATTATTAAGCATATTCATGATAATTTTGAAGATGGAAGTAAGTGGGAAAAAGGGATGGATGGTTTTTTTCTGAAATTCTTTTGAGGCTGTGAGTAACTTTATATAATTCTTATGGAAAAACTCATTTATTTTGCCAGTAATGTTGAAAAACGCCTTCACTGGTGTATTCCAAATAAAAATTTTGATGTAAGGAAGTTCTTCAAACATACAATCTGTCATTTATAAATATGAATCCATAAAAATTCAAGAAACCCACCCACTTCTCCACATCATCAAATGAATACACAAGTATAATAAATTTAAACCAACATAATCACCCCATAAAGCCATAAAAATATAAAACTAATAAATTTCAATCACACATAACCATAAATCATAAAACTCTTTGATCTCAGAATCTACAAACCAAAATCCAGACATCTAGCCAAAAATAAAATTGATATAAATCCAATTTTATTACTATTTGGATATGATTCAGACTTTGATTTGGAATTGAACTGGTTATCCCTTAATTTTATATTGGAAATTAAATGAATTTTACTAAGAATAAATCTTCTCAACCATCCCATTTATGAGAGGAAACAGCTTTATATTCTATCTCACTTAAGCCTCAACAAACATTTTTGCACTTATTTAAAATAATTCAAAAAATTTTTGAAGATGATTGAAAACCATTATTTTTACAGAAAGAATCTTTGAATTATTCATAATTCCAAATAAATCAAAATATTCATCAACTAGATCATCTGTTTCTTAGTTATTCATAATTTATTTGCAGAAATCAAAGATGAATGGGACAATATATTTTAACATGATTTTCCTTATCCTCATCCAGCCATTCTGATCTCATATCATCCTTCATCTTTCAAAATCTAGAATCTAATTTCAAACATCACTCTATTTCACTTGAATCTGGGATCCTTTGTACTGGGTCAAAAAGCAAATCATCTTCACAACATTTCCACCCTGTTTTTTTTTTTGGATACCTTCTACCTTATCATTTGCTGCTCCTGTTAAAATTTAAAAAATCTCCAGTTAATCCCCCTTTCCAAAACCCTGCATCAAGTAAAATTAAAAACTCTCATCCTCACATCAACATTCAAAAGGAACCATCCTCAGAAAAAAAACCTAATCCTCCCATTGAAGCTGTGAAAGCAATCTATCAAGATGAAGATTCAATCTCATATTTGTAATAATATTGCATAATCAAATAATAATCTAATAATTTTAAAGCCCCTCATAATATTCAATATCTCACTTCAAAATATTATAATACTCCAGTAGAATTCATTTGGCCATTTAAATATTAGTCCACTCCCTTCCCCTAGAGCTTTCTGACCCAGGGATTCCCTTACAACATGATCAATATTTGGCTCAATCCTGATCAAGCTATAAAATATTTCCCTTCTCTTAAGTTTGAAAAAGAGAGATAAAAAATAATTGGTCCCTGCTGGATTTTTCATCAACTGGATTCAATCCTTGTGTCATTTTTCTTGGAAGCATCACTGAACATCATTTTATTGTGATACATCCCTGTCTCAAATAATTTGGTGAATTAGTATCCACAGCTCTAGCTTTCATTGGTTTTACTCATAAAATTCCCCATCTGAGAATTCTCATTGACCTTCAATGCTTGCATCTCTAGGGCTACCTTTCTACAACCAGTGATTTCAAAATAGGATTCAAAGAGATATTTTAACTGTATTTTAATACTTCTTTGGAACTTGTGATTTTCAAGTAGTCCTCCTACCTAGCTCACTAGAATTTCCTAATACTATTCTAACTTCACTATTCTTCAAAGTTACCACATCTCTTGAAATATTTTGTCTCTCCATTACATTTGGTTAAACTCAAGCTGTCAGTTCTGGTTATCAGATCTGATCAAATCAAATCTAGATTTGTATTCTAATCCTTATGGAACACCTCAACATGATTCAATTTTGATGCATCCATTCCAATTAATAGGTATTCAAATCATTTTACCAATCAGCAGAAAATCTGAAGGAAGTTGGAAACTCCAATTTTGATTTCAAGCACCATATTTGGGCTCATTGGACTGAGTTTATCTTTTTCTTCTTCCTCTGAAGAATGAAGTAGTTCAAAGCTTATTTCTCATCATATTAACCACTTTGACCTTAATATTCACATATTCTGTTTTTTAACCTGTTTAAATCAGACATGCTCACTAAAAAATAAAAATAAAAAACACAAAAACTCACATCAACATGTTCTTTTTTGGAACTTGATGGAATATAGAACAATTAAGAAAATCTTCATTGATTATGCTCTCAGAAAGAATTTAGCTTCCCCAAAAGCCACATTCCTTAAAAATCAAATAAATTTTCAAGAGTTAAGGGATTGAGGATGAATTGAGAAATGGACCTGATGCTTTCTTTCTTTTTTCTTTTCTTTTCTTTTTTTTTTTGATTCAATTCATTTTGGGTTTAAAATCACATTATTTCTTGAGAAAAAATTGTATTCAAAAAAAATTAATTTGAGGCTGGCTCAGAATATCCTAAATTTGTCCATTTATGAATGCTATATTTATCAATTGCTAAATATGGAGACCTGTCACAGTTACATTCAAAGTAAACTATTCCATGAAAGCATAACTAAATTTTACCTTCATCCTTCACTATTTCCAAAAATTGAAATTATTAATCATTTTTGAAGTAGATTCTTTCAAAATTTTTGAAAATAATATCCCATATTTAAGTTCTCAATATTGATTGAAGAAAGTGGGAAATCTTTCTAAATCTTTTTTCTTTCTTTCCTTGAAATTATTAATTCAAATTTTCATTGATAACATTATGATTTTGTGATGATTCTTGTTTTGTAATGAATTCAATTTCTTTATTTTTTTCACTTCAATATTTCTAATCATTCTCAGTATCTTTTTGATTTGAACTTAGGCCTATTGATAAAAAAATGCTCTTTTCCAGGAGCTGAATGGTATGTAATTATGTTAATTTTTATTTGCTTAAAAATCATATAATTTCAGCCAGGGGATTGGCACTGTTGGCTTGTGAATCTTTCAGGCTCTGAAAGCCCCCCAAAAATGGCCGCATAAGGTTGATTACCCCATTTTGGGTGGGGGAGTCCATCCTATCTTATATATAACCAATAGGGGCATGGTGTTTTCAGCTTGAGAATTTTTCATACCCAGCCAATCCCTAAATTATTTCTTGAGATAATACAATGTGGCTCTTGTGTTCTGCTCTAAGTAAATTGAGTCAAATTGTTTTCTGTTGGCTTGAGAATCATTCAGGAACTTGCCATCCCCCAAAAATAGCTGGAGAAGATCCATCACCAAAATCATAGGGTGGGTAGGATATCCTGAATTCTTTCTTATCAACAAGGTCTTTTAGTTTTTGGCTTGATATTAATTCAGGAACAGGCAATCCCCCAACTATTGCTGGATTTCAAAAATTGGGGATCCCCCTTGCTACTTAAAAAAAATGGAATGGGTTTTGGTGCTTTTTTCTTGAGATTCATTCAGGCCCATCCATTCCACAAAGGGTAATGTTAAATTCACAGCTCATTGAGCCCTGGAAATGGTTCAAAGTGGGCTTCGTGGCAGGCCACACAGTCCAATCCAAGCTGTTTACAACCCGCCACAGCTCAAAGAGTTGCGGGGTGGGCCCAGCCTGGTCTGAAAGCGTGTTGAATTCCACATGACTACATTCAAGCCATGTGGAGTTGTACACGGCTCAAATGTAGTTTTGTGGCATCCAACACACAACCGGACTGCAGTGAGCCAAACAAAAAAAAATGGAATGAAGGGGCACTAACATAACCCATGAATCAAATAAACCTTCCAAAAAACAGGAATCAACCAAAAAATCAAAGAAATCAAAAAATGTTGATTTTTTGGTTAAAAAAATAAATAAATAAATAAATAAAATTTGACTGCCAATGGACTAGCCCTAAAGTAAAAATACCCAAAAAAAACAAGTAACTGGACTAGCCCTAAACTAAAAAAACCAAAAAAAAGACAAGTAACATGACAATCCCTAAAGTAAAAACACCAAAAAAATACAAGTAACTTGACAAGCCCTAAAGTAAGTTCAACTTGACTAGCCCTAAAGTAAAAGGACCCAAAAATTAAAGAAGTCTTGTGACCAGCCCTAAAGTAAGAGTGCCAAAAAAAATACCAGTCTTTTAACAAGGCAAAAAATACAAGAAGTCATTTGACCAGCCCTAAAGTAAAAGTGCCAAAAAAAATACAAGTCTTTTGACCAGCTCTAAAGTAAAAACACCAAAAAAAAAACAAATTCAACTTGTGTTAAGCTGATCCCATCCCAAGCTTAACATAAGTTAAGCTTGTGATGGAATCAGCCCAACACAAGTTGAACTGACTTACCATTAAACTCTCATTCAAAACACTGAATATAGTGATGTTAACTCAAAACACTCAACATAATGAAGTTCAAAATTTGATAATCCTTTATATTAATAGAACTTGTTAGCTGCATTAGATTTACAATTTATATGAAACCCAATGATGAAATGAAGTCAAAGTCTATCATCTCTATAATCTAGCTTACATTTGCAGTTGATCTTTGAGATGATCAACCCAACCAGAGGCTTTTTTAGAAATCAAGGAATGAAGTTTTTCTACAATGGGCAGGATTGGAATCATTTCTCCCTCAAGTACTAATAGAACCCAGTGTTTATTGTTTACAAAGGAAATGAACATTGGATCTGATTGATCAGTAACACCATTTTTCATTGGAGTATAAGTATCACATGAATCCAATGAAATGAAGCATATAGGTCTGGAATATGTGTCTGCTATGATTTGAACCATATCTAATTTAGCAAGCCATTTTGAGGAGGGAATCTTTTCATTGATATCTTCAACATCAAGTCTTTGTTTAATATTTTCAACCTCCTTTGCAACACCAAGCATCTTAATGTAGCATGCTTTATGTTTCTCTAATTTTTCAATCATTTCCTTTCTAAATTTAAACCAACCATGTTCTTCATAACCAAGAGATTTAGCAATGACTCTAAATACGCAATTCCCATCTCCAATTGGATCCCAAACCTCACCCAAGAACTTATGGAATTTCTTTGGTATTTGATTGAGGTATTTCGCGTTTGGTTCCTATCATGAAAACTAACTTAGTATTCATTTCTTTAATCAGATCAATTAAATGAATGCTAACCAAAGATGAGCTTATGGTTGAGCTTTGCTTCATGTTCTCTTTCTCTGAAGAGGATTCTGATTCCAAATTAAGTGATCCCAATTCAATTTCAGTCTCTTCCTCTGAGCTATGAAATTCAGATTCAGATTCTGCCAACTTTGACTAACAATTCATCATTAATTAGTAACTAAGTTCATTAAACCAAAAAAATGAACATATCCCAAAAGGAAAGACTTAAATCTTTTTTCTTTTCTTATTTGGATCCCTTCTAGTCCTTTTTTCCCCCTTGAGTTTTTTTTTTTGAAATGCTCAAACCAAGATGGTTCTTGCGCATATCTTTCAATTTTTGCCTGCCCCTACTTGATCCTAAGACTTTAGGTTCAAGTCTTGGCTTCAATCAATATTTTGCAATATTATGAATGATATACTTCAATAGGCCGCTTTTCTCATGATCTGGAGATTCCAAGAACATTGCATTCACTTTTTCACGTAACTGAGGAATTCTTAGCATTTCATTGACATTTCACTTGAAAAATTCAAAAGGATCAACCATTAGTGAATTAGAATTCATTAATCAAAAAGCATTAATCACATAGTGATCTGAACAATCCAACTTAGCAAACTTACAGAACTAGAACTGCAAGGGTCATAGTCCAACCTCCACTGAGGATGAACATCTTTGGGTACCACAGATCCTCTGAATGATAGAAGGTCACCTATTTGTGGGAACAGGGCAAACCCATAGTCTTGGAATATGACTTGGTGCACACTTTTCCATCATGATCAAGTTTGAATTTCTTGAATTGTTCCCTAATAAGATTAATTTCCTCTAAAGAAAATTTGCAACCCAATGGTAAAAGTTCAGGTGGAAGAACTGTCCCTAACTTAATTTGAGAGTTATAAAGTGATGCATGAACCAATTTAATTTGATTCAAAACTGTTCTGTCAAGGCTTTTCCAACTATCCAACAGGTTTTTCAAAGAGTTTGCAAGGAATTGTTTGAGATTTGCATGGGCCCCTTCAATCCAAGATTTTGTTTTGTTTCCAAAATATGGGTTTATACAAGTCCACGCTGTTAAAAAAGTTTCTTCAATAGGGAAAATTTTATTTTCCATATATTCAAGTACATCCTCATAGTCTTTCAAGAAACACTATACAAGTCAAAAGGTCAGAATCCAAAACTAGGAAGAATAAGAAGCAGTGATTTGGACCTACTCTGAGTTTGGCATCATTGACCTCCGCCTCCTCCTTGGTCTTTGAGGCCCCATACTTTGCCCACAGAGTCATAAAGCATTTCCATCCTTCAACATCATTAAAAAAGCGCACTTTAAAGTTTGTTTGTATGTTTTTAGACAAGTCCCAAGTGCAACATTGTCTTGATGACTCAGGGAAACTAGATTCAATAGCACAAATCAAAGCTTTTTCACAGTCTGTCACAAAGACTTTTGGAAGTCTCTCAGGATCATAAGCTAACTCCTTTAATGCATTTACAGAACAACTGTAGAACTCAAAAGTTTCTTTTGTTATAAAAACAAGATCTTTTGTGAGATTTTTCCAATTGGCTGTCATTCCTACAACATGAAATAGCGGGGTTTTGTACTTATTTGTCTTATAAGTACAATCCAACTTAGCAATATGATGGGATTTTTTTGAAAGCTTTACTGCCTCAGGATGTGCTAAGTACAGGGCCTCCAAGTGACCCTCTCCACTGAACTTTGACCAGTGAATCCAACTTGTTTCTTCAAGCTGTTCATAGAGTACCTCCATAACACTTTTCCCCTTTAGTTCTGCAAGCGTTACCTTCCACTTAGTGTAAGAGATTGTTTGGTCATCAACATAATCCCACCCATCAATCTTTCTCAGTTTTCTCTTAATTTCTAATGTATTGAGCCCATCTTTCATGCCTTCCTTAAATATATCCAAGGCTTGCCCAGAGATTCTCCTCAGTTGAGGATGCACAGAGGGATTTTCAGATGGTTAATGGTTATTTTGGGTTTCTTTATAGGAGATTTGTCACAAGGGGTCTACCTTTGTGCAACTTGCATGTATTAAAAACTTGCACCCAACTTTCTTGTGTGAGTTTGTCTAGACTGTTTAGTAAGAAGTTGTCCCAAATAGTAACCATGGCAATCACAGGCCAAATCAACATATTTATCTTTCTTTGAGTTAAAAACCTTCAGAGCGTAACCATGCTTCATAGCCCATGTTTTACAATAGTTTTGTGCCTATTCCCTAGTAGGAAAAGCTCTCACAGGAGGTGGGCCAAGTGGATCTGTCATAGTTACATAGTTATATTGATGTCATGCACTCCATCAGTTTCAATCAAATTAAATATGACAAAGACCGGTGACATAAAATGTTACTCATGCCCAGAGGTCAAATCCCACTGTGAAACATTTTGTTCCTCAATTGTCACCCTTGATGAGGATGCAATTTGGGCTTCCAATGTTTCATTAACAAAATCCTTTTTTTATTTTTCCAAAGCTTTGTTGATGGCACTATCAATGTAGACCTTCCACACAGCCATGTCAGAAGAAGTAGGGCTTTCCACTGTTCCCATGCAAAAAAATGCAATGTTATACTTCAGTATTCAATCCAACTTTCAATTGAACAAACAAAGTTTGCTCACTTTTGAGTTGAGAAAGAATTGTTTGTAGATTTTTATATGATTTCAATTTTCACTTTCCTTTCACTTTGGTTTCACTTTAAAGTCAATTTGGAATTGCTAGGTGTGGAACAACAGTCCCACAAAGTATGTGTTGATCCCAAATTTGGGTTGATTGAACCCAATTGTGGTCCAGGGGGTGCCCAAAATTCTGGCACAACTTCCGGGGGGTTGTGCACCCCCAAACACAGCGGGTTTGAGCCATGTATGGGGGTACATGGCTTGAAATTGCTGTCTTTGGGGGGTAAACGGCTCCTACACAACCCCCCGGGGGTTGGGCATGTTTGAAACGGCCCTTTGTAGTTGTCTATGGGCCCCCACGGCTCATTTGAGCCATGTAGAGCCCTACATGACTACCACACAGTTGGAGCTGTGAATTTAACATCACCCATGTATTTTTTTTAAAACATTTTTTTTACTTTTTGTTATCTTATTTCTTTTTTCTATTCTAATAAAAAAATAAAAAATAAATTGATCCATTAAATTAAAAATATGAATATAAATAAATATAAATAAATAAATATAAATATAAAAAATATATAAATAAATAAACTTAAATCAAATGAAATGAATAAAAAATAAATAAATATATCAAAAATAAATAAATTAATTAACTTAAATTAAAAATAAAAATATATAAATATAAATAAAATGAAATAATTAATTAAAATAATTTTTTTTTTTTTTGCCATTCACTACCCAAAATGGGTTGCGTGGCGCGGTTTGCAACCCATTCTGGGTTGCAAACAGCCATTCACAACCCACCTGAGTTGCAAACCATGCCATGCGACTTGTTTTTGGTAGTGAACAGGGGTTGCAAGGTTGCAAATTTAACATTTGCCATAAATCTCAGATCAAATCTTTGTGTCAGATGATGGCTGATGCATGAGTGTTGTTGAATGTGATGATTTTATTTATTTTATTTTGATCTTTGGTCAAGTTCTGACTCAAGAGGAAGATAGTAACCATCCTTAAATAAATCTGCTTAAAGGTATGTGATTTTTTGATCTCATGGTTCCCAATCTTCCATCCACCAAGACTAACAAGGCAAGCAGGAAGGACTAGTCAAGTCATACTACTGAGGATTGAGACCAAAGGCATATATATGAAGCCATGAGGATAGGAAATCTGTACATTTGTACATACACAGATCATCACTCAAGTACTTGGACAATTCAACAATTCAGAACAAGTTAAATAAAAGACTGGCAAAGCTTGGATCATACAAGACTCTTTTTGGTTCATGATGATCCCAGAAGAGGGAAATCTAAGAGTGAAGTAAGAGGAAATGGGATGTCTGAGACCAATCAATCAAGTTTACTAGTACAAAGTAGTAACTGGCTAAAGCTATGGGCTGCTTCTTCCACTGCTTGAAATCTGGCAAGAAAGGGACTTCAATGCCTGATCAACAGGATCCCATGGTTCGAGCAACACCCCGAGCTCTTTTTCTGGATGAGGTAATCCCCATGAGTATAGATAGTTTACAAAGAGTAAATCATCAACTCAATAAAGTCCCTCTGAAGTTTAACAGGACTAGAATCAAGCTAGAAGAGTACAACATTTAAGAATCTGGTCATGGCTTAAGGGAAAAATCATCATTAAACTTCAAAGCTTGAAATACAAACAAAACGGATCACTGAGAATTGAGTGAAATCAAACAAAGATAATAATAACACTGTTAAAGAAGAAAAACATTAATACTGGCTATCCATGTCCATCAATGCATCAGAAGTAGATTTGTCGATAGCTTGATTTGCTCGAGATTGAAGCAAGCTGGGTTTGTTAATTTCACTGGTGTTCCTACGATTGTCACCATCATCACTTCCCAGTAGAGTAGCAGCCTCACGGAGAGCATGAGTGACAGGGATTCTAGAATTAAAAGGACTTGATGGATGGATACTCCGAGATTCATCATCATCATCTTCGTCGGCTTGATGCTGCTGACCATCTTGGCCGACATCGTCCGGATCAACACCATCGCGAGAATGAGGGGAAGAGATTTGATTTGTTTGACTGGTTCCTGTCAGCTTGGCTATGGCAGCACCGTCATCCAATCGATCCTGTTCATCTCGCCTCTCCTTTTGAGACTTTCTCTCTTGAACCGCGTTCTGTAAGTTGAGTTGGGTCGAGTTCAATTGATTTTTCTTGGACTCTAATTCGATGTTGAGCTTCTTCAGAGCTTCTTCAAATCGTTTCCTCAGGATCACGTTTGCAGCTTTCGAGATCTCTGTCTTCTTCCGATTGATCGCAGATTCTAAATCCTTCAATTCTCCCTGTAACAATCTAATTCGTTGTTTGTCCTCAACCATCTCGTTGGTCTCTTCCTCATCATCATCATCGTCCTCTTCCTCTTCCTCTTCCTCGTCTTCCTCGTTAGCCCCATCACCAAATAAATCCTCACTATCCTCGTCATCGTCATCTGCATCTTCCGGACCCGTTAAGCCTGCCGCTGCACGCTCTTCAGCTGCCGCGCCTTCCAGTAATCCAGCCTCGATTTCGGCCGCCAGATCACTATCGATACTACCCTCGTCGTCGTCATAATTGATCTCAGCTCTTTCTTCAAATTCCTCACCGGCTGGTGTTGGAGCGCCAACTGAGTCACCCATGGGAGTCTCGAAGGTGATCGTTTGGGTCGAATCATCGGCTTCGTCATGAACATGGGATCGACTTTCTTTTCGACGATATTCAGCTTGAGAGCTATCGAGAGTTTGACTGGAGCCACGTCGTTTGCTAAGACTTGTCGCCGGTCTGGTTTTATTGTAAACGATCTTCGAAGGGGGCATATTGCCAAAGCCGACCGTGGCCGATTGAGGTGGTTGGTAGTCTTCACCTTCTGAATCGCTCAAATCCCTAGCATTATCAACGATATCTATGATCACTTGATCGGCTCGGCTGTCCTCTTCCAATAACCTTTCGACCGCTCGTTCGACGGTCTCGATGGTTCGTTTGTTCAGTCGTTTCCGAAACCTTCGCTTTCGAACATGATGTAATGGTGGTGTTAAACCGTGAGGATAGATGAAATCTTCAATGTTGAAATTTCCTTGAGTGACTGTTGATTCATCTGTGATGGGAGTATCCTCCACTAGAATCATCTATCATCAGCAGTTTTTTTTTTTTTTGAAGGACAACAAAATGATCAAAATCAACCGCTTGTTTTGGTTTTTTTTTTTTTAAAAAAAAAAAGAAAATTTAAAACTAAATGAGAGAACAAGACATAGGTACTAGCTGGAACTGACCTGACAGATATCGGCGATCTTGAAGAGATGCTTGTTGTCAAACGTCTTTTGAGCCTCGATGATACAAGGTAAATCGACTAACTTCATACCAAACATTTTGTTGCCGATGTTGAAGATACCCCTTCTGGAGTCCTTAAATTTGAAGAAGATTTTCTCCTGGTCCGAGTTGATCTCCTTGCGACCTTCGACCAACTCCCTTAGCCTCTGACACTCTGGACCGTTGGGCATCTTGAGGATGAATTGCTCCTCGAATCCTATCGGTTCATCTTGGTCCGAGTCCAACTCCCTATCGTAGCCTTGTAAGTAATTCGCAAGTCCAGAGTTTTGATCGTGGTTACTGCTCGAGTTGTTATTATTGTTATTGTTACTGCCACTTTGATTTTTATCTTGGTTCGATTGAATCTTCAGCTTGAGCTTGGTTGATGCGGGATAGCTCGAGGTACTCGCCATCTGATGGGTCAGTTTCATACTCGGTTCTCCATGGACGAGTTGAGTTAGCCAATAGATAGATGTTGGACGATGACTGGTTTAGAATAGTCTCATGACCGATTCGGCTCTTGAGCAACTCGGGAGTTAAACTTCTTCTAACGGGTTCCTCATACATGGGATGGGATGCGATGGGATGCCATGGGGGGTCGTATGGTCAGGGGATAAAGATGATGATGGCTAGGAAGTCAGTCCTTCTGGGGGTCGTTTGCCCAACTAGGGTGTGGTTATAAGTATCATCGACACCATCCAAGTAAATTTCCATCAGACATCCATGACCACTACAACCGAGACTGGGCTTGCTGTAAACCACCAGAAGTACAGGCGGTGGGTGGGAGATGCAAAAGCAAAAAGCAAAAACTCAGAAGGACCTACATGAAACAAGTTACGAGGAACACAGCATCATCAAACTAGAAAATTTAGCCACACCAGATTATCACTACAACCGAAGAGGAAAGAATAACAAAAGTTGTGTCAACAGATTATTCATCATTTTGGGACCAACTCTCATCATAGAACCTCACAGCCAAAAAGAAAAAAGTCACAGAAGCATTAACAGCATACATACACCAGAAAAATGAATATTTCAACATCTCAACAGGCTTGCTGGTAAACTGTTGATGGGGATTGTGCCAGTCTATAAATAGATGTCAGGGTCCTTGCTTGCTTTTGCCACTACAACTCACCAACATCAAGGGTGTAATTTTGGTGTAATTTTTTTTTTAAAAAAAAAACACTTGTGGCAGGTTGAGTTGAAAGCTATAAAATCTCAGTTGATGATTCAAACCCACTAGTTGAGGATTGGAAAAGTGGTGGTTGACTAACTTCCATGCCTCCTTGAGCACCTGCTAACCACGGTGCAATAAGAAAGTCACCCAGCTGTTACCTCACACTATAAGAAATGGGTGCGGTATGCTTATTCAAAACCAAACATATTTTCCTAATAGTTGAGTAAATATAAAACTTCAATCAGAGGATTGGTTTTGATGTGGTACATCAAATATGATAACAATTCATTATTATAAAAAGTTATTTGAACCACTTTGGAATATTTGAAACATCTATAATTAGGGATCTATATAGAAGACAAAAGGTACTTGAATTCCTGATCATGGGAACTGGGAACAAGTCTCAGCATTTGAAACATGAATCCTGATAGATCCAATCAACAAAAGTTACCCAGGCTAAAATCACACCTTCAAAAAAAAAAAAAGGTGTGAATACAGAAATTGAAGGTTTGGCATGCCTTTTTAAGGTTTACAGGAGTGCCTGGGGTAGATGAACATGCCTCTTGAGGATGTGTTGGCCCACCCAAAGGCCTGTAAACATTAATTGAGGCCCTGGCACCACAAAAAATGTGATGGCACTTGCTAGCAAGTGCCATCAAGGAGCTCTTGACCAACCAATGACCAATCTCAGGATGAGCTTCTAAAGGAACCTACCACCCTCTTGATAATATCCTTGACAACTATGACAAGTTGTCAAGGGTGGATGACTGTCAAAAATCAATTTTGCACCCTTGTTGCAATAAATTGGCCCCACTCAACAGTTATTGAAGAGTTGGCAAGTGGGTCCCACCATTGTAACTTCCACAGCTCCCCACTTGATGAGGGTTGGGACCACCCCCAAACAGGGCAAAAAAGATAGTTTTGGCATCATTAAAATTTCAATATATATATATATATATATATATGAGATCAATTGAGAACAATGTAAATAGGTGGGGGATTGTCAATGGAAGTGATGAAGTTCAAGGGGGGGGGAGGTATGGTAGGGTGGAGTTGTGGAGGGGTAGGGCAGGGGGCAGAAAGATTAGAGTGGGGCTCAACAGAATTTTGCTTGTCAAGCCTAAACAAGGATCCATAAATTTATGGATCCTTGTCAAGGATTCTTTCCAGTTGACAGCTATTGTGCCCTTTCAAGTGCACAATGGTGGCTTGATTGGAAAAATCTTTGATAAGTCCACTCATCAAGCCAACTTATTGAGTAGATGCTCTCACCAAGCTTTGGTCAAGCTGCAACCAAGCCCTACTGCACACTTTCTGTGGATTTGGCACAGTGACTGCACATTTTTTAAAGTCACTGTGCATTGATGCAAAAAGTTGCTGTGCATTTCTCACAGTTGCTGTGCCTCATGGTGCAGTGTCACTGTGCATTTGGAACAGTTTCTGTGGCTCATGGTGCACATTCACTGTGCATTTGGAACAGTTGCTGTGCCTCATGGTGCACAGTCACTGTGCATTTTGAACAGTTCCTTGGCATCACTTTGCACAGTCACTGTGAATTGTGCGCAGAAAATTTGAATTTGCACTGTCACTTTGCATTGTTCACAGCAAATTTGCATTTGAAAAGTCACTTTGCATTTTGAACAGACACTGTGCACAATTGCTGTGCACCAAAAGCTTAGTTGAATAATGGAGATAGGTTCAACTAAAGCATGGAGACCACTTCAGCTGGAGATTCCTTGATGGCACTTGAATCCCAGGACTCTTCAACCCATAAATTTGGATGTTCCTTCAAGATACAAAGCTCAACTTCAAAATGAAATATAAACTCTTAATCTGGAATTTGGCCAATCTCTTCAATTAACCCATCTCATGTAATAATATGAGAATTCTGGTAACCAACTATATTAAATCAAAATTCACTGACACTAACCGCCAAAACATGCCACTGATGTCATATCCAGGAACTCTGATTCAAAACCAATCCTGCACAGACATGATGTCACAAAACACACTGAGATCTTTCCAACTCATACATCCATTGGCTTGGTACATGGTGATTCAAATTTTTTAATTCTTAAAGTGATTTTATTGACAAAAGACCTAACACAAGACTGAAGACTGAGGAGACCAACTTGATGAGCACAAATATCATGAGGAGAGTTAATGAAATGAAAACATGAACAACAAACAAGATAAGACTGCATTCGACAAGCAGACATTTGAGAGATTGGAGGAGATGATCTGAGGAAGATTTGTGGGTTGAGATGCAGAGGCTGAAGCAGAGGCTGATAGATTCTAGCATGAGTGAGTGCATCAAATATGAGAAAGAAATTAAAGGTGATGAATCTCACCAGGAAATCATTGATGCATGTCAAACGTGTGGGTGGTGTGTTTTGAGCAAAGGGCAGAAGAATGATCTTGAGAGATGGAGCACGCAATGTATATGATGTGAAAGAATAAGAGCAAAGAAGAAACTGGATGAACAAAAGAGACATGGAATCTAGGGATGAGTGGAAGGATGAATGATCCAGTGAAGATTATGAAGTAACCCTTCGTTGAGTTGAATGGTCAGATAGACCTCCATCAGATGGGCTACTCTAAGTGCGCGGTTTGTGGCCGCAGTAGGTTTCCCTGATCCACTGAAAGTTGGGCTCACCCGCGCCCGCGTGCATGGAATAACTCAACACGCCCCATGCCTGGTGAGATGAAGAGCTCTAAGACGCAAAGAAGAAAAAGAAGAAAGAAAAAAAAAAGAACAACAAGAAACAAAACAAGACAAAATAAAAAAAAATGAACATTATGAGGTTCCATGAGAGCTGAAGAATGATTGGAGGAGTTCGAGGCTGGTAAGACTTGAGCTTTTGGTAAGAGAATCTGCGGGCATTTCTTCCTACTTAACAAGTATGGCGGTGATTTTTCCTGACTTCAGTTCTTCTCTCATCCCCTTTGTTTTCAGATCTAGATGTTGAGTCTTGTAGTTGGATCCGAACCAATGTATTTTGTCAATCAGGCCGCTGTTGTCGGTGGATTGCGATGGGCGTTGGCTTAGTTGAGAATATCTTGCAGGCTAGAGCCCTAATCCAAGTGGCCTCATGAAATGCATCTATGAAGGCATTGAGTTCCACGTCCGTGGAGCTGAAAGTGACATTCTTCTGCTTGCAACTGTTCCAGGACACAACACATCCATACGCGGAACATACATAGCCAGTTTGAGAGCGTCGAGTGTCGGGATTGTCCGCCCAAGAGGCATCTGAGTAGGCTGAGATTGGAGAGTCAACGTTTTTGACTTTCAAGCTAAGTTGAATATGAGGAGTCCCCTTCAGGTACTTCCAGGTTTTCTTCACCTTGTTCCAGTGGGGAATACTGGGTTTGACGTTAAATCTTGACAGGCTGGAGACTGCAAAGCTGATGTTGGGTTGTGAGTAGCATGCAATATGGTTAAGAAGTCCAATCGCCAAAAGATAGTTAACATTGAGCGCCTTAAACTGCTTGAACTCTTTGTCGGTGGCAGGTTTGAGTTGATCATTCTGAGTTAATGGAGTTTTGCTGGTTCTGGCTTCTTCTAGGCCAAGCTCTTTGAGACCAAGGTCAATGTGCTTTGGCTGGCTGAGTAAGATTTCATCCCGGCGTACCTCAATTTTCATACCGAGAACGGTGTCAGGGTTTTTCGCCGTTGATCCCGCAAAACAATCCAAAAATTTTGACTCAAAGTCATTGCCGTCTCCAACAAGAACGAGATTGTCCACGTGGAAGAACAGACGAGACTTACCATTGCGAGACAGGTAAAGGCAAGGATCACACGAAGACTCCTCAAAACCTACCTCTTTGAACCACGCAGTGAGAGTTTCATACCAATTTTTTGGCGCCTGTTTGAGCCCGTACAGGGACTTCTTGAGTCTGAGATACCGTGAGGTTCGCTTCGAGCCCTTGGGAGTGCAAATGATAACTTCCTTGTCGATAGGCGAGTGCAAAAATGCACTCTTGACGTCGAATTGTCGAATTTGTTGATTTGATTTGAGCGCATACAGTAGTAGTAGTCGTAGAGTGGAAGGCTTCCCGGTTGGAGCAAATGTCTCGGTGTAGTCAAGACCCTTGATTTGGTTGAATCCTTGCACGCAAAGTCGGGCCTTGAATCTGACCGGGTCGCCATGGCAATTTTGCTTTACCTTGAAGATCCAGGTAGTTTTGAGTGCGTTCTTGGGCTTGGGACCGTTGTACTCTTCCCAGAAGGACAGGTCTTTGATGGAAGTCAGTTCTAGGTCCATTGCCTCGATCCACTCGAGATGCTCATCGCATCTGAGAGCGTCATTGTACGTCTTAGGCTTGTAATGGTGATAGAAGCCATATCTCTGAGGTGGTTTGACTCGAGACCTATCCCTTAAAACTCAACCCACTGGAGCGCTATCTGATTGAGGTGGTCCCTGAGGGGTTGCATCTCTACGCACCACAGGTGTCGGATCAGGCTGTTCTTCTGAAGACAACCAAATGGTTGAGTTGCTTTTGTCCGCAGAGCTGACTGATTCATCAGAGTGATCGCAATAGTGAGTCCAGGGAATCTGAGAAGAATCGCGGGTTAAGAGAGCTGGGTCAGGCAGGCAAGGACTTAAATAATTGGCGCGAGAGCAACCGTTGTCTCCGGGTAGAGGATTGACATTGAAAGAAAAACCAGGAGCATTAGGTCTTGGCAAAGAGAAGAACTTGACATGCTTTGAGGAGATAATAGAACCGGATTTTGTTAGTATGCAACACAAAAGGAGGAGAGGATTAAAGCCTACAAGAGTTTCCTCTTCTCCTTTAAAATCAAATTTTGACCCCTTTGGTCCTTTGTTGATAAGGTAAAAGCAGGGGCTCCCGATTGGTTTGAGAAAGGAAGGCGCCAAGAGTTTATTGTGCATTTTCTGCCAGGGTGTCAAATCTTCCCCTTTTGCTGGGATGTGGTTCAGCATTAAGCAGCATCCTTTGACAACCTCATGCCAAACCAACGGCGGTAGCCTGCTGTCTTTGAGGGTGGCGCAAGTAGACTCCAAAATTGTTTGATTGGCTCATTCAGCCCGTCCATTGTGTTCTGGGTGATAGGGTTCTGACACGATGTGGGTGATATGTCGTTCGTCCAATTATGTCAAGAGTTTTGAGTTCACAAATTTGGTTCCTCCGTCTGAGCAGATTTCCAAAGGATATGTATCACGGCTTTGGTGTTCTTTTTTGAGTAGATCTATGATAATATCAGAGGCTTCATCCTTCGAGGCGATTGGAAAGGCTGCCAGGTATCCACTGGCATTGTCTACAAGGGACAGGATAAACTGGTGACCAGACTTTGACATAGGTTGAATGGGTCCCATTAGATCCAGATGGATTTGATCAAGCACTTTTTTAGACCTTGTGGAGGATTGGGAGAAGGGTGACTTGGTAATTTTACTCTTGGCGCATTCTACACATTGGAATTTCTGTACAACGTTGCTGGGAATGTGATGGATGAGTGGAGTCAATCTTGCCATAGAAGCATGACCGTATTTCCTGTGAATCTCAAGAAGAGCGTCTTCAGGAGTAGTAGAGAGTGTGGAAAGGTGGGTTTTGAGAGTAGGAGCGAGACTAAAAGAAGGGGTAGGCAGAGTGTAGAGATTGTCATCAACGGTTCCTTTCAGTATGGATTTACCTCCGTGCGAGACAGTGAATTGCTTGGCTGAAGAGTGAATAGAACAGCCCTTGGCATTCAGAGCTCCTTCACTGATTAGATTAATAGTTACTTCTGGAACATAAAACGCCTCCGTGAGTTTGAGAGTGAGATCCTTCCAGTGAAGGATGGCAGTGCCTTTCCCCTTGATCGCCAGACTAGCCCCTTCCTTGCCCATTTTGATTGGATTACCAAAGTGAGGTTCCATCTTGCTGAAGAATCGAGCATCATTGATCATGTGGACAGAAGCTCCACTGTCCAGCAAGAAACAGCAAGCGGGATCTCCTTGTTAAATCCAGTGATTCAAAAGAGCAAGATAGTGTGCTGAATGAGATTCTACTTTTGCTTTTTGTCCGTTCTTCCTTGCTTTCCATTTGGCTTGGTTATCTTTCCACCATTCAGGAGCCAAATCTGGGTGAAGGTGCCAACAGTCCGCTGATGAGTGATTTTTGTCTTGCCCAGGGTGGTGATATCCTTCGACGCATCTTTTAGGATTGGATCCCTTGGTAGAAGGTGAATGAGATGATGATTTGCTTTCAAACAGTGCAATGTCTCCTTTTGACTTCAAGCTAGCAATAGATGATTGGGCCAAAGATTTTTTGTTCAATTGTGTGAGATGATTCAAGATTTAGTCAACAGAGAGTTCTTTGTCTGAGTGCATTATCTGCCTCTTAAAGTTGTCCATAGAAGCGGGAAATTTGAATAGTAAGAGATAAGCCACGATATCGTCAGGGAGTTTGATTCCCACTTTGGCCATCTTTTTGAGACATACTTTGACTCTGGTGATTAATTCAACAATATCCTCTGGGTTGAAAGTGAGATAGAGAAATGAGTTGAACACTCTTGCACAATTCAAAGCCTGCGACAAAGCAAATTTTTGAATGATAGCCTTCCACAGCAGCTTAGCAGAGTTTTGATTTTCAGCCGTGACTATGTTTTTGTGGGAAGAGGAATCAAGTTTTGAGATGATAAGGAGTTTGAGTTTGTTGTTCACTGCAGCATCAAGAACAGAAGTCTCATTGTTGATTGCTGCAGTACAGCCTCTGACATCCAGAATCACATCCATCTTGTCTCTCCAGATCCCATAGTTTTCTTCTCCAAGTAGAGGGATAGTCTCGAGGGCAGTCTTGAGCATAGTCTGTCAAAAGTCCATCATGGCCCGGCTAGGTATCCTTCCTCAGTCTGTGTATTGGTTATTCAAAGAGTTTGAGTAGAAGTCGTTTGGCTTTTAACCGTAAAGTGATTTTATTGACAAAAGACCTAACACAAGACTGAAGACTGAGGAGACCAGCTTGATGAGCACAAATATCATGAGGAGAGTTAATGAAATGAAAACATGAACAACAAACAAGATAAGACTGCACTCAACGAGCAGACATTTGAGAGATTGGAGGAGATGATCTGAGGAAGATTTGTGGGTTGAGATGCAGAGGCTGAAGCAGAGGCTGATAGATTCTAGCATGAGTGAGTGCATCAAATATGAGAAAGAAATTAAAGGTGATGAATCTCACCAGGCAATCATTGATGCATTTCGAACGTGTGGGTGGTGTGTTTTGAGCAAAGGGCAGAAGAATGATCTTGAGAGATGGAGCACGCAATGTATATGATGTGAAAGAATAAGAGCAAAGAAGAAACTGGATGAATGAAAGAGACGTGGAATCTAGGGATGAGTGGAAGGATGAATGATCCAGTGAAGATTATGAAGTAACCCCGCGTCGAGTTGAATGGTCAGATAGACCTCCATCAGATGGGCTACTCTAAGTGCCCGGTTTGCAGCCGCAGTAGGTTTCCCTGATCCACTGAAAGTTGGGCTCACCCGCGCCCGCATGCATGGAATAACTCAACAATTCTTTGTTCCTTTTTAAACCTCAAACTGTTTGTAAAAAATAGTAGTTCCCCCATTGCTTCTAACCACTGCCTTGGGGGACCTACTATTGTAAGTTTCAATTTCTTAGGAATAACTTGCTGCAGCAGTGCTAATACTCCTTCATGCTTGTATGTTTGTTACATGTCAATTTTATCTACCCCAGGTAGGTGCCTTACTCTTAGAAGTGGTCCAATCTTATCAACAGACTAAGATCACTGCCTTCTTATTTACTTATGAGGCACTAGTTGTTGCATTCACATTATCTTAAAAAAAATAAATTGCTTCTAACCACTGCCTTGGGGGACCTACTATTATAGGTGCCTCACTGTTAGAAGCGGTCTGATCTTATCAACAGACTAATATTTCTTCCTTCTTATTTCCTTATCAGGTGTGCCTTGCTCTTAGAAGCGGTCCAATTTGCTGCCTTCTTATTTCATTATCATTAACACCTAAAATTCACATCCCACAATCACCCCCCCCCCCTCAGATCAACCCTCAGCTGACCCCCCCACCATGGATTGGATCAAGGTCAGTCAGAAGAAGTCAGATTTCTGGTCAAAGGAAAAACTCATCCTTTCCAGATTCCTTACCAACTGAAAAATTCCAAAACTGGAACATTTTCAACCACCAAAAAAATTTACAATGCACTTCAACAACTACAGAAAGAAGATTTGGCTGGTAGAACTCCAATAGAGGCCTTTTTTCACCCTAAAGACTAGAAGTTGGGCCCACTGTGCTCAATTCAATGGAGCAGGAAATTTTTCTCAGATTTTTCTTTAAAATAATGGATAAATTCACCTTTCCATAATAAATTACCATATATACCTCATTTACTGCACCTATCACCATGAACCAACAATGATCACTTGATTACAAGGGACATACCTGAGGAAAAAAAGGGCCCTTTGTTCCCTGGTATGTGAATTTTAATCAGGTTGTCTTTGTTTTTTCATGTTGTATAGGACCAAAAAAATTGAAACTACCACTACTTCACTGCATAAATAAATCTTCAAAAAAATCAGATAATCACCATTGCCTTCTGCTTCATTTTGCATAAAAATGAGGAATATTGCCTCTGGGACCTTCAAAATAAAATTTTGAGCACAGTTGGGAGGAATTAGTCAGTTTCCTCAAGGATTTCTCTTCTTGAGTTAAGTAGCACCTCAGACTCAAAACCCTTCCCTTCAAATAAACCTTCACCCTGGCTTGGGCTGGTCAGGGTCCCCATTGGGCAACCTAAACACTTTGCAGGTTGAATCCAGCCATGCTTATTTCAATTCCAAATTGGTTAAATATTCTGGTGATTTATTGAAAGTATTTGAGAAACTGGGAAATATCCTAGAATCACATCTCTCAAAAAATCCACCAAAACCTTTCTCATGAGAGCATCACAAACCTCACCAATATCCCTGGACCATTTTTTTCCACTCCTGCCATCAAAAAGGCCTTTTTTCAGTTGTCAAAGATGAAGAAAAACACTATGAAAACCTGTTCTGGGAATTTTTGTACACTTACTGAAGTTCATTGCTATCATAAATTAAAGGAAATATTGGGAAAAAAATGTAAAAATTGAACCAAAAGACTTTCATCTTCATTGGTATTTGAATTAAAAACCCAAGAACATTGGGGATAATATATTTTGTATTTATTTATTTTTTGTATTTATTTATTTTTTGTATTTATTTATTTTTTGTATTTATTTATTTTTTGTATTTATTTATTTTTTGTATTTATTTATTTTTTGTATTGATTTATTTTTTGTATTTATTTATTTTTTGTATTTATTTATTTTTTGTATTTATTAATTTTTTTTATTTATTTATTTTTTGTATTTATTTATTTTTTGCATTTATTTATTTTTTGTATTTATTTATTTTTTGTATTTATTTATTTTTTGTATTTATTTATTTATTTTTTGTACTTATTTATTTATTTTTTGTATTTATTTATTGATTTATTTAGAAGAGGTATTTTTTTGAATTTATTTAATGTTTATTTTACAGGATGAAGGAGGAATATTTGGCCTATATTTTGAATTCAGGAATTCAACTTCAAAATCAAAATAGTTACAAATTCAGAAAATTCCCTTGATCTTTGAAAAATTCCAGCAAATTCTTCAAGGAATCCATTATTTGTTAAAAATATTAGAACATGAGGAGATGAAGGAAAAAAGAAGAAGACCAATACCCCAGAAATACCATTATTCAACCAAATGATTGCCTTCAGGTTTTGAAATTGTTGAACAGAATTTTGAACAATTTAACAGGAAATCCAGACTAGGGAGGCCATGAATATCTTTGAACACCATTCCAAGGAAGAAAGCCAAGGTAGATGTAGAAGCTTTTGATGAATAAAAGAAGAATATAATGAAGAAATTGATAAGGTAGAGGAGGAAAAAACCTAAACACCCAATGAAAGTTCATTAAGCTTATCTTTATCTATTTACCTTGAAATGTTACCAAAAAACCTGATAATTTTATTATTCTGAAATTATTTTTCACAAATTGAATTTGTAATGTGTGCAATCCTTTAAATCACAGATTTTAAAATCTCTGCAACATTAATCCCACATGGAAAAATCCTTTATATTCATGGGTGTTTCAATAATTTACTTTGGTGGAAATTTCACACCAGAGCCCTGTAGCTTGGTCTCTAAAACCCTTATGAAAAATCTTTGGTAATTTTCAAAGCATTATAAAACCTTAAAGAATTCATTGAAAAAATCAAAAAAAAATAAAATTTCTAATTGCATTTTTGAATCCTTTTTTCACCTTTTTAATTAATTTTTTGGGCAATTTTAAATTCAAAACTCAAATTACTTGTGTACACAACTCATTTGAGTTGTGTGGCACGGCTACACAATTACATTTGAGCCATGCAGAGCCCCACACAGCCCAAATGGGTTGGGCTGTAGGCCACACAGCACCGGACGGCCGTGTGAGGGATGCACAACTACATTTGGGCCTTGTGGAGCTCTAAACGACTCAAATTTAGTTTTGTAGCTGTGACACACGGTTACAAAAAATGAAAAAGTCAAATAAATTGAAAAAAAATTCAAAAAAAAAAACAAAAAAAAACGGAAATCAACCAAAAAATCCAAATATGGTTACAAAAAATGAAAAAGTCAAATAAATTGAATAAAAATTCAAAAAAAAACGGAAATCAACCAAAAAATCCAAATATGTTGATTTTTTTGTTAAAATAAATAGATAATTCAATGAATTGATAAAAAAATAAATCAATAAATAAATAAAGGGCATTATTTTTCTCACCCATCCAACCCTTTATTTCACCCATTTCAACGTTGGCGCGCAGTCGCACCCCTTTGGTATTTCAAACAACTTTCAAGAATTCATTTTTTTCATTCTGACTGCGCAGCCCCGTAGCAGGGGCTCTTAAACCCTTAAAAAAATCTTTGGTTTTTTTTGAAGGCATTAGAACCCCTTCAAAAATGCAATCAAAAAATGAAAAAATTACGTAAAAACAAATTTTTGCATGGGTTTTTGGATTCTTAATTTGGCTTTTTTAGTTGGTTTTTTTATTTATTTCAGCTTCCAGAACTTTTGAAAAACATTTAAAGAGTATTCTAATACTTTTTCTCATATTTTTTGGATGTATCCATTCACCTAAAAAAAATTCCTTCAAAAAACACAAAAAATCAAAAAAATCATATATCTCTTTGAACATTTGAATCATTTTATTTTTCTTCTTATTCCTTTTTTTGGGTAATCCAAGCTATCAAAAAGTCAAAAAAAAACATTCAAAGAGCATTAAAATTTTTTTTCCAGATTTTTTGGATGTATTATCTTACCTTAAAAAATTCCTTCAAAAAAGCAAAAAAATCAAAGAATTCAATTTTCTCATTTGACTTTTGGATCCTTATGTTTTCCATTTTGACTTATTTTTTTGGTGTTTCAAGCTTTGAGAACTTTAAAAAAAGTATTCAAGAGCTTTTTAATTTTTTTCCCAGGATTTTTGGATGTCATTTTTGACCTTTAAAACTTCTATCAAAAAAACCAAAAAATTTGAAAAATTAACTCTTCTTTGAGCCCTTCACATACATATATTCAATATGAATGAAAAATTTTTCCTGGGACCACCAACCATCTTGGAGCGCCCCAATTATCTTGTAAAACACCCCCTTGACCTGTTCCACCCTCCCATCACCCCCCACCACACCATCCCACTACCACACCACACCACACCACACCACACCACACCACAGCACACCAAACCACACCACACCACACCACACCACACCACACCACATCAGACCACACCACACCAAACCATACCACACCATACCACACAACACGACAAAACACCACACCACACAAAACCCCACCCCACCACACCACACCAAACCATGCCTTTTCACACCACACCAACAACCACTCATCAAAACAGCTTAACACTCCAGATACTTCCAAACAAGAACATCTCTTTTTCCAATGCCTCAAGAAAACATCCACCCACGTTTCAGAACGGTTTTTACTGTCTCCCCAGGCCCAACCTAAATTATCTAATCTAATCAATCTAGTGATTCAAATACTCTTTCTTGTTTTTCATCTACTCTAACTGTTGATTCCAATCCTCTGGCCCCTCCTCCTGAGCTAACATATAATCAAAAGGAGGAGCTGGTTGAGGCTATCTAATCATGGGAAAAGTACCATGGATATTCCGTATCTACCAGAGCAGCAAATTGCAAGAATCAGGCATACACTTACCAATGTTATAAATCTGGGGAATATAAACACAGCAAAGATACCTCCAAATTCAAAAAATCAAGAGACAAATTGTCCTTTCAGGTTATCAGGTAATTTTTCAAAAAGATTGGGTGTTTGGGTGGTGAAATTTAGATTTCCAGAGCACAACCATCCACCTTCCATTGATCCTTCCACTCATCCCATCCACAGAAGAATCCAAGGGGATAAAAAAGAGGTGGTTGAAAATTTATCCAAAGCAGGAGTTCCCCCTTTAAAAATTCTCAACTATCTTATACAAAACTCATCATCACCTATCCATAAAAATATCCCTACAATTTACAACAAAATATCCCAAATACAAAAAAATTCCCTTGATGGAAAAACTCCTGTGGAAGAACTCATACTGGAACTCAGGAATTCTTCTTTTTACTGAAAAATGAAAAATGTGGATGGTCAAATTAATTTATTCTTTATTTCACACCCTGATTCCATGAAAATTCTCAAACTTTTCCCCAATCTCATTATGATGGAATGTACATATAAAACCAACAAATTTGGAATTCCCCTTCTTCATATTATTGGGATAAACAATTCTGCTAGAAGCTTCTCAGTTTCATTCTGTTTCTTATCTCAAGAGAAAAAACAGAACTATGATTGGGCCCTGACTCAAATTCAGAAAGTATCTGAAGATGAAGAACCTAGTGTGATTGTGACAGACAAGGAAAAAGCACTTATTAGCTCAATTTAATCAGTTTTCCCTTCCTCTCATCATCTTCTCTGTGTCTGGTACATTTTCAAGAATATTCAAAATCATTGCAATAAGCAATTTAAATCTGATGATGAATGGAAGCTATTTCAGAAACAATGGCATCATTTGGTCTATTCAAAATTTGAATTAAGCTATCATGAAAAATTCACAAAACTTTCTCTGGTCTGGACTCCTCCCACTTCTGACTACCTTCTTGAACACAGGATTCCTCTAAAAAGAAAATTTTTCTCCTATTTTGAAAACAAATAATTTCACTTTGGTAACACAAGTACATCAAGAATAGAAGGTTTTCACTCCTACATTAAAGGATTCATCAATTATTCTATTGGCTCTTTCTATAATTTAATTCAAAAAATTTACAGTTCCATCACCATCCAAACCAGTGAGAGTGCCATTGAAGCCTCTCAGCAAGAATTAAAGCGTCTCATTAGTTGTCCCCACTGTGTGGATCATTTTTCTGGAAAGATCAGCCACTTTTCCCTCAAAATCATTTATTCATCTCATCAAGTTCCTGATTCTTCCACCAATTTCAACAACTGTGATTACTCTTCTTACATGGGTATAACATGTGTTCACAAAGTCAAATTGGCCATCAGAAAGGGTTAACTCTTCCAGCTTGATGATTTTAATCCTCAACAGCATGTTAAAGCTCCCATCTCAGTAAGTTTTTCTCTTTTTTTTTTTGGATTAAAGCTCAAATAAATAGTGTCCTGATTGATTTTGATTTTCCTCTCTCAAGTTAACTGTGAACCCTGAATCAACTGAAGATTCAGCAAAACATGGAGTTTCAACCAAAGACAGTAATGGAAACCTATATTTCACTCAACTGTTTGAAGCATTCAGCAATTTGCCACCTGGAGAAAAGCTATATTTTCTGGATGAAAGAATGAATCTGTACAGTGGGAGATTTCAACTTACCCTGATTGAAGAGCCAAATTCCACTCAAAGACCAAAATTTAGAGTAAGACCCAAAGGAGCAGCCAATAATCTCAAGAATATATCTCATTCCTCAAGCAAAAGAGAACCATCTGATTTCAAATATTTGGAAGATCCCAAGAGGAGAGGAAGGCCAAAGAAGAAATTCATAGCAAATTTGAAGGTCAGTCACCAATTTTTTGGACAAAAAATATATCAACATTCATAATTAATTTTTTTCTCATTTTTTTGGGTTTCAAGAAGGTGAAAGGCCATCCAAGGGAAGGGGAATGCAAAAAAGAAGGAGGAATCAGAGGAATAGGTAATTTTATAACTATACTTATTTTTTCTGCAATGGTCTGTTTTTTGTTGATGTGTCCTTCTCATTTTTTAACATAGAGTGAATTGCTGACTGAAGAGGAATATTCAGAAGATGAAGAGGTGCCAGATTTTGATGAAGGAGAAGATTCAGCAGATGAAGAGCTGGCAGATGTGGATGTAATTAAGATGGTGAGCTTGTATTTTATTATTTTATTTCTGGCTAATTTGCTGGATATTATATCTCATTGATTTTTTCATTCAAAACTTTATCAGTGGTCTGGAACCATTGTGAATAAGCGATTTGCTTCTCCTGAATACAATCCTGGGACAAGAATCAAGAGACTCAAGGTATCCAATGAAGATGGTGATGATCCTTACCATCCTCCTTGGGGGAAGTTATTAGCAGCCCCAACAATCAGTGAGAAAGTGAGTAAATTTTGTATGTTCTCATTTTTTAATTTTTTATGATTTCTTTTTGGGTTTTCCTCTAGGTTTCCTGCACATTACCTTATTCTTCTTCTGGAATATTTGACCAAGTATCAATTAAAGAAGTGATTATTATCTTTATTCCATATTTTCTGTTATAAAAAAATTCTGATTGTTAATTTTGGTTTCAATACAAAGATTCCATTTGCCCAAAAACAGCCATTCCACATATCTCCCATGTTCAAGATATCATAGGGGATGAAAACTGTGGCTTTAGAGCAGCAGCCATTTGCTTGGGGAGGATATCAGAAGAATAGATTGAATTCAGGAAAGAAATGGTCAAAGAGCTTGATTCAAACCAAATCTTCCAGGACACAAGATTACTGCATGATATCTGGGGTGAAACTTTCCAAGAAGCAAGAAGGCAACTGAACCACCTTTATGTCCCAGCTCCCATAAATATGTGGATGAAATTTCCATGCCATGGTTTCCTTCTGGCTGAAACATATAAGTTTCCAGTGTTTCTGTTTTCTTCTTTAATGCCTTGCACTTATCATCCTCTGAATTCCCTCCCACTCCAAATTCCAAAACTTCTCCTATTTGCTTCATTTGTTTAGAAGAATCCAAAAATATAGTCTCATTCAATTTCAAGTCTGATCATTGGCCAGCTCCCAGGTTAGATCAACTTTTGAAAAGCTTTGTGAAAAAGAATTCCAAATCTTGGAAAACAACTGTTCAGAGAAATTTGGATCTTGGTAAAGAGTTTTTGTTCCCTCCACAAGAATAAAGTAGCAAAATAAAACCAATCATAGTTGAATAAATTTTAATATTTGTATCCATATTTGTTCTTTGTTTTTAATTTTTTTAATGAAGCTTGTAAGGTGTATGCAAGAAGGCAGATGATCTTCAAAAAGTATTAATGAAAAAGTTTTTTTAACATTCAAAATTATGAAAGCTTGAATCATCCCAAAAAAAAAAAAATTATATAGGCCAACAAAAGGATTCAAAAATCCAGTGAGAAAAGTGAATTTTTTGAATTTTTTGGTTATTTGATGGAATTTTTAAAGGTCAAAAATGACATCAAAAAATCCTGAAAATTTTTCAAAAAGCTCTTGAATAGTTGTTTCAAAATTATGAAAGCTTGAAAAACAAAATAAGTCAAAATTGCAAACATAAGGATCCAAAAGTCAAATGAGAAAATTGAATTTTTTGAATCTTTTGCTTTTTTGAGGGAATTTTTGAAGGGTAAAATGATACATCAAAAAAATCTTAAAAAAATATTTGAATTCTTTTTGAATTTTTTTTTCACTTTTTGATAGCTTGAATTAACCAAAAAAAAAATGAAATAAATAGGAAAATAAAAGGATTCAGATGTTGAAAGAAAAATTTGATTTTTGTTTTGATTTTTTGTGTTTTTTGAAGGAATTTTTTAAGGTGAAAGGATACACCAAAAAATATGAAAAAAATTAGAAGAATCTATGAATGTTGGTCAAACTTTCTGAAAGCTGAAATATATAAAAAAATATATATATACAAAATAGCCAAAATGATGATCCAAAAACCCATGCAAAAATTTGTTTTTACGGAATTTTTTCATTTTTTGATTGCATTTTTAAAGGGGTTCTAATGGATCCAAAATTACCAAAGATTTTCGCTGGGGGTTTCAGGGCCCCTGCTACAGGGCTGCGCAGTCAGAATTTTAAAAAAATGAATTCTTGAAAGTTGCGTGAAATAAAGTATTTTTGCATGAAATACCAAAGGGGCGTGACCCGGCGCCAACATTTGAATGCGTGAAATAAAGGGTTGGATGCGTGAGAAAAATAATGCCCTAAATAAATAAATAAAAAAGAAATAACTAGATAGATAAAAAAACAAATTGTGTTTGGAACAAACCCTTGAACAAGTGTATGGGCCCCCATGCATTGATTGGGTTGTGTGGGGCCCTAAACAACTCCCAAACAACTGGGAGTTGTGAATTTATCATCACCCTAGTTTTTTTTTGTGATTTGAGCTCTAAAAGGGTTAAACAAACAATCAAAGAGCTTTGAATTTTTTTTTTTAGATTTTTTGGATTTATTTTTGGCCTCAAAAAATTGAATCCAACATAAAAACACTTCAAAATAAAACATACATTTCAATGTTTTTGTCACATCTAGAATCAAATTTTACCTCAATTTTCTTTTACAGAAATTTATAAATGCATCCAAACATGAAAAGAAAGATTATTCTGACTTCTTGTCACATTTTTTATAACAAAAAAATGAAGCAGCTAAAATATTTTTTTTCCATCTTTGGATTCTTTTCTAGAGTTATTTTTGAAAAAACTGAGGGAAACATTTATGCTACATGCAAAAAAAAAAAAATTGAAATGGATGTGTTATTTTGAATTTTTTTTATGTTGGTTTAAAGTTTTTGAGGAAAAAAATAACCATAAAATATTAGAAAGCGCTTTGATTGGTTTTTTCACTTTTTGAGAGCTTAATTCACCCAAAAGAAATAATTTAAAAGGCAGATGAAATGATCCAAAAATGCAATGAGAAATTTGATTTGTTTGATTGTTTTAATGATTCTTTCAAGTTGTAAGAAAAAATAAAAAAATCGCAATTAAAATGTTGAAAGGATATTTGATTTATTTAAGATTTCTGAGAGCTCAAATCACCAAAAAACATTAATTAAAAAGGCAAAGGAAAGGATCAAAAATGCAATGAGAAATTTTATTTTATTATCATTATTTTTTTTTCAATGAATTATTAGGGCATATCCGAGTTAGCAAACTGGCCATTAGAAATCCACCATTTTTTTGACCAAACCCGCAATCTTGGATGGCAGGTTTCTGAAATACACATACCCCCTAACTGGTGTGTTTCATGGAAATGGTGGATTTCAAACATCAAGCTCATCATAGTCATCCATCCACCATCCAATGCATGCAAAAAACCCATCTCAACCTCCACCTCAGCAAATCCATACCAATCCCATCTCCATTGCATCACACAAATCTCATATCCATTGCTTCACATCTCCATCACATCAAAAACATCCCATCATCATCTCATCACCCCACATCACATCACCTTCTTTCTCAACATTTCCAATCAAACTTCCTGGCAGCAAGTTGAAACCGCCAAAAATCTGACTGAACTTTTTTTATTATTTGACTCTGATGCAGAATCCATTTTGGAATCAACTTGGTTAGCTTTGAATTTTCTATTGGAAAAGAAATACATGGTTCTCAGAAAACACACTCTCCACAACCTTATGTATGAAAGGAAAAAGCTTCATCATCTCCCCAACTTAAGCTTCCAGCAACTGTTCCAAAATTTATGGCCTTCATTCATGAAAGTTTCGGAGATGATTGAAGACCACCACATCTTCCAGAATAATTCTTGGAATACTCAATGCAATCCAGCTATCAAACTGGCCATTTCTCTTTTTAGATTTGAATTAAATGGAAATGGGGCAGCAATTTATTGATTAGAAAATCTATTCTCAGTTGGTTATGGAACCATTGACCTATACACCAAAATAGTCATGATTTCTATCCTATATTTCCATTTCTCAGTCCTTTGTTGGCCAATAAAAGAAGAACACAAGGCTATATCTCAAGTAATGGAGACTGAAGGATTTCCTGGTTGCATTGGTTTGGTTGATGGAACCACTATCCCCTTGAGTCAAAACCCCAAGCTAGATGGAAAACACTATTTTGATTGGAAAAAAAGGCAATTGATTCATTTCTTTCCCAAAGTCTTTGATAAAACCTTTGATAAAACACTGACCAAATATATTTTATCTGTTTGTATAGATACTCTGTTGCACTACAACCTGTATGTGATAAAAAAATAATTTCATATCCATCCATGCTGTCCTTCCAGGTTATTTTCACAATTCATATGTTTTCAATCAGATGCCAATTTCCCAACAACCAGAGAGTTACTTTGACCAAGATCAATACCTTATGGCCAATTCAGCTTATGCTAGCAGTAGATATTCTTTTACAGCTTATCCAAGTATTTCTTCCAGTGATCAAGCCAAAACTGATTTCATCTTTCACCTTGATCATTCACATGTTTGGATTGAACATGCAATTGGAGTTCTGAAAGGAAGATGGGCCAGCTTAAGGGAAATTCAAAACCAGCTTCAAAATACCAAAGACACAAAGATCCTCATCAACTGAATTATAATTTGTGTAATCCTTTACAACCTTCTGTCTGACATAAAAGATGAATGGAGGAAATATTTGAAGAAGATATTCCTGATCCTCCTCAAGTCATCCCTGTCTCATATTGTCCCTCATCTTCTGCCATGAGAGAGCAGATTCTACCCCTCAAAATTGATATCTTTGATCATTGATCAGTTGCACATGGTTTTTAAATAGGTAAAAATCAATGTCACAGTGAATTTTTTTTTTCAACCAAGAATCCTAGGCTAAATCAGGTTTTTTTTTGGTGGACTTGGATAAAACAACGCAAAACCCCCACCTCATACCTCACCCCACCAAACCAATGGTCCACTCCTTTCTCCTCCTCAACAAACCAATGGGTAAATTCCTTCCTCCTCCTGAAAAAACTGTCTCACTGACCACTTCCACCTCAACATCCACCTCTAGCTCAATTGCTCATTTTTTGCTCAGCACTCTGCCCCAGGTAAGCAAGTCCGCCTCCCCTCCTGCTGATCCTTATCCTCCTCATTGATTAATTGATTGATAATTTAAAAATTTATTGATAAATCAATTAGAAATTGACCAATCAATCAATCAATCAATTAGCAATGGACCAATAAATTTATTGATTGATTAGAAATTGAACAATCAATTGAAAAATCAATTGATCAATCAATTGACCAATCAATTGACCAATAAGTTGATCAATCAATTGACCAATAAATTGATCAATCAATTGACCAATAAATTGATCAATCAATTGACCAATAAATTGATCAATCAATTGAACAATAAATTGATCAATCAATTGACCAATAAATTGATCAATCAATTGAACAATAAATTAATCAATCAATTGAACAATAAATTGATCAATCAATTGATCAATCAATTGACCAATAAATTGATCAATCAATTGACAAATAAATTGATCAATCAATTGACCAATAAATTGATCAATCAATTGATCAATAAATTGATCAATCAATTGACCAATAAATTGATCAATCAATTGATCAATAAATTGATCAATCAATTGACCAATAAATTGATCAATCAATTGACCAATAAATTGATCAATCAATTGACCAATTTATTGATCAATCAATTGATCAATAAATTGATCAATCAATTGACCAATAAATTGATCAATCAATTGACAAATAAATTGATCAATCAATTGACCAATAAATTGATCAATCAATTGACCAATAAATTGATCAATCAATTGACCAATAAATTGATCAATCAATTGACCAATCAATTGATCAATCAATTGACTAATAAATTGATCAATCAATTGACCAATAAATTGATCAATCAATTGACCAATAAATTGATCAATCAATTGACAAATAAATTGATCAATCAATTGACCAATAAATTGATCAATCAATTGACCAATAAATTGATCAATCAATTGACCAATAAATTGATCAATCAATTGACCAATAAATTGATCAATCAATTGACCAATAAATGGATCAATCAATTGACCAATAAATTGATCAATCAATTGACCAATAAATTGATCAATCAATTGACCAATAAATTGATCAATCAATTGACTAATAAATTGATCAATCAATTGACCAATAAATTGATCAATCAATTGACCAATAAATTGATCAATAAATTGACCAATAAATTGATCAATAAATTGACCAATAAATTGATCAATCAATTGACCAAGAAATTGATCAATCAATTGACCAATAAATTGATCAATCAATTGACCAATAAATTGATCAATAAATTGACCAATAAATTGATCAATAAATTGACCAATAAATTGATCAATCAATTGACCAATAAATTTATCAATCAATTGACCAATAAATTGATCAATCAATTGACCAATAAATTGATCAATCAATTGACCAATAAATTGATTAATCAATTGACCAATAAATTGATTAATCAATTGACCAATAAATTGATCAATCAATTGACCAATAAATTGATCAATCAATTGACCAATAAATTGATCAATCAATTGACCAATAAATTGATCAATCAATTGACCAATAAATTGATCAATCAATTGACCAATAAATTGATCAATGAATTGACCAATAAATTGATCAATCAATTGACCAATAAATTGATCAATCAATTGACCAATAAATTGATCAATCAATTGACCAATAAATTGATCAATCAATTGACCAATAAATTGATCAATCAATTGACCAATAAATTGATCAATCAATTGACCAATAAATTGATCAATCAATTGACCAATAAATTGATCAATCAATTGACCAATAAATTGATCAATCAATTGACCAATAAATTGATCAATCAATTGACCGATAAATTGATCAATCAATTGACCAATAAATTGATCAATCAATTGACCAATAAATTGATCAATCAATTGACCAATAAATTGATCAATCAATTGACCAATAAATTGATCAATCAATTGACCAATAAATTGATCAATCAATTGACCAATAAATTGATCAATCAATTGACCAATAAATTGATCAATCAATTGACCAATAAATTGATCAATCAATTGACCAATAAATTGATCAATCAATTGACCAATCAATTGATCAATCAATTGACCAATCAATTGATCAATCAATTGACCAATCAATTGATCAATCAATTGACCAATCAATTGATCAATCAATTGACCAATCAATTGATCAATCAATTGACCAATCAATTGATCAATCAATTGACCAATCAATTGATCAATCAATTGACCAATCAATTGATCAATTAATTTACCAATCAATTGATCAATCAATTGACCAATCAATTGATCAATCAATTGACCAATCAATTGATCAACAAATTGATAAATCAATTTACCAATCAATTGACCAATCAATTTATAAACCAATTGACCAATCAATTGATCAATCAATTGACCAATCAATTGATAAATCAATTGACCAATCAATTGATAAATCAATTGACCAATCAATTGATAAATCAATTGACCAATCAATTGATCAATCAATTGACCAATCAATTGATAAATCAATTGACCAATCAATTGATAAATCAATTGACCAATCAATTGATAAATCAATTGACCAATCAATTGATCAATCAATTGACCAATCAATTGATAAATCAATTGACCAATCAATTGATAAATCAATTGACCAATCAATTGATAAATCAATTGACCAATCAATTGATCAATCAATTGACCAATCAATTGATAAATCAATTGACCAATCAATTGATAAATCAATTGACCAATCAATTGATCAATCAATTGACCAATCAATTGATAAATCAATTGACCAATCAATTGATAAATCAATTGAAAAATCAATTCATAAATCAATTGGTCAGCCATTGATTGACTGCTAATTAATCAACATTAAGCATGCTGACCCCCTGCCCCTCCTCCTCCTCCTCTGCCTCCTCCTGCATGATTAAAATATCTGGCTGAACTTTTTTTTTTTTTTTTTTTGGGGGGGGGGGTTGGCAAAGATTGACCAGTACTTTTTAATTTTTTGTCTATGTTTGTTGATGATCTACCTCCATTAAAGCTCACTGATGGATGTTTTTTTCTTTTTTTCTTTGATTTGATGCAATGCAACACATCTTTCAACCCCTTGCTTGGTCTAAAAATGCCATTTTTACAGCCACCTAATTCTTCTCCCACTAAAATAAAAATTGAATTATTTGGATGGGAGCAAACAAGATGGAATGAAATCATTTCATAAGCATACAGGGAGTCAACAATAATAGGGCTTGTTGGCAAAAGAGGGCTCAATTCCAAGATTAAAAAATCTATTTGGAGATAGAAGAGGTAGGTATCAATGAAAAGGTTGTGTTGTCTGAGCAAAGGCCTCGGAATCTGTATCCTGCCATCACTGCCAGAAAAAAAACCTTTCAAAATCCCTCCCCTGAAGAGTTTGAAAAGGTCAAACAGAAAATTAAACTGTTCCATTTCTTCTCCTCTGGAAATGTATTTTCTCACAATTAATTGAACCATGAGGCTCTGGTTGCAATAATTGAATTAGTTTCTTTGAATAAACTCTCTGAAAATGAGAAGAAGGATATCAACTTGGTCACTGCCTTCCTTCACCAATACACAAAATTTGTCAACATTGTTGGTCCCTCAAGATTGTGGGGTGGGAAAATGTGGAAAATTGGATGGAGAAAATTGATGCACCCTTCTGAAATATTTGGAAAATATTTGAAGAAAGCTTCTATTCAATCTTCTCCTCAAGAGTTTTCTTTTTTGAACCTTAGTTCTGACAAGGTATCACAGATTTTAGGACAAATTTTCCAAAAATTAGCTAGACTGGCACATGATTCCAACCATCAAACAATGCTGGAAAACAATATTCCCTCTTTCTGTTCATTGGAATCTGGATCCTTCCTCACTCCTTTTGACTGTGCCCCCCACATCACCTTCACTTAAAATTCCTTCTACAATTCTCCCCACATTGACAAATGTGGTATCTCTTCCTATTCCTTTCTACAGGTGGTTCCAACCAAAAAGTAAAATGGACAAATTATCAACAAGGACAAATATCAAGTATCTGATTTCCAATTTGTTTTTCCTGACTTGGGTTTTGGAATTCAATTAAAACAAAAAGGTATTGTCAACGTGGTTTGGGAATCAAACAATTACAAGCACTGTAATTTTCCTGCTATGGAGACTGCCACCCATACTAGGATGGCCATGTCTATGAAAATAAACAAGACTACTTGAAACACTTGCAAAGACATGAAAAGCGGTGAAATGTACTCTAGACCAAAAAATGTAAATACAAGTAAAAAACCTTTTTTTATTGGTGGGTTTAAAAATAGAATCAAACATTTTTGTATTTGAAAATGAATTTTTGGCTTTTATTTTGAAAATTTTAATGAAAATAAATATTTTACAAGCCAAGCAATTGGGTAAGTTTCTGTATTTATTCCACTTTCCTTCTGCTACCAATACAAGCCATGGATAATGATAACCTGTTTTTTTTTCGATTGCTAGTTGTTCCCTCTCCTTTTACAGTTTCTATTCCTGTTGGTCTTTCTCTTTTTCCTCTTTTTGAAACTCCTGCTATGCCTGTTTCAATTTACACTTGGCATCCAATTTCTTTTGATGAGCCAAAATATCAGCTTTCTGATTTTGAAAATGAATAGCCAGTTGAAAATCCCACTTCTCCTTTCTAAAATAAAATTTTTCAGATTCAATTTGTGATTTCCTCGTTTTTCAGAAGGAAATAGGAATGAGCTTGATTTTGAAAGAAAGGAGATTCAATAAATTCACTTACTTGAATTTTGCTTCTCCATGATATCTTCAAAGCCCAAAAAATTGGAAGTGTTCCTCCTCTTTTGACAGCTATTTGGGTTGAAGAACTTTATTGGAATTGGAGGCCTTTTTATTTCCATTTGCAGAGGAGGCTTTTGTGGAAACATAATCACTCTCATTTGGAGTTAATGTGGGAGGACCCATTGGCTTGAGTGTTTGGCCATTCAGAAATGGATGTTTCTGTTTTTTTTCAATCTAAATTAGTCAGGATTAACCATACAGAAGAGAAAAGAACTGCCTTCTTTACTTCAACAGGCTTTTATTTCAATTGAGATAGTGGAATAACTTGCTCCTCATTTGACAAGTTTTTAAGTTCTTCCACCCCAGGAAGAGAGAAATCCAAATAAGGAAGTGAGGGGTCCAAGGAAGGGTTTGAATCATTGATCAATGCTGATGTAGACATGATTGGAGCTGGTTGTGTTGGAATATCCTCCTTCACAATGGATTGGGGCCACTCATAGGTTTTTTGGGATCATCATTGCTAGGCTGATCATCCACAGCCAAGTCCTCAGCATCTACTGAATTGGATTTTTGGGCCTTGAAATTAGCTAGAGGGTTAATGTTGGCCTTATTTCAAAATATTTCATCCATATGAATATAAAAAGGAAAAATGGAAAACAACTTATCAACCACTGAGTTGATTCCCTTGACTTCATCCAAGTTTTTGATTCCAAAGCCATTCAAAATTGACATTGAGTGGGCCTTTTTATAATTGCCTTGATAGTTCTTGAATTGCTCCAGCATCTGTTTGGATGAAAGCTCCAGCTCATCTTTTGCTTTATTCTTCATTCCATTGGCCATCAAGAGATAACCATTAACCTTAGACAATGGAGGTTGGCCAACTTGTGTTTTTTTGTTAGATCCAAAGCAAGCATCATAGTTGGAGGGAATTTGGAGCCAGTTTACCAGGATGATTTGATCAGCTCTCTTGAACTGAATTAAGCCTTTGTGAGTGGATGGGGGAGGATTGTTTGATTTAGAGTTTCTTGTGGATGCTTGCTTGGGGCTATTTGATTTCTGTGTGGACTTGCAGGGGGAGCTTTTCTGAGGGGCCATTTGAAAATATTAGAGGTATGAAGGGATGAAGCAATGAGAGTTAGTATGTGATTAAAGCAATAAAGTGATGAGGGCAATGAAGCAACGAGGAAAGCAATGAAGAGATGATTGGGATGAAGTGATGAGAGCAATGAATCAAATTTTTTGGATGAGGTTGGAGGTAGAATTTTTCTTATGAGGTCAGAGGTTGAAACCAGGGGTGATGACATGGAAAGATGTGTGTTTGAGGTTTTGAAAGCCTTTAAATACTTCACTTGAAAAAACCCATTTATTTCCAGGTAATTCTGACACATCTGATGTTAAATAAGTGGGTTTTTTGATTTTTAAGGGCGGGTTTCAAATGGCAGATTTGGGTTGAAAACTGCCATTATAAAATGGAGGGTTTGGTTAACTCTGATACACCATATTTAAGGTGTGATATTACATCAAAAAAATCACAAATAGATAATTTAAACATATTTTATTGTTTTTTTAAATTTCTGAAAGCTTAAATCACCAAAAAAAATTAATTCAAAAGGCAAAGAAAAAAGCTAACAATTCAATTTGAAGTTTTTTTTTGAATGAGTTTTTTTAAATGAGATTTTTAATGTTTTTCAATTCTTCAGGAATTAAAAAAGATTTTTCAAAAGCTTTCCAGAGACCTAGCTACAGGGCTGCGGCATCAAATTTTCAAAAAAAAATAAATTCTTGAAATGCCCATGAAATAAAGAATTTTTCTGTGTGGGGGTTACATAGTGCAGATGTAGAAAATCCGTGATTTAAAAGATTGCACCTATGATAAAATTAATTCCTTATTTTATTTTCCAGAATTAATTAATTAACTGGTTGATTCTATCTATTAACCAAAACGTTATGTAAATTGTAGCTTGAAGTGTTTGGCCAAATAAATAGGTTATAATGAAGAAGATGGCTGGTTCCAAGTCAGAAAAGGGGTTTTCCAAGAACTTGAATAAAAAACAGCCCTGAACCAGACAATTTTTGGAGGATAAGGGGAATATTCAAAGATTATCTCAAGCATCAAGGCTTCCAAAAATAATTAGAAAATTCCAGTTTCAAAATGACTCAGTTCACAAAGCATGGTGTAAGACTCCAAATGGTGCTAGGCCGTGGCAGTTCTGTGGAGGGGAAAGTTTCTGTTTAGGCTGCCCTCCTGAGCATTACAAAAATATTTAAATGTAAAAAAGATCAAGGTACAGAAATTTTAAGTGCGGAATCAAGTAGTAAGGATTAAGTTGGATAATAGTTGGTAGCAATGGAAAAAAACTATCTGAGGCAAGATTATGTGGGAGATATTTCAACAAAAGAAGTTTTAAAGTTTGTTTAAAGTTCAAAAGAACAAAGCTGTTTTATGTAACAACGCCCACAAGCTAATAACTCTGGTTGTCAGCAGAAGATTGGGGATGATCAAATCAAACCCCAACCAACCTCCAGGTTCTCAATGAACCTGCCCAAATCTCCGCAATCAAGCGCTTGAAGGGTACCAGATAACTGAGGGTGGCCATACAAGAAAAAGCAAAATGTTTTGAGAAGCTCTAAAAGCCACAGAAAACCAATTTGAACAGGGATAACCTCAACAATTCTCAAGGAACTCAAGCGTAGGCTGGCAGAATGCAACTTTGAAAAATAACAGAGGTATATCACTCCAGGTTTTAAGATTAATAAAATCTCTTCAATCAAAGGTGATTGGCTCCCAAAAGATTATCAAGAAAGGATTGGGACCAGTATGGTCAGTGGAAGGGATCAAAGAGTGGTGTAACACACTCTAGAATTCCAACAGACAGAATTCTCTTCAACCAGCAAGGCTATTGGTTGGTGATAAGGATCAGGCCACAGAGGGGCAAAGGCTCAGGATAAAATGGATCAGGGGGCAATCAAAAGATATACCCAGGATAATGGTTATTAGTTACTATGATAACGGGGGGACATATGCACACACTCCCATGGATGATTCAGAAAAAGGTAGGGGAGAGCCACTCCTTTTATGGGCCATGGGTCCCTGTAGACTATTTACAAGTGACGCAGATAGAGCAGAAAAACAACAATTGAATTTTTTTTTTTTGAAATGGTGAAAGGATCAGGAGGTCCATGGAAGTCCAGTGTACCCTGATTGATAACCTCCCACAGCTGGGGTGAGAAGAATGCTCACCTTGTCATTCCTTGCGTCCTTCTGCGGACGGGCGCGCAGGACAACCAATAGATCACCCCCACCCAAAGATGGAAGGGGGTGAAAATAAAGAATCCAAGGCTGTCCGTGGACGGACGCGCGCAGAAAACTAACAAAATTTTTCTCGCCCCCACCCAAAGACAGAAGGGGTTCAATTGGATCAAAGGAGGGTGGGTCAAACAAACTCGCGTTAGTTGCAAGACTACTGTGCAAGAAGGTCGGGTGATGAGCCAACAATGGGGGGATGATCAATATGCGGCTTGGTTTTGTGACCAAGGTTGTGGTTGCTCAATGTTGATCAAGTGACCTTGGGCGGGTGATCAATGGAGGATTTGGAAGTCTGGGTGACAAGAGGAGGGAGGCACTTTGTAGATTGGCCGTTGGACAGAGGGAGTAATTGATCAAAGAAACCAGCCAAGAGCCTGGGATTGGAGTTGTTCCAGGAGTTCTGAGGGTGTTGGTGGATTGAATCAATGGTTGGGAGAAGGAACTAGGGGACAGCAGGTTTGAATTGACAGGAAAAGGGAGGGATGATTGCAGTTTTGAGGCTAACTAGAGCTGGTGGTTGAGGGGGGATGACCAATGAATGGCCATTGCCGTTGATGTCGACAACAATGCCGGCGCTGGCAAGGGTCAAGCCAAGCCCAGCTGGTCTTCACCCGCGCAATTTGGCAAAACAAAGGAACAAAGCAAGGAGGAAAAGGATTGAACAAAAGACCTGGGAAGTTGGAAACCCCAGGGAACCATCCCTTAGCCGCTGTGAGATGGGGAAGCTGGAGTATCTGGAGGCTGAAGAGAGCTGATTCAGGTAAAGGAATTTGATTTTTTTTTTTTTTGATTATGAAAGATAGCTAAAAAAAAATCATAGAAAAATCCTAAAATTTTCCACACTGGTCCTGAGGTGTCCAGTTTTGGTCATCACAATGGCCAAGCCATTTCCAAAAAATACAAGAACCCTGTTTTATTTATTTCTTCTATGCCTGCTGCCTGCTATTCTTTAACACCTCTCACCTCTTCAACATCTGAATCCATGTTTCCTGAACCCATCTATCTGCAAATTGAGAACTTCCATTGGTATTATATCAATATGAAAACAGTTGATGGGGTCAGACTAATTCCTCCTTACATAACCAGTCAGTAATTAACCCCTATGAAGGCTCTGGCCTGGAGGGGATTCTTGCAAAAACTGTTGAATCTTTATAATAGGTTTAATAAAGGAAAAAAGAAGAATTGGGTGTTCTTTTATTTCTTTGAATTTTTTTTCCTGATTTAGTTAAATTATTTTTTCTATTTTCTCACTTGTATTGTTCAATATATCTCAAATTTGTTTCAAAAATATATGAAAGAAAGAAAAATAAAATTCTCTCAAATTTATGTATTTATGAAAAACTTTGCCAAAATACCCTAATTTATTTTTACATTTACAATTTGTCTACCATGATCATAATGTACATGTAATGTTCAGGAAAAGGAAAAATATGAAGGGGTCATCAGACATTCTGCCTATGCCAGAACACTAGATTTCCAGGAAAGGATTTTGAACTTAGCTGGAAAACTCTAGCCATGAAACCACCAATAATTATTTATAACAGCCAGAAACATTTCATAAATTGAAAGGTAGCACACCAAAAACCAATAAAACCAGAAAGGGAATTTTTCAAAATTTTTTTTTTGCTTTAATTATAATGGTTTCCAAAGGTTGAATTTTCAACCCTCAAACATGGAATTTGGTTATAAAACACCACATTGGTTGGTGTGTGGCAGAAAAATTCAAGTTTCATCTGTATTCTGCATACTGGCACCCCAGAAAATCTGGCATGTGGATGTTCAGTTGCTAGGAGGAATTTCTCACATGCCATGACACTATGGCATGTGTAAACGTATATGCCACACCAGTGGCATGTGCAGTTGCACATGCCACCTAATGGCCAAGGATAGCAATTTTTAACCCAACACACAAAGCAGCCAAATATCAATGGACTATTACAGCCTAGGCACCCAAAAATCCTGTTCTTTGAAAAGCTACACACCATCCTTTTCTGGAAAAACTAACATGTGAAACCATACACACCATGGATCACTGATTTGTACAACCCCACACCAATAATAATGTTCCTGGGTTTTATCTGGTGGTGTGTGGTTCCATGCATGCCAAGTTAATTTATGCCTGGGGTGTGCAAACAAAAAATGTGGCATGCCATAAGTAATTTTGTGGTTTCAAAATATCTGGTCCCTATTTTTATTCCTATTATTCCTATTGGTTTTTTAATTAATTTTTTTCTTTACTTTAATTTTTTATTAATTGAAAATTAGAGTGAAAACAAATTAATAAGAAAATCCCAGAAAATAAAAAATCAAATTAAAGAAAATAATAATTAAAAAAAAAACAAATCGGTTATAATTACACATTTATTCCAGAATTTTTTACAGAGGGGGGGGTTAATATTTGAAAAATATTTCAGGATTGTCAATTTTAATTTGAAAAATATTTCACACTACTTCTTCTCCAAGATTCCTGCCAAATTCTTTGATGGTTATCATGGGAATTCTGAGATTTATTTGAAACACTGCCTTCTTCAAAATCAAGGCCAATAATTTAATTTACAAACAAATTTTATGAAAAAAATTGTAAGATTTGAATGGAAATAAAAGAAAAAAATATTTCATGTATTTTGCCTTGAAGTTGCATAAAATTGGGAACCAATAAAAATATCTCAGAATATTTCTGATTTGAAGAATCCCCATTCAATAATTCATTGAAATGTTCCCACAAGTGGAATTCAGTTTCTCAAATATTTTCAAAATCCCAAAGTCTCTACAAAGGCCTTGAACATGGCCCGATGTTTTTATTTCTTTCTTTATAATTCAAAATTGCATCTTCTCCCAAAATCTGTTTTTTTCTGTCATCCTGTTAGTTTCCAAGGGACCTTTTCACTTTTAGTTACTAGTGGTGAAAAAAGGAGAATAAAAAACATTTATTCTTGAATGAAAATATAAACCCTTGAAAAAAGTCAAATTTTACACATGCTAGAAAAAGATTTTTTGATCAAGATTGGTATATATTCAAAACACAAACAAACTTGAGTGAAGAGGGTCCAGATAATTTTTCATTGTAATCCACCTATCTTCAGAGTTTTTCTGAAGGAAAAAAAAGATTAATTGAAATCATCAATCTCAATAAAAATATCCTAAAATATGATTAAATTTGAGGATGTGTTATAATCAAAGATTTGTTCAATAAGAAAACAGTAGAGTAAAAAATTTTGTGAATAATAATTCATGCTATCTGTTAATAAAGCATAATTATTTCAGAGCTAGAGAGTTTTGAGATTAAAGAGGTTCTTTAACACGTTTAAGAATTATTTTCTATAACACATTTAAGAATTTTTTTAAATAGATATTATGCAATAAAATCCTTTATTAAGGTCTAGAAATCATGAACCAATATTGAATACTTATATCATAGTAAATTTTGGTTTTTAGGACATGAAATATGTAGCTATGAATTAATGAATGTGCCTGGGGTAAAAAAAAATTAGGTAAAGCTGGTATTGAACCTTTTATGTCATATATGTGACTTAATCAGGGATTACAGATTGTTTTTAAAAAATTTCAGCATCCTAGATTCCAAGGGCCTTTTTCCTTTTAGCTACTCAAGTTGATAAAATAATAATAAAAATATTTATCTTTGAAAAAAAATATAATTAATCATGTAGTAATATAGACAATGCAAGAATAAAATGGTTTTGCTTGGATGAGAATATATTCCAAGAAAAATAAGAACTTCAAGATGAACCAGACCACTGTGGGATTCTAATTGTCTTGATTTGTAATTTAATTTTAATTTTAATTTTAATTATTGAAGAGAATAAACAAGGAAATGCCACAGAAATTTTAAATATAAAAATATAAAAAAAAATTTATGTTTTAATAAAAAAAAAAAAAATTTTTTTAAAAACAATGAGTCAAATAAACAAAATTTAGAAGGAAGGTGGCCATCAAAACAAGGAATTTTGCAGAGTTGCATGCCCGCAGCTGCATTTTTTAACAGAAGGAATAGCCCCCCCTCTCTCTGCCTTTTCAACGTGGGCGGGGGGGACACACCTTCCAATGCCTTCCCTAAAGATATTAAAAGAAAATCTCCAAAAGGCATGATATTAGTAAAAATTTTTTCACTCAATTTCTCAATTGGGGAATTTTTAAATTTTCTTTCATTTGTTTGATTTTCTTTCTGAGAAACCAAGAAAAAAGGAATTATTCTAGGAAAAAAGAATGCTGAAATCACACCTTTTTTTGAAAAAAGGCATGGATTTAGTAAATACCAGGGTGCAAATTCATCCCAGGTCATAATGAATCAAACCAAAACATGATTTTCATATAATCAGCCTACAATTACAGAGTTCTTGACTCATTCTAATTCAATTAGGGGTGCAAAGACCATTTTAAAATATTAAATATGTGTCAAAGTGAATGTTCTTCATTCTTGGACATGATGGGGTGTATCATAGTTAGAAAAACTGCTATTAGAAATCTGCCTTTTATTTTGGCTAAACCCGCCATTAAAAATGATGGGTTTCTGAAATACACATACCCCCTAACTGGTGGATTTCAAAAATCAAATGCACCATTTATGCAGCTCTCAATCAACATTCAAAACCTCATCTACCTTTCCACGTTATCCAATCACATGAACTGCTCCATCTTCACCCTTACAAAGGCTCCCTCTACCTCCATCAGCCTGGTTATTCAAGTCACTCAAGATGTGCAACTTGGTTGTTTGAGATTATCAGTGATCATCCTGGATATCCACAGCAATGAGGAACTAGAAGAGCATCAATCACATCAGCTATGGGTGCTCATGCTTCTTGATATCTTCAAAAGACCTCTTTTTCCCCGCCCAATCATGATTCTTTCAATCAAGATTTCCCCATCTGCGTCACCCATTCAGTCTAGAATCATCCCCAATCCTTAATTTTCTTTGGATGAATAACTTTTTTGAGCAGTTGTGCCTGTTTGGGAGGCTACTATGACGCCTGCCTAGGTTATTATTGAAATGGACATTACACCAACAGTGCAGAACTCTAAACTCCCACTGCCTATGGTTTTGGTTGCCCATCTTATGGTGTGAGTAGAGATCTCCAACCCATCCTGCCTTTCCCCTCTTTCCCTCAAAAATAAAAAAAAACCTCTGAACCAGAAAGTCACTAAGTTGGGCTTGAAGGCTTTCTTTTTTTATATTATTATTCCCTCCTCTCTTTATTGATTTGTTATATAGTTCCATAAAAGAAATCTTGATGCAAAAATTCCACCACCATCACAGGAATCTCAGAACATTGGTCAGGCAACCACCACCACCTTGGGCAAAAAAAATAAAAGCAAGGCCATGAGTTTGTTTGTCAAAGCCTTTGAAAAGAACCCATCCATTAATCTCTCTATCCTCACCTGGAATCTAAGAAGTGGTTGTATTAACAATGTATCAATCTGCTCTTCACTTGGGTTGTACATGTATCTATTCTTTTAATTGAAGATGTTAAGGGTAATTGATTGAAGTGGTTTGATGATCACCAGACTTGTAGATATTGGATTTGAAGTTTGGGATCAATGTATTTTAGAGCATTTTTGGCATAGGTTCTGACAAAGATTGTGGAGGCCAGACTCAAGGATTAGTTTTGGATTGGTCTTGAGTGATGAATGATAAGTCTATAATTATACAAGAGGCTCTTGATGGTGAAATGGGTCATGATGATCAACAATAAGATATTGCAATAATCTGGCCACTTTGCAAGAAGGACTGCAAGACAAGCAACTATTCCTCTGGATAATCAAACAAAAAAATGATCAATGATTTAAACTGAGTGAATCTAAATTCAACAAACCCCCAAATGTCATTCTCAAAGGCAGAACAGGTAGAAGAGGAATCATGGGGCAGGTGATGGATGGCTGGAAAAGGACTGTAAGATCTCTTGAGGAGAAAAAATTGAAGATGATCAAGATGATCTAAGAAATCCAATTCTATAGGTAGATTGCATGTATTCACCACCCTGACCCCCATGATAAAAACCACTGGAAAAAACCGGCTGGATTGTGTATTGAGCCAACATGGATCTGAAACAAGAACAAAACAAATGGAAAACCAAGAGCTCATCACAAAGGTAAAGTCACATATTTCAAATCCTCATCCCAGATGGGTCTATTCTAGCTCTTCATCAAGATTTCAATCTGGAGGCTTCATGAACCCCAAGAGCTTGTCCAAGAATTGAATTATGAGAAACACTAGACCATCCCCAAGATTTGGTGAGGAGATGAGGACCCCAATCATTCATGATACATACTAAATCCTCCACCCCAATTCCTCCTTTCCCAAAATAGAAAACTGTAGTGGTTAGTTTCAAGAAATTGTGTTCTTGATTTACTTCTTGATTGCCAAGTTGCACAAATGCTTGAGCAACAATTCAGGGTTTTTTTGGGGGGGGGGGGGTGGATGTGATTGTTTGAGGTTGGTTTTTTTTTTTTTTTTTTTTTTTTTTTTTTTTTTTTTTTTTGCAAGTCGCATCGCACACTATGTATAAACAAAACATTTACTGCCTCCACATACTGGAGGGGAGTGAATAGCGCTGAGCTAGCCCCAAAAGGGGAAATACAATAATGACCCAGAATAGACATGATAAAGGTTGGGTTTGCAAAGTTGATAGATCAAGATTTATGCCAGAATGTGAGTAAAGAGAGTGATCAGTATGAGAAAGAGAAGGGTGGATGGGGGAGCTGTTGGACTGAGCATTGGGGGCTTACATCTCCTGAACAAATTGACCAATTTGTTGAAGTTGAAAGACAACTCAACCAATTGGTTGAAGTTTAAAGACAACCCAAACAATTGGCTGAAGTTGAAAGACAACCAGTTAGATGAGATTAAGATTGTACAGTGAGTGTATTCTGGAACAACAATTGAACAAGAATTGCCAGCTGGTGACAATGGTAATCAATGAATCCTGCGTATTGGTTGATAATTGATTGCCTAAGAATCGGAGGAGTTTGTTCAAATCTAAGCAGATCAACTCAATGTTGATGAAATTACTCTTGAAGATCTCCCTCAGACTTCCCAAGATGAGCATTGATACCCCTGAGTTCTTGAGCGCTGTGGCCGCTGTGGTGATCAATTTGGGAAACCTCATAATTAAAGCAAAAAGTTGAAAATTTCTTATATAAAATCTTTCATCCTTCAAAAAAAAAATTGAAAATTTTGTTTGTGTATGGCAAGCTTTGAAATTTTGCTTGCCCCAACTTCTTCCTTTCCTAGTGTTCTAGGAAGGGCCCCTGGAATTTTCAAATCCCCAGGCCCTGTGTTCAACTCCTTCTCATTGTGCTTGGCATCCAATTATTTTTTGGTCAAGTGTGCAAACAATCAATCCAATCATCATCATCATCATCATCATCATCATCATCATCATCATCATCATCATCATCATCATCATCATAATCATCATCATCATCATCATCATTATCATCAGATCATCATCAACACTCCCATCAATCCTCATCATCCTCACCCTCAATCCAACAGAAGATTAACCTCCAATCTATGCTCCATTGCTACTCCAAGTAATCATAGGGACTAATACCAACACAGCCTACCTGGCACTCATCTGACCATTATTGCTTGTCTTTAAAGCGGCCATCTTGCCAATGGTTGCCTTGCTTTGACACTGGTCCCTTGGCCAATCAACCAACAAACAATGATCCGGCCAATGAACGCAATTGTTCATCCTCCAAACCGCCTCCTCTCACCCTTTTGATTGAACACTTGTGGTTGCTCATCTTGCTTTTGCGCAGCTCTTTCAATCATCTTGCACCCCCATTTGTCATTGCTTTTGCTCCTTCTTTTTCTCATCCATCTTGCATCTGCGTTTGCTTGCGGTTGCCTTGCCCCTCACTGCGCCTGCTTTCATCATCTGCTCAGGCCTGTTGCTTGCCTTGCAGCTTTCTGCCTCTCATCTCCGCCGGTTGTGGTGACCAATTTGGGTCACCTCAAAAGAAAACAGAAAGTTTTCAATTTTTATTTATATAATCTGTCATCTGTCTATCAAAAAAAAGGGTGATGTTAAAATTCACAGCTCCAGCCGTGTGGGAGTCATGTAGGGCCCTCAACGCGTGGGGGCCCATAGAATACTCCATATAATTGATAATTTATAATTTATAATTTATAATTTATAATTTATAATTTATTATTTATTATTTATTATTTATTATTTATTATTTATTATTTATTATTTATTATTTATTATTTATTATTTATTATTTATTATTTATTATTTATTATTTATTATTTATTATTTATTATTTATTATTTATTATTTATTATTTATTATTTATTATTTATTATTTATTATTTATTATTTATTATTTATTATTTATTATTTATTATTTATTATTTATTATTTATTATTTATTATTTATTATTTATTATTTATTATTTATTATTTATTATTTATTATTTATTATTTATTATTTATTATTTATTATTTATTATTTATTATTTATTATTTATTATTTATTATTTATTATTTATTATTTATTATTTATTATTTATTATTTATTATTTATTATTTATTATTTATTATTTGCTATTTATGATTTAGTGGAGGCTACACAACTTGAATTTAGTTGTTTAGCATGCCCTACGACTCAAATGGGACATGTAGCATCATTTGAGCTGTGCACATGGCTCTTTGAGCTGTGTACACGGCACTGTAGCCATGAATTTAACATTAACCAAAAGAAAAAAGAGAAATTTTGGTTCCATATGGCCTGCTTTCAAATTTTCTTATCTCCAACTTCTCCCTTTCCTAGAAGTCTAGGAAGGACCCCTGGGGTGTTCAAGTCCTCACACCCTGTGCTCAACTCCCTCTCATTGCAATTGGCCTTCAATTAATTTTTTGGGCCAAGAACACGCAGATCATCACCATCACCAACATCATCTCAATCATCATCTTAATCTGCCTCAAATCATTACACATCATCCCTACTCTCAAAATCACCAAAAATACAAATGACCCATCTACATCAAACATCAATCCTAAGAGAGACTATCCAGCTCATCTTGATCTCAAACTCTTCTCTTCCTCTTGATTCTCAAACTTGATTGAATCAGATCAACTCAAACCAGATAAGATCTCATACTCCCATCTATTTTAATCCATCATAGATCATCTCAAAAATCCAAGTCAATTGTTCAAATCAATCCAAGACCTTGCTTGTTCAATCTCAAATCTCATCTCTCAAGCCTGGTAAAACTAAAACCCAACAACTGCATTTGAATTACCAGTCATCATCCATCTATTGATCATCTTCCCCAAGATCATTGCTCACCCAATCCCTTGTTGGTGGATGTTGGTCATGACCCTCTTTTTGGACCGGCATCATAGTCATACACTCCTCAAAATTGTTGATCCTCATCCTCCAACCGCCAAGGATTGGAAATTGCTCCCAATTGATCTCAATCTCAATCTGACTCACCCGCTCACCATCACTTCCCCCTTCTCACCCCCTTCCACTTTTGGATGGGGGTGGGTGTTGTTGTTGTTGTTTGCAAGTTTCCATGGACAGACGCAAGTCACGGATGGGGGTGAGATCTTCTCACCCCAGTTGCTGAAGGTTAGAAGGGAGAACTGGACCCCCCTGATCCCCTTATTAAAAAAAAAAACTTTTTTCCGCTATCATTTGTGTTATCTCCCTGTAAGTAGTCTATAGGGTCTCTTTCCCATAAAAGGAGAGGCTCTCCCCTGCCTTTTTCCAATCCATCCATCCATTGCATGGATCAATCAATAAATCTGTGGGAATCTTCCCCTTTATCCTAGTAATCCCACATCCTTATGCTGGATATATCTTTGATTTCCCCTTGATCCTTGAGCCTCCATACTCAAATATTTGATCATTCCTCTGTGAACTTATCAGTTATCACCAACCAATAGCCTTACTGGTTGAAGAAGAATTAATTTGATTGGATTCTTGAGTGTGTTATACAACTCTTTGATCCCTTTTTCAGCAATACTGCTCTTGTTCATGAAGAAGGTAAAGTAAAATGCTGCGGTTGAGAGTATTGAAAGAAGCTGAGGAGGAATCTTATGAAACCAAGAGGAGCGGATCTGGGGAGCCAAGGAGGGCACTCTGGTTCAAGGTAAGTAATAACAGATGGTGTTAAGCAACTTCAACAGGCATCACTATGTATAGACTAATTACAGGATGGCTGACAAGTGGTTGGCAAGGTGAATTTAAGAAATAGGTTTAATAATCATGAGTGTGAAACATAAGATATCACAATATAAAGAACATTGATAGACACAGATGACAGTATGGTTGCACTCAAGATTAAGGCAACACAAAGATCAAGAAGAAATTCTAACAGATCATTCTTTGATTTCCCTTCTGGAACCGGTCACGTTTGAATGAGAGGTTTCTTTAAGCATGAAACCTAGAGTTTTAAACCTCCCTTATTTCTTTGAAGTTGAATTTTTCTGCGCTACTCTTGAGTCCCTTGAGAAGTTTTGGGTTATTCTTGTTCAAATCTTTTATTGCTTTGCTTATAGAGCTTCATAAGACAAATTGATTTGTTTTGTACAGCCACTGGGAGTTATCTGGTACCCTTTAAGCACTTAATTGCGGAGAGCTGGGAAGGTTCATTGAGAACCTGGAGGTTGGTTGGGATTGAATTGATCTTTCCTAATCTTCTACTGACAACCAGAGTTATTAGCTTGTGGGCTTTGTTAGTTACAACTGCCTTGTTCTATTAAACTCTGAACAAACTTTAACTTCTTTTTTTCAAGTCTTTCCTGAATCATCTTGCCTCAGATAGTGTTGTCAAAATCTACCAATTAATATCAAACTCATCCCTTCCCATTGATTCCTTATTCACAAGGTTCTGGACCTTGATTTTGGTTAAAATTAAATATTTTTGTAAAAATCAGGAGGGCAGCCTAAAAAGCACCTTTCCCCTCCACAGAACTGCCTGCAGAAGCACAATTTGGAGTCTTAAATTGTGGTCTGTTTCCCCCTTCTACTTTTCTTCCTTTTTTTCATATCATGTTCATTCTTTTGGGCTTCTCATCATTTATTCTCTATCTGTCAAAATAAAAAAAAATCCGCTTTCATACCTAGTTGTAGATATCTGTAGGCCTCTTGCCAAAAAAAAGGGACTCTCCCCTGCCTTTCTCAATCATCCATGGGAGTGAGTCTGTCTATCCCCCCACCCTTATTCAAGCAATAATATCATCTGTCTTTATCCAGGGTATATCTATGATTTCCCTCTGATCCTTGAGCCTTTGAAATCAAATCTCTGATCTGCCCCTCAGTGGCCTTATCCCTTATCACCAACCAATAGCCTTTCTTGTTGAAGGAAAATTTATTTGGTTGAATTCTTGAGTGTGTTATACCACTCTTTATCCATTTTTTTTGACTATACTGGTCTTGATCATTCCTTTGATTGTCTTTCCAGAATCAGTCATCTTTGACTAGGACTTTTTATTAAGCCTAAAACTTGGAATTTTAAACCTCCCTTGATTTATTTGAAGTTTCATTTTTCCACGCTACTCTTGAGTCTCTTGAGAAGTGTTGGATTATTCCTGTTTGAATTAGTTATTGCTTTTCTTCTAGAGCTTAATAAAAAAAAATTGATTTGTTTTGTACAGCCACCCACATTTATCTGATAACCTTCAAGCGCTTTATTCCAGAGATTTGTGCAGGTTCATTGGGAACCAAGATTTTGGTTGGGTTTTAGTTGATCATCCCCAATCTTTGGCTGAAAACCAGATTTATTAGCTTGTGGTTTTTTTTAATTACAACTGCCTTGTTCTACTGAACTCTGAAAAAAATCTAACTTATTTTGTTCAAGTCTGTTTGCACAACATCTTGCCTTGGATATTGTTGTCCTGTAGCTACTTTTTACTATTGAATTTATGTCTTCCCCATTGATTCCTCATTTACAAGTTTCCAGAACTTGATTATGGTTACATGTAAATAATTTTGTAACACTCAGAAGGCCAGCCTAAAAAAGCACCTTTCCACTCCAAAGACCTGCCTGCGGCCAGCACTTTTTAGAGTCTTACATTTGGTCCCCTAGGCTGGAATCAAACCAGCAACCTTGGAAGTTACAGTCCCAAGGTTTTGGAATCAACTTTGAAATCAGATACTTTGCCTTTTTTTTATTTACTGTTTTTCTTTTTTTAGATCTGATATGTGGAGGCAACTTATCCCCAAAAGTATTTCATCCCAATTATGCACCATCTGGGCATGACTTGTTGTTTTTTTTAAAGCCCTACTCTTGCCACACTCTGAGCCACCTTGGAATTCTTCTCTTTGGATCCTCTGGGAAACTTTGTTATTAGAAATAAAATCTACTGGTGCCCCCTCCACCTCTGTTCAGGCTAAGATGGTCAAGATCAAACATCAGAGCAAGAACTTAGGATTCAGTGGGACAAATTTGGAACGGTTCCTGGAATCTTACAAAATGGCTGCTGAAGTGGATGGGGCAAGTGAATACAATATGGCCTACAAATTACAATTTTTTATCTCCTCTGAAGAAGTCATGGAAGTAATTGAGTTGTTCAATGGATTAAAATCCCATCACTGGATGCTTCTAGGGGAAGCAATGCTGAAATACTGGGAAAAATAGATTAAGCTTGATTTACTTTGCAGGACTTGAATGCTCTTGTCTCTCAGTGGAGGTAAAATGGTGGTATCTCTTCAGCATCTGAATATCAGTCTTTCAGGAAGTCATGGGACCCAATCCAATCTTAACTCATCCAAAACAATCACATTTATACAGCGGAAAAAGTTTGTTGAGAGGAAATCTCAGATCACACCTGCTTCACCCTCACCTATGCGGGATTCTCCACCATGTTGCATGCCTGTCACAATCTATTAACATCTCATCTTGACTCCACCTCTCTCAACCCTCCACTTAATTCCCATTTTTCACACTCCTCACCCATCTCTCATCTCCCCAATTCCCATCTTCTTTCCTCTGATCCAAATCTCATCCGCTATATCATCTGCTTCCATTCACTCCGCTTCTGCTTCTTCAAATTCAGCTCCTCATCCGCTTACACTGACTCCGCTTCTCAAACTCTCCCTTAAACATCAACATCTTTCAACCTAAAACTAAAACCTCCCAATCAACAACATCAACATCCCAATGTACAACTACAACCCACATTGCTAAATTTGACACTTCTGCGTCAAAGTCAATTTCCTCTCTCATTCTTGTTCACTTGTGAGATTTTCTTCCTTATTCAGAAATCTCCAATTATAACTTACTCACTTTGATTCAACCTTCTCAGCCTGTCCACCACGTTCCATTATTTCTGTCCTAGTCCATGAATTAAAGATTTTGTCCTCATCCATTGTCCTCAGAGTGAGATACTCTTCTTCATTTGCTATCCTCCTATTTTTCATTGTTCTTTTGTTGAGGCTCTTCCTTTTAGTCTGTTGGTTCAGGTAATTCAATTCTTCAAAATCTTCACGGTGTGGTGGTCTTTTATAGACGCAAGTCGGAATAGGCTGCGTGCTGCGCGCTCAACAGTAGTGGTGGGCTCAGCAGGGGAAGCGCCCTCAGCAATGGGTGCGGCTTTGCTGCAGCAAGTTTTTCTGTGGGCTCAGCAGCAATCAAATTGGGCTCAGCATCTGGAGGCGCAGGATGGATTGGATTGGATTGGACAGATTGCGCGGGGATTCTGCATTGCAAGACGCAGATATGGATCACCCAGATATATCTTGGATATCTGGAATTGTGCGTTGGGCCGATGCAGACATGTGCGGGGGGCTCCGAGTTGGGAGCAGCACAAGGCTGTTTCATGAGAAGGACAAACCGGGTGGACAAAATTGCAGGCGGGTAATACAGATGGATATGGGATATGGGACATGGGATGTGGGTTATGGATTATGGGATGGGAAGGATAGAGTTGAGTCTAGGGTTCTGTGATTAGGGGTTGCATTTCATTATTCTTGCTTGTTTCTGGTTGTACTTAGGTTAGGGTTGAGGGGTAGGCTACTTAAGCCGCACCCTCAACCCGGATAACATGGAGCATTGGATCACAGAGGATTGGTTTCCATAGGTTTTGGAAGAATCTTTACTCTTGATTTTCTATCTCTCAGTCAAAGGGTGAACAGTTGCACTCAGGGTTTACAGATGCAAGGGATCAATAACTTCCAAACTTGGAACTATTAAAGAAGAAGTCCTCTTCTGAATTGCGCATCTGGGGGTCTGGCCAGGAAGTAATATTTTTTTCCTTGTATCTTGAAACTAGCAAGCAAAATTTTCCAGTACAACCCATTGACCATTGCAGGCTCATCTAAAATTACCCCCACTCCTCTTCCTCCTCCTCCTCCTCCCAATTCTAGGAAGCAACCCTCATCAGGGGCGGGATACGGTGTCCCTTGTTCCGACAACGGCGCCAACCACAAGCCAGTTTGCATCAGGCTGCAGGACTATCCTCACATCTGGTTCAACACTGAGGAAGTTGGGAAATTCCTTGCGCAATACAAAGGAATTGCCAACGCAGAAGGTGAAATGGGTTTGGATAAGGCTTGGCTCATCTTCCTCTTCATCAAGGACAAAGAGAAGCTTTGAAACATGGAGGAGATGGAAGGGTATGAGGAACTTGATTGGCCAAAACTGAAGGCGGAAATCTTGGTGCGGTGGGGAAGGCGCGAACCTTGGTTTTGGGAAAGAAACCTTGACCAAGCCGCAGCGGAAGCAAGCGCAAATGGCAGAGTCCAGACGTGGGCGCAATTGGGGGATTATGTAGCAATGTTCAATTGGATCTATTGTTACCTGGAAAAGAACAAGGTAATATTGGGACAGACGGGCGCAATGAAGAGGGCGTTTTTGGGAGGACTCAGTACCCCACTCCACGGGTAGGTGCAGCGGCACCTGTACCACAACAACTTGGTGAAGAGGTTGTTGGATGGGAGTATTGCGCTTCTTCCAGACATCCTTTTCATTTTTTGCGCGGTGGAAAGCAAGCTGTACTTGGAGGAACTGATGGAGGACACGGCAAGGTTGTTCCCAACGGGGCCAAAGAAGTCTGCTTCCCACACCCCGGGGGCACCAACGCAAGCTCCGGTTGCAGGCCCCTCAAAAACAGAACATGCTCAGGCAAACCCTTGGACAACAAGCCCAGAGTTTAGCAAAATGAAGGAATTGATGAAGGATTTATGGATCTTTCTGAGTTGAATTTTGTCTGGGTTGCGCAATCTGCCTCCTCACCTTGGGGGAGCGCTTCTGTTGTCAAATCCGCCCGTGTAATGGTTATTGAATTACTGCAGGGACAAGGGGCATTGGCGGTTGGGGTGCAATAAAATGACAAAAGACCTCAAGGCAGGATTGGTTTGACCGATGGGGATGGGATTCATGTTCCCAAAGGGCAAGCGGATCTCCTCCAAACCTGGGAATCTGACTGTCATGGAGCAAGTGTGGGCGCAAGGACAGGAATTGGAGGTAACTGCTCAAGCTTTGCTGGGGATTTTCACCAGTCCTGGGGTATGAAAACCACTGCGCTTGGAAGCGGAGGTGAGGGTGTTAGCAACAGAGGAGTTGGCGGCGGTGGAAAGGATTGATTTGGATGCCAAGAAATGGATACTTCCGGCAGCTCCTAATCCAATTGCGCCCATTCAGAAAACAGATGGATGGCTGGTGAATACGGCGGGGAAGAAGAAGGCAGTGGAAATTGTGCGCAGGATGATGGAGAATGAAACAACTATTCCCTTGACCTTGAAGGAGTTGGTGGCGGTGTTGCGGGTTGTGGTAGACAAGATGGTTCAAGCGCTGAAGTATTGCGGGCACAATAGGATCCCTCCAACGGTGCAACAGGGTAAATTGGATTGAGATGACGCGGAGCGCAAGCTAGCAGGGATGAAATCAGTTTCAACTCCACTGGCTTATGTTTCAATGAAGATTTCTGGAATGAAGGTGTGGGCGCTTGTGGATAGCATTTCTATGGTGAACCTCCTCCCATCCAGATTGGTTGATGAAATGGGATTGGTTTGGCGGAAATGCGCAATGGGGCTTTGCGCTCTTAACAATGGGGCATGTTTCATGGATGGGGTTGTAGAGGAGGAAGAGGTTGAGGTTGCAAGGGTCCGTAAACTACTTTCTTTTCTATTGGTTGATTGCAGGGAGGCTATTTTAGGACGGCCATTCATGTTTGGGTTCCAAGTGCAAATGATATTTGATCCAGAGGTGGGGACAGAAGTTTTAATGGTGGAAGATTTTTCCGGTGGGAAATTCAAAACCACAATCTGCAATCAGGGGTTGGGGAAGTGGATGGGGGATTTGGTGAGAGAGGAGGAGGAGGACCCTGGCGCAGAGTTGGTTTGCAAGGGTGGTCTGGAGGCGGATTTCAACTAGTCAGCCAAGGTTACCGCACGGAGAAAGCTCTGGCTTTGTGCGGGCGGTCAACCAGTGAGGAGCAGGTGGGGAGAAGGAAGGAAGTGCGGGACGCGCAAGCACCAGAAGTAAGTTCCTTTCCTCAGTGTGCATTTCTGGGAGGTACTTCACAAAAACACTATCATTTTGCAACGCTTGTGAGCAAAGTCAAAATCCCCAGTTTGGTTTTGACTAGGACCTGTGGTAACAGATGCATGTGAATGGCGCGGTGCAATGTTGGAAAGTATAAGCCAGTCGCGCAAAAGGTCCGTCCCCAGAACAAAGCAATGCTGCAGGATCTGAATGGACCACTGCAACCAATCCCTTGGTTGCAGGACCCTTGGGAATCTCCACTGAAGGTGTCAGGATGGGCAACACAATTGGAGGGGATTGCGGCCCTTAACTTTGGACCGCCGGACTGGTTGAGCATGGAGAAATGGGATTTGCTGACTTTGGTACTTGTTCTCCAGGAAAGAGAGATTCTGTTTGGACCTGAATAGCCCGGACTGTTAAAGAGCAAGATAGGAGACCCTTATGTGATTCCAACAGTTTTGCAAAAACCTTGGCATATCAAGCCAATTCCAATTCTGCGGGTGGTTTGGGGGCCCTTCTTGGAGCTGGTGCGCAAGTGTTTGGGGATGGGTGTTTACAAGCATTCAAAATCAAGTCACTTGATTCTGATATTTGTGGTGGTTAAGCAGGATGGGAAGTCACTACGGATTGTTCATGATCTGCAGCATCTCAATTTGTTTACAATCTGAGATGCAGGACAGCCTCTGCGCATGGAAGAGTTTCTGGAATCTATGGCAGGACGCAAGTGCTATGGGGTGGTGGATGTGATGGGCGGATAAAATCAGCATAAACTCAATTGGAGTTTGTTTCCAATGACTGCCTTTGAAACCGGGTTGGGCAGGATGCAACTGACGCCGCTGCCGCAAGGTGCAACTAACTTGGTCGCAGTTTACCAAGTGCAGATGACCTGGATTCTGAAGGACAATCTTCTGGAGGGGGTGCAGATCTTCATTGCCAATGCGGGCATAAAAGACCCAAAGATGGATTACAGAGGGGAAACCTCTACAGATGCTTCATAGATTTTCCAATTTTTCTGGGAGTATACGCGTATGCTGGAACAGATCTTGTTCTGGATCAAGGAAGCAGGACTTACGTTGTCAGGGAAAAAGTTAGCAGTCTGCGTGTCCGCGCTGGAGGTTCTAGGAAATGTGGTGGCTTCCGACGGAAGGCGGATTGCAGAAAAGAAATTCAAAAAATTCCTTGAGTGGCCAACGCCAAAGACTGACTTGCACATTCTCCAGTTCTTGGGATTGTGTAGCTATGTACAGATTTTCATCAAGCGGTTTGCAAAGGTTGCTAGTCCTTTTCAGGCATTGACTTGTAAGGGCGCAGAGTGGACCTGGGGTTGAAACTGTGACATCACCTTCAACAAACTCAAGGAGATTGTTGGGCGCAATATTGTACTGCAGGACTTGGATTATGATGCCAGAGGAATCAAGTTGGCTGTGGATTCAAGCAATTTTGGCGCGGGGGCGGTGCTGACCCAGCAGGATGAGGGGAAAGATTGTCCGTCTCCTTACAAGTCCGTTACGTTTTCACCAACAGGGAGACGGTACTTGCAGCCAAATTTGGAACTTTACGGGGTCACTAAGATTGTGTGGAGGCTGCAGCATTTGCTATGGGGGATTCAATTTTTCTTCTGGTGGATGTGGAGGCGCTGGTGCGGATGATCAATTTGCCAACGCTTTGGAACACACCTATGACCAGGCGGGTTGCATTCCTTGAGTTGTTCTCTTTCATGGTGGTGCATGTTCCAGGGAAGGCCTTTACAATTCCGGATGCGCTGTCTTCGTACCCGCAGGATGATCCATACAAAGGCGCAGAACCACTGGATGTGGAGACCCTGACATTTAAGGTAGGGGTGATGGAAGTAGGTGTGGAACTTCCGCTCCAGAATTCCGGAAGGTACTTGGTCCTCAGTTTGTATTTGTGGGATCTTTGTTTTCCGGATGACACACCAGCCAAGATTGTTTGATAGGAGATTGTTGGGTGCAATATTGTACTGCGGGACCTGGATTATGACGCCAGAGGAATTAAGTTGGGGGTGGATTTGAGCAAGCTTGGCGCGGGTGCCGTGCTGAACCAGGAGTATCAAGGGAAAGATTGTCCGGTTCTTTACGAGTCCATTACGTTGTAAGACTCCAAACGGTGCTAGGCCGTGGCAGTTCTGTGGAGGGGAAAGGTGCTTTTTAGGCTGCCCTCCTGAGTGTTACAAAAATATTTAAATGTAACCAAGATCAAAGTCCAGAACCTGGTAAACAAGGGACCAAATGTAAGAGGATAAAGATGGTAGTAGTTGGTAGCTGGGGAAACAACACTATCTGAGGCAAGATGATTCCGGGAAAACTTGAATAGAAGAAGTCAAGGATTGTTCAGAGTTCAACAAGACAAGGCAATTGTAAGTGACAATGCCCACAAGCTAATAGCTCTGGTCGTTAGCAGAAGCTTAGGAAAGATCAACTAAATCCCAAACAACCTCCAGGTTCTCAATGAACCTGCCCAACTCTCCGCAATCAAGCGCTTGAAGGGTACCAGAAAACTGTGGGTGGCTGCACAAGACAAAGCTAATTGTTTGATGATGCTCTAGAAGCAAAAAAATAACTGATTCAAACAAGAATAACCCAACACATCTCAAGGGACTCAAGAATAGCGTGGCGGAATTAAACTTCAAAGGAGTGAAGGGAGGTTTAACACTCCAGGTTTTAAGATTAATAAAACCTCTTCAGTCAAACATGACTTGTTCCAGAAAGATAATCAAAGGATGATCAGGACCAGTATGGTCGGATAAAGGGATCAGGAGTGGTGTAACACACTCAAGAATTCAATCAGTCAAATTCTTCTTCAACAAGCAAAGCTATTGGTTGGTGATAAAGATCAAATATCATGGTTTGAGTATGGAGGCTCAAGGATCAAGGGGCAATCATGGATATACCCAAATTTTAGTCTTTAGATAAAGGGGAATGAGACCCCACAGATAATTAATTTCAAGATGATGGTGATGATAAATCTCCTTGGTTAGGTTGCCATATCTCTCATCCCCTCCCAAAAGGCAGGGGAGAGCCCCTCCTTATATGGGCAGGAGGCCCTGTTAGACTATGTACAAAGGATTCTACAAATAGAGCGGAATTTTTTTTTTTTTTTTTTGAATGACACCTAAATAAAAGAATTGTAAAAAATTTTTGAATTTTGCGCATCTGGTCCAGGGTGTCCAGATTTGGTCACCACAATTTTCAGGCCAACAGAGAGCTGGTACTCACAGCCAAAGTTGGAGCTTTGTGGGGTCACTAAGATTGTGTGGAGGTTGCAGCATTTTCTATGGGGGACTCAATTTGTGCTTCTAGTGGATGCAGAGGCGCTGGTGTGGATGATCAACTTGCCAACGCTGCCAAACGCACCTATGATCAGGTGGGTTGTGTTCCTTCAGTTTTTCATTTTAACGGTGGTGCATGTTCCAGGGAAGGCCTTTACAATGAAGCACGCACTGTCTTGGTACCCGCAGGATGATCTGTACAAAGGCACGGAACCATTGGATGTGGAGGCCCCAACAGTTAATGTAGGGGTGATGGAAGTAGGTGTGCAACTTCCGCTCCAGCAGTCCAGAAGGTATGCGGTCCTCAGTTTGTATTTGCGGGACCTTTGGTTTCCAGATGACACGCCAGCCAAGATTTTTGATTGATTTGGCGGAGAGTGGGAAATTTCTACCTGCAGGAAGGACAGCTTTGGCTGCGGAGCGGGCCGGTACTGCTCATGGTCAGCACGTCAAGGGCGGATCTGGAGGTGATTCTGGGAAGTCTGCATGACAATCTTGGCCATTGCGGCAAGCTTGAAACACAGAAGAGGGTGTGGGCAAGGTTCTGGTGGCCAAGGGTAGTATGTGCAGTGCAGGAATGGGTGCGTTTGTGTGAAGCGTGTCAGAAGCGGAGCGCAACATTACCTTGGCAAGTAGGTATTCCCACCAGAGAGGATGCCTTGTTTGGGCAGGTTTCTCTGGATGTTGTGCACATCAAGGCAGGTAAGTTTACGTACCTCCTTGTTGTGTGGGATGATCTATTGGGATGGGTGGATGCGCGGCCGCTGGTGAAGCTCTTGGCAGAAAAAGTTGGTCAGTTTCTGGAGGAAGATTGGTTTGTGCGTTACGGATCACTTTGGCTGGTAATGGTTGATGGGGGTGCAGAGTTCTGGGGACGGTTGTTGGAGTTGGTGCAAATTTGCGGAGCAAAGTTTGGGCAAGTGATGGAGTACTATCCGGAAGGCATGGGGACAATTGAGTGTGGCCACCAGCCAATGAAGGACACAATGGGGAAGCTGTGCGGCAAGGATGGCAAACAGTGGCAGGAAACCCTTCTGGTCATTCTATTTGCAGATAGGGTTTTGGTGAAGATATCAATGGGTTATTTGCTGTACAAGCTGCTATTTGGGCAGCAACCCATGCTGCCAGTTGACATTGAGCTGAAAACTTTTCTGGGTATTGAATTGTGGAAGTTTAAGATGGCCACAGAGCTAGTTGAGGTCCGCGCCAAGGAACTCCTGCAACAGGACAAGATTCTTGAAAAAGCGGCTGGAAGGCTGAAGGTGACCCGCACAAAGTCCATCTTCTACTTGGACAAGCGCTGCGCGTATAAACTCCAGGATTGGTTGCAGAAGGGGGACTTGGTTGTTCTTTACAACCAGAGCCTGAAAACTCAATGGGGGAAGCTGTTTTCTAATTGATGTGACAGGCCTTTCTGCGTTACTTCCAAGTTTTCCTGAGGAAACTACCAGTTGGAGGAATTGGACAGAACACCGCTCAGACAGAAGGCCGCGGCTTTGCATGTTAAACAATTCTTTGCGCAAGGCTCAACTTCATTTGACAAGATGTCTGGGTTGGTTAGCAAGGGGGATGATAACGCAGATACTTCCTCCAAGGACAAGCCCGCGCAAAACATCTGGAAAAGTAAACAACTGCAGACCGCTGTGGAGAGCAGCCAAGTTGGGGAGGAAGGTTGGATGATTAGGGGATATGAATGTATTTGGTGATGGGGTGCTCTAGCCTGTTCACAGCCAGACTAACTAGACACCCCAGAATGTTTGTTTTCTTATTTTCTTCTCTCTGGGTTGGCTTCTGGGATTATTTCTGGCTATAGATGGTTTCTTTTAGGTGCGGGAATGGCACAAAGCTGGGTCCGCCAATGCAAGGACAAGCCCTGCATCCAGATGCAAAAGCATGTACCATTTCAAATGGATGATTCAGGGAGCTAGGAAGGCTCATTGTGTGGTATGGATGTGGGTTGAAGAGCAAAGGCGCAGACTTGGCAACGGGTTGGTGCTTAAAAAAAAAAACTCTTTCTTTAGGTTTTCTTTGGTTATCTTATAGATGGAAGGTATGGATGGGTTTGGGTGGATTCTTTTTATTTATCTCTCTGAAGATTGTGTGCGCGCATCTGGTTTTCTTTGTACTCTCTCTGCTCTGTAGATGGGTATGGGGAACTGTGTGGCAGTTTTTCTGGGGTGGTCCAGGTACCTTGAGCGGATACTTTTCACTCTCAGGGCTTCCTCACTCTTGCGGGTTGCTCTCAAAAGCACGGATCTTGTGCGCAGATGTTCTTACTCTCACCGGATACTCTGAGTGGCGCGGATCCTTCTCACTCTCACCGGTTGCTCTCCAAGTGTGGATCTTGCGCATGGCTCTTATTTCTCTCACGGTTCTCAAAAAGCCCGGAGGCTACTCAAGATGGCACAGCAAAAGTCCATATCTTTGCAAATGGGCGCAGGGATGAAGACAAGATGGGATGAAAGGAAGAAGAAAGAAAGGGGGGGGTGATACGCCTATGCTGGCCAAGTCCTCATCACATCCTCCACGTCTGCGCAAGCCGCGGCGGCTAGGAGCCAAAGGCCGCAAGGACCTTGCGTTGCGCATTGGCGGTGTGCGCCTAAGGAACCAATAGGAATCTCTGGAGGAGTTTGTCCGCGTTGTTTACCATTGCCTCAAACCTTGCCAAGGGGAGAGCTGGAACCAGGGGGATCTCTGGGATCTGGGGAGTTGCGGCCGCCAGTTCCAGTGATAACTCAATCACCACGGGAGACAGCACGCGCAGAGGCTCTGGTGATGACCTGGGAGAAGGTGATGGTGATTGCGGCGGTGGAGATGATGCCAGAGGAGGAGTTGGTCTTGGAGGAGTGGGAGGACGCGGAGGTGGTGGAGGTGGAGCTGGCCTTGGTGGGGGTGGAGGAGGTGCGGCCGGACAGTTTGGAACCCTTGGGTCCATTGCCGGTACATTCATCTGCACCCACAGGGCCCACTCATGCACCGCGTTCTGGAAAGCTGCAAAGTTTGGGAAATCCTGAAGCCTTGGAGGACCAGCCTGGAAGAACGGCAAGCCCAAGTTGTGGCTCTTGCGCAATGGAGGGTTTTGCGGGGCGCATTTTGGAAAATTGCAAGGCAAGCCGGGCGGGGTCCACTCATTTCTCAAGATCTCCTTGTTGCTCAAAATCACAGAGGAGTCACAACGGGTCCTCTTGAATGGGCAACCTTGGGGGTGGTCGCGCGGCATTCCCTCTGATAGGGAAAAGGGGCTGTGTCTGGCTTGGCACGGGTCACAGGCGCGCCCACCCAGAAGGATGCGGCACAAAAGGCCATTCTGGTTGCAGTAGGTGCAGGAAATGATTGGTGAAGGGTGTTGGATGAGTTTTTTTCTTTCTTTCTATGGTCTGATGAAGGGGTGTGGTTGGAAGTGGTATAGCAGGGGTATAGTGGGGGCAGGTGAGATAGTGGTGGATCTCTGGGGACAGAACTCAATTTGGGGGGGATGTGGTGGTCTTTTATAGACGCAAGTTGGAATAGGCTGCGCGCTGGGCGCTCAGCAGTAGGTGCGGGCTCAGCAGGGGAAGCGCGCTCAGCAATGGGTGCGGCTTTGCTGCAGCAAGTTGCACTGTGGCCTCAGAAGAAGTTGAATTGGGATCAGCATCTGGAGGCGCTGGATGGATTGGATCTGATTGGACGGATCACATGCGGATTGCACATTGCAAGACGGGGATCCAGATTGTGTGGATATATCTTGGATATCTGAAATGGTGCATTGGGCAGATGCAGACATGCGTGGGGGGCTCCGAGTTGGGCCTGGCGCAAGGCCGCGTCATGAGAAGGGCAAACTGGGTGGACGTAATGGCAGGCAGGTAATACAGATGGATATGGGATATGGGTTGTGAATGACGGGATGGGAAGGATAGGGTTGAGGCTAGGGTTCTGTGATTAGGGGTTGTATTTCATTATTCTTGCTTTTTTCTAGTTGTAATTAGATTAGAGTTGAGGGGTAGGCTACTTAAGCCGCACCCTCAACCCGGATATCATGGAGCATTGGATCACAGAGGATTGGTTGCCATAGGTTTTGGAAGGATCTTTACTCTTGATTTTCTATCTCTCAGTCAAAGGGTGAACAGTTGCACTCAGGGTTTACAGATGCAAGGGATCAATAACTTCCAAAATTGGAACTATTAAAGAAGAAGTCCTCTTCTGAATTCCACAATTGTTAAAAGCCAAACTCAAACTTGCACCAACCAACCAAACCACCAACGGCTTCACCTGGACCAGCAGATCTAAATTCCCCACTTCTCAAGACTCTTACCGACTCCATTCCCATCCTCACCAAATCTAAATTTTTTCTATGGCACTCCAAACTAATGAAAATCTTTGCTCTCAAGGGAATAGCTAAGTGGCTTCAATCATTCAAACCCAAGAAATGCCCAAATGATGTTAACCTGGAACTCTTCAGATACATTTTTGCCAAGCTGGACAACAGGACTTATATCAACTGTGTCAAGTACTATAACCTAACTAATGGTATCAAATTATGGAAATTGATTAATTAATTATATGCTTCCTCAAAAATGGCTAATTGATCCCAAGTATTCTTCAATTTTTTAAACCTACAATTTGATACCAAGTTTTTTGACAAGTTCTTCACGGAAGTGAAGGCCTGCCTGATTCAATTCCCAAAATAGGAATCCAAATGGACAATGACATAATTGCCTACCTAATCCTTTACAAGTTCCCTCCTCAACTTGAGCATCTCAAAACTACAATTACGCACTCCCTTGGAGACTCAAAAATTGGTGGAGACCTTGTGCTTTGGCACCTGAATCAGATAAAAAACAACATAGCTGCCAGTACCTATGCCTTGGCCATGATGAATAATGCAACAAGACTGGAAGTCATCAAGTGCAAGTTCACATGGCACAATAATCAATTTTCTCACCCCAAGAATTTGTGTTGGTGGTTGTATCCACACTTAAGACCAGGAAAAAATCAGAATTCAAGTAAATCTCATAACCCCTCAAAACCTGTCAATACCAAAACTGCCTCTGCAAATCTTTCTTTCACCTTTGCAATGACCAAATCAAGACAACTGACAAAAGAATCTATCATTTTGGACTCAGGAGCCTCACAATCAATTTTCAACTCTATGGAATTCTTTGAAGATCTTGAGAAAGACAATACAGAAATCCAAAACGGAAAGGAGAGCACTTCCCTGACTTCCAAAGGCATTGTAACCTCCAAAATCATATCAGATAATTGCACAGTATTACTAAACAAATCCCTCTTTGAACCTCACCTGGCAGCAAATCTAGTTTTGCCAGGTCAGCTGTTAAACAAGGGTTGTTCTCTCCACCAATCAGGTCCAACAGGTTTTGTTGTGAACTTCCAAGGCAAAACAATTCTTTTTGGACAAATCAAAGACAACCTTTTGTTCATCAGATATTTCTTGCTTCCTCAGTCAGACCTTGCCTACTCATTCATCAGCTTATCCACCATTCATAAACGCTTTGGGCACATAAATATGGATCAGACCAAGCTTCTCTCAAAGGACTTTCATCAGATCAAATGGGAAAACCTGCCTTGCAAATCTTGCTCCCTTGGAAAAATCCATTGCTCATCCTTCCCCAACCACATTCCTTCTCATTCCAAACCATTTTTTTGAATTCATGCTGATGTCTGTGTACCAATTAATCCCATCTCCAAAAATGGAAACCAATACTTTCTTCTCCTCATGGACGAATACTCTTTCTTCAAAACCTGCCTCCCAATCAAAAACAAGTCTGACATCACTGATGAAGTAATCAAATTCATCAAGCTCAATGCCAATAAGTTTGGCTACCAACTCAGTCACTTTCACTCCAAAAACAGCAGTGAATTATTTAAATCTAGACTTTCCCCATTTCTTGCTGACCTGGGTATTGAGCACACCACTTCCAAAACATACACTCCGCAACACAATCCAATTGCTGAACACGGCAATTACACACTTGTTGAATTGACAAGGACCGCTCTTGTTGACATTTCCATCCTGGCCAACTTGTGGGATGAAATCTTGGTCGGTTGCAGCAAATTCCTCAATCTGGTCCCCTCCAAAACATCAAAACAGAGCCCATCTGAGCTGTGGCATGGAGTGAAACCCAAAATAAACCTGATTTGCACGCTAGGCTTGAAAACCATTGTCCTCAATCTGCGCCACAATCTTGGAAAGTTCAAGAAGAAGGGTTGGGAAGGTATACTTTTAGGCCAAAATCTGCATCTCAACTCCTACAAAATCTTTTTCCCCAAACTCAGAGAGACTGTCCGCTCAAAACATGTCAAAATCTTTGAGGGCATGAAATTAACTGACCACTCTTCCCCTTTTGAATGTGCCTTTGAATCTCTACTCAATCCTGATTCCTATCTTCTCAATATTCTCTTCTCAATCAATCACAAAATAAATCCATTACTCCAATCAACTAAACTACTGTCTCAATGCCCAACTCCCAAAAGACCTCACCCAACATCTCCAATGCTGACGCTGTAGAAAGCTCATCCAAAAGTGGCCAATCACTCTTTGAGTCATCCAACAAGAAGGAGGTCCTGAATCAATTAACCCCACCTGCCAGAAGCTTGAGAGATTGATCCACTATCCAACAACCACAACAATACGGTTTCCTCTCCAGAAAAATCCCTAAAAACTACAATGAAATGAAGCGCTCACCCTATTGCAAAAACTGGAAAAAAGGCATGAATAAGGAACTCAGTGGCATTGAATCAAAGAATTTCTGGACCCGCTGTCATAATTTACCTGAAGGAAAGAAGGCTCTCTCAATTTTCTGGCTTTATCAACTAAAAACAAAACCTGACAGAGATGGTCTCATCTGCAAGGCTATATTATGTGTACAGGGCTTTCAACAACTTGAATTCCTAGACTATGGCGAGACCTATGCTCCAAATGGTCAAATCACAACCCTTTGAAACATTCTGGTTTACGCCTACCATCATGGTCTTATGGTTTTTCAAATGGATATTAAATCAGCCTTCCTACATGCCAAATTGGACAAGGACATCTACATCAAGTCACCTCCCGGCTATGAAACCCCATTTCCTTTTCTGAAATGAAATAAGGCCCTTTACGGATTAAAAAAAGCTCCAAAGACCTGGTTTGAAACCCTTAAACATTGGATCCTCAGCCAGAACTTCATTGTCTCCTCCTCCAATCCATGCCTCTTCATCAACCACTCCACTCAAGTCTACATTTTCTGCTATGATGATGATCTTGTGATCATTGGCAACTCATACAACTCCAGAGAAGATCTCCAATCCCTCTTCTCTATATTGTACAAAGGACCTTTTTTGAGAATTCTTGGGAATTACATAGTCAATTCCCGATCCGGACCTTTTCTTCACCAACCAGCTCACATTGAAACTGCCATGTCTGAATTGGGACTCACCAATTCAAAACCCATCAATACTCCCATCAATCCAAACATTTTTCTCAAACCCGCTACAAACAATGATGCCTCCAAGTTTGCAGCCCTCAATATCAACTATTGTTCATCCACTGGCTTCCTGAACTTCATTGCCACCAGAACCAGACCTGACCTTTCATACGCTGTCTCTTCATTATCCTGATTCAAAGCCAAACCCAGTCTAACTCATTGGACTGAATCCAAACATGCCTGGCAATACATCAAGACAACGCGTGAATGGGGTTTTTGTCTCAAGGAAAATCTCTTCAACTACAATCTTGAAATTTTGAGTTATTTGGACAGCAGGAAAGACCCAATCTCACAAAGAAGTAACACCGGATATCTGGTGCTTCTTTATGGTTGTGTGGTGTCCTGGAACAGCAAGCTTCAGTCAACGGTCTTGCTTTCCTTAACCAAAGGCAAACTCAAATCTCTAGTTCTGGCAACACAAGAAAAAATCTGGATAATGAACCTCCTAAAAGAACTCAATCCCTCTCTTGCTCTTACATACTGCTCTCACATTGAAAATAAGGCCCTGAACAATCTCATCAACTTTGAATCTCAGCGCAATGCACTCAAGCACGTGGAAATTCAGGTCAAATGGCTCCGGGAACAGAAATCCTCAAAAGTTCTAGTTACTGAACTGTAAATAATAGGACTGGAAACCAGGACCAACTGAATTGCATAACACAGCAAGTAAGATTTAGAATCGTAAAAACAATGACTCATGAAGCACAAGTCAAAAGTAACCAACAGAGAGAAGAGCTGGCTGAGATGAGCAAGTCTTATCTAGAGTAAGTGAGAAGGAGAGACTTGAGAAAAGGCAGCCAGGCGAGGTGAGACGACCAGTTTGGAGTAGGTGATTTGCTTGATTAAGGACCAAGATTGCTGAAGTAAGTTCTTGCACAGAGCAACAATTTGCCAGATGAAGTTCTTACCATGAGCGGACTGGTCGCTTGTTGAAGTGACTTGATTGGTTGGCCAGAGGTTGACTTGCTGATCAAACTGATGAGCAGATTTTCGTCCTAAGATGGCTTGAATTGATTAATTGATCTTGAGTTGTTGACTTGGTTTTGAGTAGTACGTGATTGGGTTGATTTGATTGATTGATTAGATTTTTGATTGTTGCTTCAATCTTGAGCCAATGACCAGTTTTTCCTTGAGGTCATGAGCTAGCGCAGTGCGCTGACCATCAGATTGTTGAGACGGCAAGAGCGCGAGCGCGAGAAGCAACAGCGCGCTTGGGTAGTGTGCGCAGGATTGGAGATAGGAATGGCTTGCAGGTCCGATTTACAATGAGAACAGAAGACTCTGTAGTACTGTTGTGAATATAAAGATAAGTATGAAGGAAAGAAATGGAGATATCAGGAAAAGGAATACCAGTGTGAGAAGAATGAAAGAGAGGAGAACAGGAAAATAACAAATCATGGGATTAGAGAGAGTCAGAACATCAACACGACCCCACAACTCAGAGATCAGTGGAAGAGAGAGCTAAAAGAATTCACCAGTCTTGTGACTGACGTTTTGCTGGCCGCTTTTGTGAGGGCGTCTGCAGTAATTGACTGAGACGAGATCAATTTCACCTCGATGAGACTGTGCTTGAAGTTGTCCCGAAGGCTTTTGGCCTTGATGTTGATGTGTTTTGCTTTTGAGTTGGATCCAAACTTCTTAATCTTGTCATTGAGACCCTTTTTATTGATTAGTTGGAATGGGCATTTGAAAGAGCATCAATAGATGTCTTGGATGAGCTGTTGGAGCCAATGTGCTTTGAGGTGGCAGCTTGATAGGGCCACGCATTCAGATTTGGTTGAGGAGTGAGTTATGGATTGCTGGCGCCTACTTGTCCAATATAGCGGGCTGCCTTTGAAGGCACAGATGAAACCACTTTGAGAGAATCTTGAGACCGGGTTGTCTGCCCATGTTGCATTGCTGAAGCATACAAGTCTGTCTGAGATTGACCATGGTCCAAGCATCAGGGTGACTTCCTTTGTGTTATTCAAGTACCTCCAGACCCGCATCACCTCCTTCCAGTGGCTCATGCCAGGTTCTTCACAGTGCCTTGCTAGGCTTGACACAGCAAAGCTGATATTGGGCCTGGCAAGTCCAGCTATGAAGTTCAGCTGGCCAAGGGGTGAGCAATAGTTCACGTTCTGAGCAAGGAATTGGTCTCAATCCTCTTTTTTGGGCTTGCCAAGGTGAAGACCAGGAGTGAGTGGAGTCAACACTGGTCGACTTTGTTTGAGGCTGAGTTCTTCAATTTCTTTCTCGATGTGTAGTGGTAGGGACAGATGAATCAGGCCGTCTTTCCTGTCTATCTTCATCCCCAGGAGAGTGTTGGGAGTGTGTGCAGAGGAATGTTTGAATTTGAGGAGAAATTTATCTTTGAATTCTTTGAAGTTCCCGGCAACCAGAAGATCTTTTACATGAAAAAATACAAGACTTGTCTTGTTGTCCCCAATGTACAGACATGGATCGCATTCCGATTCTTGGAAGCCCTGGGCCTGAATCCACTTGCTCAGCATTCAATACCAATTCCTTGGTGCTTGCTTGAGTCCGTATAGCGAAGTTTTGAACCTTAGGTATTTGGATGAGCAACCACAGCCAACGGGAGTCTTGATGAAAACTTTTTCCTCCAGCTCAGAGTTCAGAAATGCCCCCTTCACATCAAGCTGGAGCATGTCCAGGTTTCTATTGGCCATGTATGTCAGGACTGCTCTTAAAGATGCTACCTTCCCAGTGGGTGCGTAGGTCTCCAGATAGTCTAGTCCATACCGTTGATTGAAGCCTTGCACGCACAGTCTTGTCTTAAGAATTGGGGCTTTGCCATAGGCATTGTGGTTGATCCTGAATACGGGAACCGTGTTAAGAGGATTGGTTACTTCTTTTTCATCTGAATCCTCCCAAACCTCTTGATCCTTGATTGTTTTGAATTCTTTTAAGGCTGACTCCTTCCATCCTGGAATGGCCATTGCCTCAGCAAGTGAAGAAGGGAGTGCCTTGGAGCTGAATCCATATTGATCTGGTTTGGTAAGCAATGCTTGGTTTCTCAGGTTTGGCCTAAGGTTTTCCTTGAAAACCAAGTTTGAGTCTGAGTATTTGTTGGAGAAGTTGCTGTTGGATTCCGCCTTGATGGCAGTAGTCCCTGCAGCGGAGGAGTCCAAGGCAATAGGGAGTGGAGTGGTCGGACTGGCAACTTGACTGTCATTTGGAAGAATGGTTTCTTGGTTGTTGACGGGGTCATTGATGAGGGAGGTGTTTGCCGGCTCTTGTTGATTGAATTTGAAATGTTTAGTGTTGATTATCTTGCCAGTCGACGTGAGAACCTTGTAGGAGAGGATTGATGGATTGAAGCCCAGCAGTACCCCAGGGGCCCCTTTTTTGCTGAGCTTAGATTTGATATTGGAGTCATTGATCGTGTAGGTCAGACTGGAGCCAATTGGCTTGATATAGGTTTTGGGCAGCTTCTTTTGGTGCATTTTCTTCCAGGGGGAATCCTCACCTTTCTCCTTTGGAATCTGGTTGAGCATAAGGCAGCAACCTTTAATCACTTTGTGCCAGCAGGATTTTGGGATGCTTGAGTCTGACAAGGTTGCTCAAACAGCCTCCATCATGGTCCTATTTGCCCTTTCCGCCCGACCGTTGTGTTGGGAGTGATAGGGTTTGCTTACAATTTGATTGATGTGGTGAGTTTTGTAGTAGTTTTGAAGTTTATGGTTCACAAATTTGCCACCACCATTGGAGACCACGTCTTTGGGATAATCATTTGTTTTTCAATGCTGGTTTTCTATCACAAAGATGAGCACGTTGTGGTGTCAATATATAGCCTTGGATTGGGAACTGCGTTGCGGCCTGCGCGCTCAGCATCTGGTAGGTCGGGCTCAGCAGTTGGGGTGCGCTTGTTCTCAGCAGTGGCCGTTGCGGGCTCAGCAGAAGGCGCAGCAGGGCAAAGCACGCAGCTGCGGGCCGGGTCTGACTAGGGGAGGCGGGCCGCGACCCGCTTGGGTGTCCAACCCAGTGATGGAGCCGGGCCAATCAGGTTCTCGGGCGGTTAGTTAGGGAAGGAAAGGGCGGAGCGATCGCGGGGCTATACCCGTGGACGGCCGCGCGCAAGCGCAGGCCGGCTACGGGACTAGGAAATTCACGACGGTGCGTTGGGCGGATACGGGCAATCGCGGTGAACTTCAAGAAGTGCGCGGCGGAGGGCCGCGCCGCAGGGGACAAACCGGATGCGTGTAATGGCAGGCGAGCAAGCGGAATAGGATACGGACAGGGTACAGGTTAGGATATGGGATAGGGTTTACTTCTTCATTGTTGTTGGGTTGTTCATGTGCTTGTACTTAGGTTAGGGTTGAGGGGGAGGGCTCAAATACCTTTCCCCTCAACTCCAGGTTGTAGGGGGGGCATCTTACCATTGTATCATCAGGAGGCGGGGAGCGGAAAAGGGAGCAGACTTAGGAAAACAGAATCCCTCCCCTCTTCTCTCCTTTTCTCCTCTTCAGGCTCTCAAAAACTTCTCTTTACGCTCGGTATCTAATCCTTACAGACTCTTCAACCCAAGAACTCCTGAACCTGCGGCAACTTCGTGAGGGATAACCTCTAAAGTTTCCACAACGTCCGCTGTGTTGCTCTTGGCTCTGAGTGGAAAACCCGCCAAGTACACAGAATGCAAGTCAATGAGGGTGAGAACATACCGGAAGCCTCCTTTTGAAGTAGGGTTGATGGGCCCAATGAGATCCAGATGGATCTTCTCAAAGCAGCTTCACAAAATTTCTTGTTGGTGCTTAAATGGTGCTTGGGTTATCTTAGCTTTGTTGCAGCTGAGACACTCAAACGAGTTTTTTTGCGATTCATTGAGCTTGACGTTGAGGAACTTTTCCATTTGCAACAGACTGGCATGACCTAAAAAACGGTGGATGGAGAAGAGTTTGGTGTTTGAGTAGTATGAGGTTTATGGGTTTTTGGCCATGTCAATTACAAACAGGTTGTTAATGATCAAAACAGAGAGCAGTGCTGAATTGGAATTGACCTTGGTGAGCTCAAAGTTGTGTGGATGTTTGCTTGTGTCGACTCAAAGATTTGCTCCTCAACTCATGAGCGCTCCCAATGAGATCAGGTTTACCATCAATTTGGGTACCCAGGCAACGTCGGACAGTATCAGATTAGCATCCTTGGTGGCCAAAGCAACTTTACCGCTCCCTTCAATCAAGATGGCGGCATTCTTCTTTCCGGTCTGAATTTTTTTGGTCCCGTTGCTCTTTTCAAGAGTGATGAAGGAGTCCTGGTCAATGATCATGTGGGTTGAACAGCTGGAGTCTAGAATGAAGCGCGTATGGTTGATTGGTTCTGACGACCCGTTTGAGCAGAGCCCGCAGAAGAAGTCGTAGAAGTGAGCTTTGTCTTTGGCTTTTGGTTTGCCTCTCTTTGGTCCTTGGTTATTGTGGGAATTGGCAGGCTTGAGTTCCGGAAATTTGAACCAGCATGAGCTGGAAGAGTGAGAGGTTACGGCTGGGTTGTGCTTCCCATTCTCGCATTGCGGTCCCCTGTAAAAGGCAACATTCACCGTCTCAACAGGTTCTCCTTTGGCAATTGATTCATTTTTGTGTTGAATGAGGTGATTGAGAACAAAATCAATCTTCATGTTGGTGGTGGAGTGCATGATCTTTGATTTCATGTTTTGCATTGAAGAGGGAAATTTGAAGAGGACAAGGTAAGGGATTATATCCAAGGGGAGTTCAATGCCAACCTGGGTCATCTTTTTAAGATAGACCTTTACTGTGGTCACAAAAGTTTCAATATTGCTTTCCCTGGATAGGTTTAGGAAGCCGTTGAAGACGTGAGCTCTGTTTGCAGACTGGGATGAGGCAAAGTGTTCTTGGGTTGAGATCCATATCAGCTTGGCGCCATCCTTGTTGGTGTCATTGATGATGTTGTTGTAGGAGTTGGTGTCAAGCTTGGCTAGGAGGTGAGCAACAAATTCTTGATTTGTGTCCTCATCCAGACAGGTTGAGTCATTTGTGTTCATGATATTAAACACTCAACATAGTTTGAAGAGTTTCTCAAACTTCTTCCTCCATATGCTGTAATTATTGGCTGTTAGCAGAGGCGTGGATTCAATGAGTGATTTGATAGCAAGAGATTTGTAATTGGTGGAGTCCCCCCCTGGTCCTGGTGTGGATGAGGTTGCCGGTTGATCCATTGCTTGATTGGCGCAGGCTTTTAACAGTGTAAATAATAGGACTGGAAACCAGGACCAACTGAATTGCATAACACAGCAAGTAAGAGTTAGAATTGTAAAAACAATCACTCATGAAGCACAAGTCAAATTTAACCAACAGAGAGAAGAGCTGGCTGAGACAAGCAGGTCTTATCTAGAGTAAGTGAGAAGGAGAGACTTGAGAAAAGGCAGCCAGGCAAGGTGAGACAACCAGTTTGAAGTAGGTGATTTGCTTGATTGGGGACCAAGATTGCTGAAGTAAGTTCTTGCATGGAGGAAGAGTTGCCAGATGAAGTTCTTACCATGAGCGGACTGGTCGCTTGTTGAAGTGACTTGATTGGTTGGCTGGAGGTTGACTTGCTGATTGAACTGATGAGCAGATTGTCGTCCTAAGATGGCTCAAATTGATTAATTTATCTTAAGTTGTTGACTTGGTTTTGAGTAGTACGTGATTTGGTTGATTTGATTGATTGATTGGGTTTTTGATTTTTGCTTCAATCTTGAGCCAATGACCAGTTTTTCCTTGAGGTCATGAGCTAGCGCGGTGCGCTGACCATCAGATTTTTGAGACGGCAAGAGCGCAAGCGCAAGAAGCAACAGCGCGCTTGGGTAGTGTGCGCAGGATTGGAGATAGGAATGGCGCGCAGGTCCAATTTACAATGAGAACAGAAGACTCTGTAGTACTGTTGTGAATATAAAGATAAGTATGAAGGAAATAAATGGAGATATGAGGAAAAGGAATACCAGTGTGAGAAGAATGAAACAGAGGAGAACAGGACAAAAACAAATCATGGGATTAGAGAGAGTCAGAACATCAAAGTGAACTTGTAAATTTGGAAGCCATGCTGGCGGATGCCCTGACAAAGCCAGCCATCAAGCCTTCTGTCCACACTCTCACATCATCCATCCTACAATATCTCAATTGAACATGGTGGCCTGTTGAGAGGAAATATCAGATCACACCCGCTTGACCCTCACCTCTGCGGTACTTTCCACCATTTCACATGCCTGTCACAATCTATTAACATCTCATCTTGACTCCACCTCTCTCAACCCTCCACTTCATTCCAATTTTTCACAATCCTCATCCATCTCGCATCTCCCCAATTTTCATCTTCTCTCTTCTGATCCTGATCTCATCTGCTATATTATTGGCTTCCATCCAATCCGCTTCTGCTTCTTCAACTTCAGCTCCTCATCTGCTTTCACTCACTCTGCTTCTCAAACTTTCCCTTAAACATCAACATCTTCCAACCTACAACTACAAACTCTCAATCAAAAACATCAACATCCCAACCTAAAACTAAAACCCACATTGCTAACTTTGACACCTCTGCATCAAAGTCAATTTCCTCTCTCATTCTTGTTCACTTGTGAGATTGTCTTGATTTTCCAGAACTCTCCAATATTTATAAATTAATCACTTTGAGTCAACCTTCTCTGCCTGTCCACCATGTTCCATTATTTCTGTCCTAGTCCATGACTTAAAGATTTTGTCCTCATCTGTTGTCCTAAGAGTGAGATACTCTTCTTCATTTCCTATCCTCCTATTTTTCATTGTTCTTTTTTTGAGGCTCTTCTTTTTAGTCTGTTGGTTCAGGTAATTCAATTCTTCAAACTCTTCAAATTTTGAGTTTTATTTTTCCAATATTTCTTGCTAGGAGTGCAGGGCAGGATTAGGGATGAATTAGCCAAGTCGGGATCAGTGATCACCACCAGGGATAATTGATCCAAGATCCCTGTTTTCATTGTCCTCAGTAATTTTGTGAATAAAGTCATGAAATTTCAAACTTCTCTAACTTTTGAAAAAACCAGAACCACTGAAAGAGTCCATGCTCCTTCCTTCCAAGAATCAAATGGAACTATTAATAAGATGGAGGCATGTTTCAAGCCCAAACCAACTTGTCAGTCCCCCAAAGAAACTGCTACTATAGACAAGATCACCAAACTACTCCAAGCTTTCAAGAACAAAATTTTTCAAAATATTTCTTCTCTTGCCACTCCCAAACCCTCTAAATCTTTTCCTATATCCACTCTGGTCTGTTACTACTGTCATAGGGAAGGTCATGGAACTAGTCAATTACCTGAGCTCCAGAAGGATAAAGAGGAAAAATTGGTGGAACAGAAGGGGAAAAATTTCTTTCTTCCTAACAGGGCTTTGATCCCTTTTGATTTGTGTTGGCCTATTTGTCATGTGGTGGCTTCCTTTCAGCCATAAACCCCTAAAAAGGCATCTTTGGCTTCTTGGGATTTTAAATATTCTTGTGTTACCCTTCAACCTTGGTATCCTCCAGCCCTCTCTTCCTCCAGCTTTTCAGTGGCTTATCAATCTGATCCAGCTAGGCAATGGCATGAGGAGCAAAAACCCATAAAGCTCCTTCCTTGCCTTCTTCAATTCTTCAAAAACCAGTTAAACTTCAATCTTGACCTGAGCCTCCTTCCTCTGATGTAGAAGACATGGAAGTGGAAAAGGAACAACTCATGGAAAGTTTTCAAGGCCACTCTGATCCTCCTCCTTCATCTGTTAAATCACCTCAAACTTCTGCTCCTGTCTTAGTCCCTGCTTCACCTGAACTTCCTCCCTTTACCCAGCCCAAAGTTTGGTTCAAGATGGGAGTTTCAAAGGACCCCCTCAATGCTGTGAAAGTGGTATTAAAGAAAATTTCAGATCTGAAAATTCCTGATCTATCTGTAGCTGAACTGCGGTTGATTTCTCCATCTGTTGCTGAAGGAATGAAGAAATGGTTCTCTTGTCAACGTGTGGAGATTGGACCTGACAAATTAAGGGTTTTCTCTGGAAATTTGATGGAGGACTCTGGTGGAGCAGGTCCCACTCAGATTGCAACCTTTAGTCCCGTCCTCTTGTTTTTCTTCCTTGTTATCTTGGTGATCCAGTTAAAATGGTTCCTCTCCTTGTTGATTCTTTTTCTCAGCTCAACTTGATTTCAGGTGCAATGGCACGCAAACTCAAGCTTAGTCCTAGGGTCAGTTTCAATTCTGTAGTTTATGGGATGGGGAATTAATCTTGTGAATTTTTGATATTGCAGAAAATTTCCTGGTTTGAATTGGTAAAAATATTGTTGGAACTTGTTATTTTTGGATCACTTTTTTGGAAGGCCCTATGGTCTTGGGTTGACTGTTCTTAATGGGTTTTGGAGCTACCCTGATGTTTTCTGATAAAGTTGGGGGGAGAATTCTTCTCCCTGATGCTTATGGTAGAAAGATTGAAGTTTCTTTCTTCTCTTTGGATTCTGGTCATTGGGAAAGGGACTTCCCTGGTCATCCTTGTAAATCTGTTCTAAAGGGGAAGAAAAAGGATAATTCTAAGTCCTCTCATTTTTTATTGGATTAGTTGATCCTACTGATATTTGTAGTTCTTCTCAGCCTTAAACCTCAACTCAAGGATCAACTCCCATCTCTTTGGCTTCTTTTTCTTTTTCCTGATCATTTTCTCCTCATCTAGAAGGTATTAAAAATCAAAAACATGATGAAGTAGAAAATGCCAAAAATATTTCTTCTCTCTCTGGATCTGTTGTTTCTTCTTTTCCTTTTTCTCTTAAGTCTGATTGATCTTCTCTTATTTCTGGTTCCAATCTCCGCAATGAGTATACACCAGACCCTTATCTCAATTCTATTCTTGCTGGCTTTTGTATGGAGGAACATGGGCTTCAGTGGAGGAAATTTGGGGTCAAATTAAGTACTCCAAATTGTGCACCACTAGGGCCATCTACTACCATCTTTTTTGAAGCCCTAACTGGTGCCACAAATGTGAGAAAATTGTTACCTCCTTGTTCTCCTTTTATGGAAAGTCACCCTTCAAGTATGTTGTGGAACATTGTACGTGGAAGATTTTGGAACTTAGTCTCAGTTTTTAAAGTCAGGTCTTGCTTTTCAATGCCTGGAGGAAGAAAGAGTTTCTTTCTTTTGCTACCAAGTACAAGCCAGCTTCAAAAAAGGTCCAATAAGTCAACCAGCCTATTCCTCTCAACCTCAATCCTCCTCTCATACCGCCTCCCCTATCTTGTTATCCTTATTGTAATTTATCTCAATCTCTTGCCGGTCCCTTTGTGCCCCATGGTTGTTTCACTGCAGAACATCTGAAGGTGGTCAACTTTGGACTGGATGGATGGCTTCTTCCTGATGAGTTCAATTTGATAAAAAATTTCTTCTCTCTGAGGGAAGAATTGATTGCCTTCTGTGAAGAAGAGAGAGGTCTCTTGAAAGAATCCTATGGTCTCCCTTACATCATCCCTGTAGTTGAACATGATCCTTGGAAAAAGAAAAAGATTCCAATTACTGCTTCTAAATTCAATGAATTTATCAAGTTGATCCACCAACAAGTTTTTACTTTTCTATATGAACAGTTGACTTCCATTTATTCCAGCCCTGTCTTCTGCGTCCTCAGAAGTAGTTTTAAACTTAGAATATTTCACAATCTTCAACCCCTGAACAAAGTTACTATTAAAGACTCTGGTATTCCTCCTGCCACTGAAGAATATTATGAATTTTTCTCTGGGAGATCTTGCTATGTTCTAGGGGAAATTATGGGTGGTTATGAAAAACAATCCTTACATCCAATCTCTTGCCTTCTCACTAAGTTTGATACTCCTCTTGGTTGATTCCAACTGACTTGATTGCCTCAAGGTTCCACCAATTTTGTTGCAGTCTATCAGGCTCAGATGGTGTGGATCGTCCAGGATGAAATCCCTGATCATGCTGGAATCTTTATTGACAATGGTGGAATTAAAGGTCCAATTTCTGACTATGAAAATGAGCTCTTACCTTGGCATTCAGAAATTTGTTGATTCAGCTGGGAATATGCTACTACTCTGGAAAGGATTTGGTTTTGAATCAAGGAATGTGGCCTTACTGTCTCTGGATCCGAATTGGCTGCTTTTGTACCTGCTCTGGAAATTGTTTGTCATGTTGTCTGCAAGGATAGAAGAAGGATGGCACCATCCAAATTCAACAAGATCATCTCTTGGCCTACTCCAATCAATCCCACAGAAGTTAGAGGCTTTCTAGGTTTTTTAATTTACTTTTGGATCTTTATTCCTGATTTATCAAAAAACTGCATTCCTTTGCATTGTCTAACCAAGAAGGAAGCTGAATAAATTTGGACCCAATCTTGCAAACTTTTGTTTCAGTTTCTCAAAACAATTGTTGGTAAAGAATTAGTTTTGAAAAAGATCTCTTATGGACCCAGAGCTGGCAAGATCAATCTGGCTCTTGATTCTAGTTAGTAGTCTGTTGGGGCTGTTCTTACTCAGGAAGAAAAAAATGGTTTGGAATGTCCTGATCTCTATAAATCTTTGTCATTTTCAGATGTGGATTCCAGATAATCTCAATTTAAACTGGAATTCTGTGGTGTGGCTCAAATGTTGAAGAAGCTCCAAACAGTCCACTGGGGTCAACATCTTGAATTACAAGTTGATGCTTGATACATCATTGAAATGATCACTGCCCCCAGCCTCCCAAATGCTTCAATGACTCCTTGGGTGGATTTTATTCAGCTGTTATCTTTTTATATTGTTCACAGGCCTGTAAAATCCTTCACCATGCCTGATTGTTTATCTCAATTTGCTTGTGGAGATAAAGAATCTGATTTTGGAGTAGATTTCAATGAAGAAGAAACTTTAATCCATCCCCTGTCTTCTCCTTCTCCTCTCAAGATTATTCTGGCTTTCAGCAAGAGCTCTGGCTTAAATTAGAGAAGTAACTTTTAAATTTTCAAAGACCTCCTGATCTTTCTGCCAAATAATTTCAATCTCCTAAAATAAAGTCCTCTAATTTCTTTTTGCAAGGTTCTAGGCTTATGAAAACAGGGAACCCTTGTGCTCTCATTGTTGTCACTATTCCTTCTAAACAAGATTCCATCCTTGAAAGCCTCCATGAGTTTCTTGGCCATTGTGGGTAAACCAAAACTTATTGAAAATTATACAAAAAATTCTGGTGGCCATCTCTGAAGAAATCCATCTCCTAATAGTGCAAGAGTTGTGAAGTTTTTCAAAAACGTGATCTTGGGTGTCCAGCTAAAATCTTTTATCCTATTGGGGAGTCCACTGTATTTGGAAAGATTGGTATGGATGTGGTTCATATCAAGGCAGGTGGTTCTAAGTACCTCATTGTGGCTAGAGATTAATTCTCTGGATGGGTTGAAGCCAAATTTCTTAAGAAACTCAGCTCTGAATCAGTGGCAGCTTTCCCCTATGAGACTTGGACCATGCTTTATGGCTTGGCCCAATCTTATTCTACTGATGGTGGCTCTGAATTTGGTGGCAAACTTGCTGAAATTATCTAATCTCTTCCTGGAAAACATAGGGTTACTACTCCTTATCATTCTGAAGGCCCAGGGATGGTGGAACAAGGCTATGCTCCTTTGAAGGATGCACTTGTTAAACTGGCTGGTAAAATTGGAAAGAATTGTTGAAAATTTCTTCCTCTGGTTCACTTCTCTGATCAAATCTCAACCAAATGGACCACTGGCCACTCACCTTATGAAATCATCTTTTGTCAAAGATCAGTTGTTCCTGTGGATCTCAAAATGGAATCTTTCTTGGGTATCTTGTGGGAGCAGGTGTCTTCAACCAATGACCTGTTAGTTTCCCAATACAAGTGGCTGGAGAAAATTGAAGATATTTTTGATGAAGATTATCAGAAGATGATGGAATAAAGATAAAAATTGGTCCATTATTTGGAAGATAAGCACTCAAAAAGAATCAGGGATGCCTTTAATTGTGGTGACCTATTTTTAGCTTATAATTGATCCTAGGAGACTCAGTCGGGAAATCTTTTTTTGAATTTCTGGAATGGTCCTTATTGGGTGGTTTGCCAAGTCAGAGGTGGATCCTATGTTTTGGAAAAGCCAGATGGTACTCATTTGGCCAGAATTTTCTCTGCTTATCAAGTTAAGAGGTTTCATTGTTGTGGAGGCAAATTATCCCAAAATTAATTCCTCCCAATTGTGCACCACCAGGGCCATCTGCTGCATTTTTGTTGCAAAACTCTACTTTATGCCACATATCTGAGCACCTGGGATGCCCTCATTGTTTTATTTCTGCCATTTCTATGGCTCTATTTGATGTATCAACACATTTTTCAACTCTTCAATCACTCTCATCAAGATCAAGAAATGACCATTCTTTGTTTCAATTTCTTTGTTTCCTCATTTTTCTTGATAAATTCAAATTTGGATGCAGACTAGGGACAGTCCGTAATTTGGAAAGAGATGTGGTGAAAAATTTGGGAAACCTCATAAGTAAAGTGAAAATTTTAGAATTTCTTATGAATAATCTTTCATCCTTCAAAAAAAAAAAAGAAAAAAAATACTGACATTGTGTTTCTGTATGGCAAGCTTTCAATTTTTGCTTGCCCCAACTTATCCCTGTCCTAGCGGTCTATAAACGGCCCCTGGGATGTTTTGGTCCCCAGGTCCTGTGTTCAACTCCTTCTCATTGGGCTTGGCATCCAATTATTTTTTGTCCCAGCATGCAAAAAATTGATCCCATCATCATTATCATTATCATTATCAGATAATCATCAAAACTTCCATTGATCCTCAAAATCCTCACCCTCAATCCAACAGAAGATTAACCTCTGATCTACACTCCATTGATACTCAAATTAATCATAGGGACTAATGCCAACAGCCTACCTGGCGCTCATCTGACCTCTTTTTCTTGCCTTGCAAGCAGCAATCTTGCCAATGGTTGCCTTGCTTTGACCCTGGTCCCTTGGCCAATCAACCAAAAAACAATGATTTGGCAAATGAATGCAATTGTTCATCTTCCAAATCACCTCCTCTCCCCCTTTCAATTGCATGCTTGCAGTTGCTCATCTTGCTGTTGTGGGGCTCTTTCAATCATCTTGCACTCACATCTGTCATTGCTGTCGCTCCTTGGTTTGCTCATCCATCTTGCACCTGCCATCCGTTGTTTCTTTTGATTGTGGTTGCCTTGCTGCTCAATCAGCGTGCTTTCATCATCTACCTGCGCCTGTTGCTTGCCTTGCAGCTTGCTACTGCTCATCTCTTCCAGTGGGCTGTTTCCCCCTTTGACTTTTTTTTATTTTTTTTCATGTCATGTTCATTCTTTTGGGTTTCTCATCATTTATTTTCTATCTGTCAAAAAGAAAATTCTGCTTTCATACCTAGTTTTAAATAGCTGTAGGCCTCTTTCCCATAAAAGGAGGTGCTCTCCCCTTCCTTTCTCAATCACCCATGGGACTGAGTCCTTCTACCCCCCCCCTTATCTGAGCAATACTGTCATCTGGATTTATCCAGGTTATATCTACAATTGAACTCTGATCCTTGAGCCTTTGAACTCAAATCTCTGATCTGCACCTCTGCTTCCTTATCCCTTATCACCAACCCATAGCCTTGCTGGTTGAGGAAGAATTAATTTGGTTGAATTCTTGAGTTTGTTATACCACTCTTCATCCCTTTTTTTTTGACTGTACTGGTCTTGATCATTCCTTTGATTGTCTTTCTTGAATCAGTCATGTTTCACTAGGAGGTTTTATTAAGCTTAAAAGTTGGAGTTTTCAACCTCCCTTTATTTCTTTGAAGTTGCATTTTGCCACGCTACTCTTGAGTCCCTTGAGAAGTGTTGGATTATTCCTGTTTTAATTAGTTATTGCTTTGCTTCTAGAGCTTCATAAAACAAATTGCTTTATTTTTTACAGCCACCCACAGTTATCTTGCACCCTTCAAGCGCTTTGTTGTGGAGAGTTTGCAAGGTTCATTGAAAACCTGGAGGTTGGTTGGGTTTGAGTTGATCATCCCCAATCTTCTGCTGAAAACCAGAGTTATTAGCTTGTGGGTTTTGTTACTTACAACTGCCTTGTTCTATTGAACTCTGAAAAACTCTAAATTGTTTTGTTCATGTCTGTTACCGCACCATCTTGCCTCAGATAGTGTTGTCCCATATCTACCACTTACTATTGATTTTATCTCTTCCCTGTTGATTCCTCATTTAAAAGGATCTGGAACTTGATTCCTGTTACAATTAAATATTTTTGTAACACTCAGGAAGTCAGCCTCAAAAAGCACATTTCCCTCCACTGAACCGCCTGTGAACAGCACCATTTGGATTCTTATACCACTTGCTCTCAAGATGATCTGGTACCAAAGTTAGATCAAGTACTTAAGATTACCCCCCTTCCAGTTGTGCAACTTTGGAGTGCTTGATTGGTTAGATTTTTGGTTGCTGTTGTTTTTCAGGTCTCCATGGTAGTCTGGATGTGATAAAGGTTTTCAGAGGCTGATTATAGTGTTTTATTTGACAAGTTGGGTTTGCCTGGTTCTTGAGATCCAAAGGATGGTTATGAGCTCATTCTGGTTCTTGATGGTTGACTTGCAGATTTGGTGTTAGTAGATTTTGTTCATCCTGATGACCATCAATTCAATTGTTGTGTGCCCATTTTTTTGAGGTTAAGAGCACCATATATACTATACTTGAAGAAAACCCACTCATTTGGGGGTAACTCTGACACCCCTCTTGTGAAATAAGTGTTTTTTTTTCATTTTTTGATGGTGGGTTTGAAATGGTGGATTTGGGTTGAAAACCACCATTAAAAAAATGGCGGGTGGTGTCAACCTGATATGCCCTAATTTTAAATACATTGAAAAGCATTTCATAGTTAGTTTTATTTTTATGGGTTATCAGAATTTTCTGTGCAAAAGTAGATTCTGAGTGAACTGTGGTGAATTCTCATTTTTATCTACTTTTCCAAGGGGATATTTTGTTGACCCCATTCAAAGCATGAAAATTAGCAATGCTTGGGGGTGATCATACAGGAAATGCTATAGCAAGTGAAATTGGAAATTTGACTAGGAAAAGAGAATGAGTTAAAATAAAATTTAAAATTCATAAAGGTAAAATGATTTTGATACAATTGGATCCTTCATACTTGATTTGTTGGATGTCTGGTTCCTGCTCAAAATTTCCTGAATCCCAAATAGTTTCCTAGGCCACATATCTACTTTCTTTTGTTTCTCAAAAAAATTGTGCTGAAATTCATAAGGGTATGAATAAAATGTTCCTTGAGTCAAGCCAGCCAATATCCATTCTTCAATGTGGACAGAATTTATTGGACTGTGTCTTTACCCAAGCCAATGCTGAAATTTTCATAAATAGGGCTGGACCTCAATTTGTTGGGTTTGGGCCATACCCAATACTTGACCCTGTTGGGCCAAGTATTGTTCTTGCCTCTGGCCATCAGTTATGGTTTGGGAAGATTTTGGGTTGGGATTTGTTCTTGGAACTTTTTGAAGTTGTGTATTGGGTATTTTTATAGCCACACACGCAATAGTGCAGGAAGTATAAAAGTATGTAGATATTGTGAAATTACTGTAGGTATTTTGTGTATTAAAATTCATCATGTGTTTGAATGTTAGAAAGAAAAATGCTTGTATGTAGTTATTTTAGTATTTCAATTGATTGCAATTTGTAAGACAAAAACCAGAATTATAAAAATAATAAATTACAACGCCAACTTTCCAAATTTGCAATACTGCTCTTTCAAGAACAACAAATACTCAATTGATTTTGGTTCAAGGGAGGCACGTTGAGGCCCAAAAATTGATTTGGATTTGGAAAAGATGCATTCATAAGGGGCACTTGTGGCAGCAATTGCTAGGTAGTGCCTAGCCATCTTGAATAGAGTGGGGTAGATTGAAACTTGGGATCTCTAATAAAGAAGGACATTGGTTTCTTTAGGTTCTTCAAGCTCAGATAATTATTGGTGGATTTTGGACTCAATATCACCTTTTCCACAATTGGATTGGAATATTTTGCTTTCCAATCAACTATGAGACTTACCTTTTTGATTTATACTGGAACATTCAGCTGAATTGGAACAAGGCTGGGTTGATTGAAACTTGAGGGCTTTGGTCCTAAATGTCATTAGGACTGTTGGTGGACTGATGTTTAAATTGATATGCTCAAGGATTGATTTGTGGTGATTAGTGAAACAAGACAGTTTGATTTGGGGGTCCAATATCATGGCACAGGTTGGAGCCACCTTGGCCAAAGAATGGCACAAGTACTTCTTCAACTTGGTGATCATGTATTTTTCAACCGGGATAAGCTGCTCAGAATTGTACTGTGTTTTCACTTCACAAATATCACACACCAGAGAAATGAAGATGGGGAGGGCACAGCTCAGGTTAGGGTATGTGGCAGAGCAGATTATTTTGGTTGCATCATGCAGTGGTTCAAGGAAGTTGATCATTTGTTCAGCTTCCTCCGATTCAAGTGAGTCGATCTTAAACTTTTTGGTATTGGATTGCTTGCAAAAGAGGTTGCATGTGTTCTTCAGATTTTGAGCACATTTCATCATCAGTTAATTTTAATTCCAGCGTGTCTTGACATTGAGAATCAGCATACATGCTGAGTTGGCTGAGTTGGCGGAAACATTGGATTGTTCACAGAGTTTCCAACAGGTTTGAAACTGCTTGCAATGTTGAGGTGATGACCAAACCCAAGTAGAAAGTCCATGGATGGGTTGCAGGACATTAGCAAGATTAACATTTGCACCATTGGGCTGGCTGACAAGATTGGAAATCAACATTGGATTGGGATCTAAGTCAATTTTGCTGTTTGGTTCCAAATCATATCCCAAGCCAAATTTCTTAAGGCCTTCCTTTTCTGGAAGGTTGATGGTATGGGGCATAAAGCCCAAGAGATCCATCTGGTGGTAAAATTGATGATCGGTGAGCTCCCCAATTTTCTTGGCCATGGTGAGGTTGTTTGATAATTTGTTGGCAATAATGACAGAGACTTTGTTGAGAAAACCAAATTTTCCAAGGGCATCACAAAAGACATCACCAAGGTTTGCTCCAGTATGTGATCCTAGAAAATACAATTGTTGGATTAATTTCTAAAAAAAATGAAATTAAAAAATTCAAACTTACCAGATATTGTGGGCATTCCAATGGAAATCTCAATAAGTTTCCATTTGGAGTTGATAACATGGGCTTTTATACCCAAGAAAGCCATGCAGTTTGGGGAAGTTGATGCATCAACAGTAAAAGCCACCACCGTGATTTCTTCAAAAAAAAACTTGATATGGGCAAGGTGGGAAATGTAAAGATTGCAGAACTCATTTGATATGGCTTTCTGCTTTGGGAGAATTTAAGGGACAAGCCGATTGGTGAGAGTCAGGAGTTTGATGAATGAAGAGCGCTCCAAAATCAAAAATGGGAGGTTGTCATCAGCAATGAAATAAGAAATCATTTTTTAATGATGTTTGGTTGAGTTCCATCTAAAACAAAAAAAAGGTCAGTTAGCAATCAGGAATCAAATCACAAAAGTAAGACTTACTGTCTTTTCAATGCTTGCCCCTTTAATGAAGCTGTCAATTATGCTTTGGTTGTTGGAGATTTTCTGGGGATCATGGATCTTGTAAATTTTCATCAGATGCTCCCCCATTGATTTAGGGCTTTTGTATTTATCTTTAAGGAAGATTTTACCACAGGCATGACCACTTGAAAGAGGGATGATACACATAACTTTGTTTTTGCTTCCTTTGTTAATGAAGTAGGACAATACCCAGCTTTTACCAGCATTTGAAGATGGGTTAATTGCGGTCATGTTCTTGCGGCTTGTTGAGGTTTCAACATTGTTGGTTGAAATTAGGTGTTCTGCCTGGTGTTTTTTGGGGCCAGGAGGAGTTTAAGATGGTTGCAGTGCCTTGTCACTTTAAGAGTCTGTATTGAGGGTGATAGGGTGCTTTTTGAGGCTATGCATGGTGTGAATGTTGAGGTGGGAGGGAATTGGGATTTAGAATGGAGTTTGCAATCAATGGGGGTGGGGGGGCTATTTAAGGCAGTCCATTTATGAAATTGGGAAGGGAGAGCCTGTCGAGATGAGTTGGCAGAAAAAAAAGTGGATACTAACACCAAAAAACACCATGAAAAAAAGGCAGCACCTGCCGGCAGGTGTAGCACCTGGGTTTGTGATTGAAACATGTTTTGACTTTTTTGTGGTTTCTGATTCAAACATCAAATTTATCCCTGGAAGGTCTCAGAATAATCCTGCAAAAAATTTATGTAATGCATGGATTGAATTAATTATCTTTGCATAACAGGAATATTTGGGAACTTATGTATTTATTTCTAATTTGGTATTTCTATCACTGCTGTTAAGAACTTTGGTTTGGAGCTATGTGACAAGGAAATTCTTTTTGGATGGTATCAAGCTTCAAAATGAAATGATATCAATTCTATTGAAAAATATTAAATTCAATTATTATTTTTAGGCTAATTTTTGTTTTCTTTTTTCCTCCCCAAAGAAGAAAATTCATCCTGGTGGCACATATAAATCTGATTTTGGAAAAAATAAAATCAGGAGATTATATTGAAAAAATTGCAAGAAACAAGGGCTGAATTCCCTCAGACCCATAACCTGCATGTGAGAATGAATCAGTGTTTTCACTGAATACATTTTCCTTTTATTGAAAAAAAATACTGCTTATTGTTTTCTTTTTCTTGTTCTTTTTGTTTTGGTATCTTTAATATGGCTTTGAATCAATTTGTTAAGTTTCAATTTGAATTACTTATATTTTTTTTTTATTTTTTATTTTTTTATTATTGTCATTTTTTTCATTGTTTATTTTTCTAATGTATTTTATTCGTGAGAATTGCTTAATTTGAAACTGTTCACAACCTTTTCACAACTCACAATGGGTTTTTTTTTGAGACTCTTGAACCATTTGAGTTTTGGATGGGCTATAAGTGTATATTTACGAATTTTGTTTAATTTTTTTTTAATTATTTAGTTTTTTAATTTTTCATTTTTTTTATCTACTTTAATATATTTTTGTATATTTTTTTTATTTTTGTATATTTTTTTATATTTTTTTTTATATTTTTTTATGTTGTTTTATATTTTTGTACATATTTTTGTATTTTTTTTATATATTTTTTCTTTATATTGTTTTATATTGTTCCATTTTTTTTAGATTTTTGTAAGTTTTTTTAAGTTTTTTCATTGTTTTGTATTTTTGTCTATTGTGTCTATTAATGACTTCAAGGGTCAGGAAGAAAAAATTCAAACTAATCCTAAAGATTGATTTTTTTTGATGCATGAAACCTCTTCTACATTGTTGATGCTCCTCCTCAGACACTAGCTCATCCTCACTACAAATGGTGCTTGTGAAGCATTTTAAAACATTGAATTTTTTCAACCCCATTTCAGGGATGGTAACTCCTATATAGTAGGGCATGACTGGCGATTTGAGCTGGCAAAACTTAAATGTGGTTTGGGGGCCTTCCCCCCCACCCACCCATATTTTTTTTTTTGAATTTATATATATATTTATTTATTTTTGTACTTTTCAATATTTTTCTATATTTCTATCTATTTTTTTGAAATTTTTTTTTCATTTCATTTTTTTCATTTTTGTATTTTATTTTATATTCTTCATATGTTTTTAATATTTTTATTCATTTTTTTACATCTTTTAATATTTTATATTTTTTTTATATTGTGTTATACCCTTTTACATTTTTTCACATTTTTTTTTAATTATTTTCTAATTTTATTTTATAATGATTTTTAATTCTTTAAATTAACAAGATTGAAAATTTCTGGAGTAGTGAACAACCTTGTTCCCAACACTGGGCTTGTAAATTTCCATTCATGACCCATTCACAACCTGGGGGTGTGAATTTAGCCCTGCCTGTGAGTTTTCATTTTTTATTTATTGATTTTTTTGATTTTTTTGATTTTTTGATTTTTTTTTATTTTTTTTATTTTTTATATTTATTTTTGATTTTTAATGTTTTGTTTTTGATTTTTTGATTTTTTTTTTGGCTTCCTGTCAGCATGATGGTTAACTTAGCACAAGTCAACCACTGCACTGGCAGTTGCCAATTGCATGGTCAAGCCCCAAATGGTCCCTGCTGCAAAATTGAAGGGGACGTGCGGGGATCAACTCTTGGGGAGGTGGACAGCTTATTGTAAGTTGTCCATCAACCCAACAGAGTAAAAAAAAGAAAAAAAAATCAAAACATAATCAAAACATAATCAAAAAAAATCAAAATCAAAACAAATCAAAAAAAAATCAAGAATCAAAAGATGGTGGCACTAAATTCACAACGTTTTAAGACACATTCATGACTCAACATGGGTCTTGTGGCACAACTCAAAACCAACTTTCAGTGGTGAACAGATTTCAAATGTTCATTTTTTTCCATTTTTCATACTTTCTATATGTTTATTTTTTATACCTTTTTATGTTTTTTTTTGTATTGTTTTATATTTATGTATGTTTTTGTATATCTTTTACATCTTTCCTCATCTTTTTTCATATTGTTATATATTTCTGCATATTTTTACATATTATCTGATATCTTGATATTTTTTTATATTGTTATATGTGTTTACTTTTTTTTTACATATGAATTTATTCTTTGAAGGGTCACAAGGAATATGCTTAAAATAATCCTAAAGATTTATTTTGTTGATGATTGAAAACTCTTCTAAAATGTTGATATTACTTCTCAGACAAGGGATCATCCTCACTACAAACATTGCCTGTGAAGCATCATCAAACATTCAATTTTTTCCAACCCATTTCACTGATGTGACGTCCTATATAGTAGGGCAGGACCCAGAAATTGGGCTGGCAGAACTCAAATGTGGTCCAGGGGCCTCCCCCTCACATAGCCACTTCTTAGGTGTTTTTTTTTTGTATTTTTGAATATTTTTGTATATTTTTGTATATTTTTGTATATTTTTGTATATTTTTGTATATTTTTGTATATTTTTGTATATTTTTGTATATTTTGGTATATTTTTTTGTATATTGATTTATTTTTTAATATCTTTTTATATTTTTTGTAATTTTTAAAAATTTTATTTAGTTTTTTCCAATTTCTTGTATTTTTTTTGATTTTTTCCAATTTTGGAATTTTTTTTTTTGGATTCATTTTGATTTTGATTTATTTTGATTCTGTGTTGACTTTTTTTTGTTTTTTGTTTTTACCCTGTCGGGTTGATGGACAACTTACAATAAGTTGTCAACCTCCCCAAGAGTTGATCCCCGCCTGGCCCCTTCAATTTTGCTGCGGGGACCGTTTGGGGCTCAACCATGCAATTGGAAACTGCCAGTGTGGTGGTTTCCTTGTGCTAAGTCAACCATCATGCTGACCGGAAGCCAAAAAAAAATCAAAAAATCAAAAATAAAACATTAAAAATCAAAAATAAAAATTAAAAATTAAAAAATTAAAAAAATTAAAAAAATTAAAAAAATTAAAAAAATAATCAAAAATGAAAGAAAATCAAAAAAATCAAAAATCAAAAAAATATATAATGAATGAATGAAAAATAAAAAATCATGGGCAGTGCTAAATTCACAACCCTGGGTTGTGAATGGGTCATGAATGGTGTAATTTTTGAAATCAACATGTTTTCAAGAATCAGAAAAAAATTGGTATTTTCAAAATAAGTCATTCTCCCTTTTGACCATTCAAGTAATGAAAATGGTAATTATCACTAATATTTCACACTAACCCCAAACATTTGATTAAATCCAATTAATAATTGAAATAAAAATGATTTTCTTGATAATATACTCCAATTTATTTATTACATAGAATTGACATTCTGAATAATTCTAAATCTTCTGTATTCCATGCATGCACTAGAATTACTTGGAATCCTCAAGAACTGATACAAACAACTTTTCTCAGGTTTCAACTCAAGTTAGAAACAGAGTTTTCTCAGAGTCAAAACAAAGTCAAAACAAGTTTCAGGTGCTACACCTGCCAGCCGGTGCACCCTTTTTTTCATGGTGAATATGATTCAAACTTACATACCAATGATGTGAATCAATCTTACCCCAAGGATATTGGAATATGCGCAGCAACCTGGTAATGGTATCTTCCATACAAAAGGAGCAGATGGAGATAAAATAAGGATATAAATTTAAGTCAGTGAAAGGGCATTGGGTTGGTTAACAAAGATATTGTGAATGTGGATTTTACAAGAATAACACCAATGATGTGATTCAAACTTACTGCAAGGATATTTATTGGAATACGCAGCGGCATGGCAACCTGGTAAATAAATATATCTGTCATACAAAAGGAGCAGACAGAGATAAAACAGGGATATAGTTCAGTGAAAGGGAATGGTTTTGATTGAGTCAAGAGTGGCGGCATGAGGATGATAAATATTAGAATTGACAGGCTTGAAATTGCTTAAAACTGGGAAATCAGGCTAAGAAGGAAAATGTAATCAACAACTAGAACACAGAAGCACGTAATGACATAAAGGAACACCAACATCAGGCTGTGAGGAGTATGAGGTCAAAAGGCTTATCAAGAAGGGCTATGAGAATGAGATTGAGACTATGAGACTGAGATGAGAGTTAGGCTATGAGATAAAGTCAGACTTGATGGTTGACATGAAGTTGATAAGAAGAGAAACAGAGATCTCACTGGGAACACAAAATAGAAACTAGAGTGATGAAAGGTGGTAGGATTGAGTTGAAGCTTGAGGAGACAGAATAGAAGAAAGGAAAGAATGATAAAGAAAAGAAATATGGTGACGGTGCTTGCGTCACTGTTATGAGTAGTTGAGGAGTAGCTTGACAATTCTTGAGTTGATCTGAGGATGTTTGTTCAGAGACTTGCTGTCCAATTTGAGGATTTTGCTCACAACTCAACAATCTCCAGATAATAAAAACGTACCTGGGAATGCCAATCCTCATTCAAATTAGCCTTAGGGCTTTTGGCGGGGAGTAGGGTGGGGCAGAAGGAAATGGGAATGTATGATAAGGTAAAGGAAGTTGATGTTGGGAAGGTAAGGGGGGATATTGGAGGTCATTCAAAGTTGTGGAGGGTATGAGGGGGCATCTTTGCAAATGTGAAGTATACTTGATATCGGGCCCCGGGTATTTACGATTTGTCGGGTATTTTGTCAGGCCTTCCAAAATGCGTACCCGACATTCGGGTATGCCCGGGGGTCGGATCACGGAATGAATTTTTGGGTCGGGTATGCCTCGGGGTCCAGCCCTAGTCATACATGCCCTCAATTGCTAAGTTGCGCAGTATCGCCAAGTCGCAGCGTCGGGTCTGATGCCCAGAGGTTGGCCCGCCAGGACGTAAATGGGTTGGATTTTCTTTGGCAGCTAGCCCGGCCCGCTCTCGACCTTGCATGATTTCCTGCTCACGCTTCAACTGTGAGGTTTACCATGGATATCCATCAAACACCACACCCATCAACATTTGTAATCGCTGGGCACCAACCTCTCGCACTCGCCAGGGAAGGTTTCAGGCCATCACATGGATTCGGCGATTGCTGAAGAAGAATGGCTCCAGGAACCCCATCAAGATGCTACCCGCCAGATCTCCGAGGTCGAATACACCCGACTGTCCGAACGATTTCATACCACAGGTTATCGCGAGGGGATACAAAGGGGTAAAGAACTTTCGCTTCAAGAAGGATTCGATGAAGGGTATTCAAATGGGGCACTCAGAGGAAAACGCGTAGGTTTACTCCGAGGTCGGGCATCCGCAGCACTAAGCATTCTATTGCGGCAGGCAGAAGATGATGCACGAACAGATCGGGTGAGACAACTGATTAGGAATCTCAATCATTGTGGCACCCAAAATCGAGATTCCAATGATTCAAACAAAGCAAATGACCTTGAAGATCTCACGGCGCAGATGGACGGCCTGATGACAGCATCAAATTCAAACATTTCACATCCCCAAGTGGCTGAAGAGCATAAGCAACAGGAAGAAGTTCACTTGCTAGAGCGCTGTCAGTTCGAACTTGACGCTATCCTTGCTACTATGGACATTTGGTTACCCCGTGCTTGAATCTTGTCGTTCGCTGTCTCCGGAACCTTAGATTTGGGTTTCTCTCCCGTGATCTATGAAGTCAAAGTGATGGCTTGTCACGGGCTGGAACCCATTTTTTTCTTCTCATTTTGATCCGCCTTTTTCACTGCTCTTTTGTTCTTAGAAATTAAAGGTATTGAAAATTTCTGGAGTAGGTTTAAAAAACTGAAAATCAAACCTGTGTCATGGACCTAGGTATCCTTAGTTCTGTTCGACCTGTATGTTTTGTTTGTGTATTTCGGCTGAAGACGTTATGGATTCATTTTGATACCATCAGAACTATGTGCAAAACCATAATCAAGTACGAAAGTAAAAAAAAAGAAAAACGATGACCTGAGCCCCAGCAGAGGCACAAACAAGTGTAAGAGCCAGCGGTAAGAGTGGCGCTAAACACTTTTCTTAGAGATAATTTTTGAGTCTGGCAGTAGGGGCTTCAAGCTTGATTCAATGGATGGCTCAACCCAAAACTGCATTATCCTTGAAGAAATACAAGCGGATCTGGTGTGGACCTCAATTGGAAAAGAAACAAAGCCCAAGTTTTAAAATTTGAATTGTATCAAAGAACGCCCTGGAGTTACTACATGATATATTCGTCTCGCAAAAGATTAGATTGATCCATAGTTTGCGTATACTGACACCACCATGATAGAAAATCAAGAAAAATGAATCAAATGAAAATCAAACTGATTGATTTTATGCGTATTTTTGAGTTAGATGTGAGTTTTCATTGAAACATCTCCAAGATCAAGTTCTACAAATTTTTTTGGGATTTTGAATTTTTCTTTTACTGCTTTTTATTCTACTTTTTTGAAGCTTCTTTGAAGAAGCTCCAAATAAAATTTTCATTTAATTTTCATTTATTTCTGATATGTTCATTTATTAATTTTATACTTATTTCTTTTTCATATTCGAAGCTTCTTCAAGAAGGCTTCACATTTTTTTTGTTAATTTTTGGTTTTGGTTTTCATCCTGAAATCTTCTATTAAAAATTTTCAAACTGAAATTTTGAATCAATTTCTGAAGCTTTTTTTATCTATTTTTTGCTAATTTTTTAATTCTCCTTCAAATATGCCTTGACTCAGCTCTAAATCAAACCCTCAATGTTTTCTTTCTTGATATTCTATTTTTTTGTGGAGATCTTATTTTATTTATTTATTTATTTTTCATTTTCAGAGCTTGTTTGGAACAGCTTCAAGTTGAATTCCTATTAATTTTTCATTCAATTTGAAATTATTTCTTATACTCATTCAAATATTCTTCATAGAAGCCAAAAATTTAATATTTCCTTGTTAATTCTCAGTTTATTTTATATTTTTATTTTTCTGTTTAAAATCTGCTTTAAATTAAATTATTGATTATTTTATATTGATTTTTAATTGATCTCAAATTGGTTGATTTATGTATTTTTTTATTTTATCCTTGTATTGGTAGGTGTTTTGAAGCAGCTTCAGATTGAATTCCAGGAAGTACTTTATTAATTCTTTAATTATTTTTTGGTTGATGATAAATTCATGACTCCCAGTTGTGTGGGAGTTGGTAGGGCCCTACACAGCCCATTAAAACTGTGGGGCCCATACACAACTCAAAAGGATTGTTCCAAACATGGGCAACCCCTTGGGGTTGGATACCCCCCATAAACAGCATTTTTGAGTTGTGTACCCTTGTACACAACCATTTATACCCATGTACGGTGGTATGCGACCCCCCAGGGGTGGCGCAAGAATTTTTGGGACCCCCTGGACCACATTTGGGTTCCATTAACCCAAATTTGGGATCAACACATACTTTGTGGTACTATGGGACCAGACCTAGCAATCATAAAGTGAAACTGCAAACACAATAATTGCTTTTGGCAAAAAAAATCTTTGAAATTTTCCCTTTCCCACAAATTACACTCTCAACCCACACGTTGGACAACAGAAAAGTAAATTTTTACTGCTCATTGGTTAACTTTACCTTTCTCAACTCAAAAGTGAGCAAAATTTTTAGTTTTTCAATTTAATGTTTAATTGAATACTGAAGTACCATTGCATTTTTTTTGCATCATGGGAAGACTGGAAAGCCCTCCTGTTTATGAAATGGCTTCCTTGAAGGAATAAATTGATAGTTCCATTGAAAAACTTGTGGGAAAAAAGGATTTGGGTCATGAAACATTGGAAGCCCCAATTGCATCCTCATCTAGGGTTACAATTGAGGAGCAAAATGTTTCACAAATGGATTTGACATCTGGTGGTGATTAAAATTTTATGTTACTATGGCCTTTGCCTGATTTGATTTGATGGAAACTGACTGGTGGCTGGTAACTACATAACTATGTAACTATGTAACTATGATATAACCATTCAATTGGTGCCAGATCCACTTGACCCACCTCCTGTGAAAGCCTTTCCTACTAGAGAAGAGGCAAAAAATTCTTGTCAAACATGGGTAATGAAGCATGGCTATGCTTTGACATTTTTCTACTCAAAGCTTGATAAATATGTGGATTTAGCCTGTGACAGACATGGTATCTACTCTGGGCCATTGATGACCAAATGGTCAAGGCAAACTCACACAAGGAATTTTGGGTGAAATTTTTCAATCCGTGCAAGTCACACAAATGCAGACCCCTTGTGACAAATCTCCTACAGACATGATCAACACAACCATCAACCATCTTCACACTCCTCAGTGCATCCTCAACTCAGGAGAATCTCTGGTGGGGCCTTAGAGAATTTAAGAGAAGTCATGAATTATGGGCTCCATAGAATTCAAATTAAAAGAAAATGGGGCAAGATTAATGGTTGCAAGTATGTTGATGACCAAACAATCTATAACACTAAGCGCAAGGTAGCGCTAGCAGAACTCAAGGGGAAAAGTGCTATGGAGGTCCTCTATGAACAACTTGAAGATTCAGGTTGGGTTCATTGGTAAAAATTCAGTGTAGAGGGAAACTTGGAGGCCCTATTCATGGCCCACCCTGAGGCATTAAAGCTTTGCAAACAATTCAATCATATTTCTATGCTTAATTGTACTTAGAAAACAAATAAGTACAACATCCCCCTATTGCATTTTTTAGGGATTACAGCCAACAAAAAGAATTTCACAAAAGCTCTTGTTTTTGTAACAACAGAAACATTTTAATTCTACAGTTGGTCTGTAAATGCAATAAAGAAGCTGGCTTATGATCGTGAGAGACTTCCCAAAGTTTTTTTGACAGACCGTGAAAAATCTCTGATTTGGGCCATTGAATCTAGTTCCCTGGATTCAACAAGACAGTGTTTTCTTTGGGGATTGTCTAAAACATAAAAGCAAAATGTAAATTTTGCTTTAATAATGATTTTGAAGGGTGGAAAAGCTTTATGTCTCTGTGGGAAAATTATGGGGCCTCTACAACCAAGGAACAGGCAGAGGTCAATGATGTGGAACTCAGAGTAAGGGCCAAGTCACTGCTTCTTCTGTTAATCTTCCTAGTTTTGGGTGCTTATGTTATGAATTGTATAAAGTGTTTCTTGGAATACCCTGAGGATGTGCACAAGCATATGGCAAATGAAATCTTCCATATCAAAGAGATATTTTTACTGGATTTGAAATTCTAAAACCCTGACTTGGAAATAAAACCATCTCTTGGGTGGAAGGGGCCCATCCTACTCTCCAATGATTCCTTGCAAATTCTTTGGGAAACATGTTGGATGTTTGGAAAAACCTAGATGGAAAAGTTTCAAATCAAATCAAATCCTTTCAGGCTTCCATTTACAACTCTCAAATAAAGTTAGGAATATTTATTCCAACTGAACTGTTAAAGTTGGTATACAATTTGTCTTTGGAGGCAATTAAAACCCTTCAAAAATCCAGTCAAAAAATTAACAAAATCCCCCCCCAAAAAAAGCATTTTTGGAGCCATCCCTTTGGCTTTTAGCTTAAGTTTTTTGGCCACTTTGAACTTTGAAAATATTTACCAATCAGTTGAAGAGCTTCAAAATATTTTATGGGGATTTTTTGGATGTATTCTTGGCCTCCAAAAACTGGATCCAAAATGAAAACACTTCAAAATAACATATCCTTTTCAAGATTTATTTTTCACTTCTTAAATCAATGTTTCTCTCATTTTTTTTTGGAAAAACGTAAGATTAAAATTCAAAAATTGAAATAAAAATCTGCCTGAGCTTTTATTACAGGGTTTACCCCACAAATTATTCAGTATAATGAAAATAATTTAAAATAAAAGGTGTGGTCCACATTTTTGGTTCTAATTTTTATTATTTTTTAATTAATACAAATACAAAATGTTATTACAAATATTTTAGCAAGACTTTTGTTTGATATTATTCCAATAAAATGGGTTTAATTTCCTTCTGGATATCCTCCTTGGGAACAAAACCTCATCAACAAGCTCCAAATTCTTCTGAATAATTTTCATCCAAACTTTGGAATCCTTGGTCACAAATCTTTTCCACAGTGGATCCAATTTGGGGGCTGGCCAAGGATCTGACTTGAACTTGAAGGAAATTATATTCTTGAATTATTCCAGAAGAATAAGGCAGATAGGAGAAGTTGGGAGACTTGGATTGGGGGTGAATTAAGAGGAAGGAAAGTGCAAGGCATCAAGGAGGAAAAGAAAACCACTTGGAAGTTATAATTTTCAGCAATAAGAAAGCCATGGCATGGGAATTTCATCCACATGTTCATTGGAGCAGGTCCAGAGAGTTGTTTGAGTTTCCTCCTTGCCTCTTGAAAGGTTTCACCACAGATTTCATCCATTTATTTTGACTTTTGGAAGATTGGGTTGGATTTCAGCTCCTTTATCATTTCTTTCCTGATTTCAATCCAGTCTTCAGATTTCCATTTCACACCAACAGCTGCTGCTCCGAAGCCACAGTTAACATCTCCCAGAAAATCTTGACAGTGGGATATATGGGCAAAAGCTGTTGCTTGTGCAATGAAGTATCTGTATTGGAACTAAAAGAAAAAATCAGAATTAATTTTAAAATTAAATATCTTGGAAAGATCCCACTCAGTTTTTCCATTGAAACTTGTTCAAAGATTCCAGAAGAAGAATATGATTAAGTGCAGGAAACCTATAAAAAATTCAGAAAAAAAATCTGAAAATCTGAAAAAATCAGGTATTATCAAATTCACTCACTTTGTCACTTATTGTTGTTGCTTTTAGAGAAAAAAAATGCTTTCAAGGTGGATGGTAAGGGGCTTCATGATTTATAATTTTTTACTTTTGTCTCTTGATTCTAGTCCCAGGATTGTAATCAGGAGAAGGAGCCCTCTTAGTGAAAACAGGCCCAGACCTCCAAAAAAAGATTAAATGGGAAAATTAATAAAAATTCAATCAATACAAAAAGCAAATGTAATCTCACTTTCTTAATAACATCAAAATCTGGGAGCTCCTCATCTTCTGAATTATCTTCTTCTGTCACAAAATCATCCAGCTATGTTGAAAAAAAGAAACAGTCAGTTGATATTTAGAAGATTATGTATAAATATAAATTTACCTCTTCATCTGATTCCTACTTCTTCTTTCCCTTGCCTTTTTTCTTTTTTGTCTTTCCATTTCTCAAAACCTGAATGATTACATAAAAATAATGAGTTATATTTTTTTCCTTTCTCAAAGATTGATTAATCACTGACCACTGAATTTGCTGAAAGTTTCCTCCTTAGCCTTCCTCTCCTCTTTGGTGCTTCTAAATATTCAAAGCCAGATGGATCCCTTTTACTTGAGGATTGAGAGATCTTCTTGAAATTATTTTCTGCTCCTTTGTGTTTTCCTCTTATTTTGGATGTTTGAGTAGAATTGGGCTCTTGAATCAGAACAAGTTGATACTTTCCAGTGTAAAGCTTCTGTGTTTCACCCAGATAATAATGTTGTTCTCCAGGTGGAAATTTTTGGAATTATTCCAAAAATACAGTAAGATATTTCTGTTCATTGGTTGATCTTGAGGGCTGTTTAAGGCTGAGGGATTCTTCAGTTAAGCCTGGGTTGGCAGTTAACTACAGAAATAAAATTATGAATTAATCAAAATAGTATTCATTTGAAATTTTATAAAGAAAAAAAAACTTACTGAAAAGGGGGGTTTGACATGCCATTGAGGATGGAAATCCTCAATTTGGAAAAGTTCACCCTTGCAGATAGCTGATCATACTTTGTGAACACATGGTATACCCATATAAGAAGAGTAATCACAGTTGATGAAAGTGGTTGAAGAATCAGAGACTTGATTGAATGATTGAATGATCTTTAGGGCATAATAGCTGATCTTTCCAGAAAGATTCTCCACCCAGTAAGGCAAACCAAGGAGCTGCTTGAACCCTTGCTGGGAGGATTCAATAGATCTTTCATGAATTTGGATGGTAATAGAATTTTATATCATATCAACAAAATTGGAAAATGAGCCAGTAGAGGAATTGATGAAGCATTTGATGTAAGAATGAAGGCCTTCTATTCTTGATGTACTTGTATTTCCAAAATGAGATTATTTTGTTGGCCAAGTAAGAGAAAAATCTTTTTTTTGAGTGGGACCCATTTTTCAAGAAGGTAGTCTGATGTAGGAGAATTCCGAAATAGTGAAAGATTTTTGAAATTGTCCTGACAAGTAGCTTCAGATTTGGAGTTGAACAATGGGTGCCAATGTTTCTGAAAGAGCTTGCATTCATCTTCAGACTTGAAATGCTTCCTGCACTGGGTTTGAATATTTTTGAAAATATGCCAGAGACAGAGAAGGTGATGAGAAGATGGGAAAACCTATTCTATGGCACTAATTAAATCTTTTTCTTTATCTGTCACAATAACCCTGGGTTCTTGATGTTATATTTCCTGAACTTGTCTGAGGGTCAATTTATAGTTATATTTTTTTTCTTGGGATATAAAACATAAAGGAACTTAGAAAGTCCATGAAGAATTGTTTACCCCAACAATATGAATCAGAGGTATCCCAAATTTATTTGTTTTATGTGTGCATTCCATAATGAGAAGAGTAGGAAATTTTTTTAGAAGATTTATTGAATCAGGATTTGAAATGGATAAAGAAGTTATTTTTCCATCCATATTGTTTATTCTGTTCAAAAAATAAGAATTTTTGATTTCCAGTATTAAAGCTTCAAGTGGGGTTTTCCATCAAGATATTTTTTTTGGACTTGAGATCTCTTATTATGAATAGTACTGATGTTTGTATGAACTGGAGTTGAGGAGTTCTTTATAAGAGAATTTAAAATTTATAATGGGGCAACACCAGCCTTGGTTAAGTTTTCTACAGTCTCCTGTTGCTTTCCACGAATTCTTCTATGGATTGCATGAGTAGAAGGATCATATGAGGGGTCATGGTTGTGGTCTGGAAATATAACTTTAACCTTCCAGAGACCTAATCTTTTGGAGAAATTTCCAGATAATCTAAAAGGGAAATCGGTATTTGTTGTTGTTTTAAATTTTTAGGGATCTTTACTTGATTTATATTCACCAGATTTATAACATTAATATATGTAGGTATTTTTCTTCAATTTTAATACTCTAGTAGGAACGGAATATCCATGAGAATTTGCCCATGATTGGATAGCATCAACTAAGTCCTCCTTTTGATTATATGATAGTTCAGGACGAGGGGCCAGAGTAGTGGTATCATTAATTTCAGGAGATTTGGAAAGGCCCAGAGGAGTAGAAACACTACTTGGATGAGATGAGGTGATGAAGGATGGGCCTGTTGAAACAGTTCTGGAAAGTGGGTGGATTTTTTCTTGAGACATGTTGAAAACTGATTTTTTTTAGAAAGGCATTTGAAAATTGAGTTGATGATTCAGAAATTAATTAAGTAGAAATGGAGTAAGAATAGGAGTTGGTTCAGGAGGTTGGATTTGGTAGTTGTAGTTTTGAATTGTTTTGTTTTTTATTGAGTTCAGTTGAGTTGTGTTGCGTTGAGTTGAGTTGAATTGTGTTGAGTTGAGTTGAGTTGAGTTGAGTTGAGTTGAGTTGAGTTGAGTTGAGTTGAGTTGAGTTGAGTTGAGTTGAGTTGAGTTGAGTTGAGTTGAGTTGAGTTGAGTTGAGTTGAGTTGAGTTGAGTTGAGTTGAGTTGAGCTGAGTTGAGTTGAGTTGATTTGTGTTGTGTTGTGTTGTGTTGTGTTGTGTTGTGTTGTGTGGAGTGGAGTGGAGTGGAATGGTGCAGAGCGGAGTACAGTGGAATGGTGTGGTGTGGTGATGGGGGGTGATGGGTGGGGATGGGTGGGTGGAGGAGGTTTCTTTTGTGGATGATGGGAGGATGGGAGCGCTCCAAAATGGTGTAAAAAAATTCCAAACTCATATTGAATAGGAATGGTTTGGGTTTTACGCATGGAGGGCTCAAAAAAGTGGACCCCAGCCCAGAGGGGGGTTTGTTGCCCTCCTTTTTGGATTTGGTTTGTAGGGCACAAATAGTGGTTTAAAAATTGAGAAAAAAAAATTTATTTGAAAACCTTGAGAGGCCTTTTTCAAACTTTAAAGGCCAAATACTTCAAATTTTCATATGTAAACACAACAAAGAATGCAGAAATGAGGAAAGACCACCCCTTTTATATTCAGTTATTTTCATTGTGATGAATGTTTGGTGGAGTAAACACTATAATTAAAGCTCAGCCAAATTTTTCTTTCAATTTTCTATTTTAATTTTAAGTTTTGCCAAAAGAAATTGAGAGAAAAATTGATTCAAGAAGGGAAAAAAATATTGAAAAGGATATATTATTTTGAAGTGTTTTTATGTTGGATCCAGTTTTTGGAGGCCAATGATACATGCAAAAAATCCCCAAAAAATATTTTGAGACTCTTCAACTGATTGGTAAAAATTTTCAAAGTTGAAAGTGGCCAAAAAAATTAAGACCAAAGTCAAAGGAATGGCTCCAAAAATGGTTTTTTGTGGGGGGGGGGATTTTGTTAATTTTTTGAAGGGGTTTATCTGGTCCAAAAACTATGAAAGATTAGCAATAAAGGTTTAAGACACCTATCTACAGGCCTGCTGTTTTAGAATGTCAAAAAACAAAGTCCTTGAAACGCCTGTATAAACAAGGATTCATCTGTGTATACTAGACATTGTGGGGACGTAGTACACCCATGAGTTTAAGGGTAGCACACGCAAAAAAAATAATGCCCTAAAAATAAGTAAAAATAAATAAATAAAAACAAAAAAAAACCCCACAAGAAAACCAACAAAAAAAATTCAAGTTCAACATGACTAGCCCTAAAGTAAAAACACCAAAAAAATACAAGTTCAACTTGACTAGCCCTAAAGTAAAAGGGGCAAAAATTCACAAGTTTTAAGGCCAGTCCTAAAGTAAAAACAACAAAATAAAACAAGTTCAACTTGGGTTTAGCTGATCCCATCACAAGAAGTAAAAATACTCCTTAGGATCATCCCAACACAAGTTGAACTGACTTACCAATAAAATCTCATTCAAAACACTCATCATAATGATGTTAACTCAAAACACTCAACATAATGATGTCAACTCAAAACACTCAACATAATGATGTTCAAAATGTGATAACCCTTTATATTAATAGAAATACAAGATCAGCATCAGAAACCAAAACCAAATGATGAAATTAATCTATAAATTAGAATATGACTCAAGTTATTCTTTGAGGTGATCAATGAAACCAGAGGCTTTTTTGGAAATCATGGAACGTGGTTTGGAAACTATGGGCAGGATTGGAATCAAATCTACCTTAAGTACAAGCTGGATCCAATGGTTATGCTTAAGAAAGCAAATGAACATAGGATATGATTTTTTTTTGGGTAATGTTAAATTCATGGCTCATTGAGCCATGTACACAACTCTGTACATGGCTCTTTGAGTTGTGTACACGGCTCAATGGGCCATGTGGCACCCTACACAACTCAAATGAGCTGTGTGGCATGCTACACGGCTCAAATGGGCCTTGTGGCATGCTACACGACTCAAATAGGCTGTGGGTCATGCTACACATCCCATTTGAGTTTTACGGCACGCTAAAAAACTAAAATCAAGTTTTGTAGCCTCCACTAAATGATAAATAATGAATTATAAATAATATATTATATATTATAAATTATAAATAATAAATAATAAATAGTAAATAGTAAATAGTAAATAATAAATAATAAATAATAAATAATAAATAATAAATAATAAATAATAAATAATAAATAATAAATAATAAATAATAAATAATAAATAATAAATAATAAATAATAAATAATAAATAATAAATAATAAATAATAAATAATAAATAATAAATAATAAATAATAAATAATAAATAATAAATAATAAATAATAAATAATAAATAATAAATAATAAATAATAAATAATAAATAATAAATAATAAATAATAAATAATAAATAATAAATAATAAATAATAAATAATAAATAATAAATAATAAATAATAAATAATAAATAATAAATAATAAATAATAAATAATAAATAATAAATAATAAATAATAAATAATAAATAATAAATAATAAATAATAAATAATAAATAATAAATAATAAATAATAAATAATAAATAATAAATAATAAATAATAAATAATAAATAATAAATAATAAATAATAAATAATAAATAATAAATAATAAATAATAAATAATAAATAATAAATAATAAATAATAAATAATAAATAATAAATAATAAATAATAAATAATAAATAATAAATAATAAATAATAAATAATAAATAATAAATAATAAATAATAAATAATAAATAATAAATAATAAATAATAAATAATAAATAATAAATAATAAATAATAAATAAGTAATAAATAATAAATAATAAATAATAAATAATAAATAAGTAATAAATAATAAATAATAAATAATAAATAATAAATAATAAATAATAAATAATAAATAATAAATAATAAATAATAAACAATAAATAATCAATAATTATAAATTATAAATTATAAATTATATGGAGTAGTGTATGGGTCCCCACGTGTTGAGGGGCCCTACACAACTCCCACAGGCTGTGTGGTGCTCTACACAACTCCCACAGGTGGTGTGGTGCCCTACGCGGCTCCCACACACCTGGAGCCCTGTAGACAGCTCCCAAACACCTGGAGCCCTGTACATGGCTCCCACACACCTGGAGCCCTGTACACGGCTCCCACACACCTGGATCCCTGCACACAGCTCCCACACACCTGGAGACCTGTACATAGCTCCCACACAACTGGAGCCGTGAATTCAACATCACCCTTTTTCTTTTACACCCCTTTTCATAGGAGTAAAATTACAACATTATTCCAATGAAATGAAACATATTGGTCTTTTTTATAAGTATCTGCTATTATTTGACCCATGTGAATCTATGAAAGCCATTTTGAAGAGGAAATATTTTCATTGATGTCATTAAAATCAAGTATTTTTTTCTATCCTTTCAAAATCTTTACTGCTGCCAAGGATCTTAGAATAGAACCCCTAATTTTTCATCAATGTTTCAAGCATTTCTTTCTAAACTTTAAACAATCCATCCTCATCATAACCAAGTGATTTGGCAATGACTCTAAATCCACAACTTCCATCATTAACCAGATCTCAAACACAACCCAAGAAATTATGTAGGTTCTCAGGTATTTTATTGAGGTAATTCACTTCCTAAAATCAAAAAATAGTCAGCCACAATTCTAATATTATCAAAGGAATCAACAATCACCAAAGATGAGCTTCTGTTTGACTCCTCCATTTCTTCTGCTTCATACTTTTAAAAGGAATCTGATTCAAATGGCACCACACCCAATGAACTTTCAGTCTCTTCCTCTTAACTATGAAATTCTGATGAAGAGCCTGACTTGGACTATAAGCATTTCTCCATAAGCTCATTAAGCCAAAAAAATGAACCTTTCAAAAAAGAAAAGACTTAAAATATTCTGTCTTTTTGTCTTTGGTGCCCTTCTAATTCTCTTTTCCTGCTTAAGTTACTTTTCAAGGTGTTCAAATTAAGAAGGAGCTTTCTGGGTATCTGTAAAGTTTGGATGGCCTCTGCTTGATCACAAGACTTTAGGATCAAGTCTTGGCTTTGATCAATAATTTTCTTTCTCCTTCATCAAGTGCTTCAACATCCCTCAATAATCTTGTTCAGGATCAGCCAAGATTGTTGCATTGAGCTTGTCATTTAACTGAGAAGAACTGAGAATTTCATTCACATTGACCTCTAAAAATTCAAAAAGATTGAATATTAGTCAAGTAGGAATCATCATTAAAAAAGAATTTCTCCAAAATCATTAATCAAAAAGTTATTTGAACAATCCAACATAAACCAACTTAAAGAACTAGAACTGCAAGGGTCATAATCCAACCTCCACCAAGGATGAATATCTTCAGGCACAACAGAGCCTCTTGACGCTAGTAGGTCCCCTATTTGGTGGGAGCAGGGAAAACCCAAGTCATTGAGTATGACTTGGTGCACACTTCCCCATCGTGGTTCCGCTTTGACCTCTCTAATTTTTTCCCAACAAGTTTGATTGCTTGTAAAGACACCGTGTATACCAATGGTAACAGCTCAGTAGGAAGAACTATTCCTATCTTAATTCAAGAGTTTCAAAGTGCAGCCTGAAGCAATTTAATTTGATTAAAAACTGTGCCCTCTAGGTTTTGCTAAACATCCAACATGTTTCCCAACAAGTTTGAAAGGGATTGTTTGAGGATAGCATGGGACACTTCAACCCAAGCCATTGTTTTATTTCCAAAGTCTGGGGTTTCACAAGTTCAAGATTTTAAAAAAGTCCCTTCAATACGGAAGATATTATGACCCATATACTCAAGTACATCCTCACAATCTTCCAAAAAACACTTTATACAAGTCATAATGTAAGCAAACCAAAAATAGGAAGATTAACAGTAGAGCAGTGATTTGGCATTTAATCTAAGTTCCGCATCATTTATCTCTGCCTCCTCCTTGGTTTTTGAGACCCCATCCTTAGCCCACAGAGACATAAAGCTTTTCCACCCTTCAAAGACATTATTAAAGCACACTTTACAGGTTGCTTGTATGTTTTTAAACAATTTCCATTGATAGCACTGTCTTGTTGACTCAGGCAATGTTTGTTTGAGAACACAGATCAAATCTTTTTCACATTCCATCACAAAGACTTTGTGAAGTCTCTCAGGATCATAACCCAACTTCTTTAGCCCATTTACAGACCAAATGTCGAACTAAAACTTTTCTCTTGTTGTAAAAATAAGAGCTTTTGGAAAAGTTTTCTGGTTGAAAGTAATTCCTACAACGTGCAATAAGGTTATGTTGTACTTATTTTTCTTACAAGTAAAATCAATCATAGCTATATGATGGAATTGCTTGCAAAGCTTTAATGACTCTGGGTGAGCCAAGAATAGGGCATTCAAGTGACCCTCTCCACTGAATTTTGATTGATGAACCCAAAATGAATTAACAAGTTGTTCAAAGAGGACCTCCATAAAAAATTTTCCCTTCAGTTCTTCAAGAGCTACCTAACGCTTAGTGTTATAGATTTTTTGTTCATCAACATATTTGCCACCATCAATCTTTCTAAATTTTTGTTTGAGTTGAATTGTATTGAGCCCATAATTCATACCTTCTTTTAGATTTTCAAAGGCTACTCCAGAGATTCTCCTCAGGAGAGGATGCACTGAAGGGTGGGGATATGGTTCATGGTTATGTTGATCATTCTTGTAGGAGATTTGCCACAAGGGATCCGCCTTGGTGTGACAAACATGGATTAAAAACTTGCACTCAACCTTCCTTGTGTGAGTTTGCCTTAAAAATCTGGTGAGCAATTTCCCAAAGTACAAACAATGTCTATCACAGGCTAAATCCACATATTTATCACACATTGATTTGAAAACTATTACAGCATAAAAATGCTTCATTTCCCATGTTTGACAATATTTTTGTGCCTCTTCCCTAGTAGGAAAAGCTCTCACAGGAGGTGGGGCAAGTGGATCTGTCATACTTACATAGTTATATTGATGGCATGCACTCCATCAGTTTCAATCAAATTAAATATGGCAAAGACCAGTAAAATAAACTTTTACTCACCACCAGAGGTCATGTCCATTTGTGAAACATTTTGTTCCTAAAATATCACCCTCAATGAGAATGCAATTGGGGCTTCCAATGATTCATTACTCAAATCCTTCTATTAAACACCTTTGTTCATTGCACAAATGTAGTCCTTGAACGTGGCCATGTTAAAATGAGGGCTTGCCAGTGTTCCCATAATGTAAAAAAAATGCAATTCTACTTCAGTATTCAATCCAACTTTCAATTGAATAACTACCAAGTTTCCTCACGTTCAAGTTGAGAAAGATAAATTTTCTGGGATGTTTTATTTGCAGTTTCCTATAGTGTCACTTTAATTTCACTTGATTTAAATTTAATTTCACTTCAGTGTAACTTTATGATTGCTAGATGTGGAAAAACAGTCCCACATAGTAGTTGTTGATCCCAAATTTGGGTTGATTGAACCCAAATGTGGTCCAGGGGGACCCAACAAGTTTGGCATGACCCCTGGGGGGCCGCGTACCCCTGGACATGGCTCAAAACCGCGGTGTGCGGGGGTACACGGCTAAAATACGCCGTGTAGGGGGTGTATATGGCCCCCGGGGGCCTCCACGTGTTTGAGACGGCCCCTTGGGCGCGTCCAGACGCGTTTTCCGGCCCGCAGCGGGCCTTGGACGCGTGAATGGGCCCCATGCGTCAATTGGGCCATGTAGGGCCCTACAAAAATCCCACAAAACTGGGAGTTTTGAATTTAACATCTCACAAATAAAAAATAAAAAAAATAAAAATAGGGCATATCTTAAGCAAACCCGCCATTTTTTAATGGCCAATTTCAACCCCAATCCTCCATTTCAAACCCGCCATTAAAAATAAAAAAAACCCACTTATTTCACTTCAGACGTGTCAAATTTACCTTAAAATAAATGGGTTTTTTGAATAAAGTATATAAAGGCCTTCAACAGCTCAACCAAACATCATTCCACATCATCACTTCTGGTTTCATCCTCCAACATTATTGGAATACTTCATCACTCTCATTGCTTCATTGCTATCCTCATCACTTCATCACTCTCATTGCTTAATTGCTATCCTAATCACTTCATCACTCTCATTGCTTCATTTCTATCCTCATCACTTCATCAATCTCATTGCTTCATCACATCATCACTCTCATTGCTTCATCACATCATCACTTCATCACTCTCACCTTGCTTTATCACTGTCATCACTTTATTGCTTTCATCACATCCATCCTCTCATTGCTTCATTGCTTCATCAATTCATCCCCCCTTTCATCACATCCTAACTGTCGTTGATTTATTGCTTCATCACTTCATCCCACATACTATTTTTAAATGGTTCAGCAACACTCCCCCTGCAAGTCCACTCAAACAAAGCAAAGATCCCTCAGGAACTCAACGTCCAAAAATCCTCCCCCATCAGCTTCCAAAGGCCCAAGTCAGCTCAAGAGAGCTGATCACATTATCCTGGTAAACTGGCCCAAAATCCTGTCCAACTACAATGCTTTCTTTGGATCCAACAATGAAACAAAAGTTGGCCAACCTCCCCTCTAAGGTTAATGGTTATCTCCTGATGGCCAATGAGCTTATGAATAAAACCAAAGGTAGGCTGGATCCTTCATCCAAACAGATGCAGGAGCAATTCAAGAACTATCAAACTAACTACAAAAAAGCCCACTCAATGTCAATCTCCACTGGCTTTGGTATCACCAACTCCAATAAAGCAAAGGGAATCAACTTGGTGGTTTTTATAGTTGGAATCCATTTTTCCTTTTTATATTCAAATGGATGAAATCTTTGGAAAGAAGGCCAATATTGCCCCTTTAGCTGCTTTTGATACCCAAAAATCAGATTCAGTTGATGCTGAGGACATGGCTGTTGATGCTTGGCCTAGCAATGATGATCCCAATGAAACCTATGAGTGGCCCCAATCTGATTTGGAGGAGGATATTAAAACAGAATCAGCTCACATCAGGTCTACATCAGCATTGATCAACAATTAAAACCATTCCTTGGACCCCTCACTTCCTTCTTTGGATTGCTCTATTCTTGGGGTGGAGGAAATTATCAACTTGGCCAATGAGGAGCAAGCTATTCCTGTATTGCCACTACCAGAAAAATCTGCTCAAGTGAGCACCCAAGTTATTTTCTCTTCTTTCTGGTTAATCTTGACTGATTTATATTGTAAAATAACAGCCTCATCCATTCCTGATTGGCCAAGAACTGTGGATGAAATAAAGGAAATTACTCAATTGCTTGGTTTTTAAATATATTTACTTTGATGAAAATTTTAAAAGTAAATACAAAAAAATGATTTTTAATTGCAAAAACATTTCAGAGTATTTTTAACACCACCAATGAACAAATCTTTTCTATTTTTATTTATATTTTTTTCCCTAAGATATATTTTGCCACTGGCCAAGTCCTTGCTAGTGTTTTGAGTTTTTCTATTGATTTGCATGGACATGGCGATCCTAGTATGGGTGGAAGTATCCACTTCAGGAAAAGCACAGTGTTTGTAGTAGTTTACTTCCCCAACCATGTTCACAATACCCTTTTTTTGAAATCAATCCCAAACCCCAAGTCAGCAAAAACAAATTGGCCGTTGGATACTTGATATCCATCCTTTTTGTCAATAAGTTGTCCATTTTATTTTTTTGTTGGGACCATAAGTAAAAAAGAATAGTCAGAGACATCACCTTGGTCAATATGGGGCAAGTTGTAGAAGGAGTCTGAGGTGAAGGTGATGGGCAAGTTGTAGAAGGAGTCTGAGGTGAAGGTGATGTGAGGTGAGCAGTCAAAAGCAGTAAGGCCAGATACAAATCCAATGAGGAGAAGGAATGGATGTTGTTGTCCATCATAGATTCACAGTTGGAATCAAACACAAGTTTGGCTAATTTTCAAAACATTTGGCCCAATATTTGAGAGACCTTTCCAGACCTAAGGTTCAAAAAATAATACTCTTTAGGGGAGGATTTGACAGAATATTTCTTCAAATATTGTCCAAATAGTTCAGAAGGGTCCATCAATTTTTGCCATCCAATTGCCCACATTTTCCCACCCCAGGATCTTGAGGGACCAATAGTATTGATAAATTTTTTGGATTGGTGAAGGAATGTTGTTACTGAGTTGATTTCCTTCTTCTCTTAATCAGAGAGTTCATTCAAAGGGATAAATTTGATGATTTCAACCATATCCTCATGATCCAATCAATCTTGAACATATAATTTTCCAAAGCTGAAGAAATCCAATGGTTTGAACTTCTTTTTGGCCTGTTACAACTCTTCAGGGGTGTGTTTTTGACTTTTCTTGACAATGGATGGATAAACGTTCAAGGGATGTAGTTTGCGTGAAGACCAAACAAACTTTTCATTAATTTTTTCCTCAGTCACTTCCAATTCAATTTCAGAATCAAGCATTTGAGCCCTCCTTCTCTGGCAAGCCCTTTTCTTTCCAATTCTCTGTATTTTTTTCAAACTAGGTACTTCCATCTTTTTCCCTCCCAACCGTATACTTTGATCAGGGTAAGGATCAAGATGGAAATCCATTAGTTGTAACATTTTGATTTTGGTGGGTGAAGAATGGGTCATCAAAAAAGAGTGGTCAAAGCGGTGGAATGTCAGATTGCATTGCATTGAACAAAAAAAAAGCAAAAAAAAAAAGGTCATTAGTCCAGTACAAACAACTTAGATGCTCAACAAACATAGAAAATAACAAAACCAATACCAACAATTCTCCTACCAAAAAAAAAAACAATCATTGGTCCAGTATAAACCACTTAGATGATCAACAAACATAGAAAATAACAAGAAAATTACCCCTAATCTCCTACCAAAAAAAAAGAACATCAGTCAACTTCTAAAGAACTGGGAGGAGGAGGAGGAGCTGAAGGGGGGAAGTCACTGGTTGATTGATTTATTGGCAAGAAAACAATTGTTTGCTTGCCGTTCAATCAATTTTTTGCTTGCTGTTCAATAAATTTTTTGCTTGCTGGTAAACCAGCTTATCAATTGGCAAGCAAACTATTGATTGCTTGCAAGTAGACCAATTGCTTTCCAATTGCCTTGCGAGGTGATGGTGGGGGAGGATGGGGAGAAGGAGGGGGGGGAAGAAGTAGAGCAGGAGGAGGAGGAGGGGGGGGGGGGTGCTGAGCAAGGGTGCTTACCGGGGGGGGGCTGAGCAAGGAGGGATGAATGGCCTGGAACTTGTAAAAGTAGGAGGAGGAGGGGGGAGGTCAGCTCCATTGAATCAAGGAGGAGGAGGGGGGGGATGACCTGTGGCACTGAGCCAAGAAAAATAAGGGGAAGGATGACTGGGTGAGCTTAAAGGTAGGTGGAGGTTGATGGTGAGGTGGTTTGCTGAGGTGGTTTGGTGAGGTGGAGGGAGGTGTGGACTGGTGGTTTGGTTTGGTGAGGTGATGGTTTTATGAGGAGGAGGGAGGATTGGACCGGTGTTTTGGTGGGTTGAGGTGGGTGGTTTGGAATTTTTAGTTCTGTTTTTTGTCTAATTCCACCAAAAAAAAAGAAAAAAAACCGGAGTCAGCAATGTGACAAAGTGTGAGAGGTAGAATCCACTCTCTCATGGCCAAAGATGAGGTGGAAAACAAGGCTGGGATGACTTGAGGAGGATCATGAATATCTTCTTTGAATATTTTGTCCCATTCATCTTTGATGTTGGCAAGAAGGTTGTGAAGGATTACACACTTGATAATCAAGTTGATGAGGAACTTCATGTCTTTGGAAGATTGGAGCTGTTCTTGCATCTCCCATAAGCTGGCCCATCTTTCTTTCAGGATTCCTATGGCATGCTCAATCCAAACTTGTGATTGGGCAAGATGATAGTTGAAATCAGTTTTGGTTTGGTCATTGGTTGAAACATTGTGGTATTCTGGAACCACATATTTCCAGCTAGCATAAGCTGAATTGGCCAGAAGTTATTGATCTTGGTGAAAGTATTTATCTGGTTGTTGGGAAATCCGCATTGGATTGAAAACATATGAATTATGACAAGAACCCAGAAGGCCAGCATGGAGGGATATGAACTTATTTTTGTTATCAAAAACAAGTTGTAGTGCCACAGAGTATCTATATAAACTGTTGGAATTATCCCATCCTTGACTAAACACACTCTGGCTGCCTTGTGCTTCCACCACCACAAGCTTTGCATGTCACTCAGATTTCACCACCTTCCCCATTCTACCTTCTCTCACATCTAGCTTGACTCCTTCAAAGCTCTGATCAAACCTCCAACTGCTCCCTCTCTTTTGACCCCACAAAACCTCCAACTACTCCCACTCCTCCAACCCCATACCACCTTCACTATTCCAGCCTTACCCATTTTTTTCCTTTCTTGCCTTCTTTATATTCTTCTTTTTCTTTTCTTCTCCACTTTAAACATTGCCTCATTTCTTTTATTTATTTTTCTTTATCCTTTTTTCTTGACTTATCCTATCACTTGTCCTAAAATTTTGAACACTCCTCAAGACAAAGCTTATTACCGCTCAAGAACTTGTCCCTGCTTCTCAGCCAATCAAGCAGTCATCTTAAGATCCACCCATACCTCAAGCTAGTTCAAGGATCTTCTTCTAATCCAAGTTCTTCTCATATTTGGTGAGAAAGATTTTTTTTAAAAAAAAGAATCAACCTACAATCTCCTCTTCAGCCCTTATTTTCACTTGTGCTTATTGCTGTTATATGCACTACTCCCTATTAACTCTCTACGGTTAACTTGTCTGCAACCCTCAAGCTATATAAGACTTATATTCTCTTGACTTCTCCTCTTCTTTCTTATCTACTCTCTTGTGAACAGCATGGTGTGTTTATTCTCAGCTTGTATTGTTTCTATCTGCCATCTAACACTTGTGCTGTGGTCTATTTTTAGGTTCTTCAATCATTTCAATAAATCTAGGTTTTCTGTTCATCAAAAATCAATAAAACAAACTTAGTCAGTGTATGATCAAAGGCTTCGGAAAGGAAATGAATCAATGGACTTTTTTTTGCAATCAAAATAATGGTTGCCATCTAGCTTGGGTTTTTTACTCAAGGGAATATGGGTTCCATAAACAAAACCAATGCAACCAGGAAAGTCTTCAGTCTCCATTACTTGAGATATCTCCTTGAGGTCTTCTTCGGTTGGCAAAAAGAGTACTAAGCAACAGAAAGACTGGATATAAATCATGAATCTTTTGGTGTATAATTCAATGGATCCATAACTGACCAAGAATAAATTTTGTAATTAATGAATTGCTGCTTCATTTCCATTTGATCCCAATCTACAAAGAGCAACAGCCAGTTGGATAGCTGGATTGTGTTGAGAATTCCAAGAATTGTTCTGGAAGATGTGGTTTTCTTGAATCATCTCCAAAAATTAATGAAAGAAGGCAATAAAGTTTGGTGCAGTTGCTGGCAGCTTAATTTGGGCAGTAGGTGAAGCTTTTGCCTTTAATACATAGGTTTGTGGAGAGTGTGTCTTTGTGGAACCATGTATTGCTTTTAAAATAAAAAATTCAAAGCTAACAAAATTGATTCCAAATTGGAGTCTGAATCCAAGTCAGATAATAAAAAAATTTAAGTCAGCTTTTTTGAATTTTCAACTTGCTGCTGGTGTAAGACTCCAAATGGTTCTAAGCGGCAGGCAGTTAAGTGGAGGGGAAAAGTGCTGTTTAGACTGCCCTCCTAAGAGTTACAATAATATTTAAATTTAACCAGAATTGAGGTCCAGGAACTTTTAAATAAGGAATCAATGTAAGGGATGAGTTTGGGAATAGTTGGTAGCAATGGAAAAAACACCATTTGAGGCAAGATGGTGCAGGGAAAGACTTGAACAAAATAAGTCAAAGTTTTGTTCAGAGTTCAATGGAACAAGGAAGTTGTAAGTAGAAAATTTGGAAAGATAAACCTAATCCCAACCAACCTCCAGGTTCTCAATGAACCTGTCTAACTCTCTGCAATCATGCGCTTGAAGGGTATCACATAACTATGGGTGGCTGAACAAAAAAAAAGAAATTTGTCTATGAAGCTCCAGAAGCAAAGAAATAACAGATTTTCACAAAAATAACCCAACACTTCTCAAGGAACTCAAGAGTAGCGTGGCCGAATTCAACTTTAAATGATAAAGGGAGGTCTAACACTCCAGGTTTCAAGCTTAAAGAAATCTCTCAGTCAAATGTGACAATATTTGGAAAGATGATCAGGGAAGGATCAGACCAGTATGGTCAGAAAAAGGGAACAAGAGTGGTATAACACACTCAAGAAATCCTGCAGACAGAATTCTCTTCAACCATCAAGGGAATTGTTGGTGATAAGGATCAGGGTCACAGATGAACGGATCAAAGATTGAGTATGGAGGCTCAAAGGATCAAGGGCAATCAAAAGATATACCCAGCACAAAAGTTGCAGGTCAAGGGAAAGAAACCCTGCGGAATGATTATATTACTGATTTCCATATGATATGGATGATGCCAAAAGAAAGGCTTGGGAGAGCCCCTCCTTTTATAGTCAAGAGGCCTGTAGACTATTTACAAGATATAATTAAAAATGAGTGCAGATTTTTTTTTTCAAAGGTGAAGATTGGCAACAGGAACCACCTGAAATGGTGAAAAAAAAGCAAAAAAAAGTGATGAGGAAGATGGAAACCTGCCTGCGTTGAGGAAAAAAGCGGGCAGGTGATGAGTAGCAGGAGAGCCGCGCGGACAGGCAGATGGCCCGCGCAGAAAGACAGTTGAATGGCGGGGAAACGGATGGGCGGATGAGCAAGCCCAAGAGATGAGAAAAAATGAGGTGGCTGGTTGCTGTTCAATTGAAGATGGTTGCACAAGAGAGTCCGGAGGGAGGATGATGATGATGATGATAGTTGGGTAGGGGTACTATCTTGAGATAATGAGTCTGAGGGAGGATGATGGGATTGGTTGACGGTGTAGTCCCCAATGGCTGCAAGCAAAGCTTGCGGTAATTGGTTGATGGTGGCAATTGATGTTGTTTTCAACAATGCCCATGATGGCAAGCATGGGTTTTGATTTTTGTCTGCCTCAATCCCTCAATGCTCAATGAGGAGTCTTTGGAGCTTGAGACCGGGCAACATCAAAGAGGGAATTGTGGGGGGATGATGATGGGAGGTTGGATTGGATGAGGGGTGATGATGAATGACTGGCTGCTGATCAATATTTTAATCATTGGTAAATTGATTGGGGATTAAATCCAAATCAAAATCCAAGACCAATCAAGAGGCAAGCTTTAAGGGTGTGAGAGATGGCAAGTTGTTCAAGTAAGCACCGGTGTCAAGATTTGAGGGCCAGAGATTGTTTTGAGCTAAGCAAGATCCGGATTGAGAGGGTGATTGGATGTTGGTGGATGAGTTGATGGAGGGGATGGAAGGATGGTGGGATGGCCTCCTGCACGCTCTTGGCCATAAAATCAGGGTAAAGCCCATGCAAGGGTGAGATTTTGGCAGAGGAGGAAAGCATTGGATGACCAAGGAAGGCCTGAATAGACCGCTAGGACAGGGAAGAGCTGGGATAATGGGAAATGAGTGGGTACTCATAGAGGCACAAGAGATATTTTTTTTTGAAGATGTATTGGTGGATAAGGGAATGTAAAAAAAAAATTCAAAAATTTCCATTTTCCATGAGGTGTCCTGGGTTGGTCACCACATCTCTCCGCAAATTACAGACTGTCCCTAGTCTGCACCATGAACTTGAAGATATAAGGAGAAGGAGAAATACAAGGAAATTGAACAAAATATTTTCCATTTACTGATCTTGAGAAGAACTGAAGAGTTTCAAAATATCTTGATCCATCCAAAAGAGCCCTAGAAGAAGCAGAGATAAAACACAGAAGGCGTCTCAGGTGCTCACATATGTGCCATGCAGTAGAGTTTATAACAAAAAACGCAGCAAATAACCCTGGTGGTGCACAGTTGGGTGGACTTACTTCTGAGATAAGTTGCCTTCAAAACAATGAAACTTCTTAACTTGATCAGCACAGAACCTTCTAGCCAGTTGAGTATCATCCAGCTCCTCCAAAACATAAGATCCCCCTCTAACTTGGCAAACCACCCAATAAGGACCATTCCAACAATTTGAGGAAATCTTGCCCCACTGGGTCTCCAAATATTGATTATAAGCTAAAACTAGATCACCAGGGTTCAGGGAGTCCCTGATTTGATTGGAGTTCTTTTCCTCCCAATACTGAACTGATTTTGATCTTGACTCCATCATCTTCTGATAAGCTTCATCACAAACATCTTCACTTTGCTCCAGTTGCTTGGATCTAGCAACTAATAGATCAGTAGTTGAGGGCACCTTGTCCCAAGGGATACCCAAGAAAGATTCCATTTTCAGATCCAAAGAAAGAACTGCTCTTTTGCCAAAGATGATTTCATAAGGTGAGTAGCCAGTAGTAATTTTGGTTGAGATTCAATCAAAGAAGAGAACAAGAGGAAGGAATTTGCACCAATTCTTGCCACTTTCACCAGCAAGCTTAACAAGTGCAGCCTTCAAAGGAGCATGACCTTGTTCCACCATGCCTTAGCCTTCAGGATAATAAGGATTAGTAACTCTATGTTTTCCAGGAAGAGATTGGATCATTTTGGCAAGTTGGCCACCAAATTCAGAGCCACTATCATTAGAGTAAGATTGATTCAGGCCATAACACATTGTCCAGGTCTCATAGAGGAAAGCTGCCACTGATTCCAAGCTAAGATTCTTAAGAAATTTTGCTTCAACCCATCCAGAAAAATCATCTCTAGCCACAATGAGGTACTTAGCACCACCTGCCTTAATATGAACCACATCCATATCAATCCTTCCAAAGACAGTGGACTCCCCAGTAATATGAAAAATTTTGGCTGGACGCCTAAGATCATGTTTTTGACAAAATTAACAACTCTTGCACCATTGAGAGACAGATTTCTTCAGAGATGGCCACCAGAATTTTTTGGATAATTGTTGATAAGTTTTGGTTTCCTCATGATGACCAAGAACTTCATGGAGACTTTCAAGGATAGAATCTTGTTTAGAAGGGATAGTAAAAACAATAAGAGCACAAGGATTTAATCTTTTGATAAGCCTAGAGATTTGGAGAAAGAAACTAGAGGACTTTCTTTTAAGACATCAAAATTCTTTAGCAGAGAGATCAGGAGGTTTTTGAAGATTTGAAAGGTACTGCTCTAGTTTAAGCCAGAAACCTTGTTGAAAGCCAGAATAATATTGAGAAGAGAAATAGAAGAAAGGTTGGATTATAGGTTCTTCTTCATCAAAATCAGTTCCAACTTCAGACTCATTGTCTCCAAGAGGTTGTCGAGATAAACCATCAGGCATAGTGAAAGATTTCCCAGGACTGTGAAAAATATCAAAAGAAAAAAGCTGGATAAAGGCCACCCAAAGATTAATAGGAGCATTGGGAAGGCTGGGAGCATTGATCCTTTCAATGATGGATCAAGCATCAACTTTGAGCTCAAAACTTTGGCCCCAGAGAACGGTTTGAAGTTTCTTCATCATTTGAGCCACACCACAAAGTTCCAATTTGGGCTGAGAGTACCTAGACTCTACATCTGAAAATAGCAAAGATTCATAAAGAGAAGGAGGGTCCCAACCATTTTCATCTTCCTGAGTAAGGATATACCCAAAAGATTGATAACTAGAATTTACAGACAGCTTGATCTTGCCAGCTCCAGGTCCAAAAGCAATCTTCTTCAAGACTATTTATTTTCCAACCATAATTTTGAGAAACTGAAAAGCATGTTCACAATCTTGGTTCCAAACCATTCAGCATCTTTCCTGATCAGCCAATGTAAGGGTGCACATATTTTGGATAAGGATGGGATAAAGATTCTAACATAAGTGACAAAACCTAGGAAGCCCCTAACTTCAGTGGGATTGATTGGAGTAGGCCAAGAGATTATCTTGTTGACTTTTGCTGGTGCCATCCTTCTTCCTTCCTTGCAGACCACATGACCAAAAATTTCCAGAGCAGCAACACAAGCAGCCAGTTTGGATCCAGAGACAGTAAGGCCAGATTCCTTGATTCAAAACAGAATCATTTCCAAAGTAGTAGCATATTCCCAGATAAAAACACAAATTCCTGAATGCCAAGGTAAGAGCTCATTATCATAGTCAGAAACTGGACCTTTAATTCCACAATTGTCAATAAAGATACCAGCATGATCAGGGATTTAATCCTGGAGGATTCACATCATCTGAGCCTGATAGACTGCAACCAAATTGGTGGCATCTTGAGGCAATTGAGTAATTTGAAATCAACCAAGAGGAGTATCAAAGGTAGTGAGAGGGCAAGAAATAGGATGTAAGGATTGTTTGTCATAGCCACCCATAATGTCCCCTAGACCATAGCAAGCTCTCCCAGAGAAAGATTTGACAAATTCTGTAGTAGCAGGAGGAATACCAGAGTTTTTAATAATAAATTTATTAAGAGGTTGTAGATCACAAACTATTCTAAGTTTACCATTACTCTTGAGGACACAGAAGACAGGGCTGGAATAACTAGAGGTTGACTGCTCATACAGGCCAGTACAAACTTGTTCATGGACCAACTTGATAAATTTTTCAACTTTAGAAGCAGGGATAGGGATCTTCTTCCTTTGCAAAGGATCATGTTCAACTACAGGGATGATATAAGGGAGGCCATAGGATTCTTTCAAGAGACCTCTCTCTTCTTCACAGAAAGAAATAGATTTTTTCCTTCGAGATAAGGAATTCTTGATCAAATTTAACTCATCAGGAAGAAGCCATCCATCTGGACCAAAGTTGACCACCTTCAGACATTCTTCAGTGACCCAATCAATGGGCAGAAAAGGACAAGTAAGAGATTGAGAAAGACCACAGTAAGGATCACAAGATAAGGGAGGACGGATAAGAGGAGGATTGAGGTTGAGAGGCATAGGCTGGTTGACTTGTTGGACCTTCTTGGCAACTGGCTTATACTTGGTGGCAAACAAGAGAAGTTCTTTTTTCCTCCAGGAGTTGACCAGTGAGACTTGATCACAAGAACTGAGTCCAAGTTCCAACATTTTCCATTTCCAACGTTCTGCAATATCCTCAAAGGGTTCCTTTTCCATAAAGGAAGAACCAGGAGATAATACGTTGCTCACATGTGTGGCACAAGGTAGGGTTTTGAAGATGATGGTAGAAGGTTTCCCTGGCAGTGCACAATTGGGAGGACTAACTTGTACCCCAAATTGCCTCCACTGAAGCCCATATTCCTCCATACCAAAACCACCAAGAATAGAATCAAGATCAGGATCTAGTTTAGACTCATTAAAGAGATTCAAACTGGAGCTGAGAGAAAATTGATCAGGACTAAGAGTACAAGGAAAAGAAGACACAACAGATCCAGAGAAAGAAGGAAAAGAAATATTTTTGGATCTTTCTATTTTGACATGTTTTTGATTTTTGATATTTTCTAGTTTAGAAAAAAACAAAAAAAAGAATGAAAAATAAGCCTGAGGGATGAAAGTTGACCCTTGAGTTGGAGTCTGAGGCTGAAAAGAACTAAAACTATTAGTAGGATCAACTATTCCAATAAGAAATGAGAGGAATTGGAGTTTTCTTTCTGCTTCCCCTTTAAAGATGATTTAAAAGGATGACCACAAAAATCTCTTTCCCAACAACCAGAATCCAAAGAACAGACAGGAACTTCAATCTTTCTACCATCAGCATCAGGGAGAAGAATTCTCTCCGCAACTTGATCAGAAAACATCAGAGTAGCACCTAAGTCCATCAAGAGAGGTTGTCCCAGAATCATAGGCCCTTCCAAACAAATGATCCAAAGATGACAGGTTCCAACAATATTTTGACCAATCCTGACTGGAACATCTTCAGAAATACCACCAATCCACAGCATTGATTACAACTCCATAGACTGCAGAATTGAAGCTGACCCTAGGACTGAGATTGAGTTTACGGGCCATAGCATCCAAAATTAAGTTGAGCTGAAATCCAGAGTCCACAAGAAGAGAGACACTTTTAGCTGAGTCACCAAGATAACAGGGGAGGAAACCAAGAGGACAGGAGTAAATATTGGATTCTGAAGAAGGACTTTTTCTGCAAGAGTCCTCCATCAAAGTGCCAGAGGAGACCTTTAATTCATCAGGACCAATCTCCACACGTTGATGAGAGACCCATTTCTTCATTCCTTCAGCAACATATTGAGAGATTGATAGGATTTCAGCCACAGATAGATCAGGAATTTTGAGATCAGAAATTTTCTATAATACTCCTTCCACAGAATTGGGGTGGTCTTTTGAGATTCCCCTTTCAAATCAAACTTTGGGCTGGGTGGAGGGAGGAAGTTCAGGTAGGCAGGAACTAAGATGGGATCAGAAGGTTAAGGTGACTTGGATGAAGGAGGAGGATCTGAGTGATCTGGAAACCTTTCCATGAGTGGCTCCTTTTCCACCTCCATGTCTTCCACATCAGAGGAAGGATTCTCAGGTGAGGATTGACGTTTGACTGGTTTTTGAAGAATTGAAGTTGGCAAGGAAGGGAATTTTTGAGTTTTAGGTTCCTCATGCCGTTTCCTAGCTGGATCAGATTGAAAAGTAGTCCCAGAAAGACTGGAGGAAGAGATAGCTGGAGGGTACCATAGTTGAAGAGTACCACAGGAAGATTGAAAATTGAAGGAAGCAAGGGATGCTTTCATTGGAGGTGGAGGCTGATAAGAGGCCACCACATGACAAATAGGGCAAGATGAATCAAAAGGGATCAGAGCACCATGAGGAAGAAAGAAATTGTTCCCCTTCTGCTCCACCAACTTTTCCTTTATATCCTTCTTGAGTTCCAAGCATTTTCCAGTTCCATGGCCTTCCCTATGACAGTAGTAACAGACCAGGGTAGATTTAAGGACATAAGTAGAGGTTTTAGTAGTATCAAGAGAAGAAATCTTTTGATCTATTTTGTTCTCAAAAGCTCAAATTATCTTAGTTATTTTTTCTAGAGTAGTAGGTTCTCAAGTAAAACTAGGATCTGCTTTTGGTCTTTTTACTGCCATCATCTTATTCATAATATTGTTGAATTCTTTAAAAGAAGGAGCAGGAACTGGTTCAGTGGTTCTAGGTTTTTCAAAAGTTAAAGCGGTTTCACCTTTCATGACTTCATCCACATTAATCCTAAGGATAAGGAAAACAGGGAGCTTGAATTGATTATCTCTGGGGGTGATCATAGATCCAGATTTTATCAATTTTTCTTTAATCCTTTCCTGCACAGCCAACAAAAATGGTTGAAAGAATTGTGCTCAAACTTTGTCCACTGAATCAATGTGATTGTTTTGGATAAGGTAGTTTTGGATAGGATCCCAAGACTTTCTAAAAGAACGGTAGTCAGAGGCTGAAGGGACACCGCCATTTGAGATCAATTGAGAGACAAGAGCATCCAATTCCTGCAAATTAAACTGGGCTACATCTATTTTACCCCAATATGCAAATATTGCTTCCCTTAGAAGCGTCCAGTCATGGTGTTCAAATCCTTTGAAAAACTTGATTATTTCCAAAAATTCATCAGAGGAGATAAAGAATTGTAACTGATAGGCCATATTGTATTTTCTTGCTCCATCCACTTCAGCAGCCATTTTGTAAGAGTCCAAGAACCGTTCAACATTTACCCCATTGAACCCTAAGTTCCTGTTCTGAGGTTTGATCTTGACCATCTTTGGTTGAGCAGAGGTGTTTGGGGTACCAGTAGATGCCATTTTGAATAACAGAATTCCTAGAGGATCGAAAGAAAATATTTCCAAAGTGGCTCACGAGTGTGGCAAGAGTAGGGTTTTACAAAAAAAGACAAGTACCTTTCCCAGATGGTGCACAAATTTGGAGGACTTATTTCTAGGATAAGTTACCTCCACGCATCAAATCTGAGAAGAGAGAGAAACAAAGAAGAAAAGGAAAAAGATTGGATTTTGAGGTTTGATTCCAAATGTTGTTGGGACTGTAAATCCCAAGTTTTCTGGTTTGATCCCGGCCCAGGGGACCAAATGTAAGACTCCAAATGGTGCTAAGCCGCAGGCAGTTCTGTGGAGGGGAAAAGTGCTGTTTATTCTGCCCTCCTAAGAGTTACAATAATATTTAAATGTAACAGAAATCAATTTCCAGGAAATTGTAAATAAGGAATCAATGTAAGCAATGAGTTTGGGAATAGTTGGTAGCAATGGAAACAACACTATCTGAGGCAAGATGGTTCAGGGAAAAACTTGAACAAAACAAGTCAAAGTTTTTTTCAGAGTTCAATGGAACAAGGAAGTTGTAAGTAACAACACCCACAAGCTAATAACTCTGGTTGTTGGCAGAAGATTAAAAAAGATCAAATAAATCCCAACCAAGCTCCAGGTTCTCAATAAACCTGCCCAGCACTCCACAATCAAGCGCTTGAAGGGTACCACATAACTATGGGTGGATGAAAAAAACAAAAGCAATTTGTTTATGAAGCTCTAGAAGCAAAGCAATAACAGATTTTCACAAAAATAACCCAACACTTCTCAAGGAACTCAAGAGTAGCGTGGCAGAATTCAACTTTAAAGTACAAAGGGAGGTCTAACACTCCAGGTTTCAAGCTTAAAGAAACCTCTCAGTCAAATGTGACTGGATCTGGAAAGATGATCAGGGAAGGATCAGACCAGTATGTTCAGAAAAAGGAAACAAGAGTGGTATAACACACTCAAGAATTCCTGCAGACAGAATTCTTATCAACCAGCAAGGCTATGGTTGGTGATAAGGATCAGGGTCACAGATGGACAGATCAAAGATTGAGTATGGAGGCTCAAAGGATCAAGGGCAATCAAAAGATATACCCAGCACAAAAGTTGCAGGTCAAGGGAAAGAAACCCTCTGGAATGATTAGATTATTGATTTCCATATGATATGGATGATGCCAAAAGAAAGGCTGGGGAGAGCCCCTCCTTTTATAGTCAAGAGGCCTGTAGACTATTTACAAGAGATAATTACAAATGAGTGCAGAATTTGTTTTTTTCTTTCTTTTTTTCAAAGGTGAAGATTGGCAACAGGAACCACCTGACATGGGAAAAAAAGCAAAAAAAAATTGATGAGGAAGATGGAAACCTGCCTGAATCAAGGAAAAAGGCGGGAATGTGATGAGTAGAAGGAGAGCCGCGCAAAAAGGCAGATGGCCCATGCGGACAGACAGTTGAATGGCCGGGAAACGGATGGGCGGATGAGCAAGCCCAAGAGATGAGCAAAAATGAGGTGGCAAGTTGCTTTTCAATCAAAGCTGGTTGCACAAGAGAGTCCGGAGGGAGGAGGATGATGATAATGATAGTTGGTTAAGGGTACTTGCTTTAGAGAATCATTCTGAGGGAGGATGATGGGATTGGTTGATGGTGTAGTCCCCAATGGCCGCACGCAACACCTGTGGTCATTGGTCAATGGCGGCAATCAATGTTGTTGTCAAAAATGCCCATGATGGAAAGCGTTGGTTTTGATTTTTGTCTGCATTGATCCCCCCTGCTCAATAAGGAGTCTTTGGAGCTTGAGACCGGGAAAAATCAAAGAGGGAATTGTGGGGGATGATGATGGGAGGTTGGATTGGATGAGGGGTGATGATGATTGACTGGCTGATGATCAATATTTTCATCATTGGTAAATTGATTGGGGATCAAATCCAAATCCACATCCAAGACCAACCAAGAGGAAAGCTTGGAGGGTGTGAGAGATGGCAAATTGTTCAAGTCAGCACTGGTGTCAAGATTTGAGGGCCCAAGATTTTTTGGATCTAAGCAAGATCCAGATTGAGAGGTTGATTGGATGGTGTTGGATGAGTTGATGGAGGGGATGAAAGGATGGTGGGATGGCCGCCCATGCGCGCTTGGCCAAAATATCAGGGTAAAGCACATGCAAGGGTGAGATTTGAACAGAGGAAGAAAGCATTGGATGACCAAGGAAGGCCTGACTAGATTGCTAGGACAGGGAAGAGCTGGGACCATGGGAAATGAGTGGGTACCCATAGAGGCACAAGAGATAATTTTGTTTTTGATGATGTATTGGTGGATAAGGGAATGTAAAAAAAAATTCAAAAATTTCCATTTTCCATGAGGTGTCCCGGGTTGGTCACCACACCAGGAAGTTTGATTGGACATCTTGAGAAATATGGTGATGTGATGATTATGGGATGTGTGTGAAGCAATGGGGATGTGAACCAATGGAGATAAGAAGCAATGGAGATGAGATGTGTGTCATGCGTATGGATTTGATGGGTTGGAGGTGCGGATGGGTGTTTTGCATGCCATGGATGGTAAATGGATGATAATGGTGGGTTTGACGTTTGAAACCCGCCATTTTCATCAAACTCACCACTTTTTCATACACCAGTTAGGGGTATGTGTAGTTCAGAAACCTGCCATTAAAAATGGCAGGTTTGGTCAAAAAAATGGTGGGTTTCTGATGGCGGTTTTGCTAACTTTAATACACCCTAATGAAAAATGAAAATTAAAAATTAAAAATCAAAAAATAAATAGTAAAAAATAAAAAATAAAAAATAAAAAATAAAAAATAAAAAATAAAAAATAAAAAATAAAAAATAAAAAATAAAAAATAAAAAATAAAAAATAAAAAATAAAAAATAAAAAATAAAAAATAAAAAATAAAAAATAAAAAATAAAAAATAAAAAATAAAAAATAAAAAATAAAAAATAAAAAATAAAAAATAAAAAATAAAAAATAAAAAATAAAAAATAAAAAATAAAAAATAAAAAATAAAAGATAAAAAATAAAAAATAAAAAATAAAAAATAAAAAATAAAAAATAAAAAATAAAAAATAAAAAATAAAAAATAAAAAATAAAAATAAAAAAAATAAAAAATAAAAAATAAAAAATAAAAAATAAAAAATAAAAAATAAAAAAAAATAAAAAATAAAAAATAAAAAATAAAAAATAAAAAATAAAAAATAAAAAATAAAAAATAAAAAATAAAAAATAAAAAATAAAAATTAAAAAATAAAAAACAAAAAATAAAAAATAAAAAATAAAAAATAAAAAATAAAAAATAAAAAATAAAAAATAAAAAATAAAAAATAAAAAATAAAAAATAAAAAATAAAAAATAAAAAATAAAAAATAAAAAATAAAAAATAAAAAATAAAAAATAAAAAATAAAAAATAAAAAATACAAAATAAAAAATAAAAAATAAAAAATAAAAAATAAAAAATAAAAAATAAAAAATAAAAAATAAAAAATAAAAAATAAAAAATAAAAAATAAAAAATAAAAAATAAAAAATAAAAAATAAAAAATAAAAAATAAAAAATGAAAAATGAAAAATGAAAAATAAAAAATAAAAAATAAAAAATAAAAAATAAAAAATCATTATGTTCACGGGTGCTAGTCTTGAACTCACGGGAGTACTTCATCCCTGCAAAGTCCAGTATACACGGTTGAATTCTTGTTTACACAGGTGTTTCAACAACTTTGCTCTTTCACATTCTAAAACAGCAGGATTTTAGATAGGTGTCTAAACCCCTGATGGCCAACCTTTTCTCATTTTGGGACCAAATAAACTTCTTCAAAAATCCAGTCAAAAAAAATTAACAAAAGCAAGAAAAAAAAAATCATTTTTGGAGCTATTTCTTTGGCTTTTGGCTCAAGCTTTTTTTGCACTTTGAACTCTCACAATATTTATCAATAAGCTGAAGAGCTTTGAAACATTTTTTTTGAAATTTTTTGGATGTATCCTTGGCCTCCAAAAATTGGGTCCAACGCACAAATGCTTCAAAATAACATGTCCTTTTCAAGATTGTTTTTCACTTCTTGAATCAATGTTTCTCACATTTTTTTTTGGAAAAAATAAAGATTAACATCCAAAAATGAAATTGAAGCTTTAATTATTGGTTTTACCCCACCAAATATTCATCACAATAAAAATAATTGAAAATAAAAGGGGTGGTCTTTCCTTATTTCTGCATTCTTTGTTGTGTTAAGTATGAGAATTTGAATTATTCGGACTTTGAAATTTGAAACAGGCCTCTCAAGGTTTTCAAAAAAATTATTTTTTGAATTTTTGAACCACTTTTTGTGCCCCAAAAACCAAATCCAAAAAGGAGGGCAACAAAGCCCCCTCTGGGCTGGGGTCTGCTTTTTTGAGCCCTCCATGCATAAAACCCCAACCATTCCTACTCAATATGAGTTTTACATTTTTCCAGGCAAATTTGGAGACCTCCCATTGTCCCATCATCCATAAAAGACACTGCCTCCACCCACCCACCCCCACCCATCACCCCCCATCACCATACCACACAAGACCACACCACACCACACCATACCATACCACTCCACACAACAAAAAACAACAAAAAACAACAAAACACAACAAAACACAACACAACAAAACACAACAGAACACAACACAACACAACACAATACAACACAACACAACACAACACAACACAACACAACAAAACACAACACAACACAACACAACACAACACAACACAACACAACACAACAAAACACAACACAACACAACACAACACAACACACAACAACACAAAACAAAACAACACACTCAAAACCTACCACTACCACATAAAACCTCATGAACCAAAAACTCTTCTCACTCCATTTCTACTCAGAATCTTACTGAATCATCAACTCAAATCTCAAATTCTTTTCCAAAAAAACATCCGTTTTAAAAATGTCTCAACAAAACCTCCACCCACTTTTCAGAACTGTCTCCCCTGGCCCATCCTCCATCATCTCATCTAATCAAACAAGTGTTTCTACTCCTCTGGCCCTTTTCTCATCTACTCAATATCATGATACCACTACTCTTGCCCCTCCTCCTGAAATATCATATAATCCAAAGGGGGAGTTTTTTGATGCTATCCAATCATGGGAAAAGTCCCATTGATATGATGTTTCTACTAGAGTATCAAACTTGATGAAACATACTTACACACATCAATGTGATAAACCTGGTGAATATAAAAACATTAAAGATCCCAAAAAATTGAAAACAAGAAGAAAGACCAATTGCTCTTTTATATTATCTGGAAATTTCTCCTAAATATTAGGTCTCTGGCAGGTTACAGTCATATTTCCAGACCAAACCCATGCCCCCTCAGATGATCCTTCTACTCATGCAATCCATAAAAGATTTCATGGCAGCAACAGGATACTGTAAAAAAATTAACCAAGGCCGGTGTTCCCCCATGAAAAATTGTAAATTCTCTCATAAAAAACTCCTCAACTCCAGTTCATACTAACCTCAGTACCATCAATAATAAAAGATCTCAAATCCAAAAAAAATATCTTTATGGAAAAACCCCAATTGAAGCTTTAATACTGTAACTCCAAAATTCTTCTTTCTTTTAAAGAATCAACAATATGGATGGACACATAACTTCTTTATTCATTTCAAATCCTGATTCAATAAAGCTTCCAAAAAAATTTCCTACTCTTCTCATCATGGACTGCACACATAAAAAAAAATAAATTTGGGATACCTCTAATTCATATTGTTGGGGTAAACAATTCTTTGTGGACTTTCTCAGTTCCTTTCTGTTGTATATCCCAAGAATAAAAAAAGATAACTCTAAATTGGCCCTCAGACAAGTTCAGGAAATATTAAAACATCAAGAACCCAGGGTTATTGTGACAGATAAAGAACAAGCTTTAATTAGTGCCATAGAATAGGTTTTCCCATCTTCTCATCACCTTCTCTGTCTCTGGCATATTTTCAAAAATATTCAAACCAACTGAAGGAAGAATTTCAAGTCTGAAGATGAATGCAAGCTCTTTCAGAAACACTGGCACCTATTGGTAAACTCCAAATCTGAAGCTACTTGTCAGGAAAATTTCACAAATCTTTCACTATTTTGGAATTCTCCTACATCAGACTAACTCCTTGAAAAATGGGTCCCACTAAAAAAAAGATTTGTCTCTTACTTGGCCAACAAAATAATCTCATTTTGGAAATACAAGTACATCAAGAATAGAAGGCCTTCATTCTTACATCAAATGCATCCTGATTCCATAAAAATTCTAAAAAAAATTCCTACTCTTCTCATGATGAACTGCACATATAAAACAAATAAATTTGGGATGCCTCTAATTCATGTTTTTGGTGTAGAAAATTCTTCATGAAATTTCTCAGTTGCTTTCTGTTTTATATCCCAAGAAAAAAAAGATAACTATGAATGGGCCCTCAATCAAGTTCAGGAAATATTAGAACATCAAGAACCCAGGGTTATTGTGACAGATAAAAATAAGCTTTAATTAGTGCCATAAAAATATTTTTCCCATATTCTCATCACCTTCTCTGTCTCTGGCATATTTTCAAAAATATTCAAACCCATGGCAGGAAGCATTTCAAGTCTGAAGATGAATAAAAGCTCTTTAAGAAAAACTGCCACCAATTGGTCAAAGTCAAATCTGAAGCTATTTATCAGGAAAGTTTCACCAAACTTTCTCTAGTCTGGAATGCTCCCGCATCATACTACCTCCTTGAAAACTGGGTCCCACTCAAATTTTTTTTTTTTCTTACTTGGCCAACAAATATTCTCATTTTGGAAATACAAGTACATCAGGAATAGAAGGCCTTCATCCTTACATCAAATGCTTCATCACTTCCTCTACTGGCTGCTTTTCCAATTTTGTTGATAAGATATATAATTCTGTTAACATGCAAATTCATGAAAGAGCTATTGAAGCCTCCCAGCAAGTTTTCAAGCAGCTCATTGTTTTGCCTCACTTTGTGGAGCATCTTTCTGGAAATATCAGCCATTTTTCCCTCAAGACCATTCACTCATTCAATCAAGTCTCTGATTCTTCAACCACTTGCATCAACTGTGATTACTCTTATTATATGGGTATACCATGTGTTCACAGAGTAAAATCAGATATCTTCAAGGGTGAAATTTTCCAAATTGAGGATTTCCATCCTCAATGGCATATCAAAGCCCCCTTTTCAGTAAGTTTTTTTTTTCTTTATACAAGTTCAAATAAGTAATATTCTAATTAATTTCTAAGTTTCTTTCTGCAGTTAACTGCCAGCCCAGACTCAACTGAAGAATCACCAAGCCTTGAAAAGCCCTCAAGATCAACCAATGAACATACATATCTTACTGAATTGTTTGAAGAATTCCAAAAATTGCCACCTGCAGAAAAACATTATTATCTGGGTGAAACACAGAAGCTTTCCACTGGAAAGTATCAACTTTTTCTGATTCAAGAGCCCAATTCTACTCAAAGATCCAAAATAAGAGCAAGACCCAAAGGAGAAGCAAATAAGTTCAAGAAGATCTCTCAATCCTCAAGTAAAAGGGATCAATCTGGCTTTGAATGTTTAGAAGAACAAAAGAGGAGAGGAAGGCTATGGAGAAAATTTTTAGCAAATTGAGTGGTTGGGAATTGATAACTCTTTGAGAAAGAAAAAAATATAACTCATTGTTTTCATATAATAATTCAGGTTTTGAGAAAGGGAAAGCCAAAAATAAAAAAATTGGAAGGGAAAGAAGAAGGAGGAATCAGATGAAGCGGTAAATTTGTATTTATACATAATCTTCTAAATATCAACTGAATGTTTCTTTTTTTCAACATAGCTGGATGATTTTGTGACAGAAGAAGATACTTCAGAAGATGAGGAGCTCCCAGATTTGGATGTTATTAAGAGGGTGAAATTACATTTGATTTTTGTATTGAGTTAATTTTTATTAATTTTCCCATTTGATCTTTTTTTAGAGGTCTGGAACTGTTTTCACTAAGAGGGCTCCTTCTCCTAATTACAATCCTGCAACTAGAATCAAGAGATAAAAGCAAAAAAGTCAAGTTGATGAAGCCCCTTACCATTCAACTTGAAATCATGTTTTTTCTCAAACAGCAACACTAATAAGTGAGAAAGGGAGTGAATTTGACAATCCTGATTTTTCCAGTTTTTCCATATCTTTTCTGAATTTTTTATAGGTTTCCTGTACATTATCATTTCTTCTTCTGGAATCTTTGAACAAGTTTCAATGGAACAAGTGAGTGAAATTTTTCCAACATATTACATTTTAGAACCAATTCTGATTTTTTCTTTTAGTTCCAATACAAAGACTTCATTTCCCCAGCAACAGATATTGCCCATATATCCCGCTGTCAAGATGTTCTGGGAGATGGTAACTGTGGCTTCAGAGTAGAATCTGTTGGTTTGGGACGGAAATCTAAAGACTGGATTGAAATCAGGAAAGAAATGATCAAAGAGCTGGAAATCAACCCAATCTTCCAAGATTCAAAATTAATTCATGAAATATGCGGTGAAACCTTTTGAGAGGCAACAAGGCAACTCAACCACCTCTCTGGACCAGCTCCAATAAAAATGTGTATGAAGTTCCCATGCCATGGCTTTCTTCTTGCTCAAACTTATAAGTGTCCAGTGGTTCTGTTTTCTTCTTCAATGCCTTGCACTTATCTTCCTCTGAATTCCCCTACCACTCCAAATCCCCAATCATCTCCTGTTTGCTTAATTCTTTTAGAAGATTTCAAACATATAGTCTCATTCAATTTCAATTCTGATCATTGGCCAGCCCCCAAATTGGATTCACTGTGAAAAAGCTTTGTGACCAAGGATTCCAAAGCTTGGATGACCATTATTCAGAAGAATTTGGAGCTTGGTGATGAGGTTTTGTTAGCAAGGCGGAAATCCAGCAGAAAAATGAAACCCATAGTTGTGGAATAATATCAACCAAAATGATTGCTATAATATTTGTAGTAACATTTTGTATTTGTATTAATTAAAACAGAACAAAAATTAGAACCAAAAATGTGGACCACACCTTTTATTTTCAATTATTTTCATTATCCTGAACAATTGGTGGGGTAAAAGCTATAATCAAATCTCAGAAAAATTTTTAATTCAATTTTTGGATGTTAATCTTGAGTTTTGCAAAAAAAAATTTAGAGAAACATTGATTCAAGAAGTGAAAAAAAAAATCTTGAAAAGGATATGCTATTTTGAAGTGTTTTAGGGTTGGATCAAATTTTTTGAAGCCAAAGATACATCCAAGAATATCTCAAAAAATGATTCAAAGCTCTTAATCTGATTGATAAATATTGTGAGAGTTCAAAGTGCCAAAAAAATTTAAGCCAAAAGCCAAAGGAATAGCTCCAAAAATGAGTTTTTTTTTGGGTTTGTTAATTTTTTGACTGTATTTTTGAAGGGGTTTATTTGGTCCCAAAATTATAAAAGATTAGCCATAAGGGTTTAAGACACCTATTTACAGGCCTGCTGTGTTTGAATGTCCAAAAAAAAAGTTCTTGAAATTCCTGTTGTGGAAACTAAAGTGGGTAACCCTCACTTAGTGTTCCCTTGGTTACGGAGACAATGGTTCTAGCGTCTGTAAGGTCTGAGGATTCCCCTTTAAGAAAGAGGAAAGAGAGATAGAATAATCCTTCCAAAACCTATCCTGATCCCCCCCTCCATGATCCCCCACATCTGGGTTGAGGGTGTGGTTTAAGTAGCCTTCCCCTCAACCCTAACCTAGGTACAAACACAAGAAAAATCTGACAACAATTGAAGAAGAAACCCTAGACCCAGAACCCTGACCCCACCTTAATCCATACCGCCCTATCCCTTCAGCCCGCCAGCCATTACACATCTGGTTTATCCTTCTGGTGGCGCAGCCCTCTTCTGCGCGCTACTTGAAGTTCACTGTGCTTGTCCGTATCCACCCAACAGGGCGTCGTGAATATCCCAGTCCTGTGGGCCAGCCTGCGCTTGCGCGCAGCCCCCCACTTACATAGCCCCGCAGTTGCCCCGCTCCTACTACTCAAACTCACCGCCCGCAAATGTGGTTGGGCCAGCTCCATTCCTGAGCCCGTCATAACCAAGGGGCTTGGCCCATCTCCCCTAGTCAATCCCTGCCCGTAAGGGGCGTGCAGGTCCTGCTGCCCCTAATGCTGAGCACTGCAGCAGCCACTTCTGAGAACGCGCACACCCCAATTGCTGAGCCTGACCTACCAAATGCTGAGCGCGCAGGCCACAACACAGTTCCCAACCCAAAGCTATATAATGACACCACATCCCCCCCCCCCCCAACTTGAGTTCTGTCCCCAGAGGTCTTCCCATCACTACCTCAAATTTTCTTCCTCTTTGCCATACCAGCCACTACCCCTTTGCGCCCTTCCCCTACCCCACCAATGACCTCCCTTGCTCATTGCCATGACTCCGTGTGACTTCTGTGCCCAAAACAGGTATGCATGCTTGCTAATCCCTGGTTGTTGTTCTTGCACCGCTTGTTGTTGGGGCCAACATTGCTGCTTGCTTAGCGCAGGAATGCCTCCACCCCAATCTGGCTCCCCTCCTAGGCCTCGCAAGAGGGCTTGTGGAGACCCGTTTGTGGCTTTGGACAACCAAACAATTCCAGAGGATTTGTGGACTCCGCCAGGTTCACCCCTTTGCTGCCCTCCTCCAAGTGAGGATTGCAACTCAGCTTTGCCTTTTTTTTGCGCAGGGCCTCCCCGGAAGGAGGACTACCTGGACTTTGCGGCCTACCAAGTTGCTCTTTGTTACTGGGCTGACCACTGTGGTGTTATATTTATAACCTTGGATTGGGAGCTGCTTCTTGGGCTGCGCGCTCAGCAGTTGGGTAGGTTGGGCTCAGCATTTGAAGTGCGCGCGGTCTCAGCAGTGCTGCTGCGGGCTCAGCAGCAGCGGTTGAGGGCTCAGCAGGAGGGATTTCAGGGCTTGCCACCAGGTGCAGGTCGGGCCTACTCTGGGGGGGGGCGCCGGGCCACGACCCACCCAGGGAACGCAGACCAAGTGATTGAGCCAGCCCAACCAAGGTTGCGGGGGGGTAGTCTGGAAGGCGAGGGCAGGGCAATCGGGAGTTATACGCGCCAGGGAGGTTCACGCAGACATAAGCGCGGGCCGACTCACGGATTGCGGGATCCGTGGGCCCGCGCGGACAGATAAACCCGGGGGGCTCCAAGCATGGCGCAGCGGAGGGCCGCCCCATAAGAAGGACAAACCGGATGTATGTGATATCAAAGGGGAGGGTTTTGGACAGGATGGATGGTACAAGGTAGGGTTAGGGTGGAGCTAGGGTTCTGTACTTGGGGTTATGTTTTCATCTATCTTGCTGCTTGTGGTTTTACCTAGGTTAGGGTTGAGAGGGAGGACTCAAAAATATCTCACTCTCAACTACAGGTTGGGGGGGAGGCCATTGGATTACCATACATATCATATATTTCATATCAACAGACTGCCAGGAAATGGTATAAGAAGGATTGGAGGGAAGGAATTTATCTTATCATCACTCTCTCTATTCTTAAACTCATTGCATCCAATCTCCTTACAGACGCTTAGACCAATAAATTCTGCAACTTGAGGACAACTTTGGGGGTATCACCGCTCTTGTTTGCATATCTGGGGGTCTGGCCGGGAAAAATTTTTGGTCTAGGTCTCTCAAAGCTAGTGGGTGCAATGTTGGCAACAATTACTCCAGGATCAAATTTCCCACCTTCCTTCCCTCTCCGGTCGGGAGCTGGCGGGCCAACACCTCCACCACCGCCCACTACTTGGTCCGGCGGTTTTGCTCCTCCTCAGTCAGAGCTTTCAGAGGTTGCTGAGGCTACACAACGTGTATGGCTTAGGCCGCAGAAATTCCCTCATCTCTGGTTTGACACCGCGGATATTGGGCGCTTTCTGGAAAGGTTCAAGGATATTGCGGACTCCAAACATGCGAAGGGCAAGGATAAGGTCCGTACAGTCGTCCTCTTTATCACGGACAAGAATAAACTCCGGGATGTGGAGGATATGTCTGGCTATGAGGCCGGAGACTGGGAAAGGCTCCAGAACAAGATGGTGGAAAGGTGGGGGACGCGTGAGCCCCGTTTCCGGGAGACGGACTTTGATCGGGCGCCAGCAGAGGAAATTTTGCAAGGTGGGGTGCAGACGCGGAGTGATCTGTCCAAATACAAATCTACGTTTGACCGCATCTACAGTTACCTAGAGAAGAACCAGGTGGTAGCGGGTCAAACAGGGGCAATGAAGCGGGCGTTTCTAGGCGGGCTTGTGCTGCAACTTTGTGCGCGGGTCCAGCAGTATCTATTCAAACATGGGTTGGTATTGCATTCAGTGGATTGGAGTGTTGCGCTTCTTCCAAACCAAAGCGTGATCAACCAGGCGGTAGAAAGCAATATTTTTTTGGAAGAACTGATCAAGGATACAGCCAGGTTGTTCCCGGCAGTTTCAAGGTAACCGACGGCCTCTTCCACTCCAGCTCCAACGCAGGTACCGCCTGCGGGCCCACCAGCAATGGAGCGGCCGGCAGCCCCTTTGCAGTCAATGGAAGTACCAGTGAAAAAGGTAACGCATATGTTGCGGGACCTACGGATACTTCTGAATTGGATAGCGGCCCCACCAACGGATCTGCCTCCTCCTCCTCCGCCCGGAGTGCTGCCTCACATGGGGGGGGCTTCCAGCCCAGTAGCGGGCCGTCAAGCGGGTTTTTGGTTTGTTTGTGCACCTATTGCGGCAATAACGGTCACTGGAAGTCTGGTTGCGCGGAACTGACCAAGGACATTAATGAGGGGTTGGTCCACACGTCTGGGCCGACTTACATATTCCCAACGGGCAAGCCGGTGGATCTGGGGGCCGGTCAGCCACCTCCGGTGGAGCAGGTTAGGGCAAGAGCCCGGCCCGCAGGGGCCGCTCTGGTGTCCCTTGGGATTGTTACCGGGCCCAATATGTGGCAAGCTCCGCATGTGGAGGCAGAGGTTAGGGCATTGGCATCAAACAAGTGGATTTTGTTGGAGAAGATGGATGTGGATGTCAGAGAGTGGCTGTTGACCAACACCCCAAAAACTGGAACGCAAGGGCTGGTAGGCAACACGCCGTTGACCAGGTCCAGAGGAAGGAGAAAGGAGCAGAATTTGTGCAATGGATGATGGAGAGCAAGGCACCAATACCCCTCACGCTGCAAGAGCTGCCCCCGGTCTCCCCGGTGCTTGTTGAGGAACTGGTTCAGGCACTGAGGGAGCACGGGGGCGGCAGGGTTCCGGCAACGGTGAAGTGCGTAAACATGGCAGGGGAGGAAGGGGAACCCAAGTTGTGCCGATCCAAAGCTGTGTTGGTGCCGCTTGCCTATGTCCCAATGAAGATTGCGGGCAGGAAGGTGTGGGCAATGTTGGACAGCGGGTTGATGGTCAATCTGCTTCCGTCAACATTGGTGGATGAGTTGGGGCTGGTTTGAAGGAAGTGCTCTATGGGACTACGGGCGCTCAACAGAGGGGAATTTTGGGTGGATTGGATGGTGGAGGTCGCAAAGGTCCGGAAGTTGCTGTTGTTTCTCTTGGTTGATTGCGGAAACATAATTTTGGGTGAACCGTTCATGTTTGGGTTCCGGGCCCAAATGGTGTTTAACACGGACAAATGGAGGGAGGTGCTGACAGTGGAAGACGCATCTGGGGCAAGGTTCAAAACAACAATCTGCAACCACGGGAAGGGGAAAGGGGTGTGGCCAGCGGTGGCCGGCAAACAGGCAGGATCCAAAGGGGGGGACAACCGTGAGGGTTGCCCCTTGGAGGATTTTGCCTATTTGACCGCGGGTACCGCGCAGGACAGGCTCTGATTTTGTTCGGGCGGTCAACTAGGAAGGAGAAGGATGGGGAAAGAAGCGCACGGAGGGCGCAGGCGGCAGAAGTAAGTCCTCTTCCTCAGTATGCGTCATTGGAAGGTACTGTGTTTCAAAAACCCTACCATAGTGCCACACTTGTGAGCAAAGGCAAGAGCCGCGGGTTGATTATTGCCAGGAATCACAAGGACAATGGTGGACGCGTGAGGATGGTCAGGTGCAATGCGGGGCAATACAAGCCCGTGGCACAAAATTTTTGGCCCCAGAACAAGTCAATGCCGCAGGGACTGAACGGGTTTCTAAGGCCAATCTCCTGGTCTTGGGACCCCTGGTAAGTCCTTTAAAAAAGTCCGGGTGGGTAACAAGGTTGGCGCGGATCACAGATGAGCGGATCAAGGCGCTTAATTTTGGAACAACAGAGTGGTTGAGTGCGGAGGAGAAGAATTTTCTGGCATTGGTGTTGGTGCTCTGCAAAAAAGCCCTTGCCTTTGGGCCTGACAAGCGCGGATTGCTGAGGAACAAGGTTGGCAATCCCTATGTGATCCCCACGGTGATGCACAAGCCCTGGCAGATCAAGCCAATCCCAATCCCTCGGACCGTGCGGGAACCCTTCTTGTAAGTGGTCTGGGAGGGCGTGAGGACGGGGCTGTACAGGAAGTCCACATTGAGCTACTCTAGCCCAATCTTTGAGGTTGTTAAGCAGGACAGAAAGTTGCTTAGAATTTTTCACAACCTGCAGAGGCTTAACTCAATCACCATCCAGGACGCGGGATTGCCCCCGCGTGTGTAAAATTTCCTGGAATCAATGGCAGGGCTCCCGTGTTACCAATTGGTTGATGTAATGGGGGGGTATGATCAGCGCAAGCTCTATCCCGGCTCGCGGCCGTTGACCGCGTTTGAGACAGGATTGGGGAGGATGCAGCTAATGCAGTTGCTGCAGGGTGCGACAAACATGGTGGCGGTTTATCAGGCCCAGATGACGTGGATTCTGCATCACATCATTCCGGATGGGGTTCTGATTTTCATTGAAGACACAGGCATCAAGGGACCAAAGACGGATTACAGGGGTGTGGTGTTGGAAGAAGCCCCAAAGATCCGCGGCTTCATCTGGGAGTACAGGAAGACGTTAGAGCGGGTCTTGTTCCGGATTGAGGAAGCAGGGCTTACAGTGTTGGGGAGCAAGTTGGCAGTTTTTTTTCTGGCACTGGAAGTGCTAGGACATGTGGTGGCTTTTGACAGCAGAAGAATTGCGGAGAAGAAACGGAACAAAGTCCTCAAATGGCTGACCCTGCGGACGCCTTTGCATATCCTCCACTTCCCGGGACTGCGCAGTTACGTTTGCATGTTCATTGAGTAGTTTGCGGAAGTTGCAAGTCCGCTGTGGGCGCTAACATGGAAGGTTGCGGCGTGGGAATGGACGGCAAGTTGTGACACTGCCTTTGCAAAGCTCAAAGAGACTGTGGGCCGCGACATTGACCTCTGGGACCTTGACTACAACGCAGGAGGGATCCGCTTGGCTTTCAACTCTAGCAAGTTTGGCATGGGCAGCATCCTGATGCAGGAAGAGGATGGTAAGGACAGGCCGGTTCTCTACAAGTCCGTGACGTTTACCGCAACAGAGAGTTGGTATTTGCAGCCAAAACTGGAATTATGCGGGGTCACCAAAATTGTGCGGAGGCTTCAGCACCTGCTTTGGGGGGTACACTTTGAGCTGTTGGTCGATGCAGAGGCTCTGGCGCGGATGATCAATTCTCCGAAGCTGCCAAACGCTCCTATGACTAGGTGGGTGGCGTTTCTTCAGCTCTTCACTTTTGGCGTGGTTCATGTTCTGGGGAAGGCATTCACAATGCCCGGCGCGCTGTTGGGGTATCTGCGGGAGGACCCGTTTGAGGGAAAGGAACCCCTGGAAATGGAGTCTCTGTTTATCTGCGTAGGTATGGTGGAGGCAGAGGTCATTCTTCCGCTGCAGCAGTCTGGGCGTTACGCAACCTTGTGCTCCTTTTTGCAGGATCTTTGGTTTCCCAAGGGTACGTCAGGGGCGGTAATTCAATGGGTGAAGTGGTGGATGACCAACTTATACTTGCAGGAAGGGCAGCTGTGGCGGCGGAGTAACCCAGTGCCTTTGGTGGTCGCAACATCAAGGAAGGACCAGGAAATGATCCTGAGGTGTCTTCACAACAACCTTGGCCACCAGGGCAAGATCCAAACGCAGAGGCGGGTGAAAGAAAGTTTCTGGTGGCCAGGGGTGGTGCGCGCAGTGTGTGAATGGGTGAAGTCTTGTGAAGCATGTCAACGGCCAAGCTCTAGGCTTCCCAGGGAGGTGGGTCACCCTACGGGGGAGGACGCCTTGTTTGGGAGGGTCTCCCTTGATGTATTCCACATAAAGGCAGGATAGTTTGCATACCTGCTGGTCGCGCAGGACAATCTATTGGGTTGGGTCAAGGCTCGTCCTCTGGTGAAGTTGTTGGCGGAGAAGGTTGCTCAGTTTCTAGAGGAAGATTGGTTCGCGCGGTATGGTTTGCTTTGCCTGGTCACTGTCAACGGAGGGGCGGAGTTCCGGGGTTGTCTGATGACACTGGTCCCAAATTGTGGAGCTAAGTTTGGGAGGGTCACGGAGTACTATCCGGAGGGCACCAGGATGATCAAAAGCGGTCATCAGCCTATCAAGGACGCCCTAGTAAAAATGTGCGGTGAGGACGGCAAGCAGTGGCAGGAGGCCCTTCTGGCGGTCCTCTTTGCAGACAGGATCTTGGTCAAAGGCTCGACGGGCTACTTGCCTTACAAACTTCTCTACGGACAGCGTCCGGTGCTTTGGGTGGACATTGAGCTGGAAAACTTCTTGGGCGTGGACTGGTGGAAGGTGAAGACCTCCGCGGAGCTTGTGAAGGCACGCGCCGAACAGCTTCTCCAACGGGACAAGACCCTGACAAAGGCCGCAGAAAGGTTGTGGAAGACTAGGACAGCGTTGGTCTGCTATTGGGACAAGCATTGTTGCCATCACCTCCGGGATCCATTGCGGGAGGGGGACTTGGTCTTGCTGTACAACCAGAGTCTTGAGTCCCAGTGGGGTAAGCTTTTTACCAACCGATGGAATGGCCCCTTCCGCGTGGCATCCAAGTTTGAGGGCGGGAGTTATCAGATTGAGGAATTGGACGGGGCGCAGCTCAAACAGAAGGCCGCCGCTTTGCACATAAAACGCTTCTTTGCATGCGGCTCCACCTCCTTTGAAGAGATGGCTGGCAATGGCGCGGATGCAGGGGACAGTGCTGGTGGTTTAGGATTGGTAGACGGATCAGGCTCTTTGGCTGAAGAGGAGCCTGTGCGCAACGCGCCGCTTTGGAGGAGCAAGAGGCTACAAACCGCTGGGGAAAGTTGTCAAGCTGGGGGGGGAAGTGAGTAGGGTTAAAGGTTGATTTTTTGAGGGGGTGCTCTAGCTGGTTCACAGCCAGAATAACTAGACACACCAGAATGTTTGTTTTCTTCTTTCTTGAATACATCGCTTTGCAAGTTGGTACTGGTTTTGGTTATGATTGGTTTCAGGAACGCAGGCGCGGCCCGAGCCGGGTGCGTAAACACAAGGACAAGCCCCGCGGCTGGGTAATGTGGGACAAGGAGTGGAGGCCTGGTGCTAGCAAAAAAAAAAAAAAAAAAAAAAAAAAAAAAAAAAAAAAAAAAAAAAAAAAAAAAAAAAAAAAAAAAACTTTTTCTGTTTGGGTTTGATTCCCTTTTTGGGTTTGGTTTTTTTCTCTGTCTTCTTGTTATCAGTTTTCTTCTCCTACAGCGTAATGGGTGCGGAGTATGCGTGCGACACGTACAGGAAGGGTCTGATTTGGTGAGGGGGTGTTCTAGCCGGTTCACAGCCAGGACAGCTAGACACCCCAGAGTGTTTGTTTCCTCAACTTCTTTTCCTTTCTTGGATGACTGTGTGCACACGCTGGTGGGGGGTGGTTGTGTTTGTTGCAGGTTGGGTACGGGGAACTGTGTGGCAGTTTGGCTGGGGCAGTCCAGGTACCTTCCGGGGAACTTTGTTGGCTCAGGACGCGGGTGCGGATCTCAATCTCACTCTAATTCTCACCAGGATGCGGGCGCGGATCTCAATCTCATTCTCATGTTCACCAGGACGCGGGCGCGGATCTCAATCTCATTCTCATTCTCATCAGGACGCGGGCGCCAATTTCAATCTCACTCTCAAACTCACTTGGGATGCAGGGATTTGTCCGCAGGACAACCTTCTGTGAAAGGACGCGCGCGCAGAAGATGTGTATTTCTCTCAACAAGGGAAGCGCGGTAAAAAGGGAAGGAAAACGCAGGAAAAGGGAAGGGGGAGAGGGGGGCAATGCGCCTAAGCCATTCTCATCATTTCCTCCATGTCCGCCCGCAACAATGCCAGTAAGGCCCAGAAAGACGCCAAGAGCTTGCGCCGGGATTCCAAGGATTGAGCGCTGGGGGTTGCTAGGAAGTTGTGGAGCATTGTGGTTGACCTCTCAGCAAAGATTTCAAACCCGGCCGCCAGGAGTGCCAACACAATGGGGATTTCTGGGATCTTGGGTGGGCTGGGGGGAGGGGGCACCGGTGAGGAGGGGACCCCTGGAGGACCATCTGGGGGGCTTGGTCCAACGGGAGGTGACAACGGGATGACAATGGGTGACGCAGGGGGTGGAGGGGTGCCTCACAGAGCCGGGGCAGGGGTCAGACAAGGAGCCAGGGCAGTGGCCGGAGGAGGAGCCGGGGCAGGGGCCAGAGTAGGAGCTTGAGGAGGAGCCGCGCAATGTCAAAGGATTTCATCAATACGCGGGTCCCTTGCACCTTGCGTAACCCAGACGAGGTCTGCCCAGAATCGCATAGCCACTTGGTAAGCCGCAAAGTTTGGGAAGTCCTCCTTCTGGGGAGGTCCCGCGCGGCAGAACGGCAAACAGGAATCATGGATTGAGCTTGGGGCAGAATGTCAATGGGGTGATCCGGGCGGAGTCCACGAGTACTCCAAGATGGTTTCATTGTCCAATACCACAAACGGGTCCAGACGGGAATGGGAGCCAGATTGAGGGGGAGGCTGGGGCATTCCCTCACTAAGCAAGCAGCAATGGTGGCCACAATGGCACGCCCTGCAGGCGCATTGACCAGGAGCAATTGAACATGCGTGCCCGTTCCGGGCGCAGAAATTGCAGGGGATCATAGCGTTGTTGAAAGGTGTAAGGAGGGGCGGGGCTAGTAGCTGGGGTTGGCTGGGAGGAGTAAGGGGGGGTGGTCTGGTAGGGCGGTAGGGTCAAGGTAGTGATGGAAGGACCTCTGGGGACAGAACTCAACTTGGGGGGGGATGTGGTGTCGTATTTATAACCTTGGATGGGGAGCTGCATTGCGGGCTGCGTGCTCAGCAGTTGGGTAGGTCGGGCTCAGCATTTGGGGTGCGCGCGGTCTCAGAAGTGCCTGCTGCGGGCTCAGCAGCAGCGGTTGAGGTCTCAGCGGCAGGGATTGCGGGCTAAGCGGCAGGGATTGCGCGCTAAGCGGCAGGGATTGCGGGGCTTGGCACCAGGTGCGGGTTGGGCCTACTCTGGGGGGGCGCCAGGCCGCGACCCGCCCAGGGAATGCAGACCAAGTGATGGAGCCAGCCCAACCAAGCTTGCAGGGGGATAGTCCGGAAGGCAAGGACGGGGCAATTGGGGGTTATAACCGCCAGGGAGGTTTGGGCAGGCATAAGCCCAGGCCAACTCACAGATTGCGGGATCCGCGGGCACGCGCGGACAGATAAACCCGGGGCTCCAAGTAGGGCGCGGCCCTCCGCCGCGCCATGAGAAGGACAAACCAGATGTACGTGATATCAAAGGGGAGGATTTTGGACGGGGTGGGTGGTATGGGGTAGGGTTAGTATGGAGCTAGGGTTCTGTACTTGGGGTTATGTTTTCATTTATCTTGCTGCTTGTGGTTGTACCTTGGTTAGGTTTGAGAGGGAGGACTCAAAAATATCTCACTCTCAACTCCGGGTTGGGGGGGAGGCCATTGGATTACCATACATATCATATAGTTCATATCACCAGACCGCCAGGGAATGGTATAAGAAGGATTGGAGGGAAGGAATTTATTTTATCATCACTCTCTCTATTCTTAAACTCATCGCATCCAATCTCCTTAAAGATGCTTAGACCAATAAATTCCGGAACTTGAGGACAACTTTGGGGGTATCACTGCTCTTTTTTCCAAACCGCGTCCAGGTAAATCAAGGCGCAAGGGACCCGTGCGTTGAGGAGATACTCAGAAAAAACATGGCTCCCCCTCCGGCTCCTCCTTCAATCCCTTGGGCTGCTCCTGACCTGGCACTAGACCCCAAACTAAGGCATTCATCAGACCCAGCGGAGAGGCCTACAACTCCACAGGCCGCTCCCCCGCTGTCCCCAATCCTGATCCCATTGTTTCCTTTGGCCAGACCAAGCCCCCCAAATGATCCCCTGGGAACCCCCTTGTTGCCTCCGTTCTCCTTTGGATCAAGCCCTGCTGAAATTCTAGCTGCACCTTGCGCAGTTACTCCCAAATTCCTGGACACCGTCTCCCTTCCCAAAATCCTGGACATCCTCACCGGGCTAGTTCTTAGGGAGGTGCGCTTTGATGACTTTGCAGCCAAGTGGGACAACCTTCTCCAGCGGTTTCTGTCAGCTTGGGGAACCAATGGAACCAAATCCCAATGCAAACTCTTAGCGGCCTTCCGAGGACTTGTGGATGCGGCCCGGTTGGAAATGGTGGAGGTTATGGACCTGATTTAGGTTGATTTCCCCCTCCCCATTTTCCTCTTCTTCTTTCCTTTCTTTTCTTGTCCCGTGCTTCCTTTATTGATTCCCAGAGAAACACACGTTTTTGCGCGCGCTTCCTCTTATTAAGTCTTGTGAGAATGACCCTGAGCCATGAGCTAGTGAGAAAAGAGAGAACTGAGATTTGATCCACCTTGTGTGCAATTGCACAAATGTGAGTTCTGCCTGTGAACTTTGCCTTTTTAAGTAACCAGGAGTTCCAAAAGGGACCTGGACCGCCCCAGATGAGCTTCCACACAGTTCCCTGTATCCATACTACAAAAAAAACAAACACCAAGATTCCAGTGCACGCACACAACTGGAGAGAGAGAAGCATTTTTTTTGCAGTGCTCTTTGTCCTGCCTCCCGTTTGCGGGGCTTTTCCTTGCATAGGCAGACCTGGCATTGCACCGTGCTTGCTTTCCTGCAATTTACAATCCAAAGCCAGTACCAATCCAAGAACCCAATCAAACCAAGAAAATAGGAAAAAAAAAATTCTGGGGTGTCTAGTTATTCCGGCTGTGAGCCGGCTAGAGCACCCCCTCACCAGATCAGGCTTTCCCTTCCTTGCTAGCGCCTCCCCGTTTGACAGCTGTCTTCAGCTGTTTGCATTTGTCTACTCTGCTGGAGCGGCACTTCAGACACAGACTACACAGGGGCCAAGCCGTCCAAATCAACCGGGTCCCCCACCTCTTCAGAAGCCGCACTGTTGCTACCCAAATTTGTGTTTTCCCCTGCCGTCTTGTCAAAAGAGGTGGATCTGCACACAAAGAAGCACTTCACGTGCAAAGCGGCAACCTTCTTCTTAAGAGGTGTTCCATCCAATGCTTCCTGCTGATAGCTTCCGCCCATAAACTTAGAGTCCACGCAGTAGGGTCCATTCCACCAATTAGCAAAAAGCCATCCCCATTGAGACTCCAGAGTCCAATTGTACAGTAGCACCAGGTCCCCTTTTTGCAACGGATTGCGGAGGCGGTGGGAACAGTTCTTGTCCCAATATTGCACCGATTCCGTCCAGGTTCTACAAGTTTTTTCTGCTGCCTTTGCCAACTTTTCCTTGCCCCAGAGAAGCTGTTTCCTCAATAAGATCCGCAGAGGTCTTCACCTTCCACCAGTCAATGCCCAAGAACGTCTCCAGCTCAATGTCCACCGTAAGGACGGGCAGCTGCCCAAAGAGCAACTCATAGAGTGAGTAACCCGTTGATTGCCTCATGGAGATCCAATCCACAAAGAGAACCACCGGAAGTTCCTCTTGCCATCTCTTGCCGTCTTCCCCGCACATCTTTACCAGGTCCTCCTTGATGTTTTGGTGTTCCCACTCAGTCATCCCGGCGCCTTCCGGATAGTACTTTGTCACACGGCCAAACTTTGCCCCGCAACTCTAGACAAGCGTCATCAAGTAACCCCAAAACTCTGGGCCTCCGTCCACTATAAATAGACAAAGGGAACCATAGTGCGCAAACCAATCTTCCCCTAGGAACTGGGCCACCTTTTATTCAAACAAATTCACCAAAGGTTGCGCCTCCACCCATCCCACCACGTTGTCCCTCACAACTAATAAGTATTCAAACTTCCCTGCCTTAATGTGCACCACATCAAGAGAAACTTGTCCAAACAATGCATCTTCCCCGGTGGGGTGACCAACCTCTTTGGGCAACCTCAAACTCCGCCGTTGACAGGCCTTGCACAACTTCACCCATTTGCAAACCAAGCGCACAACCCCTGGCAACCAGAACCACACCTTCCCCCTTCTACGCGTCTCAATTTTGCCCCAATGACCCAAGTCATCATTCAAACACCTTAGGATCAATTCCTGATCCGTCCTAGACGTTGGGACCACAAGGGGGAAGGGGGCACTACGCTGCCACAATTTCCCATCCTGGAGGTAGAAGTTCACCGCATGCCGCTTCACCCACCAAAATATTGTATCTGTTGTGCCTTTGGGGAACCAGAGGTCCTGCAAATAAGAGCACAAAACTGCATAGCGTCCGGACTGGGACAGCGGCAACCTAACTTCTGCCTCTACCACCCCCACACAAATAACCGGAGATTCCACGTCCAATGGCTCTGCTCCTTTGTGCCAATCCTCCCAAGGGCACTGCAACAGCGCATCTGGCATTGTAAACGCCTTCCCTGGAACGTTCACCACACTAAAGGAGAACAGCTGAAGGTACACCACCCATCTGGTCATCCGTGCATTTGACAGCATTGGTGAATTGATCATCCGCGTTGACCAAGAGTTCAAAATGAACACCCCACAGGAGGTGTTTAAGCCCTTGCACAATTTTTGTAACATGGAATAGCTCCAACTTTGGCTGAGAATAGCAACTCTCTGTTGGGGTAAAGGTGACCAACTCATAAAGCACCTGCTGATCCTTCCCATCCTCTTCCTTCATGAGGATGCCTCCCGTGCCAAACTTGCTAGAGTCAACCTCCAGTAATATCCCCCCGGTGTTGTAGTAAAGGTCCCGGAGGACAATTTTGCGCCCCACTGCCTCCTTGAGCTGCGCAAACGCGCCATTGCACCCAGTGGTCCATTCCCACCTTGCGCCCATTTGTGTCAAAGCTTGTAGGGGGCTTGCAACCTCTGTGAACCGCTCAATGAAAATGCAGACATAACTACACAACCCCAAGAACTGGAGAATATGTGACACCGTCTGTGGAGTCAGCCATTCAAGAACCTTATTTGGCTTTTTCTCCACAATAAGCCGCCTGTTCAAAGCCACCACATGCCCCAAGACCTTGAGTGCTGGAACGCAGACCACTAGTTTCTTCCCCAATACCATAAGGCCTGCCTCCTCAATCCAGAAAAGGACCCGTTCCAGCATCACCGCGTATTCCCAAATGAACCGGCCAACCAAAGGGGCCTCTGCAAGAACCTCTCCTCCACAGTCCGTCTTTGGTCCCTTGATACCAGCATTGTTGATCAAGATCTGAACGCCTTCCAGAAGTGTTTTGCGCAGTATCCAGGTCATCTGGGCTTGGTACACCGCTACCAAGTTAGTTGTGCCTTGCGGCAGCCATGTCAGTTGCATCCTCCTCAACCCTGTCTCAAAGGGGGTCAGCAGATGCAAATTGGGATGGAGTTCCCACTGATTTTATCCTCCCATCACATCCACCAATCTGTAACACGCGCGTCCAGTCACCAAATCCAAGAATTACTCCACACGTGGGGGCAAACCAGTGTCACGGAGAGTGAACAAGTTGAGACGCTGTAAATCATGAACAATCTGTAGTAACTTCCCATCTTTCTTGACAACAGCAAAGATAGGGCTAGAGTAACTCAATGTGGATTGCTTGTAGAGGCCTGTCCTTACGCGCTTGCGCACAAACTCCAAGAAAGGTTTTCAAATGGTCCATGGGATTGGAATTGGCTTGATCTGCCACGGCTCATGCAGAACCGTTGGAATGAAATACAGATCACCAATGTTGCATTTCAGAAGCCCTTGTTTTTCTGGGCCAAAGGTGAGGGCCTTCTCCCGCAGTACCAACACAGACAATAGCAAATCCCTCTAGTCCGGGCTCAGCCACCCCGCGGGACCAAAGTTAAACACATCAACCCATTTTTTGGTGATCCGTGCTGACCGTGTTACCCAACCAGACTTTTTCAAGGGTATTGTTGACAGGTTTTGGGACCATGAAATTGGAGGCAATGTCCTGTTCAATCCCTGGGGCATTGGGTTGTTAAGTGGCTGGACCTTCTGCGCCACCGGCTTGTACTTGCTAGCGTTGCACCTTGTCATCCATACCCAACCGTCATTTTAATAAGTCCTAGCAATAAACAGACCGGCGCCTTTGCCTTTGCTCACAAATGTGGCACAATGATAGGGTTTTTGAAGTGTAGAGCCTCGCAGCAATACACACTGAGGAATGAAACTTACTTCTGACGCCTGCACTCTACGCACGCCCTCCTCCACTCACTCCTTACCCATTGGCTTCCCGTGAAAATCCAGAGCTTTCTCTGCGCGGTAAACATGGCTGACTATGAAAAATCCTCTGTGGGGTGACCCTCACAGTCAGCCCCCACATAGGACTCCTGCTTGTTGCCGCACCCATTTCCCTCTCCCGTGATTGCAGATAGTTGTCTCAAACCATGTGCCATATGAATCCTTGACTGTCAGAGCCTCCGTCCCTTCCTTGGCATTGAAGGCCATTTGAGCTCAGAACCCAAACATGAACGGTTGACCCAATATCACGTCACCGCATTCTACCAAGAGAAACAATAGGGGCTTACAAACCTTTGCAACTTTGACCTCCTCCGCCTCCACCACTCCATCCATGCGGCATTTTCTGCCGTTCAATGCCTGGAGACCCATTGCACACTTCCTCCGCACCAAACCAAGCTCTTCCACCAACCTTGACGGAAGCAAGTTGAACATTGACCTGCTATCCACCATTGCCCATACCTTCTGCCCCGCAATAGTCATTGCAACATAAGCAAGTGGGACCAATACCAACTTTGACTGGCACAGCTTGCAATCCACCTCCTCCTCAGCCACATTTACCAATTGAACAATTGTTGGCACTTGGTTCTGACCGCACTCTTTCAATGCTTGGACCATTTCATCAACAACTGCCGGGGACACCGCCGCTAACTCTTGTAGGGTCAGAGGTATTTGTGAGTTGTTTCCAATAACCCTTTTGACAATATCCAAGGCCTTCTTCTTCCCCCAGGAATTAGTCAACAATCCGTCTATTGCCGGTATGCATGCGGTTGGCTTTGGGGCTGTTGGCCGCTCCATGGAATCAATGTCCATTGCAATCTGTTTTTTTGCCGCCAATGCTCTGACTTTGGCCTCTACCCTTGGCGCTTCCCAGGTCCCTGGCGCAGTGACAAGTCTGAGCAACACCCAGGAAGTCTCGGCCTGAGCCTTTTCCCGCTCCTGTACTTGCACCATTGGTGGCGGCTGGTCTCTGGTCAAATCCACTGATTCACCCAACAGGAATATGTACGTCATCCCGGATGTGCAAACCAGTCCTTTTTTCATGTCCCGGGTGAGGTTTTTGCATATCAACTTCCAGTGCCCTTTTTCCCTGCAGTACATACAGGTTCAAACCCCAAACGGCCTGGAGGGTTGGCTTGGAGGCTAGAACCCTTCTGCCATATGAGGCGGTGTTGCACGCAGTTGAGTAGGAGCCACCGGAGCCATAGTGGCCATCAGAGCCGTGGGGGCCACTGTCTGGTTGAGGAAGATCCTTATGTCTTGTAGAATCTGCTTCATCTTGCCGACCAATGGTCCCGGAGCTTGTTTGGAAGGTCCAGCATGAGAGCGCATTGGAGTTTCCACGGTTCAGGTTTGGTTTGGGGCCGGCGCCAAGATAATGACTGATTTATTGGAGACCGCCCGGTATGTTTGTGCAGTGTCCGCAATGAGCTTGTCTAAGTCAATTTCTCTCTCCACCGCCTGACAAATAACCAAGAGATCAGGAAGGATTTCAAAGCTCCTGTCCAGCAAACTCTTAACCAGGCTGTGCCCATACAGGTACCGCTGTGCCCTGGAATGGAGCTGAGGCCCAAGACCTCCCAAAGACGCCCGCTTCATAGCCCCTGTCTGGCCCGCAACAACCTCATTCTTTTCCAAGTAACCATAGATGCGCTCAAACTTTGGCATATACTCCACCAATCCTTTGCCCAATTGCACCCCCCCCCCCAAACTTGCTTGCTTCCTCTGCGGCTTGGTCAAAATTTCTTTCCCAGAACCAGGGTTTGTGCTTTCTCCACCTTGCCAGCATCTTGCCTTTCAACTTCCCCCAATCCTGCCTCTTGTTAACAACCATTTCCTCTACAACCCGCAGCTTCTCTTCCTTGGCAATGAAGAGCACAATATTCCAAACCTTGTCTGCGCCCATTGCGCCCTCTGAATCTGCAATGCCTTCAAACCTGGAAAGAAACCGTTCCACCTCCAAGGTACTAAACCAAAGATGAGGGAAGTCCCTTGGTCTCAGCCACACACGTCAAGGGGTCTCCACCACCATATCCAACAACCCCTCTGAAGGAGGAGCAAAACCGCTGGCTTGAGGAACCTGGGCAGATGGCGGTGGAGGAGGTTGAGTTGCAGAAATGGGAGTTGAGCGCAGAGGATAGGGAGGGGGAACATTGGATCCCAGAGCGGTTGTTGGTAGCATCCTACGCAATCTTTGAGAGACTGAGAATGGATTGAATTCCCAGCCAGAACCCAGATGTGGAAACTAAAGTGAGGAACCCTACGTTAGTTGTCCCTTGGTTATGGAACCAATGGTTCTAGCTTCTGTAAGTTCTGAGGATGCCCCTTTAAGAGAGAGGAAAGAGAGAGAGAATAATCCTTCCAAAACCTATCCTGATCCCCCCCTCCATGATCCCCCACATACGGGTTGAGGGTGTGGTTTAAGTAGCCTTCCCCTCAAACCTAACCTAGGTAAAAACACAAGAACAATCTGACAACCATTGAAGAAGAAACCCTAGACCCAGAGCCCTAACCCCACCTTTATCTGTACCGCCCTATCCCTTCAGCCCGCCAGCCATTACACCTCTGGTTTGTCCTTCCCATGGCGCGGCCCTCCACCGCGCGCTACTTGAAGTTCACCGTGCTTGTCTGTATCCGCCCAACCCGCCGTTGTGAATATCCCAGTCCTGTGGGCCGGCCTGTGCTTGCGCGCGGCTTCCCACGTACATACCCACGCGGTTTCCCCGCTCCTACTACTCAAACTAACCTCCCGCGAGCGCGGTTTGTCTGGCTCCATTCCTGAGCCCGTAATAACCAAGCGGGTTGCGGCCTGCCTCCCCTAATCAAGCCCGGCCTGCAACAAGCGTGCCAGTCCTGCTGCGCCTACCACTGAGCCCCAAAGCAGCCACTGCTGAGCCCGCAGTGGCCACTTCTGAGAATGCACGCACCCCAATTGCTGAGCCTGACCTACCACATGCTGAGCATGCAGGTTGCAACGCAGTTCCTGACCCAAGGCTATATAATGACACCACACCATGTAAACAAGGATTTGAAGGTGTATACTGGATGTTGCCGGGACTTAGTACCCCCGTGATTTTAAGGGTAGCACCCATGAAAAAAATAATGCCAAAAATAAAAAATAACAGGGCAAGGTTAAATTTGCAACCTTGTGAAACCCATTCTCAACTGGAATTGGGCTGTCTGGCATGGTTTGTGAACCATCCAAGCTGTCAATGGCCGCTGTTGACCCTTTTCAGTTGTGAATGGCAGCTCACAACCCATTCGCGGTGAGAAAAAAAATAAATAACTAAAATTATGAACAAAATAAAAAATTGAACAAACAAAAACAAAGCTAAACTGAAACTTTGGGGCTATGTTTCCCCAAATGGGCCAGGAAAACAGGGGCAAACGGCCTCACAATTTGCGCATCCCCAATCACAACTCAAAAAGGGTTGCAAATCCCTGTTCAAAATTCTTTTTGAGTAATTATTGGGGATTTTCAAACCCCTGTGGGATGCGCAAGCTGTAAAGGACTTTGCTTGCTGCTTGTTGAGTTGTGATTTTCCATTGATGACACATATGGGTCTTAAATAGAAATTTATGCCTGTTTCCAACCCCGGGGTTGTGAATTTAAAATTTCCCAAAATCAAAAATGAAAAAAATTAATTAAATGATAAATAATAAATAATTTAAAAATACTAAAAACTAAGAGAAAGAAATAATCAATGATGAATAAACAATAAAATATTAGAAATTCAAAATAAAACAAAAAATATTAAAATAAAACGGAATTATTATCTCACATTAACTACCCTCAAATTCAAGGGTAAATCACATCTTATTCTGCATAAAAAATGAAAAGTTAGTTCCTTGAACTCACAGATTTTTTAAAAATTTTGATTTTTTAAATCTCAATTTTTAAAAACCCCAGTGAGTTCAAGGAATTAAAAAAAATTAAAATCTGAAGTTGCAGCTGCCAGGCTGAATTTCTAAATCTCCCACAAAGGAATACTACAGAGATATGTAATTATTGTTAGGACTTGAAAAACACATCCAAAAAAACACAAACTAGATTTTTCACAGCAATTTTTGGACCATATCCTTTCACATATTTATTAATTTTTTCTGGTATTTTGAATAAAGAACATTTTTGGAATAAATTGAGCATCCCTATAGCTTTCTTTTTTGGATTTTTGGCCTCCAAAAATTGGAAAAAATAAAGGAAAAAGGAAACAAAAACATACATCCTTTTCAATATTTCATTTGAACATCAAGCTTCTATATTTTCTTCAATTTCCTTTTTGAAGCCTCTCAAAAACAAATATAAGGTTAAAATGAAAATCATTGGGATTTTCCCAGAGGGTTCCCCCCTGCCCCCCCTCCCTCAATAAAAAAAATAAAAAGAAAAAAACCAATTGAATACAAAAGGGGAGTGCCTGCATTTTTGAATCCTTTTTTTGGTATTTTTTGTTCAAAAAAAAAATAAAATAGAAAATATATATTAATAAGATAATGAATCCAATTCTGTTTGTTTTATTTTTTTAACTGGAATTCTTTTTTGGGAACAGAAACTCATTACCAGGATCCAAATTCTTCTGGAAAATTTTATTCCAAGATTTGAAATCCTTGGTCACAAATATTTTCCAAAGTTGATCTCATCTGGGGGATGTCCAAGGATCATACTTGAACTCAAAGGAAACTATATTTTTTAATTATTCCAAAAGAATCAGGTAGATAGGAGAAGATTGTGAGTGGGTCAGGAATTCAGAGAAAGAAAATTCCAAGTAATGAAATAAAAACACTGAAAATTATATGTTTAATTAAGAAGGAAAACATGGAATAGAATTTCTATCCAAAACTTTATGGGAGCTTGGCCAGAAAGTTTTTTTAGTTTCCTTCTTGCTTCATGAAAGTTTTTCCCTCAGATTTCATCCATTAAGTTTATTTCCTTGAAGATTAGTTTAAGATCTAGTTCTTTGAAAATATCATTCTTTATTCAAGCTCAAACTTCAGATTTTCATCCAATAAAAACTGCTGTTGATCTGAAAAATAATTTCCATATCTTAAAAATATCTAAAATTAGATATATGTGGAATATCAGTTGCAGGCTAAATGAAGTCTTTTATTGGAACTGAAAGAAAACAACAGAACTATTCCTGAAATCAAATATGTTGTAAATTTTTATTTCACATTTTCTTAAAAACAATCTCAAAAATTTGAGATGAAAAATTACATAATTTACAGTAAATCTGCAATAAAATCCAAAAAAAGTCTGAAAAACTGAAAAAACCAATAAATTAAGAAATAAAAAAATTTACTCACTTCCTCACTTCTGGTTGTTTCTTTTTGTGAATAAATAATTTTTCCAAGAGAATTTTAGGTATCTTCAACATATGCATTTTCTTTTTTGTTCCCTTGATTGTTTTACCAGGATTGTATTGGTTGGAATAACCACCTAAGTGAAAGTGGTTCCAGACCTCTGAAAACAGATTAAATGAAAAAATATTGAAAAAAATAAAAATAAAAATAAATAAAAACAAAGACTCACTTTATTGATGACATCAAAATCTGGTAGCTTTTCATTTTCCAAAAATTAATCTTAATCAATCCAATCATACTATTTTAAAAAAAAAATAAAAAAATTTATCTCAAAGAATTCAGTTCATATTTTGAAATCAAATTGTATATAAATCCATTGACAATTTCCTCTGATTCCTCTGGCTTTATTCCCTTCATCTTTTTCTTTTTTTTCTTAGCCCAGGCTAGAATCACACCAATTTTAAAAATTGGTGTGAATTTGGCAAAATGATTGTAAAAAAGGTACTATAATCACACAAATTGGTGCGCTTTCCTATCCCAGGAAGGCTTTATTCAATTTTTAAAAAATTTCCTTGGGTGGGATTAAACAAAATTTTATGGTTCTCTGGACGCCAAAAGGCCTTTAAAAACTAATTGAGGCCCTGGGGGGCTAAAATAAGGCCTCCCGATCCCTGGAAGAGCCTGTCTTGGATAGGAGTTTTTTGGGGACTCAAATATGGCCACCAATTGCATAAATCAAATGTGTAAAAATACAATAAATAGGGAATATCAGAGTTAGCCAATCTGAAATTTTTTAATGGCAGGTTTCAAATCAAATCTGCCATTTCAAACCCGCCATTCAAAATTGAAAAACCCCACTTATTTCACAAAAGGGGTTTCAAAGTTACCTTTAAACAATTGGGTTTTTTCAGATATGGTTTATATTTTTCCCGCATCCTCAAAAAAATGGTGCAAACCCTGGGATAATCATCAAATCATCAGCACCACCAACACCACTAGTCCTTGTCACTCATGAATTTTCATTGACATGATTCTTCTTCCTCATCATCTCCTAAAAACCCCTCTTCTACCACAAAAATTAATCTTCCAATCAGGCACATCTAACCAAGTCTTCCTCATCTTCCCAAGACTCTCCTGAGAAAGAGGCCCCTATTTGCACTGCTAAAAGCTTCCACAACATGATTGAGCATGGCCATTGCAAGGATTATACCTATTTTCTTTGGTCTCAACATCATCCTCTCATCTCCATCACACAAACTCATTATCACTCCATTTCTTGCCTCCCATCATCTTTCAAAATCACAGATCTAAGACTCACTATCTCAGATCCAGAAGGTCATTGTAGCTCAGAATGCCATCAATATCATCCGCTCTTCCAAAAAATTTCAGATGCTTTGGAATCAGATCAAGTCAATTCAAACCTACCTTCTCCTCAAATCCGCCACTTCCCTTTGTTGCTCTGCCACAGTCCTCCTTTCTGGTACTCCACTTGCTCTCATTGCAAGGCCCTTTAACATTCTCTGCATGGTAGCATACTTTGGCTTGGTATACACATTCTGGTTTGTTGCAAATATTATGTTGAGACCAAAGAAAATAGGTATAATCCTTGCAATGGCTATTGATTAAATCAAAAATTCATTTTCAAATGATAGGCCTTCTCATCATTACCACCCTTGCTCATTTGCTTCCACTCTTTGGAATTGTGATACATAAAGGTACATCCATTGGGCAAGGGCTCTCTGTCTGCCTTGGAATACGCCATGGCTTCATCAATTGTGAGCAGCATGTTGGATGAGCACAGAGATTTCACACCAGGAACTCCAATTCTTTGGTGCATCTAGCTGTTGGACAGGAAATAAGTGTGAAACAAAAATATGTTAGCACCAACCCTTATTACTGGGTGAGTTAAAAACACAATGAAAAACATCCTTCCAGGTCTTAACCAATGATTTGTACAGTGAAGTATGCTGACTGAATTTGATCTAGGAGAACAAGGGGAAGAGTGGTTGAGAATGACCCAACCAGCCCAATCTGTCAGGAATGCATCCAGAAACAACTGTTTGACAGTCAAACAAGACAACTTAACGCAAGACCAGAAAACCTGGGCTTATTGAAAAAACCAGCCACAATTGAAATTCAAGCATCAAGCATTCTTTGAATTCTGTTCTCATGCTTGTCTCAAGAAACTGGCCATTCTATATCTAAGGAGACGGTCCAACTTGTATCTAACATTTTTCATCCATCCAATTTTTTTATTTTTCCATCATAACAAACCATCCAAATACAAATAATATAAAATTAATTTTATCCATTCTTACAATTACCTCTTCACAACACTAAAGCCCTCCTGAAAAAAAGCTGATCCACTAGCCTCTGTAAACCACTCCAAGATCCTGTGGGCCAGGAATTCTTTAAAGATAGAGATAGATTCATCATCATGAATCAAGTTAGCTTGATTGATGGCTTTTTCATTTTATTTTTTGGGAGCGGGATGTGGAAGAGAAAGATCCAAAGGGACAGACATGATTGATGGAAGAGATGGATGATCTAAAATGGTCTATGGCTGAGGAGCTGAAGTAGCTGGGTTAAGCTTGGAGGGAGGGGATGAATATTGCATGTAGTACAAGGAAAACAAGGAAAGGTGAATGATACATCAATGTGATGAAAAGATTCAAGCCATTTAATAAGCCAGGTAAGATGCCCAAATTGGCACTCATTCCATCAAGAGATTTTAATATGAAATCAATGATATCTATCAAGTTCTCATGAACCAGTTTCAAGGAATTATGTATACTTGATAACTAAGAAAACATATGTTTCCATGCTTGAGTTGTACATACAATATGACTGGACTGCTAATTGTTGTAGCTGGAATGAGAATAAACATTGACACAAAGAAGAAAACAGGGTTTTTGCAAAGAGATGAAAGAAACAAAAGGAAAAACACTAGGAATTATAAAAAAAAGTATGAGGATAAAAGGCAGGAAGAGTTGTGGGTTACAAGTTTCAGAGGGTGAGGTATGCGGCTGACGTGATGGAGAATCTGAGGAATTTGAAGAAATTGTTGGTTGGCAACAATTGATCTATGGAATCCAAAGGATTATGAAGGTAAAATAGTTGGATGTATTAAAACATGTACAAGAAAACAACAATGATTTTTAGGAGTGTCTCATGAACAAAAAATGATAACACAACAAGGTTGAGTAAGGTGCCTAGAACTTGGTCTGGATTTCCTATTTTCTCACCTTGATTGTCACTCTTGGGCACCAATTCCATTGGCTTTTGCCTCTTGGTCTGTCTGCCTTTTTTATCCTGACAGAAGTTTGATCAACAAGATTTCTGGTTAGATTATGTCTAATGAAGATGACTTGGGAAGCTTGGATTTTTTGGTTTGTGGAAGCAGATGATGAAGATTGTAGAGAGATGAGATGGATCAGTAAGGAGAAGGAGGTTGGGCACCTAGAAGTTATATAGCTGCAGCTTGAGTTGGTGTTGTGATTATACTAAGAATTTTTCCTGGTGCTTCCTGTGTTGTTGCTCCTTGTGCCAGTGGCAGTTATGGTGGCCTTGTGGGCCTCTTGGAGCTTGTTGGGAAGGTGTCCATCTTTGAAGCAGTGGAGGTTTGCACTTGATGAACATGAGTTTTTTTGAACAAAAAATCAACTGGGGGTAGAGAATGAGAAACCTGACCACAGCCATCACTTCTCAGGTTTGTGGTTGGATGAGTTGAAGGCCATTCTTGGTCTCATGGTGTGATTTTTGGATTGTTAATGGATGAGGTGTGGGATGACTTTATTGAGTTATGGTTTATGATGTGTTGATTTGTGGATGGGGTTTTTTGCATTTTATGCATGGATGATGCATAAATGGTGGTTTTGGTCTTTGAAATCCTCAAATTTCATGAAACCCACCTTTTTGAAATACACCAGTCAGGGCTATGTGTATTTCAGAAAACCGCCAACAAAAATGGCGGGTTTGGTCAAAAGAAATGGTGGGTTTCTGATGGCGGTCTTTTTAACTCTGATAGGCCCTGATATCAATTGTTTGCAAGGAATTCAAATCATAACTCAGATCTTCATAAAAGAAAACTTAATAAAATGCAATAAAATTAAGAAAAATGATATAAATTCATTTTGTGTAAACAAAATGAAATATTTACAGTGGAATTTAAATACCTCTGTTTCAAAGATAAAAAACATAAAAAAATGCTACATATACCTATGGTAAATTTTAAAGTTGCAACACAGGGGTTGCAAATGGGAGTGAAAAGCTGTTCCCAACCCATCTGAGTTGTTAACGGACGTCCACAACCCATATGAGGTGTGAAAAAAAATAAAATTAATTAAATAAATAAGTAAATTAGAAATAAAAAAATATAAAAAAAATGGGCAAGGTAAAAATAAATTAATTCATTAATTAATTAATAATTAATGAATAAATGAATAAATTAATGGATGAATAAATAAATAAATAAATCAATACATCAAGAAATCAATCAATAAATAAAAAAAAAGTAAATTAAACATAAATAAATTAAACATAAATAAATTAAACATAAATAAATTAAACATAAATAAATTAAACATAAATAAATTAAACATAAATAAATTAAACATAAATAAATTAAACATAAATAAATTAAACATAAATAAATTAAACATAAATAAATTAAACATAAATAAATTAAACATAAATAAATTAAACATAAATAAATTAAACATAAATAAATTAAACATAAATAAATTAAACATAAATAAATTAAACATAAATAAATTAAACATAAATAAATTAAACATAAATAAATTAAACATAAATAAATAAAATAGGGTGTATCAGAGTTAAGCAAACCCTCCATTTTTTAGTGGTGTGCTTCAACCCAAATCCGCCATTAAAAATCAAAAAACCCACTTATTTTAAATCAGAGGTGTCAGAGCTAACTGGGGTTTTTTCAGATAAATTATCTAAATCCTTTCACCACCTCAACCACACATCAGTCCACGTCATACACCACTGGCTTCAACCTCCAACCTCATTGGAAAAATTTAACCTCCAACCTCATCCAAAAAATTTGATTCATTGCCCTCATCACTTTATTTCTCTCATCTCTTCATTTATATCCTCATTGATTCATGTCTCATCCCCTAATCACTTTATTGCTCTCATCACTCATCATTCTCATCTCTTCATTGCTATCCTCATTGGTTCATCTCTCATCCCGTTGTCACTTCATCACTCTCATCACTTTTTGCACTCATCACTTCATCACTCTCATCGCTTGATCACTCTCATCACTTTATTGCTCTTGTCACTTCATCAGTCCCATCCCTTTATTGCTCTTTTCACTTCATCACTCTCATCACTTTAATTCTCTGATCTCTTCATTGCTATCTGCATTGCTTCATCTCTCATCCCACCATTTCTCTCCTCATAACTTCATCAGTCTTATAATTTCATTGCTCTCACTCTTTTCAAAGATCAAAAACAATTTATTTTCCAGAGGTGAAGAACTGGAACCAATTGATCATCTGTTTGGCCTGTTGAAAATCTTCATGGGAGGGTTTCCAACTTTTTTTTTTTTTGAAACAATGGCGGGATATTAATCCAAAGGTTTTAGTTTTTGCACAGAACACACAACCTTTTGACCAATCTGTTCCTCTGCTACTTCTAAAGATTTTTTTGGAATCTCTTCCTTTTGAGCTCTCTTTTCCCAACAAGCCCTATTGTTTTTCCCTCCCTGTATGCTTATCAAATCATTTCCTCCCATCTGAATACTTCAATTGGGTTGAGAATCAAGAAATTATTCCATTTTGTGTGTAAAATTTGGAGGGTTGTGGGAGTGTTAGAATACAAAATTTAGTTGCACACCATGAGATTTGAAACCATGATATCAACCCTCATGAGTGATGCTTTAACCACTAAGCTAAGTGTGCCATTGAAAGGTGGACCATTTTACCTGTCCACTCATTTATCACAAGATTTTATTTTTTCATCATCATTACCCAGTTCACCATCAAGATCCTCTTGGATACTTATAGACTTACCACTCATCACTCAAGACCAATCCAAGACTAATCCTTGAGTCTGACCTCCACAATCCTTGTTGGAATTTTAGTCCTACTTTGACTCAAGTCCAATCAAGTCCAATCAAACCCAACAAAGGAGTGATACTACTCGGGATTGGCAGTTAGAGAAGATGAGCATCATCATGAGTAGGAGGAGGAGGAGGAGGAGGGGAGGTGGTAAGGTGAGAAGTTAGTGAAGCAAGAGAGGTTGAAGAGTTGATTGAGATCTTTGCCACTGGTTGAGAGCTGGCCAAGTTGATTGGAGATATCAAGCAGGAGGCCACCAAGGAAGGGCTACTACTAGCACTCCAAGAAATAAATTGATAGATATCTCAAAAAATGGATTAACATTGATCCTCCTCATCATCATCATCATTCTTGTCAAGAGATCTTAGATTAAAGCATCAATTGGGTTCCATGTTGGGTTCCAGGCCCAGGTGAAAGAGCTCAAGTTTGAACTCTTGAGAGTCTCCAGTCTTGACTGGAGGCCTGAGTGGTAAAAAGCTCAATATTTTCATTGTTGGAGTTGATCATTGAAATGATCCTGATCCTCCTCTGCTCCTTGCTGTTACTAGTACCAAATGTCAATGATCCTCAGGCTTTACCACCCTGATTTTCTTCAGTCCGGTTGCTAGGATGCATCTCAGTCAACCTACTGATGGTCCCAGCTTGTTGCTCCTCCCCTGATGATCATTAGATGAGGGTGCTGGAGGATTCAAGAGGTAAGATCAAATCAAGATTTGAAGTTTTATCAAAACCTTACCCAAAGCTTGTAGGTTGGAGGCCAAGGATAGATACTGAGTTTCTGAATAAATAATTTGTGGAAGAAAGAATTGATTGTTGATCTTAGCTCAAGTTTTTAACAATTTGGATGTGTAAGGGTTGTGACCAGGATTGAAGTCATGAATCAACAATTTATGAATCCCAGTTTGAGTTTCACCCTTACAGAAGGCCGTAGTTTTGAAACTGGTAAAGAAGAAAATCAAGGGATATGAGCCAAGCTGAGCGTGAGGGAGGAGTGAGATGACATTGATTGGTGGTGGTAGTTGGTTGATCAACAAATGGGGTAGTGCTTCCACTCAATGACAGCTTGATTGGTCAAAGGCCAATTGGAAAATGATTATAAATGACTTGAGACAATTGTCTTCCAAGTTCTGGTCCAAATGACCTTGTGAATGACTTGAGAGATGCAGATTTTTATGAGATTGAAGACCAAAACAAACTCAAGATGGTGATGGGTGAGTAGAAGATTGATGATGAGTTCTAATTCAGCAGCCTGACAATTTAATAATCTGAATTGTTTGACTTGGCCATGGTACAAGGTCAGATTGCAATGGCTTAGGGGGGGTTTTATAAACTGATTCAAGGTCTTGATGAAATTGTGATTCTTTTTGGAGAGAAGATTATGATGATCCTGGATGATAAGTTGGATCTGACCAACCAAATGTTGAACATGGGATAGGATAAAAAAGGTCTTCCAAAAAAATTTTTAGGGTCTATTGGAGAGGATCCTTTGAGCTTTTTGGGAGATAGGATCACATGGGGATGGAATGGATGAGTTTGAAATTCACTGGGGAGGTAGTGGGTGAGTAGGTGATGTTTTTAATTCAATGGTGGTGAGTGAGGTGGTTTGGTGAAGTGTGTGAGGCAATGGAGATAGGATTGAGGTGTGGATGGGTGTTTTCCATGCAATGGATGGTGGATGGATGATGAGGCATGAATTTTGTATTTTTTAATTCAAAATAAACCAATTAGGGGGTATTTGTATTTCAGGAACCCGCCATTAAAAATGGTGGTCTGGTCAAACAAAAATGGCAGTTTGATATTGGCAGGTTTGCTAACTCTGATAGGCCCCAATAATTAATTAAATAGTTAAAAAATTAAATAATTAAAAAATTAAAAAATTAAATAATTAAATGATTAAATAACTAAATAATTAAATAATTAAATAATTAAATAATTAAATAAGTAAATAAGTAAATAATTAAATAATTAAATAATTAAATAATTAAACAATTAAATAATTAACTGATTAAATAACTAAATAATTAAATAATTAAATAATTAAATAATTAAATAATTAAATAATTAAATAATTAAATAATTAAATAATTAAATAATTAAATAATTAAATAATTAAATAATTAAATAATTAAATAATTAAATAATTAAATAATTAAATAATTAAATAATTAAATAATTAAATAATTAAATAATTAAATAATTAAATAATTAAATAATTAAATAATCAAATAATTAAATAATTAAATAATTAAATAATTAAATAATTAAATAATTAAATAATTAAATAATTAAATAATTAAATAATTAAATAATTAAATAATTAAATAATTAAATAATTAAATAATTAAATAATTAAATAATTAAATAATTAAATAATTAAATAATTAAATCATTAAATCATTAAATAATTAAATAATTAAATAATTAAATAATTAAATAATTAAATAATTAAATAATTAAATAATTAAATAATTAAATGATTAAATAATCAAATAATTAAATAATTAAATAATTAAATAATTAAATAATTAAATAATTAAATAATTAAATAATTAAATAATTAAATAATTAAATAATTAAATAATTAAATAATTAAATAATTAAATAATTAAATAATTAAATAATTAAATCATTAAATCATTAAATCATTAAATAATTAAATAATTAAATAATTAAATAATTAAATAATTAAATAATTAAATAATTAAATAATTAAATAATTAAATAATTAAATAATTAAATAATTAAATAATTAAATAATTAAATAATTAAATAATTAAATAATTAAATAATTAAATAATTAAATAATTAAATAATTAAATAATTAAATAATTAAATAATTAAATAATTAAATAATTAAATAATTAAATAATTAAATAATTAAATAATTAAATAATTAAATAATTAAATAATTAAATAATTAAATAATTAAATAATTAAATAATTATATAATTAAATAATTAAATAATTAAATAATTAAATAATTAAATAATTAAATAATTGAATAATTAAATAATTAAATAATTAAATAATTAAATAATTAAATAATTAAATAATTAAATAATTAAATAATTAAATAATTAAATAATTAAATAATTAAATAATTAAATAATTAAATAATTAAATAATTAAATAATTAAATAATTAAATAATTAAATAATTAAATAATTAAATAATTAAATAATTAAATAATTAAATAATTAAATAATTAAATAATTAAATAATTAAATAATTAAATAATTAAATAATTAAATAATTAAATAATTAAATAATTAAATAATTAAATAATTAAATAATTAAATAATTAAATAATTAAATAATTAAATAATTAAATAATTAAATAATTAAATAATTAAATAATTAAATAATTAAATAATTAAATAATTAAATAATTAAATAATTAAATAATTAAATAATTAAATAATTAAATAATTAAATAATTAAATAATTAAATAATTAAATAATTAAATAATTAAATAATTAAATAATTAAATAATTAAATAATTAAATAATTAAATAATTAAATAATTAAATAATTAAATAATTAAATAATTAAATAATTAAATAATTAAATAATTAAATAATTAAATAATTAAATAATTAAATAATTAAATAATTAAATAATTAAATAATTAAATAATTAAATAATTAAATAATTAAATAATTAAATAATTAAATAATTAAATAATTAAATAATTAAATAATTAAATAATTAAATAATTAAATAATTAAATAATTAAATAATTAAATAATTAAATAATTAAATAATTAAATGGGCGCCTCAAATAAATAAACAAATAAATAAATTAAAAAATCAAATAATTAAAAAATGAATAAATAGGGCTTATCAAAATTAAGCAAACCCGCCTTTTTTTAATGGAAGGTTTCAACCCAAATCTGCCATTCAAAATCAAAAAAAGAAAATTATTTCCCATCAGACGTGTCAAAGCTACCTGAAAATAAATGGGTTTTTTCAAATAAATTATATAAAGGCCTTCAATAGCTCAACCATGCGTCATTACACATCATCACCCCTTTTTTCATCCTCTAACCTTATTGGAACACTTCATCACTCTCATTGCTTCATCACTATCCTCATCACTTCATCACTCTCATTGCTCCATTGCTATCCTCATCACCTCATCAGTCTCATTGCTTCATTGCTATACTCATCACTTCATCACTCTCATTGCTTCATTGCTATCCTCATCACTTGATCACTCTCATTGCTTCATTGCACTTCATCACTTTATCACTCTCACCTTGCTTTATCACTGTCATCACTTTATTGCTTTCATCACATCCATCCTCTCATTTCTTCATTGCTTGATCACTTCATCCCCCCTTTCATGACATCCTAACTGTCATTGCTTTATTGATTCATCTCTTCATCCCATTTACTCTTTTTAAATGGCCCCTCAGTAAAACTCCCCCCGCAAGTCCACTCAACCAAAACAAGCATCTCCCAGGAACTCAACATCCAACAATCCTCCCCCATCAGCTTCCAAAGGCTGAAGTCAGCTCAAGAGAGCTGATCACATCATCCTGGTAAACTGGCTCAAAATTCTGTCCAACTACAATGCTTTCTTTGGATCCAACAATGAAACACAAGTTGGCCAACCTCCATCATTCAAGGGTAATGTTTATCTCCTGATGGCCAATGAAATCAAGAATAAAGCTAAAGGTAGACTGGATCTTTCATCCAACCAGATGTGGGAGTGATTCAAGAACTATCAAACCAAGTACAAAAAAGCCTACTCAATGTCAAGTTCCACTGGCTATGGTATCACCAACTCCAACAAAGCAAAGGGAATCAACTCAATGGTTGATAAGTTGGACTCCATTTGTCCTTTTTATGTTCAAATGGATGAAATCTTTGGAAAGAAGGCCAATAGCACCCCTTTAGCCGCTTTTGATTCCCAACAATCAGATTCAGTTGATGCTGAGGACCTGGCTGTTGATGCTTGGCCTAGCAATGATGATCCCAATGAAACCTATGAGTGGCCCCAATCTGATATGGAGGATGATATTCCAACAGAATCAGCTCCAATCACATCTACATCAGCATTGATCAACAATTCAAACCCTTACTTGGACCCCTCACTTCCTTCTTTGGATTTCTCTCTTCCTGGGGTGGAAGAACTAAACAACTTTGCCAACAAGGAGCAATTTATTCCTCTATCACCACCATTGGAATCATCTGATCAATTAAGCAACCAAGATCATTTATCTTCTGTTGGTTTAATCCTGACTGATTTAGATTGTAAAAAAACAGGCTCATCCGTTCATGAATGGCCAAATACTCAAGCCAATGGGTCCTCCCACATCCCCTTCAAATTAGAGCAATGACGTTCCCACACAAACCTCCTCTGCAAAGGGAAAGCAAAAGGCCTCTAATTCCATCAACCTAAAACCTCATAGCCGTAAAAAGCAAAGAAACACTTCAAATTTTTCTGGTTTTGAGGACATCATGGAGAAGCAAGATTCAATTAAGTTCATTGATTTATTTTACTTGCTTTCAAAATCAAGCTCATTCCTATTCCCCTTCCAAAAACAGCAAAATCACAAATAGAATCCAAAAAAAATCAATTCGAAAAGGAGAAGTGGAATTTTCAACTGGCTATTGATTTTCAAAAGTGTAAAGATGAGAGTTTGGCTCATCAAAACAATTTGGATGCTGAGTGGAAAATCAAACAGGCTGAGCTGGAGTTTAAAAAAGAGGAAAAGGAGAAGCAATCAAGAGAAAGACTGACTCAAAAAGGAGAGGGAAAGGCTAGCCACAGAAAAAAAAGATAGCTTATTGATAGCCATGGCATGTATTGGTAGCAGTAGAACTGTGGATGAAATGAAGGAAATTACTCAATTCCTTGGTTTTTAAATATATTTACTTTGATAAAAATTTTAAAAATAAAAACAAAAAAATTATTTTTGATTGAAACAACGTTTCAGATTATTTTTAACACCACCAATGAACAAATATTTTGTATTTTTATTTATATTTTTTTTCCTAAGATATATTTTGTCACTGGAAAAGTCCTTGCTATTTTTTTGATTTTTTCTATTGATTTGCATTGATATGGCCATCCTAGTATGGGTGGCCATATCCACTGCAGGAAAAGTACAGTGCTTGTACTTGTTTGCTGCCCAAACCATTTTCACAATACCCTTTTATTTGAAATCAATCCCAAAACACAAGACTGGGAACACAAATTGGCCATTGGATACTTGATATTAATCCTTTTTGTTGCTAAGTTTTTTATTCTATTTTTTGGTTGGGACCACAAGTAAAAAGGAAAAGTCAAAGACATCACCTTGGTCAATATGGGGAGAGTTGTAGAAGGATTCTGAGGTGAAGGTGATGTGAGGTGAGCAGTCAAAAGCAGTAAGGCCAGATCCAAATTCCAATGAGGAGAAGGAAGGGATTTTTTTATCTATCATAGCTTCACGGTTGGAATCAAACGCAATTTTGGCCAATTTTTGAAACATTTGGCCCAATATTTGAGAGAACTTGTCAGACCAAAGGTTCAAAAAATAATAATCTTTAGGGGAGGATTTGACAGAATCTTCCTTCAAATATTGTCCAAATAGTTCAGAAGGGTCCATCAATTTTTGCAATCCAATTGCTCACATTTTCCCACCCCAAAATCTTGAGGGACCAACAGTGCTGACAAATTTTTTTGGATTAGTGAATGAATTTTTTTACTGAGTTGATGTCCTTCTTCTCTTGCTTGGAGATTTTATTCAAAGGGATAAACTGGATGATGGAAACCATAGCCTCATGATCTGATCAATCTTGAACATATACTTTTCCAGAGCTGAAGAAATGGAACAGTTTTATCTTCTTTTTGGCCTGTTCCAACTCTTCAGGGGTGGGTTTTTGACTTTTCTTTACAATGCATGGATAAAGGTTCAAGGGATGTAGTTTTCATGAAGACCAAACAACCTTTTCATCAATTTTTTCCTCAGTCACTTCCAATTCAATTTCCAAATCCCGCATTTGATTCCTCATTCTCTGGAAAGCCCTTTTCTTCCCACTTCTCTGTATGTTTTTCAAACTATCTCCTTCCATCTTTTTCCCTCCCAACTGTAAACTTTTATTGGGGTGAGGATTAAGATTGAAATCCATTAGTTGTAACATTTTGAGTTTGGTGGGCAAAGAATGGGCCATAAAGAAAGGGTGGTCAAAGCGGTTGAATGTCCAATTGCATTGCATTGAATCAAAAAAAAAGCAAAAAAACAGTCATTAGTCCGGTATAAACCACTTAGATGATCAACAAACATAGAAAATAACAAAAAATACCGGAAATTCTCCTACAAAAAAAACAAAAATAAATAAATAAATAAAAAACAATCATCAGTCTGGTATAAACCACTTAGATGATCAACCAACACAGAAAATAAGAAATCATTTACCCATAATTTCCTACCAAAAAAAATATAAATAAATGAATAAAAGGTCAGTCAACTTCTCAAGAGCTGGGAGGAGGAGGAGGAGCAGAAGGAGGGGCATGTCACCGGTTGGTCAATTGATGGATTGATTGATTGGAAAGATTGATTGTTGCCAGTTGACCAATCAATTGATTGCTTGCTGTTTGACCAGCAAGCAGCAATTGCTTGCTGATTGATCAGGGGCAGGGAGAGGAGGAGGAGGGGCTCACCTTGATGGAGATCCAGGGGGGACCTAAAAGTTGAATGATCAAAGGATCAGCAACTGGTGAGGGGCAGGAAGAGGAAGAGGGGGAGGGGGCTTACCAGGGTTAGGAGGAGGGGAGGCAGTGAGTGAGGTGAGGTGAGGTAGAGGTGGATAGTGAGGTGGAGTTGATGGTGAGGTGGTGGTGATGGGGAGGTGGTGGTGATGGGTGAGGTGGTTTAGGTGGAAGTGATGGGGAGGTGGTGGTGATGGGGAGGTGGTGGTGATGGGTGACGTTGTGGTTGTGGGTGAGGAGGAGGAAGTGTACCAGTGAAGGTGGACCAGTGGTTTGGTGGGGTGATGTGGTTTTGAAGTTTTGGTTTTTGTCTAAGTCCACCAAAAAAAAATTAAAAAAAAACCCATAGTCAGCCTAGGATTCTTGGTTAAACAACCAAAACAAAAAAAAATTCTGTGATTTTATTTTTTACCTATTTAAAAACCCAATGCTACTCATCAAAGTGAGCAAGTGTGAGGGGTAGAATCCGCTCTCTCATGGCCAAAGATGAGGTAGAAGATGAGGCTGGGATGACTTGAGGAGGATCAGGAATATCTTCTTTGAATATTTTGTCCCATTCATCTTTGATGTTGGCAAGAAGGTTGGGAAGGATTACACAACTGATAATCCAGTTGATGAGGAACTTCACGTCTTTGGAAGATTGGAGCTGGTTTTTCATCTCCTGTAAGCTGGCCCATCTTCCTTTCAGGATTCCTATGGCATGCTCAATCCAAACTAGTGATTGGGCAAGATGATATTTGAAATCAGTTTTGGCTTGATCATTGGTTGAAACATTGCAGTATGCCAGAACCACATATTTCCCGCTAGCATAAGATGAATCAGCCAGAATTTATTGATCTTGGTCAAAGTAGTTATCTGGTTATTGGGAAATCCTCATCCAATTGAAATTATATGGATCATGAAAAGAACCCAGAAGGCCAGCATGAAGGGACATGAACATCTTTTTTTTATCACAAAAAAGTTTTAGTGCCACAGAGTATCTATACAAACCAATAAAACAAATTTGGTCAGTGTATTATCATATGCTTTGGAGAGGAAATGAATCAAATGCCTTTTTTCCAATCAAAATAATGGTTTCCATCTAGCTTGGGTTTTTGACTCAAGGGGATAGTGGTTCCATCAACAAAACCAATGCAACCAGGAAAGCCTTCAGTCTCCATTACTTGAGAAATCTCCTGGCGGTCTTCTTTGGTGGCCAGAAAGGACAGAGAAATGGAAAGATAGGATAGAAATCATGACTCTTTTTGTGTATAAGTCAATGGATCCATAACTGACCAAGAATAGATTTTCTAATTGATGAATTGCTGCTCCATTTCCATTTAATACCAATCTACAAAGAGCAACATCAAGTTGGATATCTGGATTTTTTTGAGGATTCCAAGAATTGTTCTGGAGGATGTTGTGGTCTTCAATCATCTCCAAAAGTTTCATGAAAGAAGGAAATAAAGTTTTGAAAATTTGCTGGAAGCTTAAGTTGGGAAGTAGGTGAAGCTTTTGCCTTTCATACATAGGTTTGTGGAGAGTGTGTCTTTGTGGAACCATGTATTTCTTTTCCAATAGAGAATTCAAAGCTAACCAAGTTGATTCCAAATTTGAGTCTGAATCCAAGTCAAATAATAAAAAAAGTTCAGTCAGCTTTTTTGCATTTTCAACTTGCTGCCTGGAAGTTTGATTGGAAATTTTGAGAAAGATGGTGATGTGATGATGATGGGATTTGTGTGAAGCAATTCAGATGTGAAGCAATGGAGATGTGAAGCAATGGAGATGAGAAGTGATGGAGATGTGAAGTGATGGAGATGTGAAGTGATGGAGATGTGAATTGATGGAGATGTGAAGCAATGGAGATGTGAAGCAATGGAGATGTGAAGTGATGGAGATGTGAAGCAATGGAGATGTGAAGCAATGGAGATGAGATGTGTGTCATGCATATGATTTTGATGAGTTGGAGGTGTGGATGGGTGTTTTTCCTGCCATGGATGGTGGATGGATGAAATGGCGGGTTTGATGTTTGAAACCCGCCATTTTCATGAAACCCACCATTTTGAAATACACAAGTTAGGGGGTATGTGTATTTCAGAAACCCACCATTAAAAATGGCGGGTTTGGTCAAAGAAAATTGCGGGTTTCTAATGGCAGTTTTGCTAACTTTGATAAGCCCTAATAAATAAATAAATAAATAAATACATACATACATAAGAAAATAAAAACCTAAAATATATCAAAAATAAAAATATTAAAATAAATGAAATAAATGAAATAAGTAAATAAAAATTAAAAAAAAAAAAAAAAAAAAAAAAAAAAAAAAAAAAAAAACATCAACCATACACAACCCTTTCACGACTCAAAAACAGGTTTTGTAGCTTGGTTTGAACCCCATCTGGGCTGTGAATGGCCGTTCACACATCAGATGGGTTGCAAACAGCTTTTCACAACCAAGATGGGTTGCCAACTGCTCCATGCAACCCATTTCAAGTTGTGAATGGGTTGAAAATTTAACATTGTCCTATACTTATTTCATTCTTGGAATAAATATATATTGAAATAATTTATACCCTCAGGGTCTCAACTAATATTTAAATGCCTTTGGAGGCCCAAAACACAATGAAATGTTGTGTTATTTCACCCAATACACTCCTTTAAACCTTAAAAAGGCTGCATGCCTTCCTGGTGTATGAAAGCATGCCAGTTGGCTTGATCATAGTAATGTTTTGACTATAATCACCGAATCATGCCTTTTTCTGTCATTTTTGCAAAATAATTTCTAAAACCACCCTGATTTTTCAAATTGGCTTTTTTTAGTATTTTTTTTTTGGCATGAGTTCAGCTGGGGCCTTTTTTCTTCTGCTTTCTCAAAATCTGAATATATAGCAGAAAAAGATCAATTTTTACACTTGATGAGTTCTTCTTCCAATAGATGACTGACTGTTGAAATTCCCAAAACTTTCCTCCCTGGCCTTCCTCTCCTGTTTGGTCCTTCTAAATATTCAAAAACAGATGGATCTCTTTTATTTGATGATTTCTATATTTACTTGAACTTATTGGCTGCTCATTCACCATGAAAAAATGCTGCACCTGCTGGCAGGTGTAGCACCTGGGTTTGTGATTGAAACCTGTTTGACTTTGTTGAGGTTTAGGAGTCAAACATCACATTAATTTCTGGATGAACTCAGAAGATTCATGCAGAATATTTATGCAATGCATAGATTGAATTGAAATTCATTACATAAAAGGAAGTATTGAGAATTCTTCATTTAAATGTAAGACCATACTTTGATTGAACAACTTTTCAACGGTTATGATTGGAATTGTACATCATGGGCCATGATTTTCAATGGTACAAAGTTCCAAAATGAGAAGAGTCAAATTTTTAGATAATGATCATTTCAAATAAATGATGCAAACACAGATTTCCAATTTTTGGTTAGGATTGATGCTTCAGTTTTTTGAGATTAAATATGATTTCTATTTTTGAATTATGTACCTTATACACATGTTTTAGATAGATATGTGACACAATACCAATACCTCTGATTTCATCTTTTACCAAAATCTAGTACAATAAAAAATTAGTCCATGTGTTTTTTTATATTTCCTCCTGTTTTTTAAGGAATCACCAGTCAGAAAAATCAATAATGACAGTCCTTCATAAATTATTATTTTTGATATCAACTTACCAAAGAGTTAATTGCCACAACACAATAAACATCCTTGGAAGTTTGTGCTTTTTTTGCTTCATAAGCCATGCTTGCCACAAAACCTAATATGTTATATTGATGTATCACAGATATTGATCCACCTTCTTGATAAACCATTTGAGCATTGAGATAATTGAGGCCAAGGTAGGGATTTCTTGAAGTATCAATTTGTTCCAAAGGAGAAAAGGTTTCAACAATGAGGAAATATTGTGCACAGTTTTTTTCATGAAAGATGGACAATACCTTCCCCATCTCACAAGGGCCTTGATTTGATGTTGATGAAAAGGAAATCTGAGAATTACTTTTATTGTAGCAATGGGGTGCTATGTGATGACCATGGAAGAGCATTGATTTGCAAGGCAACCACTCCAGCTGGTCCCATGGCAAGACATTGTATTTTGAGTTATTTTCAATGAATTGTTTTAATTTTTCTTCTTCCAAAACATTCATGTCTTTTTTAGCCCTTGAAACATCACCTGTCTTGGAAGGATAGAACAAACTTTTCAGATCTGGGAGTTGGTCAGAATTGATCCCTAAAACATTCCAGCTGGATCCAATTTGGTCAACCAAGCCTTGAAGTTTGGCCCTTTCAAGGAATCCATTCAAGAGGGACTTATCAAGGAAACCTTAAAATTTAAAAAAAATTCAATTCAAAGTGTGCCACCAAGAATCTACTTTTCAGAAATCTGTGTAACTTACGTGTATTTTTATTTTTTTTAACTAATTTCAAGATGTGATTCAGCCTTTCTCCTGACCAACATGAAAATATAGAGGGAGGACCATAGAGCTTGATCATATTAGTCATATGCTGAGAAAAATGGATTGTTGGCTTGGGTTTGATTTCAGATCCCCAATGCAGCAATAATTCCTCCCGCCAAGCCAGAATTAATTCATCCAATTGGCACAACTGGTAATCTGTAAGTTGATGAGACATTACCAAGTTGATGATACCAATAAGTTTGGAAGTAGTGGAGGTAAGCTTTTGCTCCCGCAAGCTTCTGGCTGAGTTCCAATTCCATTCTGGAATCAAAACAAGCACTACATGAATGGTGTACAAAACCAACCATTCAACAGCCTTAGGAGTATCAGCAGCAGGCAAACCAATGTTTCTGGGCAACCTAGTAATCCAAGATGGAAATTTGATTGAATTGGTACCCTCTTGAAGACTTCTGAGCTCTTGAGTTGTAAGGCACAATTCATTTGATGCAATACTTGTCTCTTCTATCAATGAGCCTGCTTGATGTGGATTGCTTTGATCTTCAAAATAGTGGTAGGAGCTTTCATGAATGGAGCTTTGCTTGCTCTTCCCAGATTCATTTTGGCTTCCTGATTTGCTTCCAATAGATCTAATGGGATTTTTTCCCGGTGAGGTACCTTTTTTCTTTCCTTTGTCCTTTGATTGAGGCCCAAATTTGCATGAGCTGCTTGTGGATACATTCTCAAGAAGCCTTGGAGGACGTCTTAAAGTTGGTTGAAGATGTTCAGATGCAGAATTTTCCCATGTTCTTGAGGAGCTGGGAGGATGGAGCCCTGGGATTTTCTGGACTACAACAATGAGTACAGAAGTTCTATGCTGAATATTTGATGAGCCTTCTTGCTGCTGATTTGCCCAATTTTGAACCTTTTCAATTGGATTGGGAGACATATCTTCAAGTTTTTTTGAGGAGCTATCTAGGAATGTTTGAGCTCTCCTCCTGGTGACTCTTTTGGTGTTTTTGGGTGATAAATAGCGCTTTTGTTTAGATCCAGATTTGAGGCTGCTGACCTGACTAATTTTTACACTTCTTGGGTAAGTGTTTTTCCTCCTTTCCAAATTTTGAAGACTTTGGCCAGCCTTTGTAATGTTCAGACTAAAAAGAAAAGGTTAGATTTCGCCACAAGACAATCAGATGGGGAGGCAGATGAGCCACACCTAAAAAGAAAAGGCTTGAGGCCACACAGGTTGATAGAAAAGCAGCACAAACAACACAATCACAAGTCTAGCCCAGAATCCAGGATGCAAGTGGTACGGTATTGGAACCGCACAAGGAGAGAGGCATCCTGGTTCTGGGCTGGTGCAAGTAGATAAGTGGAGCGCGCAGGTAGACAAGTGGCCCGCGCTCATGTGCGCAGGGGCGCTCAGAGGAGTGCCATAGTACAGAGAAAGAAAACACAAACAGGAGAAAATACAACAGAGCACACAGTACACACAAGCGGTAGCGTGGTAACCTGGCGTAGTGAGAAGGATGAAGGCACATTAGCAAAATCTCCTTATCAACAGCCTTGATTATTCCAAGGTAAGTGATGCTGTAATCCCTTAGCATTCCCAAGATGAAGGTATGCATTGGATCAATTGTTGTCATGTTTGTTGGTGCCCAGTATGGCAGAGTTTGGAAAATTGTTTAGCGGGCACCATGTATCTTGAGAATGTTGGTTTTCTCATTGAATGATTGAGCATTATTCCAATTCTCTGGCCATTTGATGTGATCTTCATTATTTTTTGATGGCCAAGTCTCCTTTTTGGTGTTCTGGATATCATTCAGCTTGAGGTTACAGTGGGCACCAAAGATTGTTGCTGAGTGGGATGCAAATCCACCCATTTTACGTAAGGCAGGTGTATCACCAATCAGTGGTAATATGAAAGCACATATTACTCTTCCATGTTGATATTTGTTAGTTTTTGTGAGGAATACTCCTTTCCAAAGATCCAGTAGCTCAGAGAAAAGAGGCTTGAGTAGATTATTCAGTTGGAATGAGGTGCATTTCTTGGGTGTTGGTGTGAAGCCATACACAAAAATATTGTGTGGCTTGTAATGCACACTAGGTGGAAGATTAAAACATATTAAGAATATTACGCCAAGAGAGATGCTTTTCCCACTGGTCTTGATTCCATGGGGATTCATCCAATCAATGTAAATTCCAAAGAAAAGGTTCCCTGGTTCTGCTGTGTAAATCTGATTGGTTTGATCCTTGAATTCTTTCCACATAGTTCCATCCCAAATATCACAAAGTTTAGTAGGATTAATGGCTTGATGCTCATGAGGTTCACTGAGTAATTCTTCAAACCAAGGGAGCAGCAATTGCCTGGAAATTCACTTCTTGAGCAATTGGTACCCAAACTTCTTCAGAGGATAAATTTAGATTTGTTCTTGTCTTGTTTCCAAAGTTTTGATCCACATGTAACAGGCTCCCCAGCTATTGAATTAACTATATTATGGCATATTGGATAATGCCTGTGTTGTTCCCTTTCTTCATCAGTTTGGGCTTCTGAAGAAGAAAGTACTTCATTCAAAGGATAAAGTTGGTAACAATTTTCACAACAGACATTTTCCAGTAGATCATTTGTAATTAAAAATATTTTTTTCAATGTTGAAAGACTTTTGGGTATTTCTGCTGAATAGTTGGGCTGGCCACTGAGAATTGAGTTCATGCAGATTTTCTCATGTTCCATGTTGATTTATTTCTGACATGCATGGTCACCAATGTTCTCCTCAATACTTTGATGAAGGATTTGGAGTGATGAGATTAGGGCACTTGGAGTGTGATATAGAAATTGAAGAGGTTTCATCTTAGATGTATTGTAAGTTTCCATATTTGCTGGTGGGGAGTATTGTTGTATATCACCATAGCAAGGATCTCTTTCAGGGTTTGGCTGTGCATTGGAATCTTCAATTGATGACTTGAATGTGAAAAATGATAGGATAAATAAGTAATTGCATGCCAATTGCAGTATACATCAAGGAATTTACTCTTGTGCAAAATTTTCACTTACAGCCCTGATGTTTGCTTCTAGTGGTTCCCTGGTGGAGTTTCTTCTGGTAGTGGATTGGAAAATGTTTGGTTTCTTTGGGGTTTATGTTTTTCAACAATAATAATTCATCAGTGACCTTGATAATATTGATAAAATGCAGGAAAAATTCAGTCACATACATTTGTAGAATCATTTGATTGCATGATATGGCTTTGATGTGCTTTTTTGGACCTTCCAACACCATTTTATATATTCCTGCCATGTTCAAAAGTCCTTTGAGAACATTTAGGACATTGGCATATCCAAATGTTTCCAACTCTGGTAGTGTTCTCCATTGTTTTAATTGATTTGGATGTTGTGGTAATCAGATTTTTGGAGGTTGTCTCAGATTTATTATATCAAAGGGAAATAGAAATGAATCTGAATGGAACTTTTGATTTGATCTTATACCTCCTGGTGAGCTTAAGTATTCCAAAAAAAAAGCTTCTATTTTGAATATTCATATTCACTTTGATGGGCAAGGCATGGAACAGTAGATTTTGTATTTTGAAAAAGCTTTCAAACTAATACATCATATCAACTGCTCATGGTTAGCCCACCTAAAATACTTAGCCTATCCCATTGTGTTTGGATTCAAATGCAAGTTCAATTGCCTTGATGGAACGTCACATATTCTATCTTCAAAGTAATTATCTTATTACAAAATCATGATTTCAAATCATCTTCTTGTGTAACAAAATGTTAATGATGCACCATTTTACTAGGAAAATCCATCTGCCTAAAGTTAGTGGGATTTTCTTAAAGTAAACAATTCACATCTGGGAATTTGTATTTTATATATATTTCTTTCATAAAAAGATATTTGGGAATGGTTAACAAGTGGGTTATCTCAACTTGACTGCCGCACAATGAAAAAAAAAGTATTTAGGATATTACGATTCAAAAAAGATATCATGTAGCTTTCCAAAAGGTGGTGCATAAAATATAATTTACTCAGAATTTTCAAATGAGATTGTGTATTCTGTCCCCATGTGGATGTTGGTTTTGTCCAATCTTACTTCAATATCTCTTTGGATGTAACAAATTGTTAGAGATTTATTTATCTAAAAATTTCAAGAGATTTAGAGTGTAACCTACATTTTTAACCTCTTTGAGTCAGGGTGACCCCACATCATTGGATTTTTTAAATTCAGTAAATCTAGCTTTAAATATAATTACAAGTTTCTGGTTGACAAAACAAGAATGGGATGAAAATAAAAATACATGTAGTAATCAAGAAAAATTTCACCAAAGCCAATGTTTCATCCAAACATACTCCTCCATATTTTTTAAAGTACTGATATAAAAATTACACTATTTGTAATATATTTACAATGTTTGTGTGGTTTCCATTAAGCTAGAGGGCTTGGAAACTTGGGTTCTGAGATATGAAACTGCCTCTGTGAGATCAACATCTGGAAGTAAACCCAAGGCTCTTTTTTCAACTGGAGTTATATCCTCCAGAGCTTCCTCACTTAACCAGTTTTGAGGTATTGAAGTAGGAAGTGTTGGTGGGTGATCACCTCTTGGTGAATTATTTGGTTTAGCAAGTTGACTAATTTTCAATTGTCTATCCCTCTTGATGCGCGGGTTTTTGGCAAGTTAAATGTATGCTTCATCCAGGTAGTGATATATTTGGGATACATGTTGAGCCCTCCAAACATTTGCATGATTGAAAAATTCCTCATCTTCACCCTCAACATCAGATATGAATCCACTGTCCAAGAAGAGAGCAGAAGCTTCTGGGAACATGTCCATCATGTCCAGCTCAACTGCTGTGGTCTTTTTAATTTCTTTTTTGTTATTCTGTATTTCAAAACATGATAAGCAGTTAGTCATTGATCATGAAGAGAAAATTACAAAATATTGATTTGACACACTTTCTTCTTGTTGAGACTTTGAGATGCAGAAACATTAGATTTTCTGCTGCTGGAGCCTGTTTCTTCCTTGTGCTCCTTCTTCCAAATAGCCTTCTTTGAGACAATCCAACAATTTATTATGGGAACCCTGTTGGCTGGGGTTTTGTCATTCTCATTTATTGAATAGGAAGCAGTCCCCCCGCGTTTGTGGCACGTCTCCCATGCTCTGATGATTATTGCAGTCAGAGAGGAATTCCAGAAAGATGTTGCATTCTTTTCCCAGTGATATGTGCAGCTGGGAATGCGGGAATTTTGGATCAAGGCCCTGGCATGGGCTATCCATGTCTCATCATGAGACTGAATTTGGCCCAAAGCATTAGTTTCCAGGGATCAAGATGTTGAAGTAATGTTTTGTTGTAATTGGCGCAAGGCATCCTTCTTCACAAGTTTGAGCTCCTTTTCTCGCAGTTTTGAATTGGAGCTGTACTGGTTTGGCGGGCCAATGCTTGATGCTATTGCATCATTAATGGTTTCCTTCTTCATTGCCACTTAATTTTTTAGGGATTCTAGTTCATTTTCAGTTGGAGGATTAGTAAGTTTGTTGTTGTTGGAATCCATTCAAAGAATTGATTCTGTCCAATCAAGCAAGGACTTGGAAATACCACTTGAAGAAGCAGGGATCCCATGATTGCGTGCATGGCAAGAGATAGAATATTGTTGTTGGGCCAAACATTTTTGCTTCTTTTTGTGTTGGTGGGTTTGAGAGAGTTGTTGTGCAATCATGAAGTAGGATGGGGCAGCAGATTTGTCAAAATCTTCATCTTCCTCAACACCAGGCATATTGACTTGGTCATCTGGAAGGGGAACTCTTGATGGCTCAGGGGTTGGTGATGTTGGGTTGGCTGGGGTTTTGGCATTTTAGTAACATAAAATAAACACCATGATTTAGCAACGGGTTTGTATTATTCTCATGGAGATCTTATGCTGGGGGGATTAGTTCTTACCGGGTTCCATGTCTAATTTTCTGAATTAGTAACCAGATGACAATGTTTCTGATTTTTTGATTTTGTATTGATTTTTCACAAACTGATAAATAGGAAGTCAGGTTTCCTTTTATTGACCTTTGGAAAATTTTCAGAAATCAAGATATTATATATTATGACTCCCCTTTTTTCTCAAATTTTTCTTCCAAGTGGGCAAAGGGTATGGACATAAGTATACTTGGAGATTTGAATGGAATCTTCTTCAACAAGGGAAGAGCTCAATTAGAAATCAATTCATGATTGACATAGAAAAGAGACTCTGTGGCTGCCATCTTCCCCAAAAAGTGTGATCATTTTTTTTGTGGCACTTATGCATCATTCATAAAAATATATAGGGATCATGCAGTCAAATTTGAGTTATTCATTCTGGGAATTTCTTAATATAATAGATAGGAATAGCTTCCCATTGCATTTCATTATTTTAATTATCCCAAAAAATTTCCACAGAAAGCAATCTTGACCATTATATGTTTCCAAAAAATTCCTCATTCTCATATCTATGGAATTGACCAATGATTATTGAATGAGAAAATCAGCTCAAGAATTCCAGCCACCATGAGGAAGAGCTGGAGTTGAAATATACCAAGATCCAATTTTCCATAATATGAACTTCAGACTACTCCTTGCCAATCTTATTGATTTGGTTGAAGTGATATTTGAATAATATATCATGTAGACATGGATAATACTGGCACAGGTCCAATAGCATGTTGCATTGCTGTGTTTTTATTATAAGATTCTTGAAATCCCCAAAGATGCAAAAATGCAATGCTGGGTACCACACAGATGCAGGTTTACTGCATGGATTGATATTCAGTGGGAATTGATTGTTTAGACTTCAATTTTGGAAGCTGAATAATAGAGAAATATGATGAATCAGGTGTCAGATTTTGCATGGTGCAAATTCTTGGAAATGAGGATTATAATTTTCCTCTTTCCTGAATTGATTTTGACTAAATCTGAACAGATCATATTAGATAAATAATAAAGGGCAAGAAGAACAATGCATGGTTTTCAATTTCTTTCTTTTAAAAATGGTGTGAAATGAATTCATGCTACGTCTTGTGAAGAAGGCAGAGTGCTGTGTAATTACTTGTTCTTCTTACACCAGTAATTAGGATCAATGACATAAATAACATTTCTCAACCATCATTCCAAAAGAATATATGAGAATTCAACATGCCTGGATCACTTAGCTCAAAAGAATAAAGAAAAACGTAACAGGGGTGCATAATATCATGGGTAGATTACATTGTGCAGGATTCACCTAGTTGATTTGTTGGAATAGGCAGGTGTATATCAGCAAAGTGTCTGCTTCACCACACCAAATGAATATGAGACATGTCCAGGGAGGTGGACGACTTATCATAAGTTTTCCACCTCCCTGGAGATTACCTATACATTTACCATGCAGTAAACCCACTTCTAATTTGATGGGAAGGTGGAAAACTTAGCATAAGTTTTCCATCAATCCAAATTCATCCCATCTTACATTCCAACCAGTACAAATGTTGTACAACTCATGCACACTTTGACATCATTTCATGAAATAACTGGTAAGCATTTTGGCACAAAGAGGTGATGTTTGGATTATATACATTGAAGGACATGTTTAACCATATCTGGATTTTTAACCACGTGATCTAGTGAAAAGTTCAAAAGGAGGACAATTTTGGAGTTGAACAGAGGCACTGGCGACCATTTCTTTGGTGAGTAATGAGCAAGCAAAATTAGTAGGTTGTTCTGTTTATTAGATAGCCACTGGAAGGAATGTAGTTTTATGTGCAAAACAAGATCAACCTGAATCAAAACTTTGGGCTGCCAACTGCTGTTAAATCTGCAATTGAGGGGTGGTTCCTCCTGGTGAGGTGGTGCACTTAGCTCAAGTGGACCACCTTACCAGGAAAAACTGGATAGCATTGTTGGGTAGTTGCTTTGAATGATGGATTCTTTTTCAATTACTGGTCATTGACTTTCTGAAGATCTGTCTTGGAATTTTGTGCATTCAAATGATTTCACCTTGTTCCCTCCCTGCCTCTATCAAAATATAAAAATTGGTGATATGGTAAGGCACTTAGTCTTACTGTGCCATCCTCTGAGAAAAGTTAGAAGTCATTGTTATGCAACAAAATAAGGTTTTGTTCCCATTCATGCTTGAGTAAAAATTAAATTGTGAAGAGTTTGAGCTTGCAAGAAATTTATATTGAGTAGTATTGCAACTGAATTGCATGTGCAAGAAATACATGATATTTTCTTGATTCTTTTCAAAACATGAGTATTTTTTGGGATAAAATCCAATGATTCCAAACCCTAATGTCACTTTCTAAAAAAAGAAATTTGTACCCAGTCTCTAACTATATGGAAAACCTCTCAACTTAGTAACTTTTTCCAATTGGTCATTCTTCAGAATGTTTGTGTGTCTCTAAAATGAAAAGGGCCCCAAAAAGGATGTATTGTCCTGTAATTTGACAAGAATTTAAAAACAAAGGTTGTACACCAAAATTTTTGAATGAATCATTAGACAGAATCATAAACTCCATCTCAATTGAATTAGCAAAAGATCAGTTTAAATCAATCCAATTCCATGGTGGTCTCAATCCTGATCTGAAAACAAATCTCTGGTAATGAGCCAAATCTCCATTGCCTCAATGATTTCTGCCTGTAACCCTTATATCTTTTTGGTTACATTATCTGGTTTGTTCTGGCTCTCTTTGTGCCCGTTTCCCAAAATTGGGTTGTAGAACTTCAAGTGATTATTCTGGAAGCTCAACTTGATTCAACCATACAAACCCTTGCAGAATATCATATGCTAAATTATCAAACTTAAAGGATGTATCTAGGTGTGCAAATGAAATCTTGATATAAATTTGGAATTTAATTCATTTTCATCATCCTTCCATCTTCAATAAAATCACTGTCTTGGGCTAAGAATTGCCCTGAATCATTAAAAATTAATACAGAAAGTGGGAAAACCTGTCTCCACTCTTGAGAAAATTTGAATGACCAATTGGTCCCCCCACCATCTTTTTTAGGCGTTTTCATGAAGTTTACCATGTATTCTACGCTCTTTTGCTTTTATTTGCCTGTGCTGCAAGCCATCAAGGGGAAATTTGGACTGGTAAAAACCTTTCAAATAAACTTAAATCAGCCTGGCTTATTCAAATGGTTCCAAAAAACCATAGATTTGCATCTTTTTGTTGTTGTAAACATTTTTGAGTGGGAGTGGGGGATTCCAAGGAACATAGATGATAAGAATGAATGAATGTTCTAGATAAAAGAAGAAAAAACAGGTTTTGTATGACATATGACTATGATTTGCACTGAAAATCATCAGTCATGTTCCAATCAAGAGCTCAAAACATCCCACAAGAGTTTGGGTCATGGCATACAGAACTAATCAACCTCTCAAAAGGTTCAACTGCAGTGGCTGAATTCAACTTTCTGGGGTCTCTGAAAGTGCCTGCAAAGTATCTTGCCCTTCTGAAGTTGTGCATTTCTTCAAGTGGTCATGACCTGCTTGGTTTGAAATTATAAATAAGCTCACTTCATCTGGTTTGGAGTGTCTATCTTTTTGAGGCCATTCTCAACTGATAAGCATGAGGAGATCTTTTGTTTTTTTGTGAGAGACAGTCCATTTTGACATTCTCATCATCTTCTGGTGGAGTAACATTACTATCATCCAGTGCTGTACCTAGGAAATTCAAAGAATACCAAGCAGGGGTGGAGGTGAAGGATGAGGGTGATTATAAATTCCATGGTGTTTGTGAGTTATGGAAGATTCACTAGATTAAAAAATGACTGAAAGAAATCATTGGTTTTCAAACTACAGATTGCCACATATTATTATTTCCTGAAACACCAATAGATGCACCAAAAAACATCAATACCCATATGATAAACTGGATGGTGGCCTAGGGAGGTGGACAACTTAGCCTAAGTCTTCCACCTCCCAATGAATATTTCCCAATTTCCCCAAATGAGCTTGGTCTCAGTCCATAGTGTGGGGAAGTGAAAAATTTTGCATAACTAGTCCAGCATGTTTATTTCTGGGAAAAACTTGCTGGTACTGAAATTCCCATGCTGAAAAATATCTTTTATCCAAGAGGATGAATGAAAACATGGACACATTTAAAAGAAAATGGGTAGAGGTACAGGTTTTTCTGATACTTGCATGTCCCTGACAATATTTTCTTCACCTTGCTTATTCATTGAACCCATCCTGAAAAAATGACGGTAGGAACAAGGCTCCAAGAATTAAATGTGGTGAAAAACATTCTTCAGTGGATAAACACTGAAATATTTCTGTCCCAGGTAAATATCTTGGGGATGATTGGGTATACTGGCTTATCAATTATACATTGTCAGAGTTCATTGTGACATGGATTTAAAAAGACCCTAAAGTTATGAATGGTAATTATTTTTTAAGATAACATTGATTTTCTGTCACAGTGGCAGTTTTGGTGGACACATGAATGAATCAGCACATTTGAAAATCACAGAGCAAAATTGATTTTTCTCACCCTGCAGATTCACACACATACTCATTTTCTTAAACACCCAGAAATGATACAAAAACATAAGATCAATTGTCACATTATAAAGTGTGTGATGGCTCAGGGAGGTGAATGACTTAGGCTTAGTTGTCCACCTCCCTGAGCCATCATGAGCCAATTTCCAAAAAATGGTTGGCTCTTAGTAATTGGTATGGCAAATTGGAAAAGTTATGCTAATTTTTCCACCATGTTTGTTCCAGTAACTAGTTGTTACTGAAATGCACATGTTGGCACATACCTTTAATGCAAAAAGATAAATTACATGGAAATATTAGAAAGAAATTTGGTAGAAATAAATGATTTTGTGGCTCTTGCATGGCCCTGAATATATTTTATTCATCTTTCTCATTGGTTGAAAAAACTTCCCATAACCCAAAATATTCCATATTTCTCATGTCCCAAAGGTCCCAGATATGTTGGTAATTGTTGATAAATTACATCCACCTGGTCACAGTGGGAAGTGACCATGTTTATACTTAAAGAAAAAGCTTTCCAGCATGAGAGCTAAGGGGATCAATGCTGGCCACCGTGTCATGTAGGTTTGTGGCCACCCACAACCACCACCAACTGGTTGTCTGAAGGGACATGGTGCACTTAGGCTAAGTGCACCATGACCCCAGAGGTTTTTGTGCATGAATCATCATCATGCAATATAAAAGGTTCTCCAGTTCTTTCAATGAATATAAATCATAACATGTATTTTGAATAGCCAAATGTTAAGGGTCATTGAAAGAATTCTGAATCGATTTTGCATTGTTGTTCTGTACATTACAGCCCCGCCTTGATCAATAGACCTATTGCCCAAATTTAATGGTAAATTGAGCAATCCCATTACTCTTTATGAATCTTGTAATCAGGCAGATTCACAGACACCAACAACCATGGAAAATTTCATGTATTTTTTATTCCAAACATTTAGAGTAAAAAAATATAAGGATATAGGATTTATTGAAATATTCATATCATCAAATTTAGGAAACTAGTTCCAGTTATTCATTTAAAGTTAAAAAAAAGTGAAATATCCATTGGAAAACATTTTCTTTAGAAAAAAGTATTCAAAAAACACCTTTTCTGTAGTGAAACAAAAATCATGATTATAAATCAATTTTCACAGGAATGCACCCAAATACAAAAATAATTGCTTACTGTCACCATTACTTTGAGACAAACTGGGACTGTTGGTTTCATCAGATATTGCCTTCAAAGTTGAAAGTATCATTTTCAACCTTTTCAGGAGTGGAATTGACAAGGTATAATCAATAGATACCTTCAATTATCAAACATGAAAGGCATTGCTCTCCACTCCTTTTTCATCCTCAGGAATTCTACCAAAATACCCTCAAAAGTACCAAAATGAAATACTCAAAACAATGCTATTGAAATTCAAAAGTATCCCCTGTATCTTTCCATCTCACATTGTGCAGATGAATACTTGTTAAATTCACGCATACTTCTCATGATTAAACTCACGCACACATCCTATGCAAGGCTTATCCACACCTTCTGGCTTGAATCAAAACCACATGGAAAAGAAAACACATGGTTTTTTTTTTTTTTTTTTTTGCAAGGGCCCCAACTCACTATCAGGGGTTTTGGCCTTTCCATGAGGCCAAAACCCATGGGCACTTGCCCTCATCTCTCCATGAAAAGGGCCCAGAGGGCTTTCAAGAGCTCCAGGCCCTGGAGAAGCTACAAATGGGCCTGGAGCTCCTGGGGCAATGCCCCAGTTGCTCGTTTTCTGTCGCCAAACGATACGAGCAAGCGAAATTGCGCTGCTTTGCAACAGGGTTGCCGAACGCGACCCTGTTGCTCTCTCCCAGGTTTCCATGGCCCTGGGAGATGTCTGTGCGCGTCAATGGGCCCTGGCACCCTGCCCAACGATCCCCCTTGCCGCAAACGCGTCGGCAAACGCGTAAGCGACTTCACAAGCCGCTGCGAACTCGCTGACGCAAGCTCTTCAGCAAGCTTCTCTTGGCCGTTTGCAAGCGAAAAAACGAGCGCTTGCAAAACAACGAGTTGTTCAGTGGCCTACCCTGCAAAGAATCCAGCAAGCTAGTCGAATCCAGCCCTTCAGAAATCACCCAGCACATCCATCCAGGTAAGTTTCAAGCCTGCTTTTCAATTTTTGATAATCTGAACAGCCAGCTTATTGATTTTGTGTTTTACCATCCTCCTCACTGATTCAATCACCTCTCCAATAACCAATCATCAAAACATACAACAATCAAGCCATCATCCAAAGCAAACAACCTATTGGCTTCTTCCTCCTACCCATTTGCTGCAAACCCATCTTCAACTTCATCCTCATTATCAATCCATTTCAAGTGTGAGGTTTCATCAAACTACTTCAAATTGTTTGCTCATTCATCTTCACCAATCACACACTGACTTCAATCCTTCTCTTCCCTCACCATTCTTTTCTTCCTCTTCAAATCAGGACTTCAGTTTTGACACACTTGACTCAACTTTGATCATCACATATTAACCTAGACACAATCCACCTTGTATTCATCTTTAAAGTAAGCAGCAATGAAGAAATCAGCTTAACATCCACTGCTCCTCAATTGATTCCTTCTTGTCCTTGAACCCATCTGTAAACCATTCATCACGTCCTCATCATCATCTTTGAAATTTTACCATGGATCAAGCCAACTCCAATGCCTTCACCCAACCTCAAGCCCACCTGTTTCCAGTGAAAACAAATAATGAGAATGTGTCTTTGAAAGTGGTTAAAGGTAGCAACATGTATGTATTTCAATCATCATGGAGGATTTTCATATTACTAACTTTAACCTCTTGGTTTTATCTCAATCCTTGTCCCTTGTATTCCTGTTGGTGCTTTTGAGGAGACGTTCATAGTGAGGATGAGCCCATGAATCAAAAGCATCATCAGGAATCAAGCCAAGATTGTTCTGTTCTTAGGCAACCACCACAACCCTTAATGATGTCCATCCCATGCTCATCCAGAGCACACAAAAAGCATTGTAAAGCTGAGCGTGATTATTGCAAGAAGGAGTGTGTATCTGAGTCAATCTACTTCATCACCCTGAAGAAGGGCCTGAGTCCATGCCAAGTGTTAGTACCAAAGGTAGGACCACCAGTAAATCTACAAGTGGTTTGCAACAGAAAGTACCAACCCTATGTGGTTCTCAAGTATCATTCATTGCAGCAAAGACCATATACATTGCTAGCAACTCAATTTTCAGAGATGGTACAAGATCTCTATGTGATGGCAAACAATTGACAGAACCTGAACAAAACCAACAAAAACACAAAAACAGGATCTATGTTTGGAATTGGCTTTTGTCAGGGCACTGACCAAGGATATTCTGCAGGTAATTGGGAATCACCACAAACTTTCTAATCATGTCTTTGTTGACTGACTTCCATCCAGCTATATTTCTAAATAGGAATATATGCAAGTAGACAGGATATGAACCCAGAACAAATAGCAAATGATGATCTGTTGTGGTCTAAGCTTCCAGTACATAACCAACTGATTTTCAATAGAATACAATGTTTATCCAACACTGCTCATGTGAAGAAAAAGGAAGTATCAGAGGAGTTCAAAATTCCAAACTGGACATCTCCAGAGTGGAATGACCAAAGGGATTCTTTTCTTCATGCTTCTAATGTCATTGTCACTTGTGATGACTTTTCCAATGTTCCTCATATGAATCAAGAAGACTTGAATGGTTATACTTATGGTTTGTTCTCTTATATTGAAAAACCTACTGGAACCCCAATCCCTCCTCCCTCTAAAGAAACAGGCCATGGTCTCTCCTTTCCAACTCTTGGTTTCATAGTTGATTATGCAAAAGCTGGGGTCATATTAGAAATTATATGGCAAACTTCTGTTTTTACTCATTGGACTACTTTTCCTCCACTGAGCCTTCAAACAACTGAACATCATACTCATTTTGGTTGCTCCTTCCAAATTAAAAAAAAACTAGCAATGGCTGCTCTTAAACTTCAAAATTGTTCTCCTTCTGAAATTGTAACTAGAGTAAATGGAAAGAAGGCTAGATATGGTTAAAGATGTGCTTCAATGTATATAATTCAAATATAACCTCCTTGTTCCAAAACACTTACCAGTTAATTCATGAACTGATGTCAAAGTGTTCATGACTTGTACAAAATTTGTACTTGTTGGAATGTAAGATGGGATCACTCGGGGGAGGTGGACAACTTATGCTAAGTCGTCCACTATCCCAGAAATCATCAATTGATTTGCATATTCAAAATCATGCTACACATAGTTGAAGGGAAGTGGACAACTTAGCACAAGTTGTCCACCTCCCCATCTTTCCCACATGATTTTCCCATGTGACATGTTTTATGTCCAGGGAGGTGGACAACTTATCATAAGTCGTCCACCTCCCTTGAAATGACATTTATATGTATATGTGATATGCAGGAGAGCGGAAACTTTGAGAATTCCCCATGCTATTTACACAAATTGTACTATGTAGATTCTAACTAATGAGCAACTGTCATTCATATTACACACATGTAACATGTGACTAGGTTTTTAGGGTATATAAGCCACAGCTCCTTCACCAAGAGGTCTCAGTTCATTCTGATCTTAACCTCATTGTCCCCATCAGATTTCAACCACATCATCTCCAGCTTCTTCACCTTGGAAACTTTCTTGATTATACTATGGCTGATTTCCCAGGTAAGTTTTCAAATTCCCTGTGTCCCTTGTGGTCTAATGCTTATTTGAACTGGTATGATCAATTTTCAGAACAACGTGCTCTTAATCAATTAACTGCACTCCTTAATGAGGAATATGTTGAAAGATCCCATAAACAAGTATTGCAGTCAATGCTTGATTTTTATCAGAAAAATTACAATGCAAAGGTGGAAAAGATGAGGTTACAAACCTCCAGAGATCTTGGTCTGCTTGAGCCTTCAACTGAAGAACAACAACAGCCAACAATAGCTGATAGTTCAACTGTCCAATCAAATCACAACATACCATTGGTGAATGATGAAACAAAAACTTCACAAGATCATCCTGCCCCCCAGCTTACAGTGGTTCCAGAAGAGCTCCCAGCCAACCAAACCAGTGAGTCAAGAGAATAATTTGATGCAACAAAGTGTTTATCAACAATTATCCAAATATGCAAAGCTGATACATTCCCATATCTCCAGGTGAAACTGAAACATTAACTGAAGCTGTGCCTGTGGAGGATCCCAAGCTGGGGTTATTGCCCTTGATATTGCCCCCGTCCAGGCCTCTGAAAATACCCCAGTGCTGCACCCAGAAACACCAGATGAAGGACCCCGGATTGCTCCAGGAACCAGGGAATCTGCACGGCTGGTTGCCCAAGCTGCTCAACAAGCAGCTAGACAATCCAAATCAAGGCCACCCTCTAGCTCTCAAGCATCCTCTGACTCATCTGATTCCGACACAGAATTCACTTGCTCAAGTGATGGCCAACCAGAGCAACCGGAAGTCATTGTTATTGAACCATCACCCAGGAGTCCCACACCTGCACCCACCCTAGTCCCAACATCCCCTGAGCCGGTCAATTTCCTATTTTGAAGCCTATGATGGATAATCAACCCAAAATTGACTTCCAAATTAACCTTCCCTTTCTGAATCAGAGTGGCCCATCTTCAACACTCCAAAAACGGAATGCATCTGATGCCGGACTCATTACTAGGGATATGGAAAAGAGAACTTCAAGGCCAAGGATTGAGAACCCTTCATTGACCCAGTCATCTCAGCCTGGAGGCCAGGCTAGTAGCCAAACTGAAACCCAGTCCCAAATCATTGGACTAACATCAAATCCTGGCTCAAATCAGCCTGGTCAGTGGAATTATTTTGTGATGAAATAAAAATCATGGCAGCTAATTCTATTGCATTTTCTAGAACTTTTTGTTGGCTTGACTAAGGAAGACCTGTTTAGGTTGTCATACTGGGAAGAATTAAAGGAAAATTCAACACCTTTGACCTATTCAAAAATTATCAGCAGTACCCAGTTTCTAATTACCAATACCCTTAACCTTCTTGGTCAAAGGATCCTGTCAAACCCCCCCAAGTCATCAACAATCTTAAAATCATTGGATCTCTTTTTGACACGGCGGAAAGAGAGTAAATTTTCATGATGCTGTCTTCCACTCCTATGAAAATAAACTGATTCTTACTTTTTGATTTATCAGAAAAGATTTTTCTGGGAAAAGATGATGATGTTTTTGTTGGAAGCACCTTCCCAAACACAAACTACCTCTCTTGTTCCAAGAAGACAGTGCAGCTCAATATGCATCCCCTCTCTGAGATCCTAACTTATACCAGAGAGCCAATACGTGGGGCATACATGAAACTGAAGCACACCTTGAATGAAATCATAGGTGTAGTCTCACACAAAATATCACAAAATGTCCTCTTCTTGATGAAAGGTATTGACGGGACTTCAGATGAAGCTTTACTCAAAGAACAAAGTTACTTTGCCAACCTGCAAGCAGCTGTAATTGATGATTCCACCTTTGCTCAACACAAGAGGTCAGGTGCTAACCAGGAAGCCAAGATGAATGCTGGAAGAGGTGGCCTTAATACTGTTTTTGAATATGTTGTCTCCCTAGTCACTGGGCTCATCAACTTAAGGCTTGATGAAAAACAAGATAATCAGCAGCCTTTTATGTCAAAGGACTCGGCAGAGAAGAAGAATCAATGGGCAACCAATTCTCTAGCATGTGTTTCACACATGTTAGTTTTTGGTCCTGCTGCTATATGGGTATGTCCAGGAAATTAACAAGTCATGCCCAAGTGGAAATCTGGCATGCTCCTTGAATTTGGCAGTATTGTGCTTGAGTCAAGGTTGAAGGCTGGCTTGCCTGCTGATCCACTCTGGGGCCAACTTGGTAACACAAGGGCATATATTCTTACTGCCTTGCGTGATATGGGCTTTAGTAAAGACCAAAAAATAGACTGGAGAGATGTAATTAGAATTTTTACTGAAAGATTTTCTTATGAAAAATTGGCTGAGGTCCTTCTGGAGGATATTGTGCTGGTTAATGACTATGATATGGGTAGCCACTTTAATACTGTCTGGGCTGTTGAAAAAACTACCTCTTCTAATTTAGTTGAAGTTAACTCAGAACCCCAAGCTTCCCACAGTTAATTCCATTGACGTTTTAGGAAATTAGACTGTTAGTTTTTCCCAATGGATAATTCTTGTTTTCAATTTTTTTTCTGATCTTGGGATAATCAAATTCTTTACTTGGAAACATGGCTCTTTTGGATGATTGAATGCTTCATGATCATACTGCCCTTGAAACTTATTGACTAAGTTGCTGATTTTAAATTGAAAAAAGATTAAGTGTAGCCCTTTAATTTCAAACCAAATGCTACATTTTTGGAAAATAATGAGATTATTTGCTCATTAAATAATTCTTTCCATCATCTGCTGCAAAGCATAACAATTGTGAAAAAGTCTTTAAAGTTTTTCTTTAAATCAAGAATAGCTGAGTTTTTGTTTACAAATTAATTTGATATTGTGATTTTATGGGAGTCAACAACAACTCAATGAAGAATTGCATTATGTTGCATATTAAAAACACCATCAATGGAACATTGAATTGATCCAATATTTTGGGCCTTCCATATTAAAATATCATGTTTGGTTTGCCCCAAAAGCATTGATGCTGTGTGTTGCTCAAACACTCATACAAAGGTGATGGAATGCAGCTCAAAGCAAGTAGGCATGGCACCCTGCTTAAAAATTACTGGATATCTCCAAAAACTGCTGTTCAATATTATGATTGGTTTCTTAAAGGAAATGAAACAAATCAAGGGATCATATCATGGCTTGTTTGAGTGTACATAATATTAATCAAATAAATAAATATATCCAAATCCATGCAAATATCTCTCCTTCCTAATTTTAAGTTTAGCTGTGATTTTTGTTTGGTTATCAACATCAGTGATTCACAATACCTTCATTTATCAACCAATCATTCATTTCTTAAGAAATGAATCAAACAAGGAAACTTCATTCCAATTTCCATATCATCTCCAAACCCATAGATCCAATAATACTCAACATTTCTGCTTCAAAATGCCACAGGAATTTCTTAAAATCCGTCAAATCATTACCAAAGTAATACAGTATGTAATACTCTTCAATTACTGTATTTAATGCATATAATGCTAAGCACAAATGAAGATCTCCATAAAATCTATGCATAGGTTTTTTATATATGCAATATTCAATTTGAAGTCATGCATTAGTATACTTCCTTTTCATTTCCTATAAATATCAAACCAAAATTGATTTGTACCCAAATTATCAAACCAACTCATACCTCACAGAAAACACATATCCAATCCACCAATTGCTCCAAATACTGCTGAAACCTCAAGCAAAGAAAATGGTTCTACTGTCCCATGAACAAACAGAATGGTTGGAAGAAACACACCAACATATTGATCATGAGCTCAAGGAAAAAATTGAGCCATGTCCTGAAATTTGGGCACCAAGTGAAATCTGGATGCATGAAGAGCAGAATGAAAGAGTTTGGGTTTGCAGACTTCAAAGAATAATTGACAGGGAAGCCTTAGAATTGCATATTCCAGAACAATTAATACCAAATGTCTGGCACCTTTGGATGGAGAGGTGTGAATTCCTTTGAAGGTGTAAGTACTTATGCTTCAAAAATCATATCAGATTTATCATTAATTTCTATTTCTTTTACAGCTGTTCCATTGGTGGTCAATAGAAGTTCAATTCCAATGGAATTTTAGATTTTTCTCATCAATGATTACCAGTAATTTTCACAATTATTGGATTCTCTACTTGATCTTTCATGAAAGTTCCACCTCTTTTTAATTATAACACAAGGTTTGACAAGAACAGAGAATAATAAGTTCCTTATCTCAAATTCAATTCTAGAAAAAGCCTTTTTATGCAATGAGGAAAGAAAACCTCATCTTTGTTTCATGAAAAAATCAATAATACATGGAAGTTTGTCAACTATGGAGTGTCTGACCTTTTGAGAATCTTTAAATTTTCAAGTCCAATGCATGTTTTGATATGTGGCAAAATCCAATCAGATTTATTGTCCATTGGTTTCCTTATAAAATGAATTATTTCATCCTATGAAAATCCATGGATTTTTCCAATGAATGGGGTTTGCTACCTCAAAGGTATCAAATCAAAGTATTTTTGGATGAGATCACCTGATTTTAATCCCAAAAGAATCTTGAAAAATTCACTGTGACTTTAAATGAAAGAACCAATTTTTCATAAGCAGCTCTCTTTGTAAAGAAATTCAATCATATTTGGCTTAAAAAAATAAAAGTTGAAAAATAAAGCTTGATGTGCGTTGCAAGGAACTTGAACTCTTTTTGTGAAATATTTTCCTCTCATGAACTCCAACCCACCCATGAAGGTAAACACAAGTGGAAAGGTGGTAAGATTTGTGTTTATTTATGCAGTCAGGTTTGATATGTCTCAAGAGATTTCAGTTTAATCTTCCAAAGTCATGTTTAACCAAATAAGATGAAATGGTTTCAATACATGAAAGGAAGTAAGAACATGATTTTTATCAAAAAATTAAATTCTATCTACTTTCAATTGCAAACATTTTATCTAAAATGTGGTAAATGATCAAGAAATGAAGTTTTCATACCATTTTTGATTTAAGAATATTAACTTGGCCCTCTTTTCAATTAGGGAGAATTTAAGCACTCAAAATTTCAGATGAATCCTTGTAAATTTGCATTCAAAACCAGAAATATTCAGTTATTAAGAAAACTTTTAATATTTTCTTTAACTGTAGCAGATATCAAAACAGATTCACAATCAGATTTTACTGTAATTTGGATCAAAATTGCACCTCTCAATTGCATTAGAGGAAGCATTTTTTTTTCAAGCATTTTCATACCAATTCACAATTGAAATTTGACTCCCCATGTAAAAAATGATAAAAGCATTTCATCAATTTCAATACTAAACCTGGGTAAAATTGATCCTCTTGATCATACCATGGATTTAAAAAATGGAGGTGAAATTTGCGACAACTTAAGTGCTCATCCCATTAATTTGAGAAAATTTCTATTTTTAATAATAGGTTTCTTCTTGATTTTAAATAAATGTACCAAGGAAATACTTGGTTTGCAACAGCAAGCTTTTGAATTTCATTGTAAAATCTATAAAATTATTTCAACTGTAAAACTTAATAATAAGTCTCAATCTATTTTTGGATTAATTCTTTTCCCCTGTTAAGGGAACTGAATGATTATTATTCTTGACATCATTTAAAAATATAAAAAATAATCATCTCAATCAAGATTCATGGTAAATCAAAACATGAATAAAAAATATGGTCATTTTTATCAAAATCCAAGTTGTAGTTCCCAAACATTTCTTCCTTCTGAAAATATTTTTTTTTTTCATTGCACAATGTAGAATTTGGCTCACATGCTTGAAATGAATTATAGAGTAGATGCATATCCAATTTGAGATATTCAATTTGTACATGAACCCTTTATAATCTCTCAAAATTCATCATATTCAATAGCCAATAACTTCAGATTCAATTGCCTGCAAATTCTCTCCCTCCATAAAATCTACACTTCAAACAGCCCCACAACCTTTTCAAGTGCTATTTGAAGACTTCCCTATATTATAACATGGATTGTAGGCCTCCTCATAGTTCAAAATCCATCAAAAATTGCACATTAAACAAGGAAGTAGCAGAACATTTGCCAAATTCCAATTACCCCATAAGTCTATGCCTATGTGACTATGTAAAGACTATTTTAAACATGAAATCTTGAGGAGACAGGATTCCTCCCCCGCCCACTGAAGATCAAGTACAAGTTTTAAACTCAAAAAGCATCAATACAATTGACCCCAAAAACAACTTTTTCAACATGGAAACAACCAATGAAAACCTCTATGGAGGGAAGAAGAGCATTCCTGGAAAGTTCAAAGAGCAATGCCAGAAAGAATTAGAAATCTATGGCATACATGTTCCAACTTTCCAATGGGACCATCATAATTCAACAAAGTGGGACCAAATATTTACAGAAGTGATAATGAAACATTGGTTAAATGCTAAGGACAATGATGCATTTACAAATTATCCACTTGATATTGAGTTTTGCAAGAAGGAGATACTCTTTGGCCTACTGGAACTTTGGCTACGTGGGCAGAGGATAATTACATGAAGCCTAGGACACATAACAAGAAGCCTAGGTCTAGAGTTAAACACAGAGTAAGCTTAAGATTTCTCTCCATTTTCTAAATCCTCTTAGCTAAAATTTTGGTCTTGAATCTGCAAGATATACGGAAACGGCTTGGCCACTGCAGAGCGCCATATGGGAAAGGATTTGGCAAAATGCCTTCTCCCTAGTAAGGAATGCTGCTCAGATACAGAAGAAGACAATGAGGGGAAATATCACTCTGTCCAAGTGGATTGGAGAAGCAAAATTTATTCACAATTTCTTCATAATCTTGATAAAAACACTCTCAACTATTTATCCGAGATGAAAGGTGAACTTCAAGCTAAAAAACAAGTAGAATATGGAAGAACTTATGATGAAATAGTCCCAAATTATCAGATGAAACCATGTGAATCCCTCCCTTCTAATTGTTACTGCCCTCTATTTCTTGCCACATTAAATTGGACAGAGAAATTGGTTTTGGAGATGAAGCCAGTAGATGATAAACTAGAAAGATTAGCAAAATCACTTGAAACCCCATGTTGGTTTGAATAAATTTAATTCCAAGTAGTTCTATATTTCCTCTGTTGTCACCCAGAAAACAATATCAAAAGCTCTAAATTTTAGAACATTTTCATTTATTAATTAATTCCTGCTAAATAAAACAAATCAATATCACTAGATTAATTCTTTCTAGCTTCCAATATTATAAGAAATATTTAAAACAAAGTTTCTGCAAAAAGATATTAGAGAAATAAAATCATTCAATGCAATGGTTTTCTTTTTGTAAATTCATTCATTTTGTAAAATAAAATGTGAAACTCCTCAATTATTTCAATTTCAAATTGATTTATTTCAAATTTATAACTGAACTCAATATCTATGTGGTACAATATTTCCAACATGTCTGAGTAGATTTTTGAATCTTCAGTTAAAATTTAGATTGAAATTTCAATTTCCTGCATCAAATTGAGACTTATTACATTTCACAAGAAGAAAAAGAAGATATTAAAAACTGAATTTAATCCTTTCAAAAAATACAATTTTTTTCAACCACAAAGTAACAAAAAAAAGGGCCGTCAAACCTCTTGTAATGATCTAATAGGAAATAGAAAGAAAAAAAGCATCAAAATCTTGACTTATCCAACCCAGGTAGTAACTTTTATGTGTCAGGTGTGAAACCACACTGCTTCACTCCTCTATCACTTTACATAAAATTGAATTTTTCCATAATTCCAAATCTTCTGTATTCCATGCATGCACTAGAATTACTTGGAATACTCAAGAACTGATACAAACAACTTTTCTCAGGTTCCAACTCAAGTTAGAAACAGAGTTTTCTCAGAGTCAAAACCAAGTCAAAACAAGTTTCAGGTGCTACACCTGCCGGCAGGTGCAGCCTTTTTTTCATGGTGATTGTGGTCTTCCTTTGGCCTTTTATATTTTAGTAGAATCAGGCTGTTAAATTTGAAAAATTTCACAGCTACCTCAAAACAGCTTCTTATTTTCACCAATATATTTTTATTTTTGACTAGGTTGCAATTTCTGAAAGTCTTTAAACAATTCATTGTGTTATCTATGCTGATTTTTTGATTTTGAAGGAACTTGAGGAGTTTTAGATTCTTCATTAGAAGAAAGGATAACAGCTAGCTCCATAAAGAAGTATATAAATCAATCAGAGAAATATTTCCTTTGACTTGGAAACAAAAAAAAAGGCAAAGGAGGGCTTGAAATGCCATTCAGGATTTAAGTTCTGGATTTGGAAGATTTAAACCTTCCTGATAGCTGATTTAACTTTTTGAATACATGGTATACCCATAAAGGGGGATTAATCACAGTTTAAACAGGAAGTAGAAAAATCAGAGACTTGATGAAACAACTTAATAACTTTGAGGGCATAGTGGCTGATTTTTCCACAAAATCAGGCCCAAAATAGAATGGCAAACCCCAAAAGGTCTTTCTTCTTTCCCCAGGGAGTGATTTGAGAACCAGAAACCTGAAAAAACAAGCATTGGAATCCAAAAACATTGAAAATTACAAAACTCATAAACTCTTTGCCTTAGTGGATCTTTATAAGTTCTACATATCTTTCTTGTGTTGGAAATCATGCAAAATGTGCTAATTCATAAAATCAGCCTTTTTTTCCCCACAAATTTTCTACATGACATTCATCTTCATCAGAAGAAGCTAATATCCTATATTAAGTGAGACATCCTAGGAATTAAGGTAAGAAGAAATCAGTCATGAATATCTTTACACCTTGGAAAATAAAAAGGATAAATATTTTGTGAACATACTCCTTTCTTTATTTAGGGAAAGAGCCCAACATTGGAATATCTACCTCATGAAGTTGGTTGATATTTTATGCGATCAATTTCAAAGGGTAATATGTTTGAAAGAGGAGGAGATGATTTCGGCCTCCCAAGATTACAAAAGGCTATGTATGTTTCTCAATGATACCATTGGAATAGTCGGGAGACTTTCTTGTGTGGACCGATTTTTTTCCCATCCGGACCAGCATGAGGCCAAGTGAAGGATCCAGCATACTTCTCTTCATGGTTGAGGGTGCAATCTCACGTCCATGATTGTTTCTCGAGCTTGGAATAAGCAGCAGTTATGATTCATGGCTATCTTATCGTTCAGCCAAACCTTTGGATTCGGTATACCCCAGATACAAGGAAGTAACTATATTCTTAGAGGCCCTGAATTGGAAAAGTAAGTGGCTTCTAAAATTCCATACATTTGCCATACATCAGCATTGTTAACGGCAGTACAGCGCATCATTTCTTGGTAGCTTCACTTTCTGCCATTCGCGGTCCACATGGCTTGCATGTATGCGCAAACACACACGCAGTATTGTTCTTCTCAACGAGCTCTCATACTTCTCTTGTTAGAAAAACTTCATTCATGCATGAAAAAGTATGAAGAATTGCGTCAAGGAATGATTGATTTCATACTTAGGGTCTCATGCCGAGCCTCCGCCTGCCAAATCCTGGAAACCTGCGAATCGGAAGAGTCAGGAAGCTGGGGCTCAGGCTTGGTTCCGATTCGGTGGAGGAAGCTGGAAGAAATATTTTAACGACGATGGCTGGATCCAAGGTTTGTGAATCGGATGCACAGTGTCCAGACTAGGCTCAGGATTTCTGGAATTCGGTACAACCGGTCCAGGGGTTCACGCCGATGTGTGGACTGGGATCTGTTAAACGGACATGTGCTCGACGTTGTCCAGCTCCTTAGATCGAGGCAATTCACCGGGAAAGAATGCGTCAAGGTACTTGGTTGGAAGCTTCACTTCCACGGTTTGGAACGCTGATTGTCCTATTGCACAACTGTTGGGACTGTGAGGAAAAAAAACAGTCGCCCAATCTCCTAAGCGAAACATTGCAGTCCCGTCGGCAGAGGGATCGTATCATACCTGGTCCGATGCAGCGGAATGGTTAGGGGAATACCGATATCTATTCAACTCAGCCATCAACCGGTTTCGTCATGAGCCTCTTTATTGGATCTCCGAGGCGTTCAATTGCCCTGGTTGATTTCCATTTCTTCCGTCAAAGCCCGATTCAATCCATCCTTTTTCAACCCTAGAAACTGTAGTGGCCTCGACTGTGTTCCTGTGTGCGCTTAAGGACATTGACACAGGCCGAGTAATCCCACGAGGGTGCCAACTGAGGTGAATTCGATTAACCCAAACATGATGTCGAGAGATACAAAACATTCTGAAGAAAGCGTTTTTTATTTGGGTTGTCGCACAAACACTCGCAGTGGACAAAAGGTGTTTAGCGTCCACAACCAGCAATGGAGGAGCCACCGAAGATTTCGGGTCATGTAAAGATATCATGACAAAACTACTGCTAGATCCTAACACGATGTAAAAGTTTGAAGCATCAAGCGTAAGCACGCCAATGCACCCTAACCATACCATTCCGCATGCGCGTACGCGCGTTTATTTATCTTCTGAAGTAGATGGAAATATGATTCAGAGAAGCTTGATTGGCGCGGGGTTGATCGGTATGGCGTCATTTATTTTATTTTTGTACGTTATGTTGAATGAAAGGGGTTCCCAGGATCTCAGGGTTCCCTCCGAAATGCAATAGGATTTCAATGCTCGAGGTTCATTGCACTGACTTGACGATTCACCACCCCCACCACCAACCTCCGTGATACATGGGCTCAAGCTAGTTGGATTGCTTCAATCCAAGACGATCTTGTAGTACATTATATATACATGCATTTGTAAGTATGTACATCCCGGTACGCACTCTTGGAACTCGTGTCCTGGTCTGGTCCCCATTGCGGGAGTCCGACCGAGCAGTCGTGGCATTGGTCCCGGTTATTCTTATGTTCATTCCTCTCTGGTAGGCCTGGAAAGTCAATGGAGACTCCTGAGATAGCAACCAAAACCTGAGATCTTGCTTGAGGAACTTTCGCACCCCATACACCTTGCGCACCGCCGTTGTATGTGTATACAGCTTGTTGCTCCCGATGTACGCGCACCTCTATTTAGTTTGACCATTCGATCTGGCAATGCCTCTTCCCTGCTATCATCCTCTCTCCCCTCCTTTTCTTGACCTCCTCATCATATCGTTGAGAAATGAAACCCGCGTAAATCTCTAACGATATATGCGCAACGCTCACGATAAGGGACATAACCCGCACAACCCAGTTCCTCCGATCGGCCTGGTCAACAAGTTTTCTGTTCCCCTGACTCGTATTCATTCAGCCAAATTGAAGCATCTGCTCGACAGTCCCCTTTCAAGTTGCCTTAGCTTAAACCACTTTGGCTCTTAAACACTGACGGGGAGTGTGGTCTATAAGAAACTATCGATCGGTTGTATACCCTGCTCCTCTAAAGTCTCTCCGCAGTTTCACTCATTGTTGCCTCAACGGATTCGCTACTCAACGAAAGCACGCAAGACCTTGTTGACATGGACCAAGCATACTCCTCTCTCTTCAACCAACCAATGATCGAGCAGAGCTGGAAGATCAGTTTGAAGCCCGCGCTCGTACCTATCATGGCTTCTCTGCTCCTACTCTTTCTTTCAGCCATTTCATTACCTAGCAAAAATCCCGCTGCCATCTACTTTCGTCTGGCTCTTCTTCCGATGCAGTTAATGCTAGCTTATGATATTTGCATCAACAAAGATTATTCGTTCGGATCAGCTATGAGAGATTCAGCTTTTCCGAGTTTTGCATTCCTCGTACTTTTTCGAGCCCTCGATTTTTCTATCGTGAACCTTTGGGATCCCGAACCTGCGTTTCACTGGATCGTTCCCGATGATTCTCCTTCACCCGAGCCGAAATCGAGTCCAAACTCAAATACAATCCGATGGAAGAAGCTACCTCACCCGCCTCTATTCTCCTTAGACCGTGTGCTTTGGGCGATTGATAACATTACACTTATGAGACCAGGCACAGCTCTCCTGTTCCCATGGAAGATAAGAGCTTTGGAATGGTCCCAAAGGGCACTCGAATCACCAGATTCAACATTCGGACAACCTGAGTGGCCACTCTTGCCTGCTATCATCCAGCAACTCGCTCATCTAGCTTGCCATTGGTACATTCGCCGGATAGACCTAAAAGCTGGAGAATCTTCATGGGGCCAGCCTCTTTTTGTTCAGTGTGCCCTCTCTTTCGCATTAGGTGGAGCAGTGACTTTTTCATATGCCTTAGAGGAAGCGACCTTTTTCCCGTTAATCGTACGGCTTAATTGGTTGCCTAAAACTGCGTTGGTCTCTCATTCGAAAAGAGCAATCCTATCCGCTGGCATTGGCGAACTCTGGTCAAAGAGATGGCATCATATCTGGAAGAGACCCTTTGTTAGACTTTCGAAGCTGATCCCCGGTTCAAGAAATCGTTTAGTTCAAATGTTCGGGGCATTCTGGATTAGGTACGAGAATTCCTTGATCAATAATTCATCATTCCGATTTTCTGATCGCTTCTCATCTTAAACCTTGTCTCTGCCTTTCTTGCATCCCACTTTTATCTCGCCTTGCCTCCCAATCGTTTAAACCTTACGGGAAATATCTAAAGTTCTGTGTTACACTGTCTTCTAATGGCAAGACTTTATCCAACTCCGGATTTGAGCAAACCAATCACATTCCTACCGCTGATTTATGAGCCCGGAATCTACATATTTTTCTTGAGTCAAGGGATCGGGTTGATTATCGAAAACATTGTCTTGGGTGATTACAAGAAGGGAGAGAGGCCGATCAAAAGGATTATCAGGATAGTTTGGTTGTATTTTGTTCTATTGGGTGCAGGAAGATATTCCACCAACGCTTTGGCGATCAAAGGGCTCTTAGATAAAAATCAATGGATGATGATTACTTTGCCAGCCATAGCTAAAATGTTTTACTACGATGTTTTACAGCTTTAGTCAATCTTTTCAACCTTCCAAATTTGGACTTCTTCCTCCTGTATGTATGGTCCAAATTGTATCTTTTTGTCCTAATATTTTGGCTCAATCAATGGAAATGCAGGAGATTTTTGTAACCATCCTTGAGTAATTATGAATTTTTGTAAAATTTTAGTTTGATATCTGCCATCAGTTTCAGCCATAAGCTTTGGCATATTTCCTCATTAAGGGGATCTTACTTGCCTCTGTTATCATTCAGGGTTTCTTTTTGTGTCAAGATTTTATTTGACCCTGGAGAAATAAGATTATATGGAAACTTCTTTAGGGCATCCTTACGGCGGGAGGTAAATGGCAAAGCTAAACCCAATTTACCTCCCAACCACCCAAAGATCCACTGTACCACGGGTTCTATCCGCGGTGTTATTTTACCTTGGGAGGTATATCAGCACGTTGGGTTGCTATTGAGAGTTGGGTCTTGGGAGACAGCAACCGGGTACGCCGCGCAGCTAGCGGCCACGCAGTATAGTGATAATCAAAGTTGTAACCTAATCTTGTCGTCCAATCAGATTAATATGTCACCCCTGGAGGACAGAGACGTTCTTCTTCAATCAACTTCATCACTCATACTCGTGCCTTGTCTGTTGTCTCTGCCCTCCAGGTAAGCTTTCTCCACAAGACTCCTCACTGCTCTCTCATTCAAGTCTCTAATTCCTTCATTTCCTCTTCATTCCTCAGGTGGGATTATTTAAGTTGTCTTGTTGCCGCGTTCCTGGACAACTCACCAACTACAGTGTTTTAATAGGTCAGACAACTATACAAACACTGCTCAAATCCCATCTGTTTCATTCATTTTCAATCAACTTCATCACTCATACTCGTGCCTTGTCTGTCGTCTCTGCCCTCCAGGTAGGATTATCTAAGTTGTCTTGTTGCTGCGTTCCCGGTCAACTCACCAACTACGGTGTTTTAATAGGTGGGATCATTTAAGTTGTCTTGTCGCTGCGTTCCTGGTCAACTCACCAACTACAGTGTTTTAATAGTTGCCACATCTGGCAACCCTCTAGCTCCTGTGATATCCTTGATATCCATTAACATCCATCTGCAATACACGCAAATACCAATGGACATCTTCATGTCCACCTCCCCTGCAAGTTGCCACTGCCCCTCCCCCCCAAACTGGTTGATTGTTCAATCTGGGTGGCAGGGAATCACACACGGATACCTCCCTGTGGTGTTAACGCAGCAGTTTGGGGAGTCAAATCCAGCTGTGCAAACCTTATTTTTATGGTTAACCTCCCAGGGTAAGGATGACCTTAGGCAGAGCATAGTGTATAAAGTTTGTATCAAAGATGAGTTTAAACCAAAAACAAAAGTCAAGCTAGAGATAATTTTGATTTTAAAATTATTTTTTTCACGTCCCCAACCATTATTTTTGTACAGTTTTGATGTCCCCACAATGTCCCCCATCCCCATGGTTTTCCCTTAAATTTGTGCAGTTTTGTGAATTTACAAAAAAAAAAAAAATACCGCATAGGGGGACATCTAAAACCCCTACAGCAAGTTTTTGATAGTTTCTAGTAGATTTAAAGGCTCTCAAAATTATGTTCAAAAAATTCAAAAAAAAGAATCAAGGTTTTGATAGTTTCTAGTAGATTCAAAGGCCTTCAAAATTATGTTCAAAAAATTCAAAAAAAAAAAGAATGTTACATCACAAATATTTTCAATTTTTTTAATATTTTTTTCTAGTTATTTTGGACAATCCAAAAAGACAGAAAGTTTCCAAATAAAAGAGAACTCAAAAACAAATTTTGAAGATTTTTAGTACTTCATTTCCCCCCAAAAAAAATGGGATCAACATGAAGAAAAATACATTCTGGCAGTCTTCCTTTTTTTCCCTTGAGAGAGGAAACAGAAACCAACAGAGAAGGTTCTAGCACAATTGTTGACCTCAAAAATGTGAAGAAGAGGCATGGAAATTTGTTTGCTTTTATAGGTACAATCCAACATTAATACTGATGGAAATAGTTTGAATGAATTTAAAGAATCTTGGTGAGAAATGAATAAAGAACCAATATGAAAATTTTTCTGGTTGATTTAATATTTAAAAGAAGAAGCTCTTTATTCCATTTTGAAAGCTTATATGGGTGATTTTTTTCTCAGGTGTTCTTTTGTAATTTTTGATCTTTTGTTATAGATGGTACTAGGGTTTGTGTGTATGGGAGAAGTAGAGGATTGTATCAAGGAATTGAGGATTTTGAGGAGAGGAAACCCAGATTTGGTAAAAGATTGGACCACATCCTCTTGAACGCCCTGAATCTTTCTATGAACTGGATGGGTGGATTGATTGGTTAATGGTGGATGATTTTGATCAGGGCATTGGATTTTTATTTTCCAAATACTGGTCCTCTTTTAAAAGCTTCCACAGAATTGCAATGGTCAGTTTGTTCTTCTAGTTGTTGGAAGTCTTTTGTTAACCAAAGTGGGTTTATATTCCCCAGATTTTTCTCATTGGTGAGTATATCTTTGCTCCTTAGCCTTGGAATATTTGGTGGAAATTGCATATCCATGGGACTTAGCCCACTCTTGAACAGAATCCAAAATCTCCTCCTTTGAATGACATGATAATCTCAGGTGGAGGAGCCAAAGGAGTGGAATCATAGGGGTGATCTAAATCATTAGAATCAGCAGATAAAGAAGCCCCAGAGGCAGATAATGAAGCTCCAGGGGCAGATAGTAGAGCAGAAGAAGAAGCAGCAGAGGAAGATAGTAAAAGGGGGTTTATATATTTCTGAGACATTTTTTTATTATGAATTTCATTATGAGATGGTTTTTTTATGAATACATTGGAGTTTTAGATAGAGTATATGAAGAAGAAAGATCAAGAATTTGAGATAAAAGAAGAATTCAGATGCTTGAGATTGGAGGTAAAAATGTTTTTTTGGATAGTTTTTTATGTTGGATTGATTTTTTTATCAATTAGAACAAGAAAATCACAACAATCTGAGGAAGGGTTGTGGAGGAGCAAGCAACCAGAAGTAAAATAACCAATAGAAGCTTTAAAAATTGAATTCATAAAGTCTTCTTTTAAATCTGAAATAAATTATCAAAATGTTCATATTATTTATTTATTCATTTCTAACCAAGATTCTATAATATTAATCAAACTCTTGCCATCAGTATCAATGTTGGATTGTACCTATAAAACCAAAAGAATTTGAATTCCTCTTCTTCACATTGTTGGGGTAGAGAATCTTCCTAGAACTTTCTCTTTTGGTTTCTGTTTCCTCTCCCAAGAAAAAAAAGGTATCAATGGCCTCTCACTCAACTTCATAAAAAATTAGAACATGAAGAACACAAATTCACTGTGACTGAAAAGGAGCAAGCCCTCATTCATTCCATTGAAACTGTATTTTAAAACTCTCATCATCTACTCTGACTCTGGAATATTTTACAAAACATTCAAACACACTTTAGAAAAAAATTTAAATCATAAGTAGAGTAGATTATCTTCAGAAAACACTGGAACATGCTGGTCAAAGCCAAATCTGAACAATCATATCAAAAATCTTCTATCAAACTCAATCTAGTCTGTAATACAAAATTATGACTACGTTCTTGAAAACTGGTTTCCTCTCAAAAGGAAAGTTTCTCATATTCTTCAAAAAAGGACCTGAATTTTTGGAATACCAGTAAATCTAGAATAGAAGGGCTCCACTCTTAAGGCAAACAATTTATTGCAACTTCTTCTGGTTCCTTTTCTAATGTAGTTCACCAAATATATTGTGAAATTTCCATTAAAATCCATGAAACCACCATTCACAGTTCCCAACAAGAATTCAAGAACTTGATTGGTCTTCCATATTTTGTTGAAAAACTCTCTGAAAAAATCATCCATTATGCTCTCAATATTGTACATTCCTTTCACATGTCAGCAGAAAAATCAACCAACTTTTCTGATTGTGATTATTATTATTTAATGGGAATTTCTGGTTTAAACAAAGCAAAGAAGGCAAAACTCAAGAAGAAAAACTTTTTGCTTGAGGATTTTCATCCCTAATGGCATGTCAAACCCCCTATTTCAGTATATTTCTTTATCTTTTTTTGAAGAAAAAAAAGTCCAACATTCATATCAGAAATTCTTTGTTTTATTTTAGAATTATTGAGAGCCTTCTGAGAATTAATTATGCCAAAAATATCAATCATCCAATGAATCAAATTCCCAATCAACCAATGTGCATTTTTTCAAGAATGAAATATTTGGACAATTCCTTAAATTCTTGCCAGGAGTAAAGCATTTTTACCTTGGAGGAATGATGAGAGTGTTGAAAGGGAATTATCAACTGAATTCTATCCAAGAACCCCTATCAAATAAATAAAGCAGAATTTGTGGAAGACCCAAAGGAGCCATCAATAAATAAAAAATATTTTCTCATCATTCCTCTAAGAGGGATCAATCTGGGTTTGAAAATGTTGAAGGACTCAAGAGCAGAGGAAGACCAAGGAAGCACAAGTGTGTAAAGCAATGGTTAGTTGTTTCTGCTTCTTTTTTTTCTCTCTCTTTCCATTTGATGGATTTAAACAGAATTTGGTTTGACATTGGCTTTCTCTAATTTCAGAATCTGAGGAAAATGATAGGAAAGGAGTCCCAAGAAAATGCAAAGGGAAAAAAGAGACAGAATTCAGAGGAAGGTGTGATTTTTTTTTCAATTTCTTTTTTTGTGTTCAATTAGGCTAAAATTTCATCCAAATCAGGAGGGAATTATAATAGAAGATGAATTAATTTGAGAGGATTTACCACAGCTCAAAGAATTGGATATAATTGAGATATTTAGTAATCTATTTTTGGTGGTATCATTCTAGTTTTGCTATTTTTCATTAATTGTCAAATTTATAATTGTAAATCAGAGGTCAGGAAAAATGATAAATAAGCATGTTGCTTCCCATAGTAGGAGTCCTGGTACTTTGAACAGGATCAAGAGAAAAAAATAAGAAGATCCAGATTCTGATTCTTATAGTCCTCCAGGGAATCCAATATTTGCTCCCATAGCTACAGCTTCTGAAACTGAAAGGGTGCATATATTTTTGAAATAATCTTGCTCTATTTTTTATTTATTAACCTGTACCTTTTTTTTGGTGATGATATTTAAGTTCAAAAAAATTTCTTTTTCATCTTCTGATAATTTTGAACTTGTAACTATTGATAAAATAAGTATTTTTTTCATTTTTGGCTGAATGATACTAATTTTCATTTCAATAGTATCCATAAAAAGATGTCATTTCCCCAAGAAAGGCATAACACAAATTTTGAATTTTCAAGATGTGATGGGTGATGGGAACTGTGGGTTTAGATCAGTAGTAGTTCATTTTGGCAGTCAATCAGATGATTTTAGTCCATACATCAGGAAATGATCAAGGAAATTGAATCAAAATCTCTCTTCAAGGATGAAAATTTCATCAATCAATTCTGGGATGAAAATTTTGAAAAAGCAAGAAAACATTTCAACCACCCTTCTGGACCTGCCCCTCAAAGTTATTGGATGAAATTCCCTTACCATGGCTGCCTGCTGGAAGATAAATAAAAAAGGCCAGTTTTAATTTTATGTAAGTTGATTCCATCAACTTATTTTCCCCTCAATTCCCCACCAACTGTCAATTCTCCAACTTCTTGTACATATATAATAGTTTTGGAAGGTTTTGAGCACATAGTTTCTTGGGTGATATTAAATTCACAGCTCAAATGAGCCATGTGGCACGGCTACAAGGCTACACCTGAGCCATTCAAAACCAAAACATTTGAGTGTGGTTGGGCTGTACTCCACACAGCACTGGAATGCTGTGTGGTGGCTGCATGAATACATTTGAGCCGTGTAGACCCCCACACAGCTCAAATGTAGTTGTTTTGCCATGCCACACGGCCAGCCCGACCACATTTGAGTTGTGTGCAGCTCTACACGGCTTGAATGTAGTTGTGTAGCCGTGCCACACGGCTTGAATGTAGTTGTGTAGCCATGCCACACGGCTAAAAGTCTGGTGGGCAAAAAAATAAAGGATATAAAATGAACCAAAATAAAATAAAAAAAAATAAAAAAAAAACAGAAATCAACCAAAAGAAAAAAAAATTGTTTTTTTTTGGTTAAAAAAAACACCAAAATAAGAAATAAAATAAAAATAAGTAAAAATAAATAAAAAAAAATAAAAGAAATAAACACTGAAGGGGCCGTATACCCCCAAACATGGCTCAAAACCGCCGTGTACAGGGTGTATATGGCCCCCCAGGGGTTGGGTTTGTTTGAGACAACCCCCTGGGCCCGTCTAGACGCATTTTTTTTCCCGCACATGCGTCTTGGACGCGTGTATGGGACCCCACGCGTCCATTGGGCTGTGTAGGGCCCTACATGACTCCCACACGACTAGGAGTTGTGAATTTAACATCACCCTAGTTTCTTTCTGCTATAATGCTGAACTGAGGGCAGCTCCAAAATAAGATACCATATGGAAGGCTTATTTCTAGCAAGGAATCAAAAAAAAATTGGAGGATTGGATTTTTAAAAACTTGGAACCCTGTTTCAAGATTTTGTTTCCTCCTAAAAATTCTTCCAATCCAAGAAAGAAAGTAGTAAAAATTGATATAGATTTAATTATTTGATTGTTTTCTGTCTGAATTTTTAACAGTTTTTTTCTATTGATTATTGAATCAATGGTTTAGAGAAAAAAAATGCCACTTTTGTGTTTTGAATTATGAATTTTTGGGGGAAAGAAAAGCTACAAAAAATCCTTAAATAATTTCATTGTGCTGCTTTTAATCCCCACAGATATACTGCAAGCTCAAAAAATGGATAATGCTTTGTGTAGATAGGAAATAGAATTTTGGAAAGAGTTTCTTTTCTTTTATGTTAATCCCATTTTTTTGGGGAAAATGAAGTACTAAAAAATTTCAAAAATCATAATTGAGTCCTCTGTTATATTTGGAAAAGTTTTGTTTCTTCAGATATTTGAAACAGGTTTTGATTAATTCATAACCCTAAATTACCTGTAAATAACTCAAAATGGGTTGTGTGGCATGGTTCACGACCCATTTTAGTTGTGTATGGCTCTCTGCAACCCACAAAGTTGTGAACAGCTGTTCACAACCTAGATGGGTTGTGAGCTGGGCCACACAACCCCTTTCAAGTTGTTGTGCGCCATTCAAAACTCCAGGGTGTGAGCAAAAAGAAAAATTCAAACCAAAATAAATCAAAATAAATAAAAAATTAAACAAAAAAAATAACAAAACAAAAACCATCAAAAAATTCTTACAAAAATCAAAAAAATTGAAAAAAAATTGAAAAAAAAATAAAAATAAGAAAATAAAAAATATTGTGAAAATTTCAAAATTCTAGGAAAATCAATGCAAATTCAAGGCCCTAGGAATAAATAAAAATAAAAATTTAAAAAGGCTAAAAAAAATCAAACAAATGTGCCCAAAACAAAATTGAAAAATAGAAAAATAAAAAGGAACAATATAAATACAATACATTCCTGAAATAAAAAAAAAATAGAATATAATGTTTGAATGAAGTAAAGCAGAATACAGTAACAAAGAAAAATTCTTTCAAATATCAAAAAAGAAATTTAATTGAATCACAAAAACATTTTTCTAAATTGAATTAAAAAAAATGACTTTAATTCATATCATTCCATTTTATCATTTAATAAAGTAAACTAACCAACCCTCCAAAAAGAGTAATTTTTGCATCTTAGCTTACGGGAACATTGATTCCCTTTCCTTTTTCTAGATTTTAATTTGTTGTTGGATGGTTAGTGTTTTTTGAAATGATTATAAAAGAAAGAGAGCAAAATCAATGCTGATTACAGACCACACAGTAACTCAGAAAAAACAAAAAATCAAGGATGAAACCAAAAAATAATCATAAAATCATGAATTGAAATATAGAAAAGTTAAAGGCAGCCAATGGCTACCTAAGACAAGACACAGAAACTCACTGAACAGAGGGCCAGACAAGGTAGTCAAAAATTAGACAAAAGGGACAAACCATTGCCACAAAGAGAAAAGAATAACAAGAAAACCAACTTTATTAAAGCAAAAGTGCAATTTAGAGATAGAGCCAAGCAACACATGCAATGACTAATTTAGGATAATTTCTTCTGCATAATGCTTGTTGCCTTTTTCCATCTCCTTGAATTATCAGTTGTAATTTGTACTTTCCAATCTCAAAGATTAGAATCCTGATATAAAAACAAATAATTTGTCCATCATAATCACAGAGCGTAATATTAAAATTGAAGCCCATAAGTCTGAAAACACAAGAAATAGATTCACACCTCCCCAGAAATTCCTCTGAGTCATTTTCTGCCAGTTGAGGATAAAGTTTTTCCTTGAAAATTAGTCATTCCATCATATCGACATTTTGGAGGACAAAGCACAAGTAAAATTCTTACAAGCTCTAATCATCAACACAAATGGAACCCTGAAATTTGCAATCTGCTAAACACCCATCCACAAACTCAGTGCATTCCAGCAATGATTGAATAAAGCACATAAAACTCAAAGACAACAATTAAACCCATTGGGTAAATTGCATGTGTGGTTTTGTCAAGTTCATTAAGCTTGTTGAAATCAAGATAAATCCACCTTATGACAACTTATCTGAGGAATAATTGGCCAAATAAGAGGAAAAAGTCATCAACTTAACCTCCAGCCTCAATGCCACAATACCATCAGACATTTTAATCCCTGAGATTGAATGGCCCATTTGGGGCTATTTTGCCCCAAATGAGTCTTGAACAACATGCCCAATCCCCAGGGGGTTGCACAATAATTCTTCAAAACTAATTTGGATTGTGAACCCTTATTTTCCACCCAAAAAATAGTAGGCAAACCCACAGGGTTTGCGCATGTTGTGAAGTTTTTTGTTCACAACATAAATGGCTTGTGAATTTATCACTTCCTTTTCCAAAATAAATAGAAAATAACTATTAAAAGAAAGTGAATAGATTTTTGAAGTAAGGTTCTTTCTTTCTTTCTTTCTTTCTTTCTTTCTTTTTTTTTTTTGAATTTTTTGAACCTAATTTTGAAGGCCTTTAAATCTACCAAAAAATCTCAACAAATTATCTTAGGGGTTTTAGATGTCCCCTTATGCATTTGTAACTTCACAAAACAACACATATTTAAGGAAAACTGCACAGATGGGGGACATTGAAACCACAAAAAAATAAAAACTGGGGGTGTGAAAGAGGTAATTCCCTATATAGTTAGATTTATTTGCTTGTGATATATAATTCAAAGTTAATTTGGTAAGAAAATACTTTTTATTTGAAAGGTTTCCTTGAAATCCATTGAATTTATCATCCAGGATTTTTGAGATTATTTAAAAAAATAAAGCTAATTAAATTAATGGAATTTATTAAGGGTGTTATATTATTCATAACCCCAATCCTTGATTTTGTGTGGTTTTGAAATCACCACAACATCCCACAATTTCCTCAATCCACACGGTAATCCTTGATTTTGAATGTTTGGGAAGGGTGGTAAAAAAATACATATAGGCACCTAGACAGGCATCTAGAACCTTGGTAAAAGAAAGATGGGAGTTTTTGGCCAATTGAAAGGCCTTCAAAATTAAACTTAAAAAATTGAAGAAAAAAAGCTTTGCGTCTCAAATCTTTTCACATTTTTGATTTTTTTTCTAGTATTTTGAAAAAATATGAAAAGAAAGAAAATTTCCAAATATGAAAGGAAAATAAAATATGATTTTTATAGATTTTTAGTACTTCATTTACCTTCCAGAAAATGGGTTTAAAATCAAAAATAAGACATTATTTTTGATTTTGTTTTCCCTACCTTTCAAAGGAATTTTCCAAATTTTGAGCTTGCAGTATTTTAGTGGGAATTGAAAAGGGAAAAAGGAAGTTATTTGAGGATTCTTGGGATCAATTATTTACCCAGAAATAATTAATGAATCTACAAAAATAACAGCAAGTGCTTTGGGGTTTGTTTTGAGGCCATTTCTGATGCTATTTTTATTAATTTTATGGAAAATCTGGTCACAACTTTTTATTTTTAATCTTCTGACAATTTTGAAGTGGTGAATATTTATAAAGTAAGTATGATGTGTTTTTTCATTTCATATTATGTAATACTAATATTCTTTTCCTTACTATCTATACAAAAAATGAATTTTACCCAAGACAGCCACACCACAAATTTCACATGTTCAGGATGTGATAGGTGATGGGAAATGTGATTTTAGATCAGTAGCAGTTAATTTGGGACATCAATCTGAATATTGGATTTCAATAAATCAGGAAATTATCAAGGAAATGGAATAAAAATCTCCCTTCAAGGATGAAAATTTAGACAAAGCAAGAAAACGTCTCAACCAACTTCTGGACCTGCCCCTCAAGGTTACTGGATAAAATTTTCTTTCCATGGTTTCTTGCTGGCAGATACATAAAAAAGACCAGTAGTACTTCTATTGAAGTTATTTAAGTTGATGAAATTGACTTATTTGCCCCTCAATTCCCCCCAACTGCCAATTCTCAACATTCTCCCATATGTTTGATTATTTTGGGAGATTTTCAAAACAAAGTTTCTTTCTGCTATAATCTTGAACTGTGGCCAGATCCCCAATTAGATCCCTATTTTAAGGCTTTTGCTAGCAAGGAATCACAAAAATGGGAAGATTTGATTCATGATAACTTGGAACTTGCTTTAAAGTTTTTTTTTTCCTCCTACACGGTCTAAAAATCCAAGAAAGAGAGTCTTACCAATTGATATCAATTGATTTTTTTTTGTTTTTTTTGCTGAATTTTTTGAATTTTTGTTTCTATAAATTATTGACTCAATTATGTAGAGCCAAAGAAAACACCAATTTTGTGTTTTTAATTATAAATTTTTTAGAAGAAAATAAAGCTAAAAATAATAATCACAAAATTTCCTTGGGCCCTTTTTGATGCTCACTAAAAGACTGCAAAATCAAAATTTGGATAATATTTTGGAAAGATAAGGGGAAAAAATGAAATTGATGTCTTATTTATTATGTTAATCCCATTTTCTGGCAGGAAAATGCATTACTAATAATGTATCAAAATCATTTTTAAATTTCCTTTCATGTTTGGAAAAATTCTGTCTCTTCAGATTTTCCAAAATCCTACCCAGAAAAATTCTTGAAAGGTTAAAAGATTTGAGAGGCAAAGCATTTTTTTTGTTCAATTTTTTAAGTGTAATTTTGAGGGCCTTTATATTGGCCAAAAACTATCATCTTTCTTTTAAAGAGCTTCTAGATGCCTGTCAAGGCGCCTATGTTTTTTTGCTTTATTTTTTGACAACCCCACCAATATGTGTGATATCAAGGATTACCGTGTTGATTGGGGATTTGGAGGGATTTTGTTAAAATGTCAAAATGGCGCAAAATAAAGGATTGGGGGTGTGCAAGATATACCACCATTTATTAAATGAAAAAATTCTTTTAACTGTTATTATTGATGGCCGGTTATTTGCCTAATTGATCATGGCCTTTGAGAAGTATCTAATTTTGTGTTTGAAAGAAGATATCACTGCATCAGAAAATTGAAACATTCACCAGCATACAAAGTTTATTTGTGTTCTTATGGAAGATGCATTTCTAGGAATTTGAATTAATTGAAATTTTGATTTTTTAATCAATAAATAAAAACTCAGTATTAAATATTAATCCATACAATTTGAAAACTGAATAAGATTCTGATTGTGATTGAATGAGAAAATAACAATTGCCAGATAATTCTCAACCCCATTAAATTCAATTTTTCTTGATATGACTTTCTAGCCATAAGATAGTTGGTGGTTGACCCCAGAGCCAAATTGGGGTCTCTGGCCAGCCAGTGACTCCATGTCACCATCAAGTCCCATTTTCTGACCCATTGACTCCCTTTACTGGAAACTTCTATTCACCAATGAGGTATCTTGACTTCACCAAAGTTTAAATTGAAAAAAAAATAAAATTCACATGCTATTCACCATTGTGGAAAATGGATGTCACTGGTAATTACTAAATGCAGAAACTAGAATTCACTTGAGCTTACACATTAATGAAACTGAAACTCACTTGGCATTCACTTTGGAGGTAATGATATATAAAACATACCAAATCAAAATATTGGTTACTGGAATGCCCCACCCATAAAACTGGTGATCAAAAATTCTAAAAATTTCTGACAAGTGAATTCCAATGAATCTTGATTTTGTTTGAAAATTTAAACAAAATAAGCACACAGCTGGATTCCAATGAACTTGGAGATCTAGGAAACCAACTGTAATGTTTCACCAATACATTCACATTGCTGTTTTTCAAATTTCACAGGTCTGTTATTTTTATTTGACCTGGTTGTTTCCTGCCTTTCACCTGTGTTTCAAATTTGGGTTTTTGAATGAATTGTATTTCATATCACAATTATTTCCATCAAAAGAGAAAAGAAAAATTGAAACTCAATTCTTTCAAAACACAACAGAAAAACAAAATTGATGTTCCATCAAGTTATCCTTCTTTATTCACCAATGGTATTCCATACTATCAATCCCAGGAACAATTTTTGCGGGGTCAGGGAAACAGTCTGGGTCATCTGCTGTGGAATCACACTGCTTCAAATTTCAGAATTTGATCCACTGTAACTCCTGGGTCTTGATCCCAAGTCAACCATTTTCTTGGAGGCCAACAAATAGACTGACATTAAACCTGGATTAGCAGCTGAGGAGCTGGGTGTTGACGGAGTGAGGAGCTTTGGAGGTTTGGTAGGCTTCATCCATTGTAACAGCCTGATTACTAGGCTTTCAACCACTATTTTACTAGCTGCAGCCAGTGAAAGAGTTTTAGCATGTCAGCAAAAGCGCAAATTAAACAGTCCCCCCCCAAAAAACCCATTGCACAAAAATACTTGTGTTTGGAGGCATGCATCCAAACAAAAGAATTTTGGTGCAACAGTTTTTTTTTGAATCCCGCTCTAAGAAAAAAAAATTGCACCAAAAGGCTTGTGTTTGGAGGCATGCATCCAAACACAAGCATTTTGGTACAATGGTTTTTTTGGGGGATTTGGCAATTTTTTTTTTTTAAAAAACTGTTGAACCAAAATGCTTGTGTTAGAATTTATGGTAATGCAAGCTTTTCTGGGCACACTCCCAATTCCTGCTTGGAACCGCGACCAGTGGGCTTGGGTATGTTCCCAGCGGGGTTAATTTCCCCATCCGGTTGCGTTGCAGATCTTGGCATACCTCCAAGTTCCACTCAGCCAATGCCAAGCTGTTGGCACCTCCCTTCAATCACTTCCTCCCCCTCACTCGCTCCATCCCCCTCCCCCTGACTTGCTCCCTCCCACTTGCTCCCTCCTGCTTGCTCCCTCTCCCTTGCAACCTTCCCAGTTTTACTGGCCAAGGTTCTGGCAGCTAACGCTATGGGAATCAATCTGTTTGGTCAATGGGACTTGATCAATTTTGAAGTCAAAGGAATGTCTTTTCACTGCCCCAGTTGGTGTTGACAGTCTTGTACCCCTTCTGTTTGCTTGGCAATGGTGATTTCTCAGCTCCCTTTATTTTTGTATGAAAATTTTTCATTTGTTTTTTCTAATTGAATAAGCTGTAAATAGTATTGAAAAGTTTATTGAAGAAAATAAAAAAAATTCCCTCAATTATTGATCTTCTGGGCGTGGCCAATTGGCCCTCAGTACACAAGCATTTTGGTGAAATGGGTTTTTTTGCAATTCTTTTTTAAAAAAAACTGTTGCAATTATTAAAAAAAAAAACTGTTGCACCACAATTCTTGTGTTTGGATGCATGCCTCCAAGCACAAGCATTTTGGAGCAACATTTTTTTTTTGTGATTCTTCAAAAAGAAAAAAAATCTGTTGCATCAAAATTCTTGTGTTTGGATGCATGCCTCCCAAAAGAAGCATTTTGGTGCAACAGTTTTTTTTGCAATTCTTTATGCTTGTGTTTGGATGCATGCATCTAAACACAAGCATTTTGGTGCAAGGGTTTTTTTTCCAATTAAAGAATTGAAAAAAAAACATTGCACCAAAATGCTTGTGTTTGGAGGCATGCATCCAAACACAAGCATTTTGGTGCAATAGATTTTTTTTAAAGAATTGCAAAAAAAAACCTGTTGCACCAAAATGCTTGTGTTTGGAGGCATGCATCCAAACAAAAGAATTTTGGTGCAAAATATTTTTTTTTTCTTTTGAAAGAATTGCAAAAAAAAAATTTGCACCAAAATTCCTGTGTTTGGAGGCATGCATCCAAAACAAGCATTTTGGTGCAATAGATTTTTTTTAAAGAATTGCAAGAAAAAACCCATTGCACCAAAATGCTTGTGTTTGGAGGCATGCATCCAAACACAAGAATTTTGGTGCAACATATTTTTTTTCTTTTCAAAATTATTGTGCTTGGAAGCATGCATCCAAACACAAGCATTTTGATGCAATAGTTTTTTTTTTTAAAGAATTGCAAGAAAAAAAATGTAGCACCAAAATGCTTGTGTTTAAAGGCATGCATCTGAACACAAGAATTTTTTTGCAACAGATTTTTTTTCTTTTCAAAGAATCAAAAAAAAAAAATGTTGCACCAAAATGCTTGTGTTTGGAGGCATGCATCCAAAACAAGCATCTTGGTGCAACAGTTTTTTTTACTGCCTGTCAGCACTTATGTGTGTACCATGTATGAATGTAATTCAAATGGTATTCACATATGGGCCTCTACAGCCCATTTGAAAATCACACATATCATGCAGGCCCGTGTGGATGTCACTGATTGAGGAAAAATGGCTGAAATAAATGTGAAATAAGTCATTTTGGACACGGGCCCTCATGGGACCCCTGGAATGGATGGGCCATGCCAACAAAATGGGGCTGAGGGGCCATTTCCAGCCCCCTTCTGTATTGTGGACATTGCTGGCCTTTTGGGCCTGCCCAGAAAATAGTCATTCCTCATTTTTGGGCTGGGCCAGCCTGTTCTTACTGTCAACCATGTTGTGGCCCGCACAAGGCCAATTTTCCTTGCTTCTGGCCCGCTGTGGGGCCCAATGGCCCGCGCGGGGCCGTTGCGGGGGGCAGAGAGACTCCAAATGGAGTCCCACCACCCTGGCCAGTTGTTGTGAGCGCGGGGTAGCAGCCGCAACCAAGTTATGCAGCCATGGGTCAATAGCCGCAACCATGGGGGTTGCAACTGTGGGGGGAGCTTTGTTCCCCCCCATCCCCCCATCCCTCCATCATTGCAAGGGTGGGAGGCACAAGACGGACCAGGCTGGTTGCAACAAGGCAACCAGCGGTGGTGGGGACTTGATCACCCTACCACCAGATAGGGGCCATCTCTCCCCCCCGTTAAAAAGGGGCAGGAGTGATGGGCTGTTGGGGATTTGACCAACCCCCAGCCCAAAACAAAAGCAATGACCTGGGGCCATCAAACCCCAGGGCCCCTGGAGGGGGATTTCATCACCCCCCCAGGGAATCAGTTGTAAGGAGGGGGGAGGGGGGTGGCATGTCCACTGGTTTCAGGGGAGCTTTTTTCCCCCCAATCCCTCCATCATTGCAAGGGTTTGAGGGACAAGACAGACCAGGCTGGTTGCAACAAGGCAACCAGCGGTGGTGGGGACTTGATCACCCTACCACCAGACAGGGGCCATCTCCCCCCCCCCCCCCCCCTTACCAAGGGGGAGGAGCAATGGGCTGTTGGGGATTTGAACACCTCCCAGCCCAAATTTGAAGCAATGCCCTGGGGCCATCAACCAGCAGGGCCCCTGGAGGGGAATTTCATCACCCCCCCAGGGAGTCAGTTGTAAGGAGGGGGGATGGGGTTTGGCATGTCCGCTGGTTACACCCCCCCCCCCCCCTGGTGAGCTTTTGAGAGCAGAGTCCTACCTGGCCCACAAGTGGGGCCAGGGGCTGGTTGCCCTATGCAACCAGCCATGTAATTAGTAAGCAATGGCCAAAATGTGTTGTTTTTGAACCATTGAGTCAGGTGTGGTTCAAGTTGTTTACATATACAAGTGTTGTGTAATTGAACCTTGGTGGTGGGGCTTGAGTTTCCTGGACCACACTTGGGTCCTGCCAGTCCAAATTCTCATGCCTGCCTTACTATATGGGAGTGCACACCACTGCACTGGCAAGAGTGAAACTAAAACCACATAATAGTGTAGTCCCTCCTCTGCCCACCCTCTCATGTGGATGAAATACACACAATTTTTAGTCTGTAAAGTACCTTCACTCTTTTTATAAGAAACAAGTTTCTTGTATGAAATAAATGTGGCTTTGTTATTCTAAAATATTTTCAAAAAAAGAGTGTTGGGGAGGTGATCTGGTCAATATTAGTTGGCCTTTGCATGCTGGAGACATTGGTTCACATGCGCAAATGAGTCCATTAAGGAAACCATGCAATGTGTGGGATTTTTTTGTTGATAGTATTTGTTTGTTTGGGCTAGGGCCGTGCCATGCTGAATGTGCATTCCTTCCTGCATGTGATTTGTAGTAAAATAGGCTCAAAGCAAAAATTCACATTAGAAAGAAAGGGCATGAATCTGTTTGAGAGATGCACTTTGAATTTGTACAAATGGTTATTTAAGTCTTTGACTGCAAATCCAAGCATGTAGCCTTTGAAGATAGATTGGTAGCCTTGGAAAATAGGTTCCAAAAAGAGTGTTTGTAGTGGCAGAAGAAATACAGGGTTTTTTGAGATGATGATTCAAGAGAATCTTTTGCAAAAAGACATCCCTGAAAGGAAGATCCAGATTTGAGAATGAAAAGCCAACTAACTAAAAAGAGTGTATTAAAGAATGCATGCAAAATAAATTCAACCAACACAGCTCCTCAGGTGAGTATTTATAAAGAAAAAAAATAAAACCTGAAAGGGGAAAGATATTTAAAATAGATGATTGTTGTGGGTAAAACACATTTGCACCTTTCATGCAGAAAGTTGATTGATATGAAGAAAACAGAACACAGAAACTACATCTATGATGGGAGAATGAGGGGAAAGAGGATTTATCTTAGAAATGGTAATGTAACACCACATGCCTCAACATTTGTAGAGGATTTTTTTGAAATAGTAGTTGGTGCTCCAATTGTGTTGGAGTCCCACCTTTCTTTTCTGCCGGAAGTTTCAGCCCGGTATTCTTGTTTTATCCTAGTACAATTCTTCTTCCCATTACTGGTAGTGAGTGCCAACTTGGATTTGTGTCAACCATCCATGTGAAAAATTTACTGAGATATCATTTTGAATGCTGCACTTCTGGAAGAGGTATCCACGTTTTTTACATGAAATAATTTCTTGCAAAGTGAAATGAAAGCCTTTTCTGTATACTAAACTGCATCCATAAAAAATTTAAGTTATCTGTGAGTTGATTTGAAGTGATTTCCTTGTGAGCTTGCAGTGAAAACTGGGGACACTTTGTAAAAGCATTGTTAAATTCAATTGAATTGAATTCCAAGGGTTACAAACATTGCTATAGCCTGCTTTATTTTATTCTCTTTTTATTTATTTATTTTTTGTTAGAAAAAAACTAGGACCGATTTCATTTCACACAGGGATCCCTGATGTCCCCACACATCAATTTTCACATTCATTACATAGACTCTTTATGACGCTTCAATCTTGGCCTGGAAAAAAAATCCCAACTGTTTGTAGAGGAGGTGGAGCTTTATGAAATTATAATTGTGACTCTGTGACAAGTGAGAATGGCACAAACTGAAAACTTGATATAATTTTTTCAATTCATTCAACCAACAAAATTCCTTTGAGGAACACACAAATCAATTTTGCTTTAAAAAATTTGACGTTGTGGTGTCATTATATAGCCTCGGGTCAGGGACTGCGTCGCGGCCTGCGCGCTCAGCATCTGGTAGGTTAGGCTCAGCAGTGGGGGTGCGCCGGTCCTCAGCAGTAGCCGCTGCGGGTTCAGCAGTAGCCGCTGCGGGCTCAGCAGTGGGCGCGGCGGGATCGAGCACGCGACTGCGGGCCGGGCCTGACTAAGGGAGGCGGCCCGCAACCCGCTTGGATGTCCAACTCATGGATGGAGCTGGGCCAACCAGGTTCTTGGAACGGCTAGTCGGGGGAGGAAAAAGCGGGGCGACAGCGGGGCTATATGCGTGGGCAGCCGCGCGCAAGCGCGGGCCGGCCACGGGACGGGAAATCCACGACAGCGCGTCGGGTGGATGCGCGCAAGCGCGGCGAACTTTGGGTATTGCGCGGCGGAGGGCCGCGCCACAAAAAGACAAACCGGATGCGCGTAATGACAGGCAAGCTGGCGGGGATAGGGTATGGGTTGGGGGATGGGTCAGGGTTCTGGGCCTAGGGTTCCTTCTTCATGGTTGCCAGTCTGTCTTTGTGCTTGTACTTAGGTTAGGGTTGAGGGGGAGGGCTCCAGTACCTTTCCCCTTGACTCCGGGTTGTAGGGGGGGGATCTATCCATCCATCATTCTATATCTCTATCTCTCTCTCTCTCACTCTCTCTCTCGGAGAAAAGAAAAGGAAGCATTCTCGGTCTTACAGACGCTAGAACCATCGATCCCGTAACTAGGGACAACTTCGTGAGGGATAACCTCTAAAGTTTCCACATCTGGGGGTCTGGCCGGGAACTTTCGATCCGTTTTCAGTCTCTTGAAGATTACGCAGAATGCTACCAACAACCGCTCCGGGATCCAATGCTCCCCTTCCCTACCCTCCACGCCCGACTCCCGTCTCTGCTGCTCAACCCCCTCCGCCGCCGTCCGCTCATGCTCCTAGAGTTAGCGGGTTTGCTCCTCCCTTGGAAGGGTCGTCGGACATGGCGGCAGAGGCCCCTCGCCGCGTTTGGTTGAGGCCGAGGGATTTCCCTCATCTTCGGTTCAGTACCTCGGATGTTGAGCGGTTCCTTTCTAGGTTCAAAGGGATTGCGGACTTGGAGGGCGCGTCGGGCGCGGATAAGGTTCGGACTATTGTGCTGTTCATTACCGAGGAGGAGAAGCTGCGGGACGTGAAAGAAATGGTTGGATACGAGAGGCAAGACTGGGGGAAGTTGAAAAGCGAGATGTTGGCGAGGTGGGGAAAGCGTGAACCTCAGTTTTGGGAAAGCGACTTCAATCAAGCTGCGGAGGAGGCGATTGAGAATGGCGGGGTGCGATCGCGGGAAGGATTAGTGGAATATATGTCAAGGTTCGAGCGAATCTACGGGTACCTTGCAAAGAACGAGGTTGTTGCGGGTCAGACGGGTGCCATGAAGCGGGCGTTTCTGGGGGGTCTCGCGCCCCAGCTCCGTTCCAGAGTGCAACAATACCTGTACAACCACGGCCTGGTTAAGAGGTCGCTGGATGGGAGCGTCGCGATTCTCCCCAATCTTTTGGTTATCCGTCAAGCCGTGGAAAGCAAAATTGATTTGGACGAGCTCATCGCGGATACGGCACGAATGTACCCGTCTTCCTCCAAGAAATCGGTCACAATCTCGGCGCCGGCCCCCAACCAAACTTTGGCCGCGCGGCCGCCGATGCCCTCTCATGCTGGACTTTCCCAGCAGCCTCCGGGACCATCAGTTGGGGAGATAACGGAGATTCTGCGGGGCATAAGGGTTTTCCTCAACCGGACACCGGCTCCTACAGCTCCGGCAGCCGCACCGTTTCCGGCGGCTCCTTCTCAACCGCGCGCGGTGCCGCCTCACATGGCGGAGGGGTTCCAGCCCCCTAGCGGATCATCCGGATTGTACGGGTCGCCGCAATGTTCATATTGCGGGGAGAGAGGGCACTGGAAGTCAGTTTGTGAGGATCTCACTCGGGACATGGACGAAGGGCTTGTTCGCGCATCCAGGATGACGTACATATTTCTGACGGGTGAATTGGTGGACCTGACCAAGGACAAGCCGCCACCAATGGTGCAAGTGCGGGAAAGAGCAAAGGCCAAGACCGAGACTGCTCGGGTCTCGCTCGGGATTGTCACCGCGCCCAGAACCTGGGTAGCGCCGAGAGTGGAGACTGAAGTCAGGGCATTGGCGGCAAATGAGCGTATTGCGATGGATGTCGACAAGCGACCAACGGCCTCAAAGCCAGTTGCGCGAGTACCAATTTTGGACGGGCCGTCCTCTAATTCCGCGGGAAAGAAGAAGGCCGCGGACATTGTCCGAAGGGTAATGGGGAACGACTCAACAATACCCCTGACCCTACGAGAGCTAGCGGCGGTGTCCCCCGCGGTCTTCGACGAGATGGTCCAGGCCTTGAAAGATTGCGGTCAGGGTCGGGTGCCAACAAAAGTTCAGCGGTTTAACGTGGCGGAGGAGGAAATGGATCCCAAGCCGTGCCGGTCAAAGTCGGTATCCGTCCCGCTTGCTTATGTCGCAATGACCATCGCCGGGCGGAAGGTGTGGGCGATGGTGGATAGCGGGTCAATGGTCAACCTGCTCCCATCAAGGTTGGTGGACGAGCTTGGTCTGGTGCGGAGGAAGTGTGCGATGGGCCTTCGGGCGTTAAATGGCGGAGAATGCCGCGTGGATGGAGTAGTAGAGGCGGAGGAGGTGGAAGTCGCCAAGGTCTGTAAGCCTCTGTCATTTCTCTCAGTGGAATGCGGAGACGTGATTCTAGGTTGGCCATTCATGTTTGGGTTCCAAGCCCAAATGGCCTTCAACGCCGAGGAAGGAACAGAGGCACTGACCGTCGAAGACTCGCTCGGAGCGCGGTTTGAGACGACAATCTGCAATCACGGGAGAAGGAAATGGGTACAGGACCCAATGTCTGGCGGCAACGAGGAGTCCAGCGCGGGGGTTGACCGTAAGGGTTACCCTGCGGAGGATTTTTCCTAGTCGGCCGCGGGAACCGTGCAGAGCAGGCTCCGGCTCAGCACGGGCGGCTGACAGGTGAGGAGCAAGCGGGGGAGGGCGCGCGTGGGGCGCAGGTGCCAGAAGTAAGTCCCATTCCTCAGTATGCATCGCCGGAAGGCGCTACGCTTTGAAAACCCTATCATCGTGCCACAGTTGTGAGCAAAGGCAAAAGCCCCGGTCTGGTCATTACTAGGACTTACGACAGCGACAATTGGGTCTGGATGGCGCGGTGTAACGCGGGCAAGTACAAACCGGTAGCGCGGAAAGTCCGGCCGCGGAATGAGCCAATGCCTCAGGGGCTCAACGGACCCTTACGACCGATTGCGTGGTCCCGCGACCCGTGGGAGACGCCCCTTAGGAAGAATGGATGGGTAACGCGGTTGGCGCGAATCACGGACGAGCCGGTGGACGCCCTTAACTTTGGACCGACGGGATGGCTGAGTGCGGAGGAGATGGATCTGCTGGTGTCGGTATTGGTAATGAGGGAGAAGGCGCTTGCTTTTGGACCGGACAAGCGCGGGTTGTTGAGAGGTGAGATTGGGGACCCTTACGTTATTCCCACTGTCCCTCACAAACCGTGGCAAATCAAGCCGATTCCAATCCCCGGTACCGTTTGGGAGCCCTTTCTGGAGCTGGTACGGGAGCGCGTGAGGACGGGGCTTTACAAGCAATCCACGTCAAGCTACCCGAGTCATATCTTCGCGGTCGTTAAGCAGGACGGGAAGTTGCTAAGGATTGTTCACAACCTTCAGAGGCTAAATTCGTTCACTATTTGCGACGCGGGGCTTCCCCCGCGCGTTGAAGAATTTCTGGAGTCAATGGCCGGGCGCGCTTGCTACGGGCTGGTGGACGTGATGGGGATATGACCAGCGAGAACTCCACCCTGACTCGCGGCCACTGACGGCGTTTGAAACCGGGCTAGGGAGGATGCAGCTGACGCGGCTACCGCAAGGTGCGACCAACTCAGTGGCGGTATACCAAGCCCAAATGACCTGGATACTACGCGACAACCTTCCGGAAGGCGTGCAGATCTTCATCGACGACGCTGGCATTAAAGGCCCCAGAACGGACTACAAGGGCGCAGTCCTAGAGGATGCACCCGCGATCCGGCGATTCATCTGGGAATACGCGGAGACTCTGGAACGAGTCCTCTTCCGAATTGAGGAGGCAGGCCTTACTTTGTCCGGGAAAAAGTTGGCGGTCTGCGTTCCGGCGCTCGAAGTAGGGGGCATGTTGTGGCCTACGACGGGAGGCGAATAGCGGAGAAGAAGTGGAATAAGGTTCTTGAATGGCCGACCCCTTGGACAGTGTCGCACGTCCTGCAGTTTCTGGGGTTGTGCAGCTACGTCCGCATGTTCATCAAGCGGTTCGCGGAAGTAGCAAGCCCAATGCAGGCATTGACGCGTAAGGGGGCGGAGTGGAAGTGGACCAAGGGATGCAATGCCGCTTTTGCGAAGCTCAAGGAAATCATGGGGCGCAACATTGTCCTTCGGGACCTTGATTAAGATGCCGGAGGGATACGCCTGGCGGTTGACTCTAGTGAGTTTGGCGCCGGGGGGTCTTGACACAGGAGGAGGACGGAAAAGATAGGCCGGTGCTCTACAAATCGGTCACCTTTACCGCAACAGAGAGTCGGTATTCGCAGCCGAAGCTGGAGCTGTGCGGTGTCACCAAGATCGTACGGCGGTTGCAGCACCTTTTGTGGGGCGTGCACTTCGAGCTCCTGGTTGACGCGGAGGCCTTGGCGCGAATGATTAACTCACCGACGCTGCCGAACGCGCCCATGACCTGGTGGGTAGCGTTCCTCCAGTTATTCTCCTTTAATGTGGTGCACATCCCAGGAAAGGCGTTCACGATGCCGGACGCGCTGTCGCGGTACCCGCGGGACAACCCATACGAGGGGGCGGAACCCTTGGACGTGGAAGCTCCGGTCGTTCGGGTAGGAAAGACGGAGGCGGCAGTTTGTCTTCCGTTGCGTCAGTCGGGACGTTACGCGGTCTTGTGCTCTTATTTGCAGGATCTCCGGTTCCCTGAGGGCACGACGGAAAAGGTCGCCCGATGGGTGAGGCGAAACGTTCTGAACTTCTTCTTACAGGACGGTCAGTTATGGCGGCGGAGCGGTTCCGTGCCTCTTGTTGTTGCGACTTCTAGGGCCAACCAGGAGGTGATTCTAGGAAGTCTGCACGACGACCTTGGTCATCGGGGTGAGGTCGAGACGCGGAGGAGGGTGAAAGCAAGGTTTTGGTGGCCGGGGGTCGTTTGCGCGGTGCGCGACTGGGTGAAGTCGTGCGAGGCCTGCCAACGGCAAAGCTCGAGGCTGCCCAAGGAGGTCGGCCGCCCCACGGGCGAGGACGCGCTGTTCGGGCGCGTTTCGCTGGACGTGGTCCACATCAAGGCGGGTAAGTTTGCGTATTTGCTGGTTGCGCGCGACGATCTGTCTGGGTGGGTGGAAGCGAGGCCCCTAGCAAAGCTATCTGCGGAAAAGGTGGCTCAGTTTCTAGAAGAAGACTGGTTCGCGCGCTACGGGTCGCTTCGCTTGGTCACCGTCGACGGAGGGGCGGAGTTTCGGGGACGCCTGATGACGCTGGTGCAGAGTTGTGGAGCGAAATTCGGCCGCGTGACGGAATACTACCCGGAGGGCGCGGGGATGATCGAGCGGGGGCATCAACCAATCAAGGATGCCCTGGTGAAAATGTGTGGCGAGGACGGCAAAAGGTGGCAGGTGGCACTCCCCGCGGTCCTTTTCGCCAATCGGATCTCCATGAAGCGCTGGACGGGGTATTTGCCTTACGAGTTACTCTACGGGCAGCGGCCCGTGCTTCCCGTGGACATCGAGCTGAACACGTTTTTGGGCGTGGATTGGTGGAAGGTTAAGACGTCCGCGGATCTGATTGAGGCGCGGGCTGAACAGCTCCTTAGGCGTGAGGAGACCTTGGGAAAGGCCGCGGAGCGGTTGAAGAAAACCCGGACGGCGTCAGTCCGCTATTGGGACAAGCGCTGTTCCCATTGGCTCCGGGATCCGCTGCGGAAGGGGGACCTGGTCCTGCTGTATAATCGGAGTCTGGAATTCCAGTGGGGCCGGCTTTTCGCCAACTGGTGGAACGGGCCGTACCGCGTGGCCTCTAAGTTCTTGGGCGGCAGCTACGGGCTTGAGGAATTGGACGGGACGCCGCTTAAGTGGAAGGCCGCGGCTTCGCACGTGAAACGCTTCTTCGCGCGCGGTTCCACTTCCTTCAACGAGACGGCGAGCAATGATTTGGGGCTCGGGGGCGAGGCGGTCCCAGAGTCGGACGACGGCGCGGATCATTCGGACAGCGAAGTAGCGGCACGCGACGCGCGACCCCGGAGAAGTAGGAGGTTGCAGACGGCTGGGGACAGCCGTCAAGCTGGGGGGGGGCGCTAGGTGGTTAAAGCTTGATTTGGTGAGGGGGTGTTCTAGCCGGTTCACAGCCGGGACAACTAGACACCCCAGAATGTTCGTTTCCTTATGTTTTGGTTTGGGCTTGGCTTTGGATTGGTACTGGCTATGGTTTATTTATTGCAGGTACGCGGGCGCGGCGTGGCGTCGGGCCCGCAAACGCGAGGACGAGCCCCGCGCACGGATGGCGGGACAAAGAGCTCTGCAAAAAAAAAAAAAAAAAAATATATGAATGAAATAATAAATATAGGATATTTTCTTTCTCTTCTTTGGATTTGGGCTGTTTTCTTTCCTTTTTTGTCTGTTTCTCTCCTGTTTCTTTCTTCAACGGACGGGCGCGACGGTCAGGGATGGTATGGACGCGGATTAAAGCTTAGCTTGGTAAGGGGGTGCTCTAGCCTGTTCACAGCCGGAACGACTAGACACCCCAGAATGTTCGTTCCCATCGCTTCTGCCTTATACTCCCGGTTGTGAGCGCGCGCTGTCGGCGCGGTGTTTGTTTTGTTTTGTAGTACGGGTACGGGGAACTGTGTGGCAGTCCGTCTGGGGCGGTCCAGGTACCTCTTTTCTTGGAATAACTGGTCACTTACAGTTTCTCACAGAGGGAGCGCGCGGACGTGGATCTCAACCTCAACCTCACTCACACTCACTTCTCACGCGGACGCGGATCTTGGCACTCACACTCACTTTCCACCCGGACGCGCGGACACGGCCCTTTCTTTTCCTCGCGCAGCAATATGTATTTCTCCAAAGAACGCGGTACAACAATAGGACAAGAAAGTAGGCGGGAAAGGAGAGAAGGAAGGGGGTGGGAGCGCCTAAGCCATTCGCATCATTTCCTCCATGTCCGCCCTCAATGATGCCAGAAGGGCCCGGTAAGACGCCAAGAACTCGCGCCGGGATTCGGAGGATTGGGCTCCGGGGGTCGCCAGGAAGTTGCGGAGCATTGCGGTCGACCATTCCGCGAAAGCCTTGAAGCCAGCCGCCGGGAGTGCCATCACAACCGGGATCTCCGGGATCTTGGGGGAGTTTGGGGAAGGCGGTGCCGGTGCTGGGACGGGGCTTGATCCGAGCGAGCAAGGAGGTGATGAGGGGGTCCCCGGGGCATTGCGCGGAGGGCTCGGTCCATCTGGGGGCGATGACGCAACGATGATCGGGGACGGCGGAGGAGGGACCTCGGGGGTAGTAGGCCTCCCATCCGAGACCGCTGGTGACGCGGGCGGCGGTGGAGTACCTTGTGGAGCCGGGGCGGAAGGAGCCGGTGTAGGTGCCGGAGGGGGAACCGGGGCTGCAGCAGCGCGACGCCGGAGAATCTCATCGAGTCGCGGGTCCCTCGCGCCTTCCCTCATCCGAACGTGGTCCGACCAGAATCGTACGGCCCTCCGATAGTCGTCAACGGACAAGAAATCCTCCTTCCGCAGCGGTCCCGCGCGGCGAAAGGGGGAAGCCAAGTCGCGACCCTTGCTCGGCAGAGGGCGGCGGGAAGGGGAGCCCGGCGGAGTCCACGAGTCCTCCGAGATGGTGTCATTGTCTGAAACCACGAACGGGTCGGGACGAGCCCTTTTGCGCGGCCTGGGGCAGGAGCCGAAGTTGGGGGGGGCTCGGGGCATGCCATCGCTAAGCAAGCAACGGCGATGGCCGCGACGGCAAGCGACACAGGCGCGTCGACCAGGAGCAATCAAGCACGCGTGCCCATTCCGGGCGCAGAATTTGCAGGGGAGCATGACGGCGATGAGCGTGGGAGGGGAGTTGGTGGAGTGTGAGAAGAGGAGTGGGTAGGGAGGAGCGGGGTGCAGGTAGTCGAGGTGGCAATGGGAAGGGACCTCTGGGGACAGAACTCAAGTTGGGGGGGATGTGGTGTCATTATATAGCCTCGGGTCGGGGACTGCGTCGCGGCCTGCGCATTCAGCATCTGGTAGGTTAGGCTCAGCAGTGGGGGTGCGCCGGTCCTCAGCAGTAGCCGCTGCGGGCTCAGCAGTGGGCGCGGCGGGATTGAGCACGCGACTGCGGGCCGGGCCTGACTAAGGGAGGCGGGCCGCAACCCGCTTGGATGTCCAACTCATGGATGGAGCTGGGCCGACCAGGTTCTCGGAACGGCTAGTCGGGGGAGGAAAAAGCGGGGCGACAGCGGGGCTATATGCGTGGGCAGCCGCGCGCAAGCGCGGGCCGGCCACGGGACGGGAAATCCACGACGGCGCGTCGGGTGGATGCGCGCAAGCGCGGCGAACTTTGGGTATCGCGCGGCGGAGGGCCGCGCCACAAAAAGACAAACCGGATGCGCGTAATGACAGGCAAGCTGGCGGGGATAGGGTATGGGTTGGGGGATGGGTCAGGGTTCTGGGTCTAGGGTTCCTTCTTCATGGTTTCCAGTCTGTCTTTGTGCTTGTACTTAGGTTAGGGTTGAGGGGGAGGGCTCCAGTACCTTTCCCCTTGACTCCGGGTTGTAGGGGGGGGGGATCTATCCATCCATCATTCTATATCTCTATCTCTCTCTCTCACTCTCTCTCTCGGAGAAAAGAAAAGGAAGCATTCTCGGTCTTACAGACGCTAGAACCATCGATCCCGTAACTAGGGACAACTTCGTGAGGGATAACCTCTAAAGTTTCCACAACGTTTTTCAAAAAATTGTTTTTTTTTTTTTTGGAAAATACTCTTGTATTATTATCTTGTTCACAATGCCAGAATTCAAAGTTCATGATTTGGGAAATACAGTTGAATTTCAGTTTCCCAAAAGGTGAAATCAATTTAATTCTCATTCCCAGCAGCAGTGAAATCCTTTTGACTTTCATTTTCAATAAAGGTGAAACCCACAAGAAATATTGTGTACAGCATTGTGAAAAATTAAATCAATCATTGTGATTTCTTGATGAATATTTTGATACTTACAGAGGACAACAGTGGCCACAAATAGTTACTTTATGTCACTGGTCAGCCAGAGACCCCAATTTGGCCCTGGTATGAAATAAAATTGAGTCTTGAAAGAAATTAAGCAAGATCATTTTAATTAAAGATCAAATTTTCCCCTATCACATGCCTACCTCAAATTGTGGTTCAAAATTTCATTTTTTGATTAATATTTTACAGAAATCAATATGATCTAGTGAGATCTTTTTAATAATTCAGAAGATTTTCAACCCACAATATTTTCTGTAATCAGACTACAAATTATCCTGAATGAAAACTAATGTTTTCTGCAATAATATATAAAATTATTCTCTAGATTTTTTTATAAAAATAATAATCAGCTGATTCCTCATCCTTCTATCCCCCCCTCTGTGAGTGAGTGCTCTCCCAAGACCATTTTTTCATACTTAAACCCCAAAGTTCTACTGTTGTATATCTAACAAGATTTTCCTCTATTTCCACAGGGAATAAAGTAAAATCTCAAATAATGGCGATGAATAAATACCATTCTTAAAAATTAGTGCATTCCAATTAACAATGTTTATCTCCAAGAAAAAAGGAAAATTTAATTTGAAACAAATTTATCACCTTTTATCCGCCATCAAGCTTGTTACTTTTCTTCCAATAAAACAATTTGGACTTCAAGCCTAGGTTCCCAGAAAGACCAATTCAAGACAGATTGATCCAAAAAATATTATTAATCACCCTCAAGTACTTAAATTGAATTTTTCTTATCCTTTGCATTTCAAAATTTTAACAATAGTTCTGCTTACAATCAGATTTGAATCATCAGATCTGGGATTATCCCATTACCCTGTTACTTACCACTACACCATCATTAAATTTAAAATTTGATTGAAAATTCCTGTGAAAATTTTACAGAAATTTGTAAAGGTATTGAATCAATTTTAAATAATTAATAAATATCAACTTTTCAAATTGTAAAACTTTTTATGTACATTAATCCTTTGATTAAGGAAGAATTCAATAGGGATTTAAATTTTGTATCAAGAAGTAAAATTTGTCTTCATTTCAGTATGCTATCCTTTTTTTCTGCTTACTCAGTTAGATAATTTAGAAGGGTGATGATAAATTCACAACTCCCAGTCGTGTAGGGCCTCAAAAACCCAAATCAACGCGTGGGGGCCAATACATGCGTGAAATGGGTTGTTCCAAACACATTTTTTTTTTTTATCTATCTATCTATCTATTTTTTATTTATTTATGTATTTAATTAATTAAGTAATTAATTAATTGATTATTTATTTATTCATTAATTATTTATTCATTAATTGATTGATTCACTTATTAATTGATTATTTAATTAATTCATTTAAAAATTAATTAATTAATTTACTTATTTTCACCAAAAAATCAACATACTTTGATTTTTTGGTTGATTTACATTTTTTTTGAATTTTTATTCAATTTATTTTACTTTTTTATTTTTTTATGCCTCACAACACTTGTAGTTGTGTGGCACGCTACATGACTACATTTGAGTTGTGTGCAGCCCCACACAACTCAAATGTAGTCGTGTAGGGTGCCACACGTTACCAAATCATTTTGCGGGGGCTACAGAACTACAGTCAAGTTTTGTAGAGGCCACAAAAATCAATTTTAGTCGTGTAGCGTGCCACACGGCCCATTTGAGTCGTGTAAATGACTCAAATGAGTTGTGAATTTATCATCACCCTTTTATAAAATATGCCACAGACAGAGAAGATGATGACAAGGAGTGAAAAATTTTTAAATGTAACTAATCATTGCTTGTTATTTTTCTGTCACAATCACCCTGGGATCCTGTTTTTCTAATTTTTCCTGAAGTTGAGTGAGGGCCCATTCATATTTATTTTGTTTTTATTGCTATGAAAAACTGAAAAAAATTGAAAAATAATTGAAACATTGTTTACCCCAATAATATGAAGAAAGGGCATAACAAACTTGTTTTTTTTATATGTGCAGTCCATCATGAGAAGATTAGCTAATTGTTTTTGAGGTTTGATGAAATTTGGGTGAGAATTAAATGCAGGAGTGACCTGTACATCCATATTTTTAATTTAGTAGAAAAAAAGAATAATTTCAGAGTTCTGTTACGAGGGTTTCAATGGGAGATTTTTCATCAAGATACTTTTTCTTGAATTCAAGATCTGTTATTGTAAATAATATTGAGATTGATATCAACAAGAAAAAAGGAGTATTTTTTAAGAGAATTCAAAATTTTTAGGTGGGAACACCAGCTATTTTTGAAATTTAAAAGAGTCTACTGTTCCTTCCCTTGAATTATTCTGTGGATTTGATGAGTTGAAGGATTATTGGAAGGTGGATTTTTGTGGTCTGTAAATTCAAATTTAAACTTCCAGAGACCCAAACTTTTTGGAAAAATTGCAAGATAATCTCAAAGGAAAATTGTTCAATCTTGTTTTTTCCAGCCTCTCAGTATCTTTTCTGGGTTTGAATTCCCAATATCTACCATACTGATATTTGTAGGTAATTTTATTGCAATTGAATCTTGGGTAGATATTGAATATCCAGCGGTCTTTGGCATGATTAGATGGCATCAAGTAGCTACCCCTGTTGATTATAAAATAGTTCAGGAGGAGGTTCCAGAGGGGTAAAATTAAGAATTTGAGTAGATGAGGAAGGAGAAAGAGGATTTTAATCACTAATTTTATTAGATGAGGTAATGGAGAGTGGGCCTGGTAAAACAGTTCTGAAAATTGGGTGAATTTATTCTTGAGTGATTGTGAAAAGAGACTTGGTTTTAGAAAAATGAAGTGAAGACAGGAGTTGATAGTTCAGAAAGACATTCAGAAGAAATTGAGTGAAAAATATTTTGAAAAGACTGGATATAAGATGGAAAAGAGTTCTTGGAAGTATTTCTGGTGGTTTATTGATTAACTGAAGATCTGAGGTGAAAAATTGAAAAATATCCAAAAATCATGGTGAAGAGATAAATCCTTGAAGTTTTTATGGAAGATTTGAATTGAGGAGGATTGATTTGGTAGCTTTGGAGTTTTGGGGGTTTTTTTATTGAGGTTTGGTGATGGATGATGAGTGGTGTCTGGTGTGGTGTGGTGTGGTGTGGTGTGGTGTGGTGTGGTGTGGTGTGGTGTGGTGTGGTGTGGTGTGGTGTGGTGTGGTGTGGTGTGGTGTGGTGTGGTGTGGTGTGGTGTGGTGTGGTGTGGTGTGGTGTGGTGTGGTGTGGTGTGGTGTGGTGTGGTGTGGTGTGGTGTGGTGTGGTGTGGTGTGGTGTGGTGTGGTGTGGTGTGGTGTGGTGTGGTGTGGTGTGGTGTGGTGTGGTGTGGTGTGGTGTGGTGTGGTGTGGTGTGGTGTGGTGTGGTGTGGTGTGGTGTGGTGTGTTGTGGTGTGTTGTGTTGTGGTGTGGTATGGTGTGGTGTGGTGTGGTGTGGTGTGGTGTGGTGTGGTGTGGTGTGGTGTGGTGTGGTGTGGTGTGTTGTGTTGTGGTGTGGTGTGGTGTGGTGTGGTTTGGTGTGGTTTGGTGTGTTTTGGTGTGGTTTGGTGTGTTTTGGTGTGGTTTGGTGTGGTGTGGTGTGGCCTGGTTTGGTGTGGTGTGGTGTTGTGTTGTGTGGTGTTGTGTTGTGTGGTGTGGTGTGGTAGTGGTGTGGTGGGGGGTGATGAGTGGGTGGAAGAGGTTAAGTTGGTGGCTCATATAGTAATTAAAGAGCTCCAAGATGGGTGGAGGTCCCTGGAAAAAAAATCAAATCCATATTGAATTTACACATTTCAAGGGGATCAACAAAGGCAGCCCCAACCCAAAAGGGGTTAATTGTGATCCTTTTTTGGTTTGATTTTTGAGACACAAATAGTGCCTCAAAAATTACCAAAAAATTATTTTTCAAATCCTTCACAGGCTCTATTTAGACCTGCAGCTTTGAATACTTAAAAAAATAATTCAATTTTTCAAGAACATGAAATAAAAAAAGGACAAATAAAAACATACCACCCCTTTTCTTTTGAATTACTTTCATTGTGGTATATATGTTGAGGGGTATAAAATGTGACAATCATTCACAATTATTGTTAGTTTCATCTTTTGAAAATTTTTGAAATTTCTTTCAAAAGAAAAAATGGAGAGAACCCTTGATGCAAGATTTGAAAAAAACCTATTGAAAAAGATGTGTTATTTTCAACTGTTTTTTCCTTGGACTGAATTTTTGGAGGCCAACAGTAGATCCAAAAAATCCCAAATGAATATTAAAAAGCTCTTGGATTGGTTTTTGAATTTTTTGAGAACTTGAATCACCAAAAAAAGTAATTCAAAATCCAAAGAAAAGGATCCAAAAGTTCAATGAGAAATTGGTTTTTCTTATATTTCTTTATTTTTTGAATGAATTTCTTAAGTGGTTTTAATGCTTCCAAAAAATACAAAAAAAAATCAGTAATCCCTTTTATTATTTTTTTAAATTTTTTAGAGCTCAAATCACCAAAAAAAATTGATTCAAAAGGCAAAGAAAAGGATCTAAAAATGCAATGAGAAATTTGGCTTTTTTGATTTGTTTGATTTTTTGAATGAATTTTTCAAGGTGTAAGAATACATCAAAAAAATTACTAAATAATATTATAATTTTTTTTTCAAATTTCTGACAGTGTAAATCACCAAAAAATTTGAATTAAAAACGCAAGGAAAAGAATCCTAAAATGCAATGAGAAGTTTGGTTTCTTTGATTATTTTCATTTTTTGAGTGAATTTTTGAAGCTGTTATTGGGCTTCCACAATTACCAATGATTTTATTTTATTTTTTGGAATGCACAGCTACAGGGCTGAGGCTTCAAATTTCCAAAAGAATTATTTCTTCAAAATGTAGAGATAACTGAGCTGGACTCCAGGGGGGCTAATCCAAATCAGCAACCCTCAATTGCACTCCAGGGTGACTCCTTCACTTCAATTCATCAGTCACCTCAGTTCTTTTTGGGTGTATTGATTTTATGATCACTCATTTATCCCCCTTCATTTTATCCTCAGATTCCCTTTGCAATTCTCCATTCTCCAATCTAATCATTATTCTCCTCACCAATCTTCATTGATTTTCAGCATTTCATAAATCTTCAATACCCCAATACCTCCACTCTACAAAATTTTCTCAATCCTCCCATATTGTGTCCATCTACTTCATCTCAATTGTCTTCAACCCCATATTTTCTTCATCTTGATAAAGTTTCTCAATGATTCTCAATCTCCCAATCTACCAACCCTTCAAAATTGGCTTTTCTCTAAAGATCAATCAGTTATCTTCTAAAAATTTCTGGTTGTGAGATGTACTATTCTTTCATATTGTATAAATTTAATCATTTTTCCAATTTATCTATTTTATTATATTTTCCATTCCCTTCTTTCAGATTTCTTTCATTTTAATTCTTCATAAATTAGTCTAAATCTTCATCAAATAAAGTAAAAAATTTACTTTTCTTTTCTTTCCTTTGTCTCTATTTTGTGATTTGTGTCCATATAATGGTATTATTTCCATTCTGCTGTTCTTTTTTGAAATAAATTGTAGTTTTTGATCCTTCAGAAAAATCAAAAGAAAAACTTCTTCATCTATGTGGGAGGTATGTTTCACAGACATAGAGCCTCCATGATTTAAAGGTTTGCACCTGTGATAAAATTAATGCTGTAAAAAATAAAACATAAAAAATAAACCTCAAAATCCAGAGAAGGAAAGGACAAAAAAAATCTGGTGGAAATTCAATAACAAATACCAAATTTTTCAGGGAAGACATTTGTGGCAGGGTTAGGTGTTTGGGGAGTCATGAGTGGGGCCAGAGGAGGAGGAAAATCAGGGAGCAGAGAAGGGATTGGAGAACAAGGGTGAATGGGAGAGGTGGTTTGAAAAGGGATGGATTGGGGAGGCAAAGAAAGACTAGGAGGGCCCCATTGAAGAAGTTTGACCAAGTTATGACCACCCCATCCACAATTATCCTTGGCATAGGAAAGCAAATCTGGATAGTCCTCTCTACAAGGCAGAGGCAACATGATATTTTTTCCCAAATAATTTTGTCAACTATTCTGCACAGAAATTAAAAGGGGGGGGTTCAAAATTCCAAATGAATGTCCTAATTTTTCAGGACAACTGATTTTTTCATTGTTTTGTGGCAAACCAGTTTGTGGAAACCTTGGATCAATGTGGAAGGACAAGAGGGGGGCAGTATTTGGAAAGCTTGCAGAGGAGCCAACCAATAAGGAGTGGCAGTAAGCCTGTCTGAACCTGTGATAAAATTAATGCTTTAAAAAATAAAACATAAAAAATAAACCTCAAAATCCAGAGAAGGAAAGGACAACAAAAATCTGGTTGAAATTCAATAAAAAATACCAAATTTTTCAGGGAAAATTTTTTTGGCAGGGTTAGGTGTTTTGGGAGTCATGATGTCACAACTTCCCCTGGCGTGCACAGGGCTGAAGGCATGGGAACTATTGCTCACAGAACTCAGGATAGAGATAAAGAGATAGATTGAATGTGATGATGAGATGTAGATTAAGGACAATGAGAAGACAAAGAATCCAGGAGTAAGCTCTGAAGGATGTAGTTAAGGGGATCCTGTAAGAGTAACACCAGAGGGGTAGCTGAGATGAGTAGGGTAGGCTGGTTGGATTTCTTCTGCTAAGATGACACCTATTGGATGAGGGACTAACCAATAATAAGTAGTATACTAATTCCTTGGGGGAAGTAGTCCAGGAGGAGAAGAGAGGCCAGTATATGAGAGAGCTGAGAGGAGGCCTTGAGGAGGGATGACTGGTGCTGGGCTGGGATGCCCCATGGCATTAAATTTGACCAATTGGGCTGGAGACTGTGGCTTGACAGATTGCGTAATGGGCCTGTCCAGGAAGGGCATGTAAAGAACTGGAGTATGGGTTGTCCAGCTGGGAGTATGTACTATGAGTTTACTGTATGTACTTCTCATACCAGATAGAGTTGAGAGAGAGATGAGGATGCACCAAGACATAGAGAGATGGAGGGTATGCCTGGGAGATTACCTAAGGAATGCAGGGTATGCAGGAGGATGCTTCAGGATGTACAGCATGTGGATCCAGGGTTGGAAGGTAGATTGTACTGGACTTTGAATGGCTGAGGGTTGAGTATGGCTGAGGAGACTGAGTCAAGTGGTGGTTATGATAGTAACCCCCCAGAAGAGGAAGGTGTAGCTCCTGATACCCATAAGAAGAGGTGAAAGTAGATTTAGATCTTCACCATGACTGAATTGTCTTTCCCTTCACCATATCTGTTACCATCACCACCTGAAAGCTGTCAATCATTTTCTTCCTACAACAGATCATCCACCCCCTCATTCATTATGGAATTTACCAATGGCTATCACCCTGTCAACCAGTATTTTCCCCCCTGTTCCAGGTGTGTAGAGACTGACAAGCTTTGCATCACCAGCATCACTCCCAATTCAGGGAAGTGCAAGTACTGTCAAAGATACAAGAGGCCATGTTCTGGACCCCACAACACCGGAAGGAAGGTACTTGGACCCATCATCTGGGTGAGAGACAAAAGTTGTCCCACATTCAAAGTGAACAAAGCACCTGATGACTCAAGCGTATCCATAGGAGTGGACAGTAGGGTAGGGCCATTGGAGGGTGAGTGTTCAGAGCCTTTTGGTTGATGGCGGCTTGTCCTGAATCCAATTTGTGGTTCTTCTGGTTCCAGTGGAGGCGCTGAAGAAGAAGATGAAGAGGTTGGAGAAGCGCAGGCTGGATTTGAGGAGAAAAGGGAAGTTGGCCTTGAATGGTATGTCAAAGAAGGAGGCGGCAGGTTCAAAAGCAATGGAAATCTGTTGGGGGACCCCCTACTTGTCTTTGATCAGTTTGATTGTGGAATCCAAGGGCGTAAGAGGTCCTTCAAACGTTCATCAAAGCCAAATCAAACCGGTCAAAGCCAATCAAACCTCCATTGAAGCGGTTGAAGAAAGTTGAAGTGCCGTTGAACCAGTTGAAGTTTGACAAGGTTGAATCTAATTTGTCAAAGTTTGAACCTGTTGAAGTTTGACGCAGCTTGTGAAGGATTGAGAGACTAAATGGAATATAAATTTCAGTTGTTGAGTAATGACCTCCGAAAATAGTAATGAACACAGGCTCATGATAGATCACCTAAATAGAACCAGACAGACTCTGGTACAGAGAGCTTGAGGAAAAGGAAGAGAAAAGAAGATGGAACAGAAATAGCAGCAGTGACAGATGAATGTGGCCAACGTAGATTAAGCGTAGCGGTGATTCTTATGAGTGAAAAATCCAGATTAGTTTGAAGATGATCTAGTTGTTGGTTGAGTTGGCTATGGTACTTACCTGACTCAGAGGCCTGGGGTCAGAGGTGCAATCTTGTGGTTGCACAAGGAAAAAACTTCCCCAGGATTGGAGCCAGGAGGACTGCTTGATAGTCGAGTGGTTTTGGATTTGCAGTAATTGCAGCGGGTCGTGGGACTGGAGTGAGGAGTCACAAGTAAGGTCGCGAGTAAGGTGAGGAGTCACGGACACAAATAGTGGAGGCAGCGGCAAGAATAAAGGCTGGAATAAAATAAGATAAAAGACAAGAGGGCAAGGAAAAGAAATAGTAAAAGGAATAGTATGGAAATGGTTTGAACATATAGCCATAGCTGGAAGATACAGATCATGGAGCTTCTTCATCCTCCCTTGTTCAAATCATGATCCAATATTGAGACTTGTGAGCGCATGCTGCAGCGCAATCCACGCTACTGGTTTAGTCAGGAAGTTGGCTAAGTTCTTCTTCAACGCCACTTTCTGGAGCTTGATCTCATTTTTAGCAATCTTGCTCCTAACAAAGTGAAAACGTAGCTCCATGTGCTTTGGGTGGAAGCTGGAGTGATTAGCTTGGTTTAGAGCCAATTTAATGGCGCCTTTGTTGTCTTCAAAGACAGTGGCCGGTTTAGTGGCTTCTTCGGGACAGATGTCTTGAAGGAAGGATTTGAAACACCAAATCTCTTTCAGAGCGTCCGCCAGGGCCTTGTATTCACCTTTGGTTGTTGACAAGGATAATTTCGGCTGCTTTTTGCACTTCCAAGACACTACGCAGCCCAACCAATGGATCACGAGGCCTGAGATAGAGCGCCGCAAGCTTGGGCACATGGCCCAGTTGGCATCCACATAGGCAAACATGTCCGCTGGATGGTTGGCAGCTGAAGAGAAGATTAAAACTGTTGAGCTGGTGTGTTGCAGATAGTTGAGAACGTGGAGTGCCGCTTGATAGTGATGAAGATTTGACTTGACCAGAAACTGGGCCAGGTAGTTTACAGCAAAGGTGATGTTGGGACGCGTGCATATGCTAATGTGGTTGAGCTTGCCAATAATCTTTCTGTAGTTGGCACCAGAAAAGAGATATTCTTGATGGTCCTTGTCGCTGGAAGAGTAAAGCTTTGCATTTGGTTTAAATGCAGTGGAGAAGGTTTGATGAGTGGGAAGTGGGTACTGAGCGCATATGTGCTCAATGTAGGATTTCTGACAGATTTTGAACCCATTTTCTTGGTGAACCACGTTCATTCCAAGCAATAGTGATGCTGATCCTAGATCCTTGATCTTGAAGCGGGTGGCAATCAACTTGACAAAGTGGTTGGGATTGGCGCTGAAGATAGAAATATTGTCAACGTGTACATACAAGAATGTCCCATCACGCCAGAATACGTAGTGGTAGGCTTTGAATTTGTTGAAGCCAATTTCTCCCAGCCATTTGCAGAGAGTTTTGTACCAGGCAAGAGGAGCTTGTTTTAGACCGTATAGCGCCTTCTTTACATGAAGGACCTTACCATTGGAGACAGAAATGTTTGCAGGAGGGTGTATGTATAAGTCTTCTTGGAACGGAGCATTCAGAAAGGCAGCTTTCACATTGATTTGGCGGAATTGCAGTTTTCTTGAGGCGGCTAGAGCTATCAGTAGACGTAGCAAGGTTTTGTTGCCAGTGGGAGAAAAGGTGTTGGAAAAGTCCAAGCCATATCTTTGATTGAAACCCTGAACACATAGTCGCGCCTTGAACTCAATGATTCTGTTTTGATTGTCATGTTTTGTCCTGAAGACGCACACGCACATGAGGGGAAATTTTCCGGAAGGCAAAGCGGCTTCTTCCAGAAATCATAGCTGATCAAGTTGAGCTCTTCCATTTTCATGGATTTGATCCGTTCTGCTTGGTACTTAGATTTGAGCGCCTCTTGAAGGTTCTGAGGATCCACATAAGAATGATCCACAATAAGATACACAGCAGGCAGACCTACTTTTGAGTGAGGTCTGCAAGTTCCATCAATGATGTTGGAGGGGGTGATGGAGCCAAGTGAGGGAGATTTAGAGGTGGGAGCTGGGTCAGTGGAAGCAGGATCAGGGATAGTGATGGAGGTAGATGGAAGCGGCAAGGTATGATTAGGAATGATCATGGGAGGAGAGATAGAAGGAATTAAGTCAGAAGGATTGAGACAGTCAATTTTCTCCGTGGGAGATTTAACAAAAGGAAAGAGAGACTTGTCAAATGTGATGTTGGCAGAGAGGAAAATTTGAGAACATTCCATATCCAATAGACAAAATGACAAGAAGTCATTGGCGTACCCAAGCATGATAGCCTTTTTGCAGGTAGGTTGGAATTTGAAGGTTCTGTTGCCCTTTGGGATCAGGGCATAAGCAGCGCATCCAAAGACCTTAAGGCAGTCATAGTTGAACTTTTGATTGTGCCATATCTGGTAAGGGATTTTGTTGTCACAAGACTTCAAGGGTAGAACGTTCAAGAGATGAGTTGCAGTGTTGACGGCTTTGTCCCAGTACTTTGGCGGAAGGTTGCTCTGGTTCAGGAGGCATCTGGCCTTCTCCAGGATTAGCCAATTGTATCTTTCTGCTAGGCCGTTTTGTTGAGGAGTATACAATGGAGCAAAATTTTGGGTGATTCCCTTCTCTGCACAGTAAGTTTTGAGCTCAGTGGAAATGAATTCACCACTGTTTTCTGAGATGAATTTCTTGACAGCCTTTCCTGTTTGACGTTCAGCACGAGTGACATAGTCTTTGATTTCCAGGTAAGAGTCTCTCTTGAGCTTGAGCAGGGCAGTGGATCAATGGCCAGAGAACTGGTCAGTGAGAAAAAGAAAATAGTTGAGACCTGATTTTGAAGTGACTTGAATTGGACCTACTAAGTCAAGGTGAAAAACTTCCAAGGTATTGGTGACGGGCTTGAAGTGGTGAGAGAATTGGGTGGCAGTGCCTTTGCACGTTTGGCATACCTCCCAAGCCTTTGGAGTCAAGGAGCAGGGTAAATTGAGTGTTTTTAGGGCAGATGGACCTGAATGTCCCAGTCAAACATGCCACATGGTGTCTGGCTTGTTGAGTAGCAGCTTTGGTTGATGATTTTCTGAGAATCTGGTCCCGCAGAGCTCTGTAAGGTGATTGGAAGTGGAACCAATGAAAGAGAAATCATTGCACAAAACCTCAATCCCTGAAAATCCAACTTTGGTGATAACCGTCTTCTTTGCTTTCAATTGCATTAGAGAGTTGAGACATCAATTGATTTTAGGAATCAGCGACCCATTTTGCAATACAATGACAGCACCCAGATGATTAATCAATTTGGTGGAGCCAACGTGAGTAGCAGTGAGATAGTTGTTAGGAGATCCTGTTCCAACATCTATCCTAGTAGGAGTGGCACTGAACAGATAGTTTGGGTTGTTGACAATGTGATGACTGGCACCAGAGTCCAGAAAAGGTAGCTGCAAAAGATTGGGTCTAGGAGTGAGATAGATTTGCAAGTTTAAATGCAGTTCAGCAGGGGTGTCAGCCGTTTCAACAGAGGTATGAAGGTTGGCATTTGCCCGTTTGTTCCAGTCGGGTCCAAGATGAGGGTGGAGGAACCAACACTTGTCCTCCAAGTGATTAGAGAGGGGATTGTGATGGTTCTTAGCGCAAGGATGCTTAGTCTTCTTCTTCTGCGTGGACTTGAGAAGGGATGTGGATGGATTCAGATCCAGTGTAACTTCATTGGTCAAAGTGCGGGATGATTCCAGATGAGTGATTTATCAAAGTTTGTTGAGAACTCCAGTGGGATTTTGCAGGAGATTGTCTTTAAGGATAATAGTGTTGACCATTTGATAGAAGGAGCTGGGAAGTTTGGCTAAGATTGTATAGCTCAAGATGTCAGCAGGTACTTCTAGGCGGACAAACAACAATTCATTCATCAGCTTCTGGCACTCTTTGATGTACAATTTGAGATTTCCTTTGTATTGGGATTGAATGAAGTTGAGCCATATCCTGCCACAATTATTGGAGGACTGAGACGCATACCTTGAGAGGATGGCATTCCAAATTTTGTGTGGGTCCCCATTGTTATCTGAGTTCACCGCCCCATCAAAGGCAGAATCGCCTAGATGTTGTATGATGATTTCTGCGGCTTCAAACAGCTTCTTTTGTTGAGTTGGTGAGAGGGGACTTGGAGGAACATCCACTACCAATTTGAGAAGACCATTCCTTCTGAGATAGCTTTTTATTTGGAGGAACCAGGAAGGAAAATTTGAATTGTTTAGGAGCAGGATGTTCAGTTTTGATTGAGCGTTGTCCTTGGTCTCTGACATGGTTGTTTGTCTGGTTCTAAAGGAGCCACTACTGGGACTGTAAATCTGAAGGATCAAGAGACCAAATAGAATCTAAATTTCAGTTGTTGAGTAATGACCTCAGAAAATAGTAATGAACACAAGATCATGATAGATCACCTAAATAGAACCAGACAGACTCTGGTACAGAGAGCTTGAGGAAAAGGAAGAGAAAAGAAGATGGAACGGAAATAGCGGCAGTGACGGATGAATGTGGCCAACGTAGATTGAGCGTAGCAGTGATTCTTATGAGTGAAAAACCAGATTAGTTTGAAGATGATCTGGTTGTTGGTTGAGTTGGCTATGATACTTACCTGACTCAGAGTCCTGGGGTCAGAGGTGCAATCTTGTGGTTGCACCAGGAAAAACCTTCCCCAGGATCCAAGCCATGAGGACTGCTTTATAGTCAAGCAGTTTTGGATTTGGATTACTTGAAGCGGGTTGAAGGAATGGAGTGAGGAGTCACAAGTAAGGTTGAGAGTAAGGTGAGGAGTCACGGACACAAATAGTGGAGGCAGCTGCAAGAATAAATGCTGGAATAAAATAAGATAAAAGACAAGAGGGCAAGGAAAAGAAATAGTAAAAGGAATATTATGGAAATGGTTTGAACATATAGCCATAGCTGGAAGATACAGATCATGGAGCTTCTTAAGCTTGGTCAAAGAGGTCAAACCCCATTGAAGGAATGTCAAAGCAGTGGTGGTCCATTCAAAGCATGGTCAAAGTAGCAGGGAAGGAGTAAAAGAGGTCTCAAAGCGTCAAAAGGAAGTCAAAGTTGAAAGTTCCAAAGTTGTTCAAATTGCCAAGAAGCTGCCCATCAAAGCCACCTCTGCCTCTGTCAAATTAAAACCCGTCAAAGTCAAAGAGGGAGCTGTAGTGGGAAGACAGGAGGATGGAGCTGAAGAAGAAGATTAAGATGCTCCTGGAGAGCCTGATGATGAGGAGGGGAATGAAGAAGAAGAAGAAGAAGAAGAGGAAGGGGAAGAAGAAGACATTGAAACAGAAGAAGAAGGAGTGGAGAAAGATAAAGGAAAGGGTAAGGAAGTGATAGAACTGGAAGATCATTTCCCTGGACCTCAGTCTGTTGGAGAGTTGGTTTGAAGATTGTTGGCTGAGGATGGAGTCAAAGGTGAATATAGAAAGGTGACCCAGGGGGACATTTATTTCTATGCTTTCTCTGGAGGAAAGGTGGTTGGGCCAATGGATGCTATTGAAGATGATCCGGTTGGAGACTTGAAGGAGATTGAAAGGCGTCTTCAAAGATTTTCCAAGGATTCCAGAAGTAATGCTATTTTTGGATGGAGTTTAAATAATGGGAAGAATTAAAGAAGAAGAAAGAAAAGAAGGAGGCAAAGAAGTAAGTATTGGCATAGCTGGAAGACTTTTTATCTTTTTCTGGGGTCACTTATGAGTTGAAAGCTACTGCTAAGGATAGAGAGGAATATGAAAGTAGGAAGATAAATTTGGCTAGTGTTTGGGTAGCTAAGATTCCTGATTTGATTGATAAGATTTAGAAGGAGTGGTAGATGGAAATGTGTTTTGTTTTCTCTTTTTTTTTTTTTTTTGAGAGGGATGGAGAAAATTTGAAGGATTATGAAGGAAAGAGATTGATTTGAGGAAAGGATTTTGGTTATGAGGGTTTGGGTTTGGAAGGATAAAGGGAGTGGAAGTCATGGAGTAGGGCTGAAAAGTTGGTGAGGTTGGACACTGGTTCCCATGAAGTTCTTTCAGAGTCTTCTAAAAAACCATTCCATTTGACTAAGTACAGGAGTTTGCCATGTCTGATCCTGGAGTCCAGGATTTGAGAAACTTCCCATTCTTCTTGGCCATTGATTCCCATTGTTTCTGGAGGTGGTTGGTGGCTAGGAGAATTTTGGTCTGAGGAGTAGGTTTTGAGAAGTGAAACATGGAAAACAGGGTGGATTGAGGACCATTGATCAGGGAGTTGGAGTTTGAAAGCATGAGATCCTATTTTTTCAGTAATGAGAAAAGGACCTAGCCAACACCCAGAGAGCTTCTTGGACGGTCTGTTAGTCTTGATATTCTTTGAAGATAGCCAAACTTTATTCCCAGGAGTAATACCTTTAGGAATATCTTTTCTATTAAGGTCAGCATAATATTTATACTTATCCATAGACTCTTTTAATTCTTTCTTTGGTTGAACCTGGTTCTTCTGAATTTGATCCAATTAGTGAATAGCAGGTTGGTTTTCCAACACATGCAGGAAGTCAAAGCTAGGTTGCCTTCCATAAAGGGTGAAGAAAGGTGATTGTTGGGTATAAGAGTGAAAACTGTTGTTTTAAGAGAATTCTGCCAAGGGGATCCAAGTATCCTAGTTTTACTGGTGATAGCTGATGTACATTCAAAGATATTGTTCTAGTACTTGATTGAATCTTTCAGTTTGACCATCTTTTTCTGGGTTTTAATCTGTGGAGAGATTCCTTTGGATCTGTAATTTTTCACAAAGTGTTTCCAGAAAGAAGAGATGAATAAGGAGCCTTGGTCACTTATGATGTCAGCAGGTAGGCCATGCTTAGAGAAGACATGACTGATGAAAAGGTTAGCAAGTTCTGCTGCAGTCAGTGTAATGGTTGTTTTAATGAAGAGGGCCATCTTAGAGAAACCATCAACAACAACAAGGATAGAATCAAATACATTGGAGAGGGGGAGTTGAGAAATGAAGTCTATAGAGAGTGAAGTCCAAGGGCCATCAGGAACTGGAAGGGGTTTGAGCAGTCCTTGTTTATTTTCATGCCTTTCCTTGTTCCTGTTGCAAAAGTAGCAGGCTGAAACATAGTTCTTAACATCTTTTGACATTCCATTCCAGGAGAAAGATCTCTTGATGAGATTGAGAGTCTTCTGTTGGCCAGGGTGACCTGCAAGAGGGGAATCATGTCTTTGATAGATTATTCTTTGTTTGAGATGGTTAGCTTGGCCAGGTATGACCACTTTACCATGGAACAGGATTAATCCACTAAAGGGGTCTAAAGAATAATCAGCTACTCTCTCATTCTTGTTCAATATTTTAATGATGCCTTGGAATAACTTGTCAGCTTATTGACCAGAGGTCAATTCACTCAGTTGATTTTCAAGTTTATCAGCAGAAAGAAAAAAGAGTTTGAAAGTTTCAACTTCATTTTGTTTCAGAAGCTGTTGAAAATTTCCAGGATTCTTTTCAGAATATGGCATTCCCCCGCTGGATACACTTTTTCCCAACGTGACAGGATATCTGGGATGGTTGAAAATTTTCCAGGCCTGTAAGTGATCAAAAAATTGAATTCAGAGAGGAACTGTGCCCAACAAGCCTGTCTTCTAGTGAGGACCTTGGAAGACATAAAATACTTCAAAGAGGAATGATCAGTTAGAACTTCAAAAGGTTCAGTAACACTCAAGAGGTAGGAGTACCATTTCTGGAGAGCAAAAAAAATATCCAGGAGTTCTTTTTCATGGATCTCATAGTTGAGTTAAGCACTGGAAATTTTTCTGATGTCAAAGGAACTAGGGTGTGTAGTGTTATCAGCAGTGATCTGGTGCAGGACAGCACCCAGAGCATAGTCACTGGCTTTGGTTTCAACATATTTTCTCAGGAGGTGAGCAAAATGGCAAAGGATTGGGGCATGGGTGAAAGCTTGCTTCATGTTTTTGAATTGTTTCAAGGCTTCAGGAGTGAGGGTGAAAGTAAAGCTGTTTCCAGCAATAGAGGTGAGGTGGGAGACCTGTTTGGAGTAGTTCCTTATAAACCTGTGGTAGAATTTAGCAAACCCAAGGAAAGACTGCAAGGCCTTTCTGTTTTCAGGAAGGGGTCAGGCAAGGATGGTCTTGAATTTGTTGTTGTCCGTGAAGATGCCATCCCCTGAGATCACATAGCCAAGGTAGTCCATAGAAGGTGCATGGAAGTTGCATTTGGAGGCCTTTGAATATAGCTCATGCTTTCTGAGACTGGCCAGAACTTCACACACATGAGGAATGTGTTCCTGTAAAGTTTTGGAAAAAATAAGGATATGGTCAAGGTAAACCACCACATAAACTGTGAGGAGATCAGCAAGGATTTCATTGAAAAGGTTTAGAAAAGAAGCTGGAGAATTTGTCAGTACAAAGGGAATTACCAGATATTCATAGCTCCCAAACTGAGATCTGAATGCTGTTAAGTGTTCATCTCCTTCCTCGATGCACAGTAAGTTGTAGGCACCTCTGAGGTCAACTTTGGTGAATATGAAAGAACCTGAAAATACAGTCAGTAAGAAAGTAATTGGAGGAAGTGGGTAATGGTTCTTCCTGGTGACAGCGTTAAGCTTGCAATATTCAACACACAACCACAAACTCCCATCCTTCTTTTTGACAAAGAGGAAAGGTGCTCCAGTGCTTGAAGTTCTGGAATGGATGAAAACTTTCTCTACATTCTCTGCTATGTAGGCTTTAAGGGTTGACTTTTCACTTTGAGATAGCAAATTGATGGGTCCAACTGGAGGTAGTGGTCCTTTCAATTTGATATGGTGGTTGTAAGTGCGGTGAGGAGGGAGTTGATCTTCCTTAACCTTAGAGAAAACATCTAGGAAAGAATGGTAATCAGCAGGAACTTTTTTCAACACAGTTTCTATTTCTTCAGGGTCTTTTTCAATGTCAAACTTGTCCCAGTCAGCTGAAATATTCTTATGGGGAGTAACAGAAATATTAGAAGGAGTAAAAAATTGCATGATATGCAAGGATGAATCCCTATGTTCCTCCTCCAGAGGAACAGTCAAGGGATCAGTGAATATCCAAGCAAGGTGGAAAATTTTTGAACTTGATGGAAATTGGGTGGAGTGTTGAGGATGCAAGGGTTCTGAAGTGAAGGGGAATGCAATGGACTGCAGTTCTGAAGGCAGAGTAGAGTGGAAACCAGTTGAAGGTAGGTTGGCCATGTTGAGTTCAGCAGAGTGAGGGGAAAGTCTGTCAGTCGGCTGGTGTCTTGGGGTGATCATCCCCATCTGCCAGTTTACTTCAACGTTCCAGTGCTGAAGGAAGTCAATTCCCAAGATGAGATATTCCGAAAATGGTGCGTTGACAAGGAGGAATTCCCATTCAAAGCTAGGAAAAGAAGGCAGAGAGATCACCCAAGTTGCTTTGTGGGTAATTAGTTGAGAGGGTGACTCATTTGGACTGAAATTGAAAAGAGAAATAGGTTTGCCCAAAGGGATGGTCTGCAATGAAAAATTTAGAACCATAGTATTAGCCATTGAAGATTGAGTAGCACCTGAATCAGTCAAAACACTATAACTCAAGTCCTGGTGAAAGAGAATAAAATGTAAGCCTTTAGAAAGTTGGTCAGAGTAATCTTTTTGTATCTTTTGTACCCTAACATCAGTAGGAGGATAATCCTGGATTACAGCAGGAAAACCACCTAATTGTTTTTGGCTTGGAGGTAGAGGAAGATTTGGTGTTGGAGGAAGGGTTGGGGACAGGCTTCTTTTTACAGTTGTCCATCTTGTGCTTCCCTGCACAATACATACATAATCCTTCCTTCTCCCTTCCAGCCTTTTCTTCAGCCTTGAGCTTGCCCTCAGGACCTAAGTTCAAGGTAGGTTTGGTTTGGGAAGATAACTTCTTTTCAGATTTTTCTTTCTTCTTGGCCTTACCTTTGCCCTTGTCAGACTGGGAGCAATTGGCTTGTGATTGAGAGGAATTTTGCTGCTTGGAGTGTCTTGAATGGGAATACTTTTCCCTGACTTGTTTTTGGTACCTGGTATCTTAATCCAACACTACATCCATAAGTTCTTGAAGGGAGTCTACAGAAACATCATAGCTGGGTAGTTGGTCCAGAAGTTGAGCAGGAAGACTTTGAGGAAAATGGAAGTAGAAGGCTCTATCCCCCCATCCAAAAATTTTAGTCATAAGGGTGCAAAATTCTGTGATGTTGGTTGAAGCCTAACCAGAGTCCTTCACATTCAAATTAACAATTTCTTTTTCCGCTTTGGCTACTTCCAGACAATCACCAAAGACAGCATGAAGTTTTTCTGTGAAGTTTGGCCAGGAGTTGAGCAGGAATGAAGGCTATTGATTGGAGAGGTGAGCCACATAGGGTTGAATCCAACAATTTGCATTCCCAGTGAGATAGGAGACGGCAAACAGCACTTTCCTTCAATCCACATGGAAGGCCCCTTTGTTTTTTACAAAGATGAGTTCAAAAGCTTTTAAAAAGGGTCTGAGCTTGGTGGGGTTACTTCCTTCAAATTTGTCTGGGGTGTTCATCAATGGGGTCTGGAAGGTTCCAGAGTGGGAAGTACTAGTTTTTGGGGGTTGGGCAGGTTGGGCTATTGCTGAAGTCATAGTTTGGAGAAAGGCTAGGAGATTGGATTCCCCAGCTGGAGGTTGAAGAGGCTGGCTTGGAGGTGTCAGAAGTCATTTGAAAACAAATGAACACTGTGGGATTCAAACCCACAACCTCAGACTCTTTATATGAGTGATGCTCTTATCAATTGACACTATGGTCATTTTGTTGTCGTTTTGTGATGAAACATCACCTGAAGTTTCACAAAAAATTCAGAGCCCGCGCAACATGTGAAACCTGAGAGTGCAACAACACCTGTTCAAACTGCAGCGACAGGACAGGCATCCCATGGATTCATCAACCTTGTCGCAAGTCTAGCACTCATCACCAACCCATCAACCTTGTTGCAAGTCTACCACTCATCCTAGTGCAAGCATTCCGCCAATCCTGCCTCTGAACATTTGTCTGATGGAACTTTGCAGCTGTTCAATTTGCATTCAATTCTGTATAATTGACAAGAACTCAAAACAGAAACATGGAAGGTACCTATCAGCTCGGAATGCTGCAAAGCATAGGCTTGCAGATTTTCATCAAAGGGACCCATCTCCTGGCGCCTCATCAAAGGGACAATCATCAACAAATCCCACTCCATGAAATCAATCTGAAACAGATAATGAATCATTTTGTGATTTTGAGGAAAATAGCCATTTTGGTTTTCAGTTTCTCCTTTTTTTATCCCTGATAATATTGATTTGTTTACTAACTCAACTTTCTATTATGCTTAAAAGTATTTATAGTCCTTTTCATATCATGGCTTCATCTCTTCTGCAATCTAAGTAGGGAAAATTGCAAGATGGAGACCAAAATGCTGCTCAATATTCTTGCCTTAGTTGTCAAGCAAAAAATCCAAACCCCAGACCTCTTGACTATCCCACGTGACCCGCAAACCCTCATCAAAAAATCAAACTTGGATGTGAAGCTTACAAAACATATCTGCTGCCAAATTTGCTTCTCACTCTACACTCCTGGACCAAACACTCCCATGTATTGTATTAACAAACAATTTCCACACTCTGACAGCTGCAACAAAGAACTTTTCATGGAAAAAGAAAACTATTTTGGAAAAAAAGATCTTGGCAACCTTAGCCAATACTCAACCAAGGTTTCAATCCCCCCACCAACTCATAGAATCCCCTGGTTTACATTTTTTTCACAATCAATCTTATCATGGCTGAAGTGGCTTTTTTCAAAGCCAGACGCTGAGAAAGCAATTGATGATTGGCTTTAAATTATCTGGAGTGACTCAAGTAAAGGCTTTTCTACTGATATACAACACGGTGAAAACTTCAAATCTATTCAATGGCAAGATGTTCCAAATTTGTTGAATGTGGCACTAGCTTTATTTGTTGATTGGTTCAATCCACGTGGGAACAAGCTCAGTGGTAAAATTGAGTCATTGGGAATTCTTGCAGTCTCTTGCCTCAATCTCCCAATTTTGCTTTGCAACAAAATTTCCCATATTTGTCTTGCCAGTGTGACGCCAGGGCCCAACTATCCTGATCCACATACCATTAACCATGTCTTGCGCCCGCTTGTGGACCAATTGATTGAATTTAAGGCCGGTGTGGTGATCCCAACATATCAATATCCGCATGGTTGATTTGTTCAGGTCTGCTTACTATGTCTATATGGGGACATCCTGGCAACCAAGAAAGTTGGAGGGTTTGCTTCTCACTCAGCAACAAAATACTGCACCTTCTGCCATGCAGAATCAACCAATCTCTCAGATTTACAACTCTCCGCAAAACGCAAGAAAGACAAAACAATTTCTGCCGCTCAAGAGTCAAGGAATGCCATCACAGCAAATGCACAAGACAAACTTTTGAAAAAAACAGGGGTACAATGGTCCAAGCTCAATCAACTTAGCTATTGGGACCCAAGCCAACATATTGTCTTGGGTATCATGCATAATTGGCTTGAAGGCATTCTCCAGTTCCATTTTTGCTATAGATGGAAATTCTGGTCAATTCCTCCATATTCAGCCAAAAAAAAGCAAAAGAATTCAAGGTCCACTGGGCACCCAAACAAACAAACAAGGCATGAAGTAGACATTGAGTTTTCATCATCCATTTCAAATGACTCAGATGAAGTGGACAAAGACATTGTGATTGATGGTGGTCTTGCGGGGAGTTTTTTTCTGCAGGAAGATATCAAACAATTCCGTGATCTCATGAAGCAGGTTGTGCTTCCACCTGGAACTCCTCATTTACCAGCAAACCTTTGCGAGTCAAGGCATGGAAAGTTGAGTGCCTCACAATGGTATACACTCTTTGTTTACGTCATTCCATTGGTCATCTTGGAGCTCTATGTAGATCAAGTTGAGAATATCAACCCAAGTTCTAATCAATACAAGTTCCTCATGAATACTGCTTGGTTGATATACATGACCAACATTGTTTGTACTCAACGGTTAAAACCATTCCACCTTGATTGGTTTGAATCAAATTACCAAAAATACTCTGAATCCGCCCAAGAATTATTTTTTAACCCAAAAATCCAACCAAATCACCACTTTTCATTGCACATTCCTGAACAAATGAAGGCTTGGGGCCCCTTGTCTGGAATTGCTGAGTTTTCAGGAGAGCAATTGATTGGATTTTTAAAAAAGCTGAATACAAATAACCAAATAGGTCAGTAACTGTCTGCTATGCAATTAGATTGGGTAACCCTGGGTCTCTAATCAGTGTTTTTTAGACCAGATGCACCAAACTATTATGCTTTGAGGTTGTCAACTACAAAAAATGATGGAAAAACAAGCTTTCCAGGCAATCGCTAAAGATGAGGATACAGAAACTAACACCTTTGATCAAAATCAAAAAAGAAAAAAAAATCAACCTGCTCCCAGGCACGTATGAGTTGCTCTTCAAACTTTTTTTGATTCAAGACAGACAGGCGGTTCATTGGGATACATTTCCTGTCCCCAGAGGGCGTAAGGTTTTTTTGGGATTGGCTCAAGGATTACGTGCAATAGATTGCAAGGGGGTTCTTGTTGGTTCGTGCAAGCCACAGAATTGTGTGGTAATGGAAACTGATGGGAAGAGAGGGTATGGGATTGTGAAACAGTTCTATGAGTACTGTAATCACTTGGGGGAGCAAAAATTGTGTTTGGTTGTAACACCAATTACAAATATGTATCCAAAAAAACTCCAGTTACCAACTTCCAGGTTTCGCAATATTCTTTTCCTGTGTGGGACAATTCTGGGGAGGCTCAAAGTTCATGAGGAACAAATCATTGAGCCTCATCAAGTTGTTTCCTTGGCGGCATATTAGCTTCTCCCACATTGCTGCCTGTCCATTGAAGCCAATGGCATCCTCCTTGTACCTCACAACCATGAATCAATATTGTATTTATACCCTTCATCTTAAATGTTTCGTAATTGATCATGAATTATGTTTCTCTTTTATTTTTTCAATCATTAGAACATGTTTCCTTTTTTTCCAATGAATTTTTGGCCAAATTTTTTTTCTTCTTTGAAAAGAAAAAAATGGACATAAGAAAAGCCAAAATTTCAAGCACAGATCATACATTTCATTGGTTGTTTAAGACCTTAACCAGATTTCCTCTCATCAAAAAAACATGATTGTAAGTTAAGTTTTGAGAGATACTTCAACTAGAAAGTGGAAAATACATGACCCAAGATGGGTAATTTGCTTTCAAGTGGTTATAAACAAGTTTGTAGGTTTTAGCATATTGAGAAATTTTTTGATTGTTCTGAGGGAGAAAAAAAAATACTGGGCATCAGATTGTTCTTCAATAGATCTCCTATTCCTTGTGGATACCAGCCATTTGAAAATCTTTGTTGATGCCTGGTGCATAATAGTTATAGGTTCCATGATCCCCGTAGTCCTTATCATGCTCCTCCTCATCATATTCCTCCGCCTCCTACTCCTCCCCATCATCCTCACCCTCTTCATTGGTGAAAACAAAATTCTTATCCTCTTCATAGAGGTCACCATCATCTCACTCTTCTAAATATTCATCATTGGATGCATCAGGGCTGGGCTGAGTTAAATTGATCCCTTCTCCTTCTTCATTTGAGTCTGATTCCTCTTCCTTGGAATCTTTGCTAGAAGAATCATCAGCAAGAAGTCCATAGGGTTTGGCCAACGTTTTCCAGTACTTTCTAGTGAAGGTTGAATCAGCAAGCTTTTTTTCCAGATGCTGTTCACCTTTGGGAAGGAGAGACTCTTTGGCATTTGGGAGGAAAGCAACGGCGCTTCTGTTGGGTATGGTGTGCTGCTGAGCATGGGGCAATTCATGGAACCATTGTGTGCAGTAGAAATCAATGGGAAGCCCTTTTGGAGCCACCATGTATACCAACTCAATGGGAGTTTGGGGTAATCTTTGGACCCTACGGTGGCTTTGCTTTGCAAGGGGATCTTGTTTGGAGGCCTTCTTCATGACAATATCCAAACAACAAAAGAAACAGTTGGAATTGTTTGAGCGGTACAATAGGGTTTTAATCATGTAAAACCCCTTGCCTTCAACTTCCTTGTCATTGCTGTGGGAGGAAATCTGGGCCAATACATCTTGATATCTTTTTGGAAAATTGTTAAGTATAGCAAAATTGCAATGTTCATTCCTTAACTAAAATGTAAGTCATTGTCAAAAAAACAGTCATCCAGTACACATCAAATGAAATTACATACCCTCTCTTGATTTTTTGAAAATCTCTTGTGAGCAGAAACTTGGGAGTTCTTGCCTTCCTCTTTCTTTTCTTTTTTGTACTTTTCAAGGATGAGAAAATGGAAAAAGTGATTGTAAGCTTGGATAAGCAATAGTGTGTCCATTGCCAACTTGGGGTTGATATTGAGGTAGGCATAGGCTGTGGTTGCAGCAAGTTGCTGGAATGTAGTGAGAGCAGCAATTCAATGGGCAGCATTTTACAGCAAAGCGGCATCTTCATCAAGGTTAGGACAACAAACTCATAAACCTAATTGGGTCATGAGACCTTGAGCATAAAAAATAAAATTGCTCCCCAAACGGATGACAGACTTCCCAACACAAATACCAGAGTGTGCATCCCTAAAGCATTTTACTTTGCTAGAATCAATGAAACCAGGGCTTGAACTACTGTTAACTGCCTTTTCAATTTGGTCGGGTTGCTTGAAACAATCATAAAATTCTTGCAGGGTGCTTAGGTCTGGGGGTCTTGGCACTGAGTCTTCCTTAAGAAGGCCCCACAAAATCTTGATATGAACATATAAGGCGGTCTACAGAAAACAAGGAGGAAAATGGTCAGTATGATGGGTCAAAAAAAAATTCTCAATGGAAAGTAAATACTTTGGTTGTTGCAAAACCTGAGGGAACATCTCAAGTTTGCATCTGTTGGGGGTGGCGCTTTGGAGAAGGAGCCTTGATTGGGGAAGCTCTCTGGGAGGTTGGTAAATGGGCCTTAGAAACTGACTTGCTTTTGTTGTTGAACTTGGGTGGTGCAGATGCTGCTCATTGAGCATGGTTAGGTGTTGATATTGGTGGGGATTTTTTATTGGAAACTGAACCAGAGACATGTCTACTGGAGTTGGTACCAGGCTTGGTTCCCTTGGTTCCCTTGCTTTTCTTGCTCGTAGGGGTTCTGGACACTTTGCTAACAGCAGAGCCAGCTTTAAGAGCTTCAAGTTTGCTAGAGAGCTTTGCTATCTGTGCCTTGTATTGGAGAACTTGGGATTATTGGGCCTCAGTTGAATTAATCTGGGATATGTGAACGTGTTGATCATTTGAAATCATGGGTTGACTCATTGGGTTAGCCCAAGCATTATGCAAAGGGTCCATGGTAAGTTAGGTGGGATGGGAATGAGCTGGGAAAAAACAAGGACCGGCCTTCTTACAGGGGACTATGAGTGGTATGGCAACTTAAATGGGGGAGGGAGCATAGCAAGATAGGGAAACGGGACTGGAAATTATGTAAACAGAGGGTGGGTGAGTCTATGTTTTGTGTGGGAGAGAAAGGGCCAGGTTGGAGCCAACCCTGAAAGAATGGCTGGTGGGTCATCATGACCAGCTGGGTGGTGGGCTGATGTTAATACAAAGGGGTGGCTGTACAAAGGAGTGGCATGTGTCAAGGAATGAATGTTATTATGTAGCAGTGATACATATGTATCTGTTGTATACAGGATGTGTATTGTTGCTACAGGTGTTGCTGCGTGGGAACTCAATGCAGGCTGCAGCAACTGGGTGTCGCTGTGTCCCACAGAAACACGTAATTGTCCATAGTGTGAGATAAGTGCGCTGTTCAGTAAGGAGCTGTTGATTCATAGCTATTTGGCTGATCACCCCAGAAGAGGTGTACTTATCCCAGCATTTTACGATGTGGGTGGCACATACCAGTAAATGAACTGCTCATGGCAATTATGTAATCTAACAGGAGGATCTGGGATTGGGGGTGAAGCCAAGGGTTGGAAAGCTTCTTCTGAAGGTCTAGAGGTTGGCAATTTAAGATTGCTAAGGATCCTCAAATCAAATACTGAGTCTATGCTTTCTTCCTCCTCTTCCTTTCCCTCATTTAGAGGGATTAAACTGGGATTTTAAAAAGGGGAATCCAATCCAAAACCTGCTTGGGGATATTGACCAATCACTTGATTAAAAAATGTTCTGAAAACAGGAGGAGCAGGGGATAAAGAAGATCTTGGAAAGAAGCTCTTGGAGGAGCTGGGGGAAGGATACCAGTATCCATGGTGTTGGAAACTGGTGCAGGGAGGTTGGAAAAGGTCCTCCCTTGTTCATGGGCTTGAGAATTAGATTGATTGTGGTCCTGTACGTTGATAGTGGAACCACATCCTTGGGCCCCCTATTAAGGGGTGGAGTAGTGATGATGGAAGGTCATGCATGTCAAGGAGGCATGGTTTCCAAGTATGCCATAGGGGAGTGACCCAAGAAAAGTGCCTGGAGATAATGAGGAGAAATTGGCTGCAAAAATTCTTGAGTTTGTACAAAGTTTTTTCAAAGCTTGTCAAAGGGGGTCAAAGTCAAAGGTCAAAGTGTCAAAGTCAAAGTCAAAGTGTCAAAGTCAAAGGTCAAAGTTGAAATTCAAAGTAAAAGGTTGAATTCAAAGGTCAAAGTCAAAGGTCAAAGTTGAAATGTCAAAGTCAAAGGTCAAAGTCAAAGGTTGAAGTCAAAGGTCAAATTCAAAGTGTAAAAGTCAAAGGTCAAAGCGTCAAAGTCAAAGTAAGTTCAAAGGTCAAAATTCCTGTCAATGAATTGTTTAAGGTCCAATTCGGGGAGAGGGATTGAGGTAGATAAATTCAGCAGGGAGATCCTTTGGAAACGTGGAGGCCATATACTGTTTAGCTCTGTAACACACACACCCACAAATATTGTAGGTAGTCTTATCCGTGAGTTGGAATGGTTTGAAAAATATATGGGATAGGTCTATTGATATATAGAGATGGGAAGTAATCAAGGTGAAGGAATTATTATAATGTCACAACTGCCCCTGGCATGCAAGGGCCTGAAGGCATGGGCGCTACTGCTCACAGAACTCAGGATAGAGATAAAGAGATAGATTGCATGTGATGATGAGATGTAGAGTAAGGACAATGAGAAGACAAAGAATCCAGGAGTAAGCTCTGAAGGATGTAGTTAAGGGGATCCTGTAAGAGTAACACCAGAGGGGTAGCTGAGATGAGTAGGGTAGGATGGTTGGATTTCTTCTGCTAAGATGACACCTATTGGATGAGGGACTAACCAATAATAAGTAGTATAATAATTCCTTGGGGAAGTAGTCCAGGAGGATTAGAGAGGCCAGTATATGTGAGAGATGAGAGGAGGCCTTGAGGAGGGATGACTGGTGCTGGGCTGGGATGCCCCATGGTATTAAATGTGACCAATTGGGCTGGAGACTGTGGCTTGACAGATTGGGTAATGGGCCTGTCCAGGAAGGGCATGTACTGAACTGGAGTATGGGTTGTCCAGCCAGGAGTATTTACTATGGGTTTACTGTATGTACTTCTCATACCAGATAGAGTTTAGAGAGAGATGAGGATGAACCAAGCCATAGAGAGATGGAGGGTATGCCTGGGAGATTACATAAGGACTGCAGGGTATGAAGGAGGATGCTTCAGGATGTACAGCATGTGGATCCAGGGGTGGAAGGGAAAACACACATAAATCAAATTTTATTTATCATTATGGAGGATGAAGGTATTTTTGAGAATACAATTCCATGAATCAAATTGAGTAACAAGATTTATGAGGATTATCCCAAGTGATCTGTCTGACTGTTTTTCACAAATCTCAAGTTTTAAACACTTTTTCCTAAGCTCAAATCATCATTAGAAATTTCTCCAATTAATTTTTTGAGAATGATGGTGCTTTCACTGGCTCTACAGCCAGACTTTAGTGTTACTGGGAGTTTCCCCTTGGAGAACTTGAATCTGGAGATCTTGTAATTTGATTCATTGGATACATTTATGATTAAGGTGGTTTTGTCCTATGAGCTAGAGGAATTTCCAGTGGCTCTCCTGAATTTTCAATTTTTAAATGAATGTTTTGTTGGAATTCATGAGCTTGAAAACCACTTCAAGGAAAAAGAATTATCAAAATGATTATTTATTTGAGGGGAAGATTCCCACTCAGAAAATTAAATTGAATTTTTCATTAATAACTAGCAAAAGATTAAATATCAGTTTCAGGATTTCCAGCTGATTTATTCAATTTAATTTAAGATTCCCCCCCCAGTAATATTTGTATAAGGACAGAATTAGGTGAACCAGGTGAAAATGAGATGGTTAACACTGAAAAATATTATGAATCAAGATTAATGTTCAAGTTATTTGTGGTTAAATTTCAAATTAGTGTTTTATAAAGGAATCAAGGTTGAGATAAAGTACATTGATAGATGGTCAGATTTTGAAAAGCAAAATTTGATACTTTCAACCCATAAAATTAAAGATAATTTCAAATTGGGTGATGATAAATTCACAACTCCCAGTTGTGTAGGAGTTGTGTAGGGCCCCACACGACCCAATCAACGCGTGGGGGCCCATACATGCGTTCTAAAAGCACGTGCAGGCGTTTTGGACGCATCTACACACGCCCAAGGGGCTATTTCAAACACAGGCAACCCCAAAGAGGCCGTATACCCCCCGTACACCGCGGACTTGAGCCATGTCTGGGTGGTGTATGGACCCATATGGCCCCCCCAGGGGTTGTTTCAAACGTTTTGGGTCCCCCTGGACCACATTTGGGTTTCATAAACACAAATTTGGGCTCAATGCATACTATGTGGGACTGTTGGACCACATCTAGCAATCATAAAGTGACACTAAAGTGAGATTAAAGTGAAATTTAAGTGACACTATAGGAAACTGCAAATAAACATCCCACAAAATTAATCTTTCTTAACTTGAAAGTGAGAAAACTGTTGTTCAATTGAAAGTTAGATTGAAAACTGAAGTAGCATTGCATTTTTTTTGCATTATGGGAAAAGTGGCAAGCCCTACTTTTAACATGGTAGCGTTCAAGGACTACATTAGTGCAATTAACAAAGCTGCAGAAAAAAAGGATGCCGGTAATGAATCATTGGAAGCCCAAATTGCATCCTCATCAATGGTGACAATTGAGGAACAAAATGTTTCAGAAATGGACATGACCTCTGGTGGTGAGTAAAATTTAATGTTACTGGTCTTTGCCTTATTTAATTCAAGTGAAACTGGAAACTGATGGAGTGCATGCCATCAATATAACAATGTAAATATGGCAGACCCACTTCACCCACCTCTTATGAGAGCTTTTCCTACTAGGGAAGAGGCACAAAAATATTGTCAAAAATGGACAATAAAGCATGGTTACACTTTAACAGTTTTAAACTCAAAGCATGACAAATATGTGGATTGAGCCTGTGATAGACATGGTTTGTACTCTGGGCAATTGCTCACCAAACGTTCAAGGTAAAAATACACAAGGAAGGTTGGGTGCAAGTTTTTAATCCATGCAAGTTGCACAAAGCGGGACCCCTTGTGGCATATCTCCTACAAGAATGATCAACATAACAATGAACCATCCCTAAACCTCTCAGTGCATCCTCACCTGAGGAGAATCTCTGGGGTACCCTTAGACAATCTAAAAGAAGGCTTGAATGATGGGCTCAATAAACTTCAACTCAAAAGAAAATTGAGCAAGATTGATGTTGGAAAATATGTTTATGACCAAAAAATCTATAACAGTGAGCGTAAGGTAGCGCATTAAGAACCAAAGGGGAAAGGTGTTTTGGAGGTCCTCTTTGAATAACTTGGTAATTCAGTTTGGTTTTATCAAGCAAAATTCAGTGGAGAGGGTCACTTGGAGGCACTATTCTTGGCTCACCCTGAGTCATTAAAGCTTTTCAAGAAATTCCATCACATAGATATGATGTATTGTGCTTATAAGAAAAATAAGTACAACATCCCCCTATTGCACATTGTAGGAATTACTTCCAACCAGAAGACTTTCACAAAAGTTCTTTTTTTTAGAACAAAAGAAACATTTGAGTTCTACAGTTGGTCTGTAAATGTTCTGAAGGAGTTTGCTTATGATCCTGAGAGACTTCCCAAAGTCTTTTTGATTGACCATGAAAGAGCTTTGATCCATTCTCTAGAAAAAATATTCCCTGAGTCAACAAGACAGTGCTTTCAATGGCACTTGTCTAAAAACATACAAGCATGCTGTAAAGTGCGCTTCAATAATGACATTGAAGGTTGGCAAAGCTTTATGTCTCTGTGGGCTAAGTATGGGGCCTCAAAAACCAAGAAGTAGGCAGAGGTGAATCATGCAGCACTTAGAGTAAGTGCCAAATCACAGCCTCTACTGTTAATCTTCCTATTTTTGGGTTTCTTACATTATGAATTGTTTAAAGTGTTTTTTGGCAGACTGTGAGGATCTAATTTAGTATATGGATCATAATAACTTCCTTATCAAAGATACTTTTGTAATGGCTTGTACTTGAAAAAAAACAGACTTTGGAAATAAAAAAAAATCTTGGGTTGAAGGGGCCCATGCTACTCTCAAATGATTCCTTGCAAAATTTTCAGGAAACACTTTTTATTTTTGGAGAAACCTAGAGGGAAAAGTTTCCAATCAAATTAAATTGGTTCAGGCTGCGCTTAAAAACTCTCAAATAAAGATTGGAATAGTGCTTCCTACTGAACTGTTACCATTGAAATACAAGGTTTCTTTAAAAGCAATCAAACTTTTTGGGGAACAATTAGAGAAGTTAAAGCAGAAAAATGATGGGGAAGTGTGCACCAAGCCATACTCAATGACTATGGGTTTTCCCTGTTCCCACCAAATAGGTGACCTACTAGTGTCAAGAGGCTCCTTTGTGCCTGAAGATGTTCATCCTCAGTGGAGGTTGGATTATGAGCCTTGCAGTTCTAGTTCTGTAAGTTTTTTTTTTGGGTTTGATTGTTCAAATCAATTTGTGACTAATGCTTCTTGATTAATGCTTTTTGAATGATGATTCAAACATGACTAATATTTTATCCTTTGAATTTTTAAGGTTGATGTTGATGAACTTCTCAACAATTCTCAGTTACACAAGAAGCTCAATGCAATGATCTTTAATCATCCTGACCAAGATTATTGCGGGCTGTTGAAGCACTTCATGAAGGAGACCGCCAATTATTGATCAAAACAAAGACTTAATCCAAAGTCTTGCAATTGATCAGAGGAAGTCCAAAATTGAAAGATAGCCGGCAAGATCCTTCTTGATTTGAACATGTTGAAAAGGAACTTAAGCAGGCAAAGAGAAGTAGAAGGGCACCAAAGAAGAGAAGGAAAATCATTGTAATTCTTTTCTTTTGTGAAAGCTTCATTTTTTATGTTTAATGAACTGATTTTGAATTGTTTATAGTCCAAGTCAGGCTCTTCAACTGAATTTCAAAGTTCAGTTGAAGAAACTGAAAGTTCATCAGGTTTGGCGCTGTTGGAATCTGATTCCTTTTTGAAGGATGAAGAAGAAGATATTGATGAGTCAAACAGATGCTTATCTTTGATGAGTGTTGAATCCTTTAATGATTTTAGAATTTTGGCTAAAAACTTTTTGATTTTTGGAAGTGGATTAACTCAATCAAATACCCAAGAGCTTACATAAGTTCTTTGGTGGAGTTTGGGATCCGGTTGGTGATGGAAATCAGGGTTTTAGAGTAATTTCTAAATAACTTGGGTATGATGAGGATGGATGGTTTAAATTTTGGAAAGAAATGTTTGAAACATTGAGGAATAATAAGATGTGCTGTGCTAAGATCCTTGGTGGCAGTAAAGACATTGAAAAGATAGAAAAAGACTTGATGTCAATGAAATCAATGAAAAGATTCCATCTTCAAAATGTCTTTCAAAGATAGATATGGGTCAAATAATAGCTGATACTTATGAAAGACCAATATGTTTCATTTCATTGGATTCATGTGGTGCCTTTACTCATATGAAAGTGGGTGTAAAAGAACAATCAGATCCTATGTTCATTTTTTTTGTTAACAATAAACATTGGGTGCAGCTTTTACTTAAGGAAGATGTAATTCCAATCCCGCCCATAGTTTCCAAACCCCATTCCTTGTTTTTTGGAAAAGGGGCTTGTTGGCTTTATCACCTCAAAGATCAACTTGAGTTGTATTCTAACTTATAGATTAATTTAATCATTTGGGTTTGGGTTCTGATGCTGATCTTTCAATTCTATTAATATAAAGGGTTATCACATTTTGAACATTGTTATGTTGAGTTTATTGATTTCAAATCATTATGATGAGTGTTTTGAATGATATTTTAACGGTAAGTTAGTTCACCTTGTGTTGTGCTGATCCCATCACAAGCTTAAATTGTAGTTAAGCTTGTGATGTGATCAGCTTAACATATTTTGTAAGAATCCAAAGGTGCTAAGCCTCAGACAGTACTGTGGAGGGGAAAGTTGCTGTTTAGACTGCCCTCCTAAGAGCTACAATAATATTTAAATGTAACCAGAATTGAGGTCCAGGAACTTGTAAATAAGGAATCAATGATGAGTTTGGGAGCAGTCGGTAGCAATGGAAACAACACTATCTGAGGCAAGATGGTTCAGGGAAAGTCTTGAACAAAATAAGTCAAAGTTTTTTTCAGAGTTCAATGAAACAAGGCAGTTGTAAGTAACAATGCCCATAAGCTAATAACTCTGGTCCTCGGCAGAAGATTAGGAAAGATCAACTCAATCCCAACCAACCTCCAGGTTCTCAATGAACCTGCCAAACTCTCCTCAATCAAGTGCTTGAAGGGTGCCAGATAACTGTGGGTGGCTGAACAAAACAAAGCAATTTGTTTGTGAAGCTCTAGAAGCAAAGCAATAACAGATTTGAACAAGAATAGCCCAACACTTCTCAAGTAACTCAAGAGTAGCGTGGCAGAATTCAACTTTTAAAGAATAAAGGGAGATCTAACACTTCAGGTTTCAAGCTTAAAGAAACCTCTCAGTCAAACATGACTGTTTTTGGAAAGATGATCAGGGAAGGATCAGACCATTATGGTCAGAAAAAGGGATCAAGAGTGGTATAACACACTCAAGAATTCCAGCAGACAGAATTCTCTTCAACCAGAAAGTCTATGGTTGGTGATAAGAATCAGGGTCATAGATGGACTGATCAAGGTTTGAGTATGGAGGCTCAAAGGATCAAGGGGAAATCAAAAGATATACCCAGAACACAAGTTGCAGATGAAGGGAAAGAGGCCCTCCAGAATGATTATATTACTGATTACCATATGAGATCCATCCTGCAAAAAAGCCAGGGGAGAGCCCCTCCTTTTATAGACAAGAGGCCTGTAGACTATTTACAAGAGAGACTTACAAATGAGTGTGGATTTTTTTTTTTTGGACGAAGATTGGCAATAGCAACCGCCTGACATGGTAATAAAAGAAAAAGAAAAAGTGAAGAGGAAGATGGAAACCTGCCTGCGTCAACAACAACAGCGGCAGTGGATGATAGGTTGCAACAAGTTCAACCGGCCCCAGAAACGGTTGGCCGAGGGAATATTGATGATCACGCGCGCAACGGAGATGGTCGCGCTCAACTGCCAAAAGCGGGTGCAAAGTTTCCAACAGCCACAAGCAACACTGGAAGTCATTGGTCTTTGTTGGTGCAAGGGTTCCAATGGACGCAAACAACAATTTTGGTTTGCGGGCATCAGATATGGATTGGGCGGAGCCAATTGGTCCGCATTATTGGGGCCAATTGGCCAAAGCTAAGGTAGAGCAAGGTGGATGACAGCCATTGCAACAAGCAAAGGCGTAATTGGTGTCAAGATTGATGTTAGGATGGTGCAAGGTCACAAATGGCTACAATGGGGAGTGGAGTTGGATGGTTTGACCAATCAAGAGTCAATGGCCAATGAGATTGAGAGATCCGTGGAGGAGGATGGTGGTGATGAGTTGAGGATTTACCAATCAAAGCGGCAATTCCAAGATTGCACTTGCGTTTGCAGATGACCCAGTTGGTGGCCAAGAGGAGCGCTTTGCATTTTTCCCTAGTCTTAGCACCCACCCACTCATGAGTGATTGAGTTAGGATGGTTGGGATTGTAGGGAGGATTGGAGGCAGGATGGGGGGCAGGAAGAAGATGGTTGTCAGAGGAGATGGCTGCCCGCGTGGGCTTGGCCAACAAGTCAGGGTAAGGGGCGTGCAAGGGGGGGATTTGAACAGAGGAGGGGAAGGGTTGGATGACCGGGGAAGGCCTGCCTAGACCTCTAGGAAAGGGAAGAGCTGAGAGAATGGGAAATGAGCAGGTACCCATAGAAACACAAGAGATAATAATTTTTTTTTTTTGAAATTGTATTGATGGATAAGGGAATGTAAAAAAAAAAAAATCAAAATTTCCAGTTCCATGAGGTGTCCTGGATTGGTCACCAAAACATTGAACTTGTTTTTTTTTGGTGTTTTTACTTTGGTCTGGTCAAAAGGCTTGTATTTCTTTTGGCACATTTACTTTAGGGCTGGTCAAAAGACTTCTTGTATTTTTTGGCTGTTCAAAAGACTTGTATTTTTTTGGCACTTTTAGTTTAGGGCTTTTCAAAAGACTTCTTGTATTTTTTGGCCCTTTTACTTTAGGGCTAGTCAAGTTGGAAAGAAACCGGTTGGTTTTCTTCAGTTTTTGTTGTTTTTTGTTTTATTTATTTACTCTTACTAGTTAGTTTTTTTGTTTTTTTTTGGGCCACCAGACTTGTAGTTGTGCCACAACTGCATTTGAGCCGTGTGGGGCTCTACACAGCTCATATGTAGTCATGCGGACATCAAACGGCAGTCCCAGGCCGCATGGAGTACAGCCCGACCACACTTCAGCCGTGTGGAGCTCTACATGGCTCAAATGTAGCCGTGTAGCCGTGCCACACAGCTCAAATAAATTGTGTACATGGCTTATTCAAGCGGTTAATTTATTATTACCCATTTATTTTTTATTTATTTATCTGATTATTTAATTAATTAATTATTTATTGATCAATTAATTCATTTATCAATTAATATAAATTTATTTATTTATTTTAACCAAAAAATCAACATATTTTGATTTTTTGGTGGATTTCTGTTTTTTGTGAATTTTTATTCAATTTATTTTGCTTTTTTATTTATTTTATCTTGGCCCACAACACTTTGAGTTTTGTGGCATGCTACACGACTTAATTTGAGTTGTGTAAAGCCCCAAACAACTCAAATGTAGTTGTGTATGGTTCCACACTACACAGAATCATTGTGTTGGGCTACACGACTACAGTCAAGTTGTGTAGAGGCCACATGACTCAATTGTAGTTGTGTAGCATGCCACACAGTCCATTTGAGTTGTGAATTTATCATCACCCATAAATAAAATTAAATAAAAAAAATAAAATATATATATGTATATATATAAATATATATAAATACAATGAAATAAATAAAATCTACAAATTGTTCTTTTTTTGCAATGTACAACCCAATATGGGCCGCGTATCGCGGTTTGCAACCCAAAATGGGCTGCAAATGGTTGTTTGTGACCAGAAATGGGTTGCAAATTGCGCCACGCAACCCATATTGGTTTGTGAAGGGGTAAGGGGGGGTCGAAAGTTTAAAATTTTCCAATAAAAGGATAAAAAAACTAAAATAAATTGAATAAAAATTCAAAAAAAAAAAAAAACAGAAATCAACCAAAAAATCAAAAAATGTTGATTTTTTGGTTAAAAAAAACAAAAAATGTTGATTTTTTGGTTAAAAAAAACAAAAAATGTTGATTTTTTGGTTAAAAAAACAAAAAATGTTGATTTTTTGGTTGAAAAAAAAAAAACAAAAAATGTTGATTTTTTGGTTAAAAAAAAACAAAAAATGTTGATTTTTTGGTTAAAAACACAAAAAATGTTGATTTTTGGTTAAAAAAACAAAAAATGTTGATTTTTTGGTTAAAAACACAAAAAATGTTGATTTTTGGTTAAAAAAACAAAAAATGTTGATTTTTTGGTTAAAAACACAAAAAATGTTGATTTTTGGTTAAAAAAACAAACAAAAAATGTTGATTTTTTGGTTAAAAAAACAAAGAATGTTGATTTTTTGATTAAAAAACAAAAAATGTTGATTTTTTGGTTAAAAATAACAAAAAATGTTGATTTTTTGGTTAAAAAACCAAAAAATTAAAATTAAAAATAAAAATAGAAATAGAAATAGAAATAAACAAAAAACTGAAGGAAACCAAAACACAAAAAATTAAATAAACAATGAAAGAGTCTATGGAGCAGCCCTAAAGCATAAGTGCCAAAAAATACCAGTTCAACTTGACTAGCCCTGTAGTAAAAGTGCCAAAAAATACAAGTTCAACTTGACTAGCCCTGAAGTAAAAAAATTGAAGAATAAGTTCAACTTGACAAGCCCTAAAGTAAAAACACCAAAAAAAACAAGTTCAACTTGACAAGCCCTAAAGTTAAAAAAAAAGAAAAAAAAAAACTAGCTCAAATTGTGTTAAGCAGATCCCATCACAAGAAGTAAAAATACTCCCAATGATGGGATCATCCCAAAACAAGTTGAACTGACTTACCAATTAATTTCATTTAAAACACTCAAAACACTCAACATAATGAGTTTCAAAATGTGATAACCTTTTATATTAATAGAATTAAAAGATCAGCATGTTAGACCAAACCCAAATGATGAAATTAAAATGATGTCTATAAATTGGAAAACAACTCAAGTTGATCTTTGAGGTGATCAACCCAATAAGAGGCTTTTTTAGAAATCATGGAGCATGTTTTGGAAACTATGGGCGGGATTGAAATCACATCTCCCTTAAGTAAAATCTGGAACCAATGGTTATTATTGAAAAATGAAATGAATATTAATTCTGATTGTTGTTTTACACCCATTTTCATAGGAGTATAAGTACAAAATGAATCCAATGAAATGAAACATATTGGTCTTCCATAATTATCAGCTATTATTTGACCCATCTCAAGCTTTTAAAGCCATTTTGAAGATGGAATCTTTTCATTGATCTCATTAACATCAATTCTTTGTTCTATCTTTTCAACATCTTTACTTTCACCAAGGATCTTAGCATAGCATTTCTTATTTTTCCTCAATGTTTCAATAATTTCTTTTTTTACTTTAAACCATCCATGCTCATCATACCCTAGTGTTTTAGCAACAACTCTAAATCCACAATTTCCATCACAAAATGTATCCCAATACTCCCCCAAGAACTCATGTAAGTTATCAGGTATTTGATTGAGTTAATTGAATTTTGGTTCCTAAAATCAAAAATTAATTAGCCAAAATCCAAATCTCAGTGAAGAAATTGATACTGACAAAAGATGAGCTTCTGTTTGGCTCCTCCATTTCTACTTCTTCCTCCTTTGAAAAGGAATCTGATTCCAATGGAAGGTACCCTAATGAAATTTCAGTATCTTCTACCAAACTATGAAATACAGATGAAAAGTCTTCCTTGCACTACAGAAATCATTTTCCAATTGGTTCATTAAACCATAAAAATAAAAATTTCTCAAAATGAAAGACTTAAAATCTTTTGTCTTTTCTTATTTAGTGCCTTTCTAATTCCCTTTTTCCACTTAATTTCCTTTTAACTGTGTTCAAATTTAGAAGGAGAACTGCGGGTATCTGTCAATCTTGGCCAACCTTTACTTGATTGAAAGACTTTTGGTACAAGTCTTTTCTTTGATTGATAATTTGAGGTCTTCTGAATCAGGTACTTCAACAGCTTGCAGTGATCTTGTTTAGGATATCCCAAGATCATTTCATTGAGCTTATCATGTCACTGAGAATCTTTGAGCATTTCATCAACATTGGACTTCCAAATTTCAATACAATAAAACATTAGTAAAGTAGGAATCATCCATAAAAAATCATCAATCCCATTAAACCAAATTACAGAACTAGAACTGCAAGGGTAATAATCCAAATTCCACTGAGGATGAACATCCTCAGGAACCATGGATCCCCTAAATGTTATTAGGTAACCTATCTGGTGGGAATAGGGAAAACCCATAGTCTTGGAGTATGAATCGGTGCACACTTCCCCATCCTGCTTCTGCTTTAATTTCTCAAATTTTTCCACAACAAGTTTAATTGCCTCTAAAAAAACTTGTATCCCAATGGTAAAAGTTCAGTGGGAATAACTATTCCTTACTTTATTTGAGATTTTTAGAGCAATCCCTGAACCAATTTAATTTGATTACAAACTGTTCCATCTAGGTTTTTGCAAACACCCAAAATTTTTCCCAAAGAAGTAACAAGGAATTGTTTGAGAGTAAAATGGGCCCCTTCCACCCATGAAGGGGTTTTATTTCCAAATTCAGGGTATTTTCAGGTAAAATCCATTAAAAACATACCTTTGATATGGAAGATGCCATTTTCCATATACTAAATCACATTTTCATTGTCTTCCAAGAAACACTTTATACAATTCATAAAGTAAGAAACCCAAAACTAGGAATATTATCAGTAGAGGCAGTGATTTGGCACCTATTCTGAGTTCTGAATCATTGACCTCTGCCTCCTCCTTGGTTTTGGAGGCCCCATAATTTGCCCAAAGAGAAATAATCTTGGCCATACTTCAATGTTATTATTAAAGCACACTTTACAGTTTGCTTGTATGTTTTTAGGCAAGTGCCATTTACAAAACTTTCCTGTGGACTCAGGGAAACCTTTTTCTATAGCAAAAATCAGAGCTTATTCACAGTCTATCACAAAGAATTTGGGAATTCTCTCAGGATCATTAGCAAGCTTCTTTAGTGCTTTTAAAAACCAACTGTATACTTCAAATGTTTCTCTTGTTATAAAAACAAGAGCTTTTGTGAAAGTTGTAAGGTTTGCTTTCATTTTTAAAAAATGCGAAAGGGGGATTTTGTACTTGTTTGTTTTATAATTACAATCCAACATAGGCATACAATGGAATTGTTTGAAAAGCTTGAACGCCTCAGGGTGAGCCAAGAATAGGGCCTCCAAGTTTCCCTCTCCACTGAATTTTTCTTGATGAACCCAACCTGAATCTTCAAGTTGTTCAAAGAGGACCTCCATAACACTTTTTCCCTTGAGTTCTGCAAGTGTTACCTTTTGTTTAGTGTTATAGATTGTTTGGTCATCAGGATATTTGCCTCCATCAATCTTGCTCAATTTTATTTTGAGTTGAAGTGTATTGAGCCCATCATTCATTCCTTCTCTCAAATTCTCTAAGGCCACCCCAGAGATTCTCCTGAGTTGAGTTTGCACTGAGGGGTGTGGAGATGGTTGATGGTTATGTTGATCATTTCTGCAGGAGATTAAGCACAAGGGGTATTAATTTGTGTGACTTTCACGGATTAAAAACTTGCGCACAACCTGCCTTGTGTGATTTTTCCTTGACAGTTTGGTGAGAAATTGCCCAGAGTAGGAACCATGTCTATCACAGGCTAAATCCACATATTTATTAAGCTTTGACTTGCAAGCTGTCAAAGCATAACCATGCTTCTTTTCCAATGTTTGTCAATACTTTGTTGCTTCTTCACTGGTAGGAAAGGCTCTCACAGGAGGTGGGTCAAGTGGATCTGGCACCAATTAAATGGTGATTTCATATTAACATACTTACATTACCAGTTTCCATCAAATAAAATAAGGCAAAGGCCAGAGTAACATAAAATGTTTCTCACCACCACAGGTCATGTCTATTTGTGAAAAATTTTTTTCCTCAATTGTAACCCTAGATGAGGATGCAATTTGGGCTTTCAATGTTTCTTTACCCAAACCATTCTTTTCTGCAGCTTTGTTAATGGCAATATCAATTTATTCCTTCAATGCAGCCATTTCATAAACAGGAGGGCTTGCCACTGTTCCCATAATTCAAAAAAAAATGCAATTGTACTTCATTATTCAATCCAAATTTCAACTGAACAACTACAAAGTTTGCTCACTTTTTAGTTGAGAAAGATCAAGTTAACCAACAGGAAGTCAAAATTTAATTTTCTGTTGTCCAACAGGCAGTAAAAATTCACTTTTCCATTTTCTAATGGGTGATTTGAGATTTTACTTTGTGGGAAAGGAACAATTTCACAGGTTTATTTTCCAAAGGAAATGATTGTGTTAGCAGTTTAACTTTAGGGTTCACTTCATGATTGCTAGGTGTGGTTCAATAGTCCTACATAGTATGTGTTGATCCCAGATTTGGGTTGATGGAACCCAAATGTGTCCCAGAGGGTCCCATAAATTCTGGCTCAACTTCACACACATCTTAACGGTTGTGTACAGGGTTACACAACTCAAAAACACGGTTTACAGGGGTATAAGACCCCCCAGGGGTTGCACGTGTTTGGAAAAACACATTGGAGTTGTGTCCAGGGGTTGCGCATGTGAAGAGAAACCCATTCAACGCGTGTATGAGCCACCAGATGTTGAATGACACGTGAAGGGCCTCAAAAACTGACAAACAACTGGGGGTTATGAATTCATAATCACCCATTCTTGAAACATCCAAGAACTAAAGATTTTGTCCATGTGGGAGGTATGATTCAAAAACATAGAACATCTATGATTTAAGAGTTTGCCCCCATTTTCAATTTTTTTATTTTTTATTCTGTATTTTGCAAATGATTTATCTCATTGGTTCAATCCTTTAAATCACAGTTGTTTTATGTCTGCATTCCATCACTCCCACGCAGACAAAAAATTTATTTCTAGGCCATTTGAAGAATTATTTTTTTTAAATTCTGACACCGCAGGCCAGTAGCTGGGTATGTTTAAACCTGTAATAAAAAATTGGATAATTTTGAGAGAATTAGAACCCCTTCAAAAATTCAATCAAAAAATCAAAAAAAAAAAAAAAAATAATTGGAGGTTTGGATCCTTTTATTTTCCTTTCTAATTCATTTTATTTGGCAATCAAATCTCTCAGAAAGTTAAAACAACAATAGAAGAGCTTTTCAAAATTCTTTGAATATTTTTTGGACTTACAATTTTAACTTAGAAAATTTAATCAAAAGATAAACAAAATAAAAATAAAAACAATTTCTCATTGGAGTTTTTGATCCTGTCATTTTCTTTTTCAATTCAATTCTTTTTCTTGTTCAAGTTCTCAGAAAGCTATAAAAAATTTTCACGCCCTCTTGCAACCCTTATGAGTCATGAATGCAGTTTCATGACTCAATGAGTTGTGAGCAAAGGTGTTTACAAATTGTGTGGCCCCCAGGGGGTTGCAAACTACCCATTTGCGGCCCAAATGGGTTGAAAACGGGTAGTTTGCAACCAACATTGGCTGAAAACAAGAAATTTGCAACCCCCTTGGGGATGCAGAAGTTTTAAACAGGGTAGAGTGTGTCTTCCCTGAAACGTATGGCCCATCTGGGGCAATATATTCCCAAACGGGCCATTTCAGGGGGAAATTAGGGGTACTTGGGAACCCCTGGACCAAATTTGGGTTCCATAAACCCAAATTTGGGGATGTTTCATAGATTTTAGGACTAATATTGGACCAAAAACAATTTGGGATCAAATTCTGCCTATTTTGAAAACAAAGTTTTTTCAAAAAAAGTAAACAACACTTGCTAATTGGATAATTTTATTTTTCTCAACACAAATGTGAGAAGACTTTGGGGTTGCTAAATTGACCGTTGCAGTGAATAATTAAGTTTCATTGAATTTTTTTGGTTTTTGGGAACATTGCCAAGCCCAAGCCCCCTGGTTTCCACATGGCTGCATTGAAGGACTTAATTGATAGTTTTGTTAACAAAGCTACGGCAGGAGATGGGTATTTGGGTAGGTGTTTGAGAAATAAAACTTTGGAAGTCTCAATTGCATCCTCATACAAGTTCAAAATTGAGGAACAAGATTTTTCAGCTTGCTACTATGTACAGAGCAACCTGTCAAAGTAACAGAAGAAATATGATAAAAACAATCAAATAAGAAAAGTAAAATTAACTAAAGAAGGAGTGAGAAATACAAAAAATATTATGGTAGAAATGGATTCCTCACCCAAAATTAGGTAGGGTCACTCACTAACCCCACCCTGGAAATCCAACTCCTTCTATTTTTAAATAATTAAATAAAAAAGGGACCAAAAGCCATTACACCAATATGGAACCTTTTTGCCATTTCAATATTTCACGTGTATTGTCACGTATAGGTTTTACAACTAAATTTCACTCAGAATTGGAGTGTTGTTTATATTTTAGGAGTTACACATGGAAATGTGTTATGTCACAATTCCCGCGTGCAGCCCTGCATCCTTACACAATCCTACCTACCCATAGCTACTCATTCCCGCGTACAGAGGTCACGCGCGCAGCTAATTTTGCCACGGACGCAGCGGATCCTACCCCAAGCGCATCTGAATTGACTGATCCCCGTGCCTGGATCAGTTGTGACAAACCTGACAACCAGTTACGGCTCAAGGTAGCTACAACCTAGTTAGGGTTATCTGACATATTTAATAACCTGAAATATGGATTATTAATAGTCTAAAAACTATAAAAATTAAATAAAATCAATATGAAGCTAAGTTTAAGTATTTTTTAATATTAACCAAATATTGAGGATTACCACGTAAATCACTTATCCTGATCTTCAAAGACCACAAAAAAATACTAGAGGTCATCATAAAAATTATTAAAAATTACCTACGTGCTCAGCAGATGATGGAAAATCAGTAAAGGTCCACATCTGTCCACTTTAAAATAAGATTAATAGTACAAATGAAGGATGAGTGCAGAATGATCACATTTACGCCATAACAGATTAACAGATTCTGTGGCTAAAATAGCACAGATATCCAGCAGATCTGATTTCAGCTAATTGACAGAACCAAGTAGACGTGCTAATTTTGCCCTGACTGGCTTTCCAGCCTCAGCCCAAGAGCAGAACCCTCTCTACGCGCCCTGAGAAGTTCATAGTCACCCCAAATAGGTATTTATACAGACCTCTTTGGACCTTTTATTCCCCATCAGTTTACCAGGAATTATTATCATCAATCAGACACAGTGTCATTGTTAGTCAAGTGCTTATAAAGAGATAAGCAAGTGATTTATGACTTATTCTGTAGTATTATTATTTATTTCTCAAAAACCAATCAACCCATTGAAGTTGGTCAAGAAAATCTACCCCATCTGCTCTGAAACTCTTCCTATTATTGTAGGATTTTCGTGGTAAAGTGCTCAGAGTGAGTGTTTCCCTTCCTGTCTTGGCCACTGTGCTGCTTTGACCGGCCATATCAGTGGAATAAGCCTTTTCTAAGGAACCCATCTTCATTCCAAGGTTCTTAAACTGCCTAAGGAGGCCCATTGAAGAGAGGTTGTTTTTCTGTAAAGATCCCCAGTAGTATAATACTTTGGCCCTTCTTTTGTAACATATTGAAAACCCTTTTTAACCAAACAAATCAAACCTTGCACCAGCTCTTAACATATTCATTGTTTGAGCTTTTCACATTTTTATCATTGGAATACTATTATTATTATTATTCCAGTATCTTCCATCACTCTCTGTAGATAAAGGACTGCAAGTTTCCTGGTATCAGAGAGCTGAAAAGATTTTTCACAACTGGAATTGAATGGTAGTTGTTTGTAACATTTAATGTGCCATTTGATTTATTTGGTTTCATGGTAAATAATGTAACTGTGGTGGTGGTAAATATGTGACTATGATGTTCCAGAACCCCTTGAACCTTTTCCTGTGGGAGCCTTTCCCAGTAGGAAGGAAGTCAAGAACTTTTTTCAAAAATGGGAAGCCATGCATGACTAGGAATTCAAAAAATACAAGTCAAAAAGGGATAAAAATGTTTACCTAGCCTGTGACAGATATGAAGTATACAAAGGTTCATTGCTCACCAAAAGGCAAAGGCAAACTCACACAAGGAAGGTTTGTTGTAAATTCATGATCCCTGCAAGTTTGAGAGCAGCGGATCCTATGTGGGGCCTCTCCATTAGAAATGACCCACAAAATCATCAACCATCTTCAGACCCCACCCCAGTGAATCCTCAACTGTGGAGAATCTCTGGTGTGGCCTTAGTTCAACTGAAAAAAAGCATGTAAGATGGGCTCAATAAATTTCAAATTTAAAGGAAATTGAGAAAGATTGATGGGGGAGAACATGTTTACAAAAGAAACATTTTTCACACCAAGAGAAAGGTGAAAGAAGCTGATCTCAATGCAAAAAGTGTCCTGGATGTTATATTTGAAATGATAAAAGAAACCCAGTGGGTCTCCAGGTCAAAATTGGGTGGAAAGGATCACTCAGGGGCCCTGTACTTGGCTCATCCTGAGTATAAAAAACAATTTAAAAAATTCCATTTTATTGATTTTTTGAATTTTACTTATAGTTAAAATAGGTAAAACATCTCTCTATTGCATGTTGTAGGATGACAGCCAACAGGAAAAATTTTAAAAAGGCTTTTTTTTTATAACAAGAGAAATTCTTTTTTTCCACAGTGGGGAATTTAATGCACTAAAGAAGTTTGCTTATGATCCAGAGAGGCGTCCCAAAGTCTTTGTGACAGACCATGAAAAATTTCTGATTTTTGCAATTGGAAATTTTCCCTGAGTCATCCAGAAATTCATTCTCTTTGCAATTCTCTAAAAATATTCAAGAAAATTTCAAAGCTTTCTTCAGTAATGACAATGAAGGATGGCAAAGTTTTATGTCTATGTGGGCAAAGTATGGGGCCTCTAAAACCAAGGGGGAGGAAGAAGTGAATGATGAAGGACTGAGTAGGCCAATTTATTGCTTCTTCTGTTCATTTCTTCTGGGATTGCTTATGTTTAAAATCTTATGCAATGTTTCTTTCAAGACAGTGAGGCTGTGCGTGAGTATATGGGAAAAAAAATTCCCTACATTTCCCCTATCAAAAAGACATTTGTAATGGTGTGTACTTTTTTCAACCCTGAATTTTAAAATAAAAAAACATCTTGGGTAGAAGGGTCCCAGGCTCCCTTCAAACAATTACTTTTGGGATATTTGGGGAAACTTTTGTATGTGTGGAAACACCTGGAAGGAAAAATTGATAGCCAAATCAAAGCAGTGCATGCTTTGCTTAACAAATCTTGAATTAAGTTATGAACCATTCCTGAAAAATAACTTTTACCTTTGGGTTAAAATTTTTTTATTGAGGCAAATAAACTCATTGGGGAAGAATTCAGGAAGTTAAAGTGCAACCAATATGGAAAGGTGTGCACCTAGTCATATTCTAAGACAATGGAATTTCCCTGTTCCCACATCTTGTGAAATACTAGCATCAAGTGGATCCATTGTTCCTGAAGAGTTTCATCCTCAGTGGAGCTTAGACTATAAGCCTTTGAGTTCAGTAACTTACATTGTTGGATTGTTGGATTTGCTGAATTGATTTTTGATGAAATCTTTTTGATTGATGATTCCTATTTTATTGTTGATTCTTGAATTAGTTTACTAATGAGTGATGGTTTTGCTTTTTGAAAGCTTGACACTTATCCAGTGGTTGACTAATCTTAATGGTTAGAGAAGCGCAGTTCAATATTCATGGGAAAATTTGAAGAGTTTAAAGTTTAGATTTTGAATTCATTGGCCAAGAATGCAACCACTTTGGTTTCTAAGCCAAGGATTGAGCCAAACGTCTTACAGTCCAGCTGAGGTAAAAAAAATGTAAGGAAAAATCACATGAAATTTCAAGATTTGAACATATTGAAAGAGAAATTGAGAGGGAAAGACAGGCTATAAGGGCACCAAAAAGACCAAAAAATGTAAGTCTTTTATTTTGAGAAGTTTTCATTTCTATGGTTTAATGAATTTATTGTGAAATGATGTTTATATTAAAAATTTTTAGGCTCAGAATATGAATTCCATAGCTCAGATGAAGAGACTGAAAGTGAATTAGCCTCCCTTCATTTGGAATCAGAATCCTCTTCTGGGGAAGAAGAATAAGTGGAGAATTCAACCAGAATCTCATCTTTGGGGAACCTTGCTTTCATTAATGTGATTAGAATATTGGCTAATTGATTTTTTATTTTAGGAAACAAAAGTGAAATATCCCAATCAAATACCTGGGAACTTACATAATGTCTTGGGTGAGGTTTAAGATCCTGTTGGCAATGGGAATTGTGGATTTAGAGTCATTTCAAAATAACTTGGGTACAATGAAAATCAATGGTTAAAATTACAAAGGGAAATTATTGAAACATTCATGAAACATGAGGCATTCTATGCTAAGATACTTTGTGGTATCAATGGGCCTTAAAAGATTGAAAAAATACTTGATGTTACAGACATCCATGAAAATATTACCTCTCCAAAATGACTTGCAAAGTTAGATATGGGCAAAATCATAGCAGAAAATTATGGAAGGCCAATTTTTCATCTCTTTGATTCATGTTTTCATTTTACTCCTTTGAATATGGGTTTAAAAGAATCCTTGGATGAAATTTTCATTTTCCTTTTTAACAATAACCACTGGTTTCATTTTATACTTGAGGTAGATATGATTCCAATCCCTACCATTTTATCAAAACCATCCTATTTGGATTCAAAGAAAGAATCTGGTTGAATTGATCATCTCAAATATGAACTTAATTTGTATTATAATTTATAAACATCATATAATTTTATTATTTGTGTTTTTATTTCATCATTTGGTTTTGGTCTAACATGTAATTCTGATGTTGATCTTGTAATTCTATCAATATAAAGGGTTATCAAATTTTGAATATCATTATGTTGATTTTTTTGAGTTAACATTGTTATGTTGAGTTTTTTGAATGAGTTTTTATTGGTACATCAATCCAACTTGTGTTGGGCTGATCCCATCATAAGAAGTCTTTCTACTTGTTATGATTGGATCAGCTTAACACAAGTTGAACTTGTTTTTTTTTGGCATTTTGAATTTAGGGGTAGTCCATTGAGGTTGTTTTATTTTATTTTATTTGAATGAATTCTGCTTCAGGTCTTTAATTTATGTACATTGTTCCTTTTAATTTTAATTTTTCAATTTTTTGATTTTTTTTGGACACAATTTTTTGATTTTTTAGAATTTTTAATTGTTTATTTTTATTTATTAATAGGGCCATTAATGTGAATCAGTGGACCTAGATTTGTGAAATTTTGATTTTTTTTTCTTCAATTTATTTTTAGTTTTTTTGCCTTTTTTTGGTTTTTTGGTTCACTTATTCATTTATTTTTATTCATTTTAATTATTTTAATTCTTTTTTTTCTTACAATTCTTACAACCCTGGATTCATGAATGGGTTTTGAACTGCAATTCACAACTCTGAAGGTCGCAAAAAGCTGTTCAGGAATCAGATGGGTTGCAAACATCCATTAAATACCTGTGTCTAGTTTTGAAGGGCCATTCACAACTCTGCAGATTGCCAACAGCCATTCATGGCACAGATGGGCCGTGGACCAAGCCCCACAACCTTTTTTGGCTCATGAAAGGGTTTTTCTGGGCCACAAATTCAATAATTCCATAAAAAAAATAAAGGAGCTTTCCAATTTTTTTTTCAGAGTTTTTTGGATGTCTTTTTTTACCTTACAAAATTTATTCAAAAAATCAACCAATTCAAAACATTAAAATTTCTCATTGGAATTTGAAAACTTTTGTTTGCCTTTTTAATTAATTTTTTTTGGTCATTCAAGCTCTCATAATTTTAAAAAAACAACCAAAAAATTTTTAATATTTTTTACAGATTATTTGGATGTATCCTGGTACCCCAAAAATTGAATGCAAGGTAAAAACACTTCAAATTAACACATCCATTGCAATTTTTTTTAAATCTGGAATTGAGCTTTGCACCAATTATTTTTGACAGGAATTTAAAATGGGATCCAAAGGTCCAACTGAAAGTTATTTTGACTGCTTGTCCCATTTTAACTTGTCAAATTATATTTCACCATGAAAATAATTCAAAAAAAGGGTTTTCTCTCTTTAATTATGCTTTTTTATTTTTTTTGCTAAAGAAATGAATGATAATTAAAAAAAGTTGAAGCTGCATATCTAAGTAAAATATTTGAAGCTTTCTAAAAAAATTTTTTTGTTAATTTTTGAGGCACTATTTTCCTCTCAAAAACCAAACCAAAAAAGCATCACAATAAACCCGTTTTGGTTTCTGGCCCTCTTCTTTGAGCCCTTTGGCATGCAAGAATTCAATCTGACTCAAAAAAATTTCCTGGGACCTCCAAACATCTTGGATTTCTGCAAAACCTTATAAACCACCACCTTGACTGCTTCCACCCACTCATAACCCCCCACCACACCCCCCATCACCACACCACACCACTACCATACCATCTCACCCCTACCACACCTCACCTCACCAGAAAAGACCAAACCTCACCACACCACCCCACTACCATACCACAACACCCCTACCGTACAACATCTCACCAGACCACACTTAAACTCATAACACTATGCCTCAATTCACCACTTCACCACTTCACTCTACACCACACCCAACTAAACCACACCACTCCAATCCAATACACATAAAACTACACCACACCATACCACTCCTCTCCAATCATCACCACACCACACCACTCCTCTCCACTCATCACCACACCACACCACTCAACACCACACCACTCAACACCACACCACTCAACACCACACCACCCAACACCACACCACTCAACACCACACCACAAACCAAAAACCACTCATCATCCATCATCACTCCCCATTAAAAACAACTCAAAAATGAAAAACTAAAAAATCAATCCTCCTCATTTCAAATCTTCCATCAAAAACCCAATTATTTATCTCCTCAACAATGGTTTGGAACATAATCAACTTTTCACATCAAATCTTCATCTAATCAATACACCGCAATATATAATTCCAAAAAAAATCTTCTCCATCTTATATTTAGTGTCTGAATAACCTTTTTCACACAATTTCTTCTCAATATATTTGTCAAATATCAACTCCTATCTTCACTTCATTTTTTGAAAAGCAATTCCCTTTTCACAATGGCTCAAGAAAACATCCAACCACTTTTCAGAAATGTTCCACCAGGCCTGTCCTCCATTATCTCATCTGATAAAATTGATGATTCAAAACCTCCTTATCCTTCCTCATCTACTCAAAATACTGATCCCACCCCTCTGGCCCCTCCACCTGAGCTATCATATTATCAAAAGTAGGAGCTGTTTTAGGCCATCCAATCATGGACAAAGCCCCATGGATATGCCATATCTACCAGACTATAAAATTGCAAGAAAAATAACTACACATATCAATGTGATAAATCTGGGGAGCATTAACACAGAAAAGATACCAAGAAGTTTGAAAAAACAAGAAAGGCAAATTTTCCTTTCAGATTATCTGGAATTTTCTCCAAAATATTGCATCTCTTGCTGGTAATGTTTATATGTCCAGACCACAACCATGCACCTTCCAATGATCCTTCAACTTATCCCATCCATGGAGGAATTCAAGGGAAGAAACTGGATATGGTTCAAAATTTAGCCAAAGCTTGAGTCCCCCCTTAAACATTCTAAAATCTCTTGTACAAAACTCATCATCTCCTGTCCATACCAATCTCAATACTATTTAAAATAAGAGAAACTAAATTCAAAAACCATCTCTTTATTGCAAAAATCCCATTGAAGCACTCATCCTGGAAATCTGGAATTCTCTTTTTTCCTAAAAAATGATTAATCTGGATGGAAAATACCTTTCTTATTCATTTCTGAGCCTGATTTCATTAAACTTCTCAAGCTTTTCCCTGATCTTCTAATGAAGGACTTGAACTATAAAACAAAAAAGTTTGGCATGCAACTTCTGCATATTGTTGGGGTAAAGAATTGTTCAAGAAAAATTTCAGTTTGTTCCTGTTTTATATCTCAAGAGAAGAAAGAAAACTATGCATGGGCCATGATTTAACTTCAAAAAATACTGGAAGATCATGAACCCAGTGGCATTTTTACAGACAAAGAACAAGAACTAGTTAGTTTGATTGAAAAATTTTCCCTTCCTGTCATCATCTTCTTTGTCTCTGACACATACTAAAAAATATTCAAACCTATTTCTGGAAGCACTTCAAATTTGAAGATGAATGAAAGCTTTTCCAGAAACAATGGAATCAGTTGTTCAATTCCAAATCTAAATCAATCTATCATGAAAAGTTCACAAAAATGTGTCTTTTCTGGAATCCCCCAACATCAGACTATTTTCTTGAGAACTGGATCCAAAAAAACAAACAAATATTTATCTTATCCTGCCAACAAGTAAATTCAATTCAGCAATAAAATACCCCAAGAAAAGAAGGACTACACTATTACATTGAACATTTTTACAATTCATCTATTGAGTCTTTTTGTTATGTAGTTCAGAAAATTTACAATTCAATCACCATCCAAATCCATTAGAGAGCTATTGAAGCCCTTCAGCAATAATTCAAGAATCTGGTTGGTTTACCTCACTGTGTGGACCATCTCTCTGGAAAAATCTTCTGATTTTCCCTCAAATCATTTGTTAATTTCATCAATTTCCTGAGCCTTCCAAAAATTGCACCAACTATGATTGCGTTTCTTAAATGGTTATACCATTTATTCACAAAGTTAAATTAGCTATCAGAAATTTTTACCTCTTCCAAATTGAAGATTTTCATCCTCAATGTCATTTCAAATCCCCCTTCTCAGTAAGTTTTTTATTTTTTTTTTTTTGGATTCAAGATTGAATGAATAATTTCCTGATTGATCCTGATTTTTCTTTCTCCAGTTAACTCTGAAGCCTAATTCAAATGAAGAATCAGAAACCCTTGAAGTTGAATCCAAAACCAGAAATGAAGAACTGTATCTCACTAAGCTATTTGAAGGATTACACAAGTTTCCACCTGGAGAAAAACTATATTATCTAGGTTAAAACAAGAAGCTATACAGTGGAAAATATCAACTGGTTCTGATCTAAGAGCTTAATTACACTCAACAATCCAAAGTAAGAGGAGGAAACAAAGGAGCAGCCAATAAGTTCAAGAAGATCTCTCAGTCCTCAAGGAAACAATATTCATCTTTTTTTGTATATTTTGAAGAACCAAGGAGGTGGGGAAGGCCAAAGAACAAATTCACAGAAAATCCAAAGGTCATTAACCATTTTTGAAAAAAAATTAAAGTTTTTCAAAAATCTTTCAGATCAAAAAAAAACATGTAGTTGATTTGATTCAGTTGTTCTAAAACAACTTCATTGCAACTACAGTGAGTTATCCTGATCTGGAAAAGTTTTTGCAGCTACTTCCCATTTCCTTTAAACTGCCATGGCTGGGATTTATCCAAATTGGGACAACTCCCTGTGGTTTCACTGGCTCAAAAACTGTGCAACTACACAGAGAGTCAGATCTGAAACAGGCAACTTCCTCCTTAAATGCCATCCAAAATCATCCTCCAGACCACCTCAAAACCCAAGCTCCAACCACCTCAGAATTCCAAGCAACTAATACCAACCTCCATCAACAATCAACTTAAGCCAATCTGATGGAAAAAAAAAAGAACCATGTAATCCAATCAAAAGATCAAAGGACCAAGGCCATTGGATCAAAAAAAAAGGACTAAGTAATCCAATTGAACAAACACAGGACCAAAGCAATCAAATCAAGTAAACAGATCACTGCTGCTAGCTCCTCCTTCAACCCTACAAAAGGAAGGAAGATAGACAACAACAAAATTTCCAAACAGGGATTTGAACACAGTTCCAGGTAGAATATAAACAAAAGGAGACCCTACACTGTCTACTAGACCATATGGCTGGTTAAAAACAGAACCTAACCATATTCCTACAGCCATTCAGACTCAGCCAAGTTCAGCCCCAATCATTTCTTCTGTGCCTTGACCTGAAGATATATGTTCCTTTGCTCAACTAATTCAATGTGACCTCATTTTCAATTTCCTTCTTCTTCCTGTATGTAAACTCAAACCCAGTCAGAAATTATTACTGGTTTTTATTATAAGAGGAATAAAACACAGAATCACAATTATCAACCCTGTAACTCAAAAACTCTAATAGTTAATATTCCCCATGTGTTTACTCAGGGTTAAAAAGATTGAAGGCCAAAATGGAAAATGGGAATTGAAAAAAGAAGGAGGAATCAGAGGAAGAGGTAAATTTCTATATATACTTATTTTTTCTGAACATGGAATTTCCTTTTTAATGATTGCTTTTAATTTGTTTCAAATAGGATGATTTTCTGACTGAAGATTAATGTTCAGAAGATGAAGAGCTTCCAGATGTGGATGAAGAGGATGATTCAAAAGATGAAGAACTTCCAGATTTAGATTTAACTAAGACTGTGAGGTTTTCTTTGGTTTTTGTTTATGTTTTTTATATTATTGCTTATTAATTTTTTTATTTAATATTTTCTCAGATGTCTGCAACCATTGTGAGGATAAAATTTTTTTCTCATGAATAAAATCCTGGGATAAGAATCAAGAGAAAAAACAAATCAAATGAAGATGATGATGCTAGTAACCATCCTCCTGTAATGAATTTATTAGCACAAAAATTAACAAAAAGAAGTGTGAAAGTGAATACAATTGATAATTTCTCATTTTGAGGTTTCCTAATCCTGTTTAGATTTTCACCTAGGTTTTTTATAAATTATCTGATTCTTCTTCTGGGATTTTTGAACAATTCTTAATTGAAAAAGTGAGCGGTATCTTTTGAACATTTTTTATTTTATAAAAACTTCTGATTTTTTTGTTATGGTTTTAGTTCAAATACAAAGACTTTATTTCCCCCAAAATATCAATTCCACCTATACCACATGATCAAGATTTCATAGTTTATGGGAACTGGATTTAGAGCAGCATTCATTTGTTTGGGGAGGACCTCAGAATTTTGGAAAGTAAGGAAAAAAAAGGTGAAAGAGCTTGATTCAAACCCCATCTTCAATTAACCAAGATTACTACATTGAATTTGGGGTAAACTTTTCAAGAAGAAAGAAGGCAACTGGATCACCTTTCTGGCCCAGCCCCCATAAATATGTTGATGAAATTTCCGTGCCATGGTTTCCTTTGTGCTTGAACATACAAGTGTCCAGTGTCTCCATTTTCTACTTTAATCGCTTGCACTTATCTGAATTCCCCTCCCACTCCAAATTCCAAATATTCTCCTATTTGCTTCAGTCTTATGGAAAATTTCAAAAATTTGGTCTCCTTTCAGTTCCAGTCTGATAATTGGCAGACTCACAGATAAGATCCATTTATGAAAAGCTTTTTGACCAAGGATTTCAAGTTTCAGAAAAAAGTAGAGCTTAGTAGTAAGGTTTTCTTTACTCTAATAAAATCAAGTATAAACATGAAACCAATGATAGTTGAAAAAAATTTAATATTTGTATACATATGTGTTTTTTTTGTGTATTAAATTTTTACAAAAAGAAGAATGAAAATGTGGGAAAACCCTTTTCTTTTGAATTATTGTCATTTTCATATATTATTTGTGGGTAAAACATGTGAAAAGCAGTCAATAAAATTTTAAGTTGGATATTTTTATTCCATTACAAATTTTGGTCAAAATAAATTGGTTTAATGTTTAATTCCAGATGTAAAATAAAAAAATTGCAGTAGATGGGTTAATTTGAAGTCTTTTTATGTTGGATTCAATTTTTTGAGGCCCAGGATACATCCAAAAAATCTTTAAACATTGTTTGAAAATTTCTTTGTTTGTTTTTTAAATTTCTGAGTTCTTGAATGACCAGAAAAAACTAATTTAAGTAAAAGGATCCAACATTCCACTGAGAAATTTGAACTTCTTGGATTTTTTGATTTTTTGAATGAATTTTTTTCAAAGTAAAGAATACATCCAAAAATTATGAACAAAACATCAAAATGATCCTTTATTTTTGTTTGAAATTTCTCAAATATTGATTCAAAAAAACATGTATTAAAAATGCAAATAAAAGGATGCAAAAGTCCAATGAGAAAATTGGTTTTTGTTTGGTTTTTTTGCTCTTTTAAATGAATTTTTCAAGGTAAAAGCATAAATCCATTAAGTTTGCAAAGAACATTTGAAAGCTCTTTAATTTTTGTTTAAACTTTCTTAGATCTTAAAAAATTTAAAAAAGGCCAATGATAAATTTGCAACCCCGGGCGGTGAATGGGCGTGAAACACCTTTCACAATCCATTTGAGTTGTGAACAGGGGTTCACCGCCCATTTGAGTTTTGAATGGAGGTTCACAACTCAAATAGTCATGATCAAAACCGCTCAGGACTTGGGGTTGCACAAGTTTTAATTTCTTTTCTTTTGTTTTGTTTTCTTTTCTTTTTTTCTTTTCTTTTCTTTTCTTTTCTTTTCTTTTATTTTCTTTTCTTTTCTTTTCTTTTATTTTCTTTTCTTTTCTTTTCTTTTCTTTTCTTTTCTTTTCTTTTCTTTTCTTTTCTTTTCTTTTCTTTTCTTTTCTTTTCTTTTCTTTTCTTTTCTTTTCTTTTCTTTTCTTTTCTTTTCTTTTCTTTTCTTTTCTTTTCTTTTCTTTTCTTTTCTTTTCTTTTCTTTTCTTTTTTTTCTTTTCTTTTTTCTTTTTTATATTTTTCTTTCTTTATTTTCTCTCTCTCTTTTTTTTTATTATTTTTATTGGTGTTTTTCAGCTCACTCCTACCAGGAACCCTGCAGTCCTTTAGCTAAAGATAGTGATAAAGTAATGGAATAATAATATTGCCCAAAATAAACATGTAAAAAGATCAAATAATAAATATTTTAAGAGCTAGTGCAAGGTTTGATTGGTTTTGTTAAAGGATTTTGAGTATTTCATAAAATAGGGGCCACAGCATTATAATACTTGGGATATTTACAGACAAGCAAACCCTCTTAAAGAGACCTCCTTTGGCAGTTTAAGAACCTTGTAATAACGGTGGAAGCCTTCTTATCCAGCTAGTATGGCCAGGAAAACAGCACTCAGTCCAAGGCAGGAAGGAACAAAATCACTTTTGGGCAATAATTCACAGAAAGCCTGCACAGATTCAGATAAAGAGTTTCAGAGCAGGTGGGGTTGATTGCTTGCCTGAAATTTAATGAATCAGGGTTATGGGTTTGGAAGTAACACTAATACTTCAGAATAAAGTCATAAATCAATTGCTTATATTGTTATAAGAAATTGATGAAAAATGAAACAGTGTCTGATAATAATAAAGAAATTCTTAGTAAACTGGGGAACAATGAGTCAAAGAAGGTCTGTATAAATACCTCTTTTGGGTGAAAAAAACCTCTTCAGGGCATGTAGAGAGGGCAAGGCTCAAGGGCTAAGGCTATTAAGCCAGCCAGGGCAGATTTTGCACTTCCTCAAGGTGCTTTCAATCAGCTGATCCTAGATCTGCTGGATTTCTGCATGTTTTTAGCTGCAGGATCTGTTAATGTGTTAATTCATCATTTTGATCATTCTGCTTGTATCTTTAATTTGTACTATTAATATTGGACTAAAGTGATCAGAAGTAGATGTTTATTAATTTTCTATCATCTTCTGATGATGTTAATCATTTTAAATAATTTTTACAACAAATCCTTGATGTGTTTCATGATCTTTGAAGATCAGGATCAGTCCTTGTCGTGGTGATTCTCAATATTTGATTATTAATTTAAAATACTTTAAAATTTATTGTATACTAATTTTATTAAGGTTTTAATGTTCTTGAAACATTTACCAAGCATATTTCCTAAAACTAAATACATTTGGTATTTCCTACTAGGTTGTAGCTGTTAACAGAAGTACCTTTTGACAGATTGGTCACAATGGATCCTGATGCATGGATCAGTCAATTCATATGCCCGCGTGGTAGGATCTGCTGCGTGCGGGAATCTGATTTTTACAGGTTACAGTAGATGCACAGGGAATGTGTACGGATGTGGGTCTGCGCGCGGGAATTGTGACAAAACACATTTCCACGTGTAACTCCTAAAATATACATAAAACTTCAGTTTTGACGGAATTTTAGGTGTCAAACCTATACGTGACAATACACATGAAATATAAAAATGGCCAAGAGGGGCTTTAGTAATGCCGTGACCTTTTGGTCAATTTTGTTCAATTAATTAAAATCTGAAGGAGCAATAATTCAGGGGTGGGGTCAGTGAGTGACCCTACCTAATTTAGGGTGGGAAATCAATTTCTGAAATAATATTTATGGGTTTCCTACTCCTTTTATATTCATCAATCATTTTGTCATTTTTTATTTATTTTTTCTACTTTGAAAGGTTGGTCTGTATTAAGTAGCAAGCTGACAGTGTTCTTATTCTGTTCTGTTTTGTCTTTTTAGCTCTTTATTTATTTTTATTTATTTTAATTTTAATTTTTGATTTTTTTTGGATCACAACCCTGGACTTTTGATTGGCACACCACAACTCCAAATGGGTTTTTTGGCCCAGCTCACAACCCATTTTAGTCATGAATGGCTGTTCACAACTCTGTTGACTGTGGGGGGACCACAAAACTCAAAATGGTGGTGAACCCTGTCACAAAACCTATTTTGAGTTGTTTATGGGTTTTTGTAGGGTTGTGAATTTATCACAAACTTTAAAAATCAATTAAACAGGCAAAAAGAAAGATCCAAACATCCATTGAGAAATTGGTTTTTTTGCATTTTTTTAATTTTTTGATTACATTTTTGAAGGGGTTCTAATACCTCCAAAGTTATTAAATATTTAGATCAATGGTTCATTGCACCAAGCTACCAGACCGCAGTTTCAGAATTCAGAAAAAATTTATTCTTGAAACAACTGTGAAATAGAGTATTTGTCTGTGTACTTGCAATGGCACACAGACATAAAATTCTGTGATTTAATGGATTGAGCCCATGAGAAAATTAGTTCCCTTTTTTGATTTTTTATTCTTCATTTTTTTTGTATTTTGTACTTTATTTTTTATCTTTTATTCAATCCTTCAACTCATGTGGTTTTGAAATGTTTGCAATAACCCATATCCATGTGTTCTACCTTAAATTCATGCAGATTTTCAACATTGCAAAAAAATAAAATAAAAAAACTGACAGGTAGGGGGACGTCCAGAATTTCTCAAAAATATTTTTCAGAATGTTAAGACTTATAATTCCTTCAGAATTTGGTTCAAAAATATGAAATAAAAAAAATCTTACATCACAAATAATTTCACTTTTGGCAATTATTGTTTCCTAATTATGTTTGAAAATCTAAATGAAGTTTTTAAATATTTCAGAGAATTCAAAAATCAATTTTTCAGATTTTTAGTACTTATTTTGCCCGCCAAAAAATGGGATTAGCATAAAATCACACAAAAGAAAGATGGTTTCTGCAATTTTTTTTCCATAACTTCCTGAATAATTTTTCATTTTTTTAGCTTGCATTTTTTTGGTGGCTATTGAAAAGAGAAAACAAGAATTATTTGGTTATTTTTAGGATCAATCAATTACCTCCAAATAATAGATGGAACATCAAAAGTAACAGAAAATGCCTGTTTTTTGGTGCATTTTTGAAACATTTAAAATACTATTTTGATTCTTTTCATTGAAAACCTGAGTTTAAAATTTTGAAAAAAAAATCAAATGACACTCAAAGATTTTTTTTTTTCTTATATTTTTCACCTTTTTCTAGGCCTCAAATTTCTAACCTCAAATTTCTAGACTCAAATCATCATGTTTAGCGCCCTTTTTTGGGTAAATTTTCATTTTTAGCTCTTTCTATAAGAATAATCTGGTATTTAATATGATTTTGAATGATTTTCTTCCTCCTCCTCAACTCATGGGTGGTCAATTCCTCTCCTCAAACATAACATCAACTTGTAGTATTCTCAACCTTGATTCAGCTTACATGGAAATTTAACATGCCAGATGAGATACCCAATATCCATCAGTCTAAAAACAATCATGGGTAAAAATTATTATCCAAGTTACAGAATTCACCAGAATGGAAGTAAAATTTCACAGAGGAGGAATCATGCAAACTTCCTCATTGATAGTTCCTGTATTTTTCCTTATAATCCTTACCTGCTGGCCAACCACCACTGCCATATTAATTTTGAAATATGTGCAGGTATCTTGGCTGTTAAATACTTCATAAAGGCTATTATTGTGGTATTTTTGGTTTTTGTGAAAAACTGGATGAAATGCAAAATCTTAGGGATTCAGGATGGAAAGCCTCTCAAGAGGAATGTTGGAGAATTTTTTTTATTCAAATTGTCTGAAATTTAACCTACTGTTATAAAACTGGAAATTTACCTCCCTGTAAACCAACAAGTCATTTTGAACCAGATGAAACCCTGGATGGATTTCTTCAAAGATAAGCCCAAGCCAAAACCATTCTGAAAGAATTTTTTACAATGAATTTTATTTATTTATCTAAAAGGATCACCAAATACTCTAAATTTCCACAAATTTTTCACCTGGCATCTCCAGAGAAGATAATGGAGGCTATGGCAGAGAGTTTTCTCCATTGGGAGGATTTCCACTTTTTAACATGCAGATGCTGGAAGGTGGTTCCTCATATTTTTGTGGAATAATTTTGTTTTGTGCTAGTTATGTTATCACCTCAAAAAGTTTGATAGAATTTCTTAATGAAATTTTGGGGAAGGACCTTTTGAAAATGGTCTAATTTAGAATGATCATCATTTGGAAAACATTATACTGGTATATGATTAATCTGAAAACCCATATCAGCTGAGGATTTTATTTTGAATGCTCTTGGAAGTTTTTCAACCAGAAAACCCACTTTGCTTATGGAATTTGCCATCCAATCCGATGGCTAAATATTTCGTACATAATGGAATCATAAGGCAAAGGGTACCCTCTAATGAAATATCAACAGCAATTACCCCAATAATATTTCAAAATATTGGAACAATTGGTGAAGAGGATTTCCTTTTTCTTCCTAGAATCGGCCAAAAATTGAATTCACAACAAAAAAGTAAGTTGAACTTTCAGGAAGAAAGAAATGCTGAATTAGCTCAATCATACTTCTAAAAATTTTCTTTTATGAACCATTTACAGACACTTTTGACATAATAATGAAAGAATTCAATTCTTCTCAGCCTATATGATTTTTTATTTGATAGACCTGGGGGCTCTGGAAAATAATTTCTGCATAAATGTTTTTTGGCTTCTATCAGATGAATGGGCGAAATATCTCTGATATGTACTGGTAGAAGAATAGCTTCCATAAATATACTAAATGGAAGGACAGCTTATCTTGCCTTTTTAATCCCCCTGAAAATGAATCACAGCTCTGTATCAAGAATTTCAAAGCATCCGCAAAATTCTGAAGCTATAAAATAAGATTCCTTGATAATCTGGGATGAAGCAGCTATTATTCACAGAAATCCTCTTTAGATGGCTTATAGACCACTTCAAGACATCATGTATTCCAATCTACCCTTTGGTTGTGAAGTCATGAATCTTGGTGGTGACTTTAGGTAAATTCTACCAGTGGTTCAAAAGGCTAATTTTGATAAAATTGTTGATGCCAGTTGAGTCAATCCATTTTTCTGGAGAAATTTTTAAATCTTGCACCTCACTTAAAATATCTGTCCTGCAGGTGAACTGTTTTCCCAGAATTGTTTACATGATGTTGGAGAGGGTTTAAATATGATTCAGTTTTCAAACAAAATCTTGCTTCCAGAACACATTTTGATTCATTGTCATATTGTAGATCATGCTTTGGAGAAGTTAATCAACATTTTATTCATCAATACTTGCAGCTCTGCTAGCTTTGAAATTTTTATCTAATGAAAAATGTGATCCTATGCTTCAAAAATACTTCAGTATACAAGATCAATAGGGTTTATCAAAGTTAACCAAACCCTCCATTTTTTAATGTTGGGTTCCAAACCAAATCTGCCATTTCAAACCCGCCATTAAAAATAAAAAAAAACACTTATTTCACATCAGACATTTCAAATTTAACATGAAATAAGTAGGTTTTTTAAAATAAAGTATTTAAAGGCTTCCGCCACCTGTCCACGTCATCCACCCCTGCCTTCCCACCTCCTTCTACCTCCAACCTCCTTGCAAATTTTTTTACCTCCAGCCTCATTATAAAAAGATTCACCACTCTCATCATCACTCTCATCAATTCATCACCCTCATCACTTGATCACTCACCACTTCATTGCTCTCATTGCTTCATCACTCTCATTGCTTCATTGATCTCATTGCTTCATGGCTCTCATTGCTTCATTGCTCTCATTGCTTCATTGCTCTCATCACTATACCTTCAACCTCATCCAAAGAATCCAATCATCTTTTTATTGCTCTTGCCAATTTATTGCTCTCATCACTTCATATCTCTCACCAATTTATCTTGCTTGTCACTTTATCCCTCTCATCACCTTATTGCCCTTACTCTTTCCAAATGGCCCCTCAGCAAACCTCCCCTGGCAAGTCCACACAAAAGTCCAACACACCAAAGCAAACATTGCCAAGGAACTCCAAAACAAACAATCCTCCCCCATCAGCTTCCAAGGGCTTGAAAAATCCTCCCCCATCAGCTTCCAAGGGCTCAAGTCAGCTCAAGAGATCTGATCACATCATCCTGGTCAACTGGCTCAAAATTCCCTGAAACTATGATGCCTGCTTTGGATCAAACAATGAAACATGTTGTAGAGACTCCTGATGGATTAGATGAATAAAGTAGCAGATAGCTTGCTGGAAGTCCTTGAAGGGGAATTTAGTATTACTTCTACTCCTTTGAAGTATTAGTATATACTAAGAGTGGCTTTGAATTTCCTGCCCTTCTAGTACTATAGTAATTCTGCACAATAATTTATTTAAATCAATGGCTGGTTTCTTTGAGACTTAATATAGGTCTCATATTGGACCTAGATTAATTGTTTAACTGTTTATTGGTAGGATTTGTTGAAGAATGGACCAGATTTATTGGGTTATTGGTTATTCAATGATCAGATATATTTGATCTTAACCAATTTCCCAATATTAAAGGGTTCAAGGGTTTATCAAAGGGAGGGTTCAGGAGAGGACCCAAGGATGGGTTTACCCACAGGGGGGCTGGTTAGAGGAAAGGTTGGTAGTTCCTTTTTATTGTGCTCTCTTTCTTTGTAAGGTTTATTTATTTACTAATGGGTGGGGTTTCTTTAATATGGTGCTGAATATTTAGGTCACTGAAGAACCCTTACTCAAGCACCTGTTGGATGGTTTAATTTATCAAATATGGGTAATAACTTAATTTCTGATTTCTTGTTTCCTTTTTTATAACTGATTCACTACTAATATTTATCTGGGTAGGTACCACAGATGACTACTGATGGGTAGATGGGCAAGAGGGCCTGATATCTGAGGAGTGGTGAGTGGGGGATGATGGGGGATGATGGGGGATGATGGATGATACAACTTGGATAGGGCAGAGAGGCCATTGTTAAATAGAAAATTCCTGCCCCCAGGGGTGCTCAAGGCTGCCCCTGAGGGTTTGCCCTGTTCTGGTGAGGAACAGTGAGATACAATTACATGAGAAATTTTAGCTGTTTGGAAAGAGAATTGTACAGTTACATGAGGCATTTCTGCTGGTTGGGAAAGATTTGTACAGTTACATGAGGCATTTCTGCTGGTTGGGAAAAGCTGGTACAGGGGTTTCATGCATGCACAGCCCTGCATAAGCTGCTGTGAAGTGCAGATACAATGTATTCCTGTGCATTACTTAATGGCTGGCCTGGTGCTACCTGATTCTTCCTACATGTATTTCTGTGCATTCACTGGTGATTTTTTTGGTGCTGCATGGCCCTTGACTGCCTGCATATATTGATGGGTAGTGCTAGGGCTTGTTTTTATTGGTGGGTTGTTTGGTATCCCATGCTTCTGACTACATAAATTGCTGTGTGGTGCTGTGGTTGTTTGGTACTGCAGGTTGTTTGGTATCACATGTTAATGGCTTCATATATTGCTGGGTAGCCCTGTGGTACTTGTACTGGTGGTTTTTTTGGTATCACCAGATCCTGGCTGCCTGCATAAATTGCTGTGCCCAGCTGGGGTTGTTTGGTACTACAAGACCCTGCTTATGGTTCTGAATTAACAGGTGAGTTGATTAGTTGTATGTTTGGTTGAGGTGCTGCAGGGAGATTTTACTGGTATGTGTTTGGGGATTCCAATTATACCCATAGGCCTTTCACTGGTTTTTGATACTGGGTGTGATATGAGCTGTCCATAATTGATTTTCTGGCTGTATCTTCTAAACCATGAGAGATAGAGGGGTAGTTTGACTGGGTGACTATAGGTCATTTTTGGTGTAGAATCCATTGCTGAGGTTATATGTATTATTGGGATTATATTTATACTAGAAAATTGAGTATGGTGGCCACAGGTAAGGTTTGTTGGACTTTATCTTCTATTCCATGGGAGATAGTGGGGTACTTTGGCTGAGTGACTATAGGTTATTTGTGATTTAGAATCCATTCCTGAGGTTAATTTGAGGGTCTGAGATGTTGTTACACTGGAAAAGTGAGTCTGATGGATATAGGACAGGTTTGAACCACCACAACGTGTTGGCCAACCTCCATCCTATAAGGTCAATGGTTATCTCCTCATGGCCAATGAACTCAAGAACAAAACAAAAGGTAGGCTGGATCTTTCATCCAAACAGATGAGGGATAAATTCAAGAATTATTGAGCCAAGTAAAAAAAGGCCCACTCCATGTCAATCTCCACCAGCTTTGGTATCAGCAACTCTGAAAAAGCCCAGGGAATCAACTCTGTGGTTGATAAGTTGGATTCCATTTGTCCTTTTTATATTCAAATGGATGAAATCTTTGGAAAGAAGGCTAAAATCACCCCTTTAGCTGCTTTTGATTCCCAAAAATCCAATTCAGTCCATGCTGAGGACTTGGCTGGGGATGCTCAGCTTAGCAATGGTGATCCTGAAGAAACCTTTTCCTTGGAGTGGCCCCCATCTGATGCCAAGGAGAATATTCAAATGCAATCAGCTCCAATCATGTCTGTTTCCACGTTAATTGATGTATCAAACCATACCTTGGACCCCTCCCCTCCTTCTTTGGATTGCTCTCTTCCTGGGTTAGCAGATCTCATCAAATTTGGTGATGTGGAACAAGATACTCCTCAGTCTCAATTACCCTCAACATCCGTTTAAATAAGGAACCAAGCTCTTTTATCTTCTTTCTTGTTAATCCTGACTGATTTAGATTGTAAAAAAACAGGCTCATCCATTCCAGAATGGCTAAAACCTCAATCCAATGGGGCCTCCCACATTGCCTTCAAACACCAGTGAAGACTTTCAGACTCAAACCTCCTCTTCCCAGGGTAAGAAAAAGGCCTCCAATTCCATCAATATCAACCCCAAAATTCATCAAAAGAGGAGAAACACTTCTGGTTTTAGGGCTTTTAAGAAGTCCTGGAGAAGCAAGATTCATGTAAGTCCATTGGTTGAATATCCTTGCTTTCAAAACCATTCTCATTTTGTTTCCCCTGCAAAAAACAGTCAAATCACAAATTGAATCCAAAAAACTTGAGTTTGAAAAGCAAAAGTGGGATTGTCAACTTTCCATGGATTTTCAAAAGCAGAAAGCAAAGAGTTTGACTCATCAAAAAAAATGGGATTCTGAGTCAAAGTTGAAACAGGCTGAGCTAGAGTTTCAAAAAGAGGAAAAGGAGAAGGATTGAAAGCAAGCCCAACTGGAAAAGGAGAGGGAACAACTTGCAACCAAAAAAAAGGATAAGGTATCAGTAGCCTTGGCTTGCATTGGTAGCAGTAGAACAGTAGATGAGATACAGCAGATAACTCAAATGCTGGGCTTGTAAATATATTTTCATGGATGAAAGAAAAAAAAATAATTATTTTTGATTACAATTTTTGAGAGTATTCTTAACCCCACCAACATACAAAATTTTTTTAGTTTTTATTTATATTTTTTTTTCTAGAGTAAATTTGGCCATTATTCAAGTCCCTACAAGTGTTTCTAGTTGTTTTATTAATTTAAAGTGACATGGCCATTCTGGTATGGGTTGCTGTGTCCACAGCAGGAAAGTTACAGTGCTTGTACTTATTAGCTTCCCAAACCATTTTGACTATACCTTTTTGCTTGAAATAAATTCCAAAGCCAAGTTCAGGAAAAACAAATTGGCCATCCAATACTTGATATTTGTCCGTATTTTCAATAAGTCAACCATTTGATTTCTTGTTTGGAACCATGAGTAAAAAGGAGTAGCCAGAGATGTTGCCTTTGTCAATATGAGGAGAGTTGTAAAAAGAATTCAAGGTAAAATTGATGTGTGGGGAGCAATCCAAAGGTGTAGGCTTGGAGCCAAATTCCAACAAAGATAAAGAGGGGATGTTGTTGTCCTTCATGGCATCACGGTTTGCTTCAAAGGAAAGTTTGGCCAAATTGCAAAACATTTTTCCTAGAATTTGGGATACTTTGTTGGCCTTAAGGTTGAGGAAAGCATACTCTTGAGGAGAAGATGTAATGGATGAGTTCTTCACATTAAGTCCAAATAAATCTGAAGGGTGCATCAATTTTTGCCATCCAACTGCCCACATTTTTCCACCTCAAGATCTTGAAGGACCAACTGGTTTGACACATTTTTTTGACTGGTGAAGGAAAGTTTTCACAAAGTTGATGTCCTTCTTGTCTTGGCCAGAAAGTTTCTCCACTTTGACAAATTCAATTATTGCAACCAGGGCTTGATGATCAGATTAATTGAGGACTATTACTTTTCCACGGTGGAAGAAATGGAACGGTTTCATTTTTTGTTTTGCTTGCTCAAACTCTTCCTGGGTTGGTTTGTGAATATTCTTTTTCTTTTCAGCAACAATTGAAGGGTACAGACCCAAAGGACACGGTTTCTGACCAGACAAGACCACCTTTTTGTTAATACCTTCCTCAGAAACCTCCAAAGATATTTTGGAATCTCTCATTTGATTCCTCTTTTGGCAAGCAGCCCTACTCTTCCCACCTCTCTTTATGTTTTTCAAGCCATCTCCTTCCATCTTTTTCCCTCCCAATCCTATACTTAGATTGGGGTGAGGAACAAGAATAGATTTGAATGTTTTTGTAACATTTTGAGTGGCTGGGAGAAGAATAGGATTTTCCCCAAAAGCAGTCAAATGTTTTCCAAAAAAAAAATGTCAGTCCAATAGACATTGTTGGTGAAACATGATTGAATAAAAAAAAGAAACCAAACCTGGACTTGAACCCAGGGACACCACAATCTGAATCCCCCCCAAAAAAAATTGGCATGAGTGACCCATGCAACACACTGACAAGCAAAGTTATCAAAAAAATTAAAAAAAAAAAAAAAAAAAAAAAAAAAAAAAAACATACCTTCCATGGCAAGGAACACCTGAATTAATAAAAAAAGACCCTGTTGGCTTTGGGTGCAGTCCAGAGAAACCTAAAAAGAAATTTATTGATCAAAACAATTGAAACCAATTGATTGATCAGGATTTGATTGGTTGATTGAATCCTAATTGATTGGAAGGGGTTGGTTGAGCAAGGCAGGAGGAGGAGGAGGAAGGGGGGAGAAAGAGAAGGGAGGGGAATGCAATTGAGATGAGGTGGAGCTGAGAGAGAAGAACTGGGGTGAGTTCAAAGGAGAGGTAAGCAAGGGTGGATTAGTGAGTGGAAAGAAAGAGGGAAGGGGGCTCACTGAGTCTATTGGTGAGTTGGATGGTGGATGTTTTGGGGAGCTTGGTGAGGTTGATGAGGCTGGTGAGGTTGGAATGGTTGCTGAGGTGAAGGAGGTGATTGGATGAGGAGGAGGAAGGAAGGTGACCAGTGTGTGAGTGGGGTGAGGTGGAATTGTTGGAGCGGTGAGGTGGAGGGGAGAGGTGGATGGGCTGGCAATTGGTGGGCAATGAGTTGGAGGTGTTTTAGGTGTTTTTTGATTTTTTCTAAGTCCACTAAGAAAAAAAAACAACTGATCCTGGATACTTGGGTGAACAACCAAAAAAAAAGTTAATGTGAAGTTATTTTTCACCTATTTAAAAATCAAACATTACTCATCAAAGCAAGCAAGGGTGAGAGGAAGAATTGGCTCTCTCATAGAAGAAGATGAGGGATAAGATGAGACAGGGATGACTTGAGGTGGGTCAGGAATATCATCTTCAAATATTTTGTTCCATTCATCTTTGATGTTGGCCAAAAGATTGTGAAGGATTACACAAGTGATAATCTAGTTGATGAGGATCTTCATGTCTTTGGAGTTTTGAAGCTGGTTTTGCATTTCCCTTAAGCTGGCCAATCTTCCTTTCAGGACTCCTATGGAATGCTCAATCCAAACCTGTGATTGGGCAAGATGATAGTTGAAATTAGTTTTTCCTTGATTGTTAGATGAAACGTTCCAGTATGCTGGAACCACATATTTTCCACTAGCATAAGCTGAATTTTCCAGAAGGCATTGATTGTGGTCAAAGTACTTCTCTGGTTGTTGGGCAATCCGCATCCAATTGAACTCATATGAATCATGACAACAACCTGGAAGGCCAGCATGGAGGGATATGAACTTCTTGTTTTTATCACAAACAATTTGTAGTGCCATGGAGTATCTAACCAAAAATATGAAACATATTTGGTCAGTGGTTTGATCAAAGGTGTTATCAAAGTCATTGGAAAAGAAATGAATCAGTTGCCTTTTTTTGGGATCAAAATAGTGGTTCCCATCTAGCTTGGGTTTTTGACTCAAGGGGATGCTGTTTCCATCAGCAAACCCAATGAAAACAGGAAAGCCTTTGGTCTCCCTTACTTGAGATATCTCCTTGCATTTTTCTTTGGTTGGTCAAGAAAGGACTGAGAAACGGAAAGATAGGATAGCAATCATGACTCTTTTGGTGTATAAGTCAATGCTTCCATAACTGACTGAGAATAAATTTTCCAATTGATGGATTGCTGCTCCATTTCCATTTGATCCCAATCTACAAAGAGAAACAGCAAGTTGGATGGCTGGATCACGTTGAGGATTCCAAGAATTGTTCTGGAAGATGTGGTGGTCTTCAATCATCTCCAAAAGTTTCATGAATCAAGGCAAAAAAGTTTGGAATAGTTTCTGGAAGCTTAAGTTGGGGATGAGATGAAGCTTTTTCCTTTCATACATAGGGTTGTGGAGGGTGTGTATTCTTGGAACCATGTATTGCTTTTCCAACAGAGAATTCAAAGCCAACCAAGTTGATTCCAAATTGGAGTCTGAATCAGAGTCTGAATGGGAGTCAAACATTAGCAAAAGTTCAGTCAGCTTTTTTGCATTTTCAACTTTCTGGAGGGAAGCTTGATTTGACTTGTTGAGAAAGATGGTGATGTGATGTGGGGTGATGAGATGATGGGATTTGTGTGAAGATGGAGATGTGAAAATCAATAGAGATGTTAATCAATGGAGATGAGATGTGTGTGATGCAATGGAGATGCAACCAGTATGGATTTGATGATGTGGATGATGGGGATGGGTGTTTTAGATGGGATGGATGGTGGATGGATGATGATGCATAAATGGCAGGTTTGATGTTTGAAATCTGCCATTTTCATGAAACCCGCCATTTTGAAATAAACCAGTTAGGGGGTATGTGTATTTCAGAAACCCACCATTAAAAATGGTGGGTTTGGTCAAAAAAGTGGCGGTTTTGTAATGGCGGGTTTGCTAAATTTGATACGCCCTAATAAATTAATTCTGAATTCAATCCCTGGCAAGAAGGAAATAATGCAATTAGAAATTACTGAATCCATGAATCTGTTTAAGATGACACAAAAATTATATACAAAAATGAGTTCCGCAGCACATGATTTCTTCAAAAACTTCCTCCCCATAGATTCAATCTGAAATTTGATGCCCAAATGATCAGTTTGAGTAATATGGACCATAAAATTGGCCTATGTAATGGGGCTTGCTTGGTTTTGGTAAGATTGGGAAATATTACATTTGCCTAGACAGCAAGAGGTGACTTGATGGGCTGAGTTTTTGCCATTCCACACATCCATTTATTTTTTGAACCAAATAAATAAAGGCTTCCATTAAAATTTATCCCAAAATATATTCCAGTAAATTTGGCCTTCTCCTTGAAAATGAACAAATTCCAAGGTTAGAAAATTTAATTAAATTTTGGCCCTTATATTCAAAATCCCGTCCTCAGCTATGGTCAGTTTTATCTAGCATTGTTGATGAGTAGACCAATCCACTCAACAAGAGTGTCTTTAGAACAGAGACAAGAAAATCAAAGTTCTTTTGAAAGTGATAATATTGTTTGCCATGAGGTTTTAAATGCCATTCATCCTGCATCTTCATTCATTTTGGAAATCTGGTTTTTTGGAATCTTTTCTGATGTATTTCTTTTTAATTATGTATTTTATTTATTCTGATCATTGAATCATCTTGGAAATATGTTTTTTAGTATATATATATATATATATATATATATATTATTTCTTGCTGACACATCAATCCAATGTTCCAATTCAATTCCTATAGAATCCTACTTTCCCCTAATGGTTCTCCAAATTTGGGAGTAATAAACTAGTACTCATAGCTTTCAACTTAATCCATCATAGAATTCAATTATGCATGAAATTAAAATATTCAAATCAAGTTATAGGTTTTTCAAAGTTTCAAATTTTTTAAATTAGTAGATCCATGGAAAAGATTTAAGAGGTGAAACATAGGCAGTATTGGATACATGTTTTTCCATGCAAACAGATTCAGTTTCCTATAACCAAAACAGACACAAAGGCTTGCATATTCCTTTGGATAAAATTACACAGGAGAGGCATTGTTTGATTCTCTTGGTTGAAGAAATACTTTTTCTACATTTTCTGCTATGTATCATTGATGCTTGGTAGATTCCTACTTTGAGTGAGAGAGTGAAAGTAAGTCATACCAGGAAGAGGAGCCAGGACCATAATTTTAATCTTATGATTCCAAGGATGATGTAGAGGAATTTGATTGGCTTTTGTTTCTGAAAAGAAATCAGAATATTCATGATGAATGGGAATTAAAGACTCTTGATAATCTCTAAATCTTATACTTTGTTTTCACCTTTTAGGATTGAGTTCAATTTGTTGGACTGATTCAAAAGAATTAAGGAGCTCAGAATTAATGTTTCATTAGGCAAAATTTTCCCTTCAAATAAACTGGAAAGAGTTAAGTTGGAAAAATAAGCAAAAAAACTCTCAAATTATTGGAGGAAGAAGATTGCAAATAAAGCTCAGGATATGTCAAATCTTCTGAAAGAAATTTAAAAAACAACTCAATCACAGTGTTGGATGAGAATTTCAATTCTTGTTCAATGGAAGAAATGGTATGCTGGGGATGTGAGGTTTGAAGGTTAAGAACTCCTTCTTCTCAATTCAGATCAGAGTCACAATGTGAAACATAATCATGGTCTGGGATGGTATTGTGCATGAGGTATGTCCAGGATGTTAGACTATCAGAACTGAAAAGATAATATTTCAATGAATGGAACAATATTGTGGTTGAGACAAAAGAAGAAATGAGGTACCTGAAAAGGTGAACAAGGAGGGTAGGAACCTGGTAGTATGAGATGACAAAATGAAGGAGGCAATGGAAGAGTCTGTAGGACAGGACAAGATGAGTCTGGTGAACAAGGTAAGACATAGCACAACAGAGAGGATAGTATTTATACCCAATATTGTGAGTAGACATTTGTGCGCTGGGAATTCTCAGACAGACTTGTGAGTGACTAGGACAAGGAAAACAGATCAGACAGGAGACACCAGACAGCTACAAACATGTGAGATGCTTTAGATGAAGATTAGCATGAGATAATAGGAATATTGTGAGAAAAATTCAAATAATCAAAGAGAAACATGAAAAAAAGGAGAGAAAGTCTGAAAGTCATTAATTTGGATTTCTAACAATTTCTAACACAGGAAAAATAAATCCCATTTGAAGCTGAGAAAGTAGGAAACCCAAAATTTCCATTTGGCCTAATGGGTCACCCAATGACATAAATGGCTCAGATGAGCTACTTGCTGAAAATCTGGGAAACTTGTCCATCATGAAAGGTGTAAGAGTTTTGGAAATTTTCCAATGCTAGCATCATAAGAGACAAGAGCACCCAACTGCAAAAGAATACTGTAGGGAGTTCTACTTGAATGACATAATATAAATCTCCAACTTGGAGTGTCACTTGTCTCACAAGTTTGAAGATTGACTCACAGAACTTTGGTTAATGTCCATCTGAAGATTGCAGGGATTATGACGGATTTTTATTTGATTTAATGGGATGTTTGGTTGTCAATCAGATGAACGCACCCAAGGATTTTATATGATTTTGTCCCCTCCCCCCCCCCCTCCCCCTCCCCTGGCTTCTTACAATCTCTGTAGTCATTTTTTTTTATTTTTATAATTACATGATGTGATCCAACCAGCTTTCATTGGAACCCAGATCAACTTAACAAAGCACCTAGGATTCAACGGCCCTTGACCAAGTTTGACTTGAAAGATTTTGAAGTACTTCCTACTCAAGTTGATGGGTTTGATTCCAAGTGCTATAAAATTTTATTCTGAACGTCATCATCAAGTCTGTCTAGGAGATGTGCCCTAGATGCCTAGTCATCGACATCTATGTATCTGGGTGTGTGCTTGGCTTTGAGGTTGGTGCTCTGGTCAATGTCTATTACCTAAGCAATTACTTATGAAGTGTGCGTGCTCTTCTGACCCCAGCCTCGGCAAGTTTTTGACTCAGGATGGATGGTATCGTTTGATCCTCAAGCTGTTATCCTCAAGATGGCCTTTGCCCTCCTTAGAAAAAAGGATGTTGAGTGGGATAGATCTTTTGGTGAATTTCCTGGAAGTATGAGATTTCCTACGCATCTATCCGATCCCGCTCGAATGGGTATCTTCCTTCCTTCATCCCGTGACTTGAGAAAAGAAAGCGGGACGATTGAATCGATGTTGAAGGAACTGATGGTTTGAGTTCTCCGATTGGATGATGAGAATCGAAGTGAGCGTTTTCTTAGGATAGTCCGATTGCAAGTACGTTTGCATGTTTGTATGTTTGTACGTTGTCGAGAGAGGATGGGGATGATGAAGCTCGAGATCTCAATGATTGGTTCGTAATTTATGGTGAAGGAGTGACTTAAATCCTTCGATCGAATCTTTCCTACCTCTAAGACCATCGAGCATCCCTCGAATCTTTCTTTCTCCATCGATTTACTCTCCTCCCACTTCATCGCCATCTCATCCAGTATTGGGGTATCACTACGTCATCCCATTGAAGATTATTCCTTCATCAGAAGCACCCGAGACTGGAGATATTGATGTAAGAGACCTGATTATTTATAACCCACTAACCTATCAGGAGAATGAGAGGAAAAGACAAGAGGATACATAACATCCAAACTATTTCCCGATGGAGACATTTTTCCATAAGACAAATCAAACTGATTCAAATTGTGAAATCTTCATCATCCGATGCTTCGATGAATGATGCGATCATCAAATTCGAATCTGAATCTGACGATGATGAGAAGGGATCAGAGTACTAAGGATAAGACTCCCCCAGATCGACGACCGGACCAGTTAAGATCATCGAAGACGGTCATGAGTCCGACGAGTGGGTCGGTATCGATGACGAACTCGTTGGATTACTTGGGTTGTTCGAACTGTCCCGAGGACTTGATCATCAACAATCACGATCGTCCTCAGGCTTCGAATCCTAACACGTTCTGGTTGATGGAATGTGGTCATATCGTAAGCTAAGCGATCGATGATCGACGCTTGATGGGCTCCCATGCAGGAGACTCCTTTGGTCTTTTCGACTCGAGATCTTTACCACTGACTGACTCATTCAAACCGTGCGTTTCCTCGACGTTTTTAGTCTTGTGCGACCTGTTTAGGTTTTTCGAACGGTATGTCATCTAAACTCTCCTTCAGTCCTCCCGAAGAAGAAAGGGGTTATGAAGATGACATCCAAACCGGCAAGTGGTGATGGAGATTGATGATGGATTTTGCTGGCCTGTTGACCACTCACTCTGTCTACCACCCTAGTGAGAGATGTAGATCCCAAGAGACAGTACAGATGTCCGATCTCCAACTGTGAGAGTCGAAGGAGATGGAGTATGATCCACGAACTGGATGGTCATCGGATGACAGGATTACATCCATCGATCAGAGAGTTCTTCGAGACTCCCAAGTCGATCACCGATAGATTAGCATCCATCCTGTCGTTCCAAAATCAACAGATGAGCTTGAGAATTAAGAACTTACGAGATCGAGTTCAACTTCAATCTAGTCTCTTACACCGAAATCGATCCTCCTTGGACGAGATCCCGATCATCAAACAACAACTTCATGACCTCAAACGTCAAGTTTAGCCTCGTTCCCCTACTCCCACAATCTCAATCCTTTGGGCTCATTCTCAGCTATTCCAATCCGTCTCGAACTGATTGGAAATTCGACTGCCTTCATTCAAAACCTCATTTCCTCCAACCTTCATATTTTTTCTCACTTGGCTTTCACTCCTTGCATGAATTATCAGATCCAGCGAGTCTCTAACCCAATCAAACCTCGAATTCCGCTCCAGAATCCCCAACCGAGACTTCCTGGAGAGGAGACCATGTAATTCGATTTATTAATTTTTTTTTTTCTTTTTTGGAGACATCTTAGTCAACTTTACCATGAAGGAGTAAAGAAAGTAGCAAGGTTCTGATATGCATCTACTCCTTCCTCTGTCTTGCACCGTTTCTTTAGTCCGAACCCAAGCGACAGCACCATACCGACCGATGCAAATCAACCACAACTCAGAGATCTTCCCCCTCGCCAAGTACTCCGTCATGATCATCCTCAGGTACTGGCACTCCCATCCACTCCACGACATCCAGTCAACCGGCCCATGCGATCGATGAGCTTCAATACGGGCTATACTCATCAGCTCCCTAGGTCTACTCGTCATGGAATCAACTCAGAACTATCGAAGGAGAATATCAAGTATGTGATTCCGAGTCATAATCGATAATCTGGGTGTCAAACTAAACATCATCATGGGACTATTAACCATGTCACTTTCTGTACGCCAAACACCATTTTAAAAAGTTTTGACCTCGATCCTCAATCTCGACCAAGAGCAGATCAGCATGGCAGGGCTTCCACTTCTTCGACGATAAGACATCCACCTCCACCAACGATCAATCACCATCCAGTGTATCATAACCCATTGGTGGCTATCCCTGAGGATGATGATCGAAGATCAGATGATCATCCACCAGCGCTTGTGCGACCGCCATCATCGGTAAGTCGCCAAGGAATCCCAAATCGAAACCAGAATCCATCCATCACTTCCTCTTCGAATCGATTCCCGGCGAATCGTCATCAACCTGGATCGTTGCCTCGAATCCCAAGAAGGACCGACCAAACTCGTTCAGGATTCATCCAACCCATGCCTATCCCGACCCCATCGAGATTGAGACCAGGGGCAAGAACCGATCAGCCATCGGTATCGAAGTCCGATCCTCAACCGATCGATCGAACTAAGATCCCACGACCAGGACGATCGTCCAACCGACCTACCGAGTCCAACGGTCCTACCGGCTTCGTTTACCACGACGAGGATCGAAGCTCGAGGAACGTATCGATGGCAATTGAACACGATTCGAGAACTCGAGCCGCGAGGCCATTCTCCAGCTCCCACGTAGCGCTGCCCGATCTTCCACATCATCCCAAACGCCCGCCCGAGGGTTCGATTCCGACCGACACTCCGGCCAGAAAACGAGTAGCTGACCATTATCAACATCCGCCCTCTGCCATGGCCACCCCAAGGTCGGACTTCGCCCATCGGTTCAAAGTCGCCCGAGCTGATCATCGACCGTTTCAAGCTTGATCCCTTCTCCGTTCTTCTCGGCACATCGACCCAAGCATCGTCTGGTAGGCAAACTGGATGGAGGCTTGTCGGGTCGAAATAAGAAACAAGTCGAGTAAGATGATAATCAGTAACTGGGTCGAAGTGATCGGCTGGCTGTGTCAGGGGTACTGTTGTCCAGCGACGTTTGAGTGCTAGAGATGGTATGGAATGAAGTTAACCTACACGCGAACAAAAGCCAACCAAGAAAGAGCAAAAAAACAAGAGGGAGAGAGACCATCGATAACTTAATTTAAAGTATAAGTTCTGTAGTACAAGCCACACCAAGATGTAGACCGGCTAGGTCCATAAACCCAAATTCGTTAAGTACAAGAACGATGAACATGATCGTCTTGCGCCCATAAGCGCTGAATGAGCCAAGCAAAAAAAAAAAAAAAGATAGGTTTTGTGAAGAGCCTTCCCCTAACAGAGGTAGTAGTGGGGTCTAAGGAACCAAGGGTGATGAGGATGATGAGGATCCTGTTGTCAATAGTAGACCGTTTGCATGGCAGAGCTCAGGTTCGAGGACGGGTTAGAGATCGTGAACTCTTCCAAGGAGAGGGTATCGATGTATCGGAGGATCTGCTCTAATTGGATCAGGCTGATCTTGAACTGCACGCAGAGTTCGTCGAGATGATGAGAGCCATCGAGTTTTAAAGGTAAGTCCTTAGGTACGTGAACGGCGATCGAGTGATGGTGATGAGGATGAGGATGAGAGGGGTGATGAGGATGTGGATGATTAAAGGGAGATGAGGGATGAGGACGGTGTGAATGATGTTGATCAGATATCAGGGTCGATCTTCTACTTGGTTTATGGTTCGGTCTCCTAGCATGGGATGAGGATACCGGTTGATCATGGGGATGAGAATGATCTAAATGTTGATCGAGGTTAGAGTTCGAGCGATGAGGTGATAAGAGCGGATGAGGGTGATTGAGCCGTTTGAGGACGGCTAACCAAGCTGGAAGACGTATGGCTGATGAACTGAGTCGATGATGACTAGAATGGTTCAGATGATGATGATGATGATGATTAAGTCGATGGTGAACAGATGTTGACCGATGAACCGGATCCTCTTCGGGAGGATTCTTGGGATGGTTGGCTTGGGGATACAGCTCAGGATGAAGAGCCCAGATTGGATAACAGTGTAAGCGTTTTAAGAAGCCCTTGATGGTCCCAAAGCTTATGAATCGACGGACATCAATGTTCAGTTTATGAACCTCATTTTGTTCCATCCTACGAATGCCAAGTCATTTTCAATCGGGTCCATAGATCCGTCAACATAGCTTGCCGGCAAGATTTGGCGTATGTCCTGCTCGGTCCTGATGAAGAACGAGCAAAGGAAGTGAGATATTGAACACTGACCAGTCGTGAACGGTAATACCTGATTTGAATTCATTATAGAGATTCAAGAGGTCGGAAATCGAATGAGCAGATGAGTAGTGGGCATGAAGGTCATTGTTGAACAAGAACAATTCATCGACATCGTCGTCATGATCGATTCGGAGATGGGGATTGAAACGGTTCGGCTGGTCTTGCTGTTGATCGTCATCAAGGTCTCGTCCGAGGTCTGGGTTTCGGATGGAATCCGGTACGGTTGATGACACTGCTGGTGGTGGTGTCACCGGGGGAATTGAGATATAATCCTTCAACTCTTCTTGGAGTTTGATCGATTCGAAATCATTAGAATCGCCTAACAGATCAAGCACCTTGCCTCCGATTAGCTTGTACGAGTTCGAAAATCTGAATAAATCAGTGATGATGCAACATCCAAAGTATCTTTTTGTTGGAGATAGTGTAAAAAAGCATAGTGATCAATGCGGCCTTCTTTTTTTTTTTTTTTTTGAGGGGGGGGAGAGGACTGCGGCATCGATCTTCTAGCTATCATACGGACATTGAGCTGGAAGACCTAGCGTGATTTTTTTTTAAAAAAAAAAAACATACACCAAATGTTGAATGCATTCCCGAGCTAGATAAATGTCCACGTCAGCCAGTCGAGCAATTTTGCGAACGGTTGTCGTACCATCAATAAAAGGAACCAACTTGGAAAGCCAAAAAAAAGGGGAGGAAGAAAAGTTCATGAGCACACGCTCGCAGAAGGCGGACGTAAGAATTCATCGATGGTTTTCTTTAACGACACGATTCAATCCGATTAAAGAGTGACTGACTTTGAACATCGTCAAATCCCAAGAGACTTCAGATCTCGCTTCAGAAAAAGAGACTAAACTGACCGGAACGTTCCAGTCATAAACTCGAGGTGGGTTTCCATAGAATGGAAACAATTTTAGGTTCAACAGGAAGATAGCAGAGGTAGCGGAAACTTGACGATCACGATCCCCCCCCAAGTCCTCAAATCGTTCGGTTGAATCTTTATCACTATCGTCGAGCTCCGCGTCTTGATTGACGGCTTCTGGCCGATCATGAGTATTAAGACCATCAGGATGGTCGTTCGTTCCTCGTCTCGATGAAACGAGGTGGTGATGATTCAAAGAGATCGAGACTTCGGAGAACGAATTCAGTTCCTCAAACAATTCTTCCAAGATCGATTTGATTTCAAAGCTTGAATTGTTGGGAGTCGATAGTAACGAATTTTTTTCCTGGATGAAGTCCATCATAAGATGGGAGAGGGGCAAGCCAAGCAATCAGTACTTTGGTCGCTAAGTCATGACTTTCTTTTTGTCTTGTTTTGTTTACATATCAACCTGTTTTTCTTCCCTTTTATTTCAAAGATTTGGATTTACTTCTAAAGACCTTAGAACTCTACCAGTCTTTCTGACGATCGGTTCATAACCTAGCAATTCTGAATCCTTATCGAATACGAAGCATAGATTGAACATGAAGAAATTCCTTTCGTACTTTTGTTCATCTTCGATCAATGTCGGGAATCCTAACACTTTTGTTGAGCCAGAGGTGATCGTCACGAGATGGCCGCATAAATGTTTCTTTAGGGATCACTCGTCAAAGGTTTTTTATTTGCACGGCAAGGGGGATTGTAGTCGATTCGCCGGATTGAATCGTAAGTGGGCCAGGAAGAAGACAGCTCGAGTTAGAACGAGGTAGTTCGATAGGATCATCAAACCTAGAGGATTGAATCAATCAGCAGTCGATCGAACTTCACCTTGGGAAGAATGAAGTCGATGACCTCGGTAAATTCGAACATGCATTTTGAGGTTTGTCCTGATTGATCTGGTGGTTCTCGAATCTTAGAGCCCTGATCTTGGTTCGATTCAGTATCAGATCGGTCACGATCGACAGATGGGGGTGGTGTGCTTGAACCGGCCAATCCGGCGGTGGGATCGTAATGTTGTTGACTTTTGATCGGCGCATCGCTCTCAGCCAGTACCGTTCGATCGCGTTGCTGTGGCTGCTGCTGCTGCTTCTGATGATGCTGATGACGACGATGATGGTGGAGGGTTGGTGATAATGAGGTGGGGGCAGTCGATGTGACGCCGATCGAGTTCTCGGGTACTTGATACGTTATCTCGCAGCCTTTATCCTCATCCCATCTTGCGAAGAAAACTGCCTTGAGTCTGGGGAGATAGTCTTGAGCTTGATTGAAAGGCCCCGATCTTCCAGGCATGAGATGGATGAATCAATCGAAACGGAGGTGTAGAAGGTGAGTCTTGAGACCAAGCTTGAGGCTCAATAGACTGGTGGAAGTTGTTAGATAGAATAAATATTTAATATCTTTATTTCATAGCTGATTCGTATAATGTCGTCTTCATCACACCACCGTCACTCTGTACTTACCAGTTTTGTTCGCTGTTTATATATGTATGTATGTATGTATGTATGTATGTATGTATGTATGTATGTATGGTATGTATGTCGGTTATGGCTTGGTTGTGATACTTCAGTGACACGTTAATGTGTGTCCTAACACTCCCTCCCTCCCCCCGCCAGTCATAACCTCACCTTCCTTACGGCGATCATCCATCGTCCGTACCACAACATCGTTCCTCCAAAGCCCCGAAATCCCCGAACAGCTTGTCACCCTTCACGACGAAACCAAAGGACTTTGATCATCTACTTAAACATCCTCTCTCTGGCCGAATGGCCCACCCCCACCTCCCTGACCCGCCTGGCATCGCGGGAATCTCGGATACCATAATGGATCTCGAGAACGAAGCGAATACAACTGGCGGAAACCCACCCCCGGTGGCCAAAGGAGCCAGTGGCCTGGCAATCTTCATGTCTAAGATGATGGACGATCCAAGCAATTACAACGCTGACGGTGATTTTTTGATAGGCAGAAACAGCTAATCGACCTAGTGCGAATACTTATCCCGACCGAGCAAGATCGGTAAGAAGCGGACATGCGACGAGACGAAGCAGATAGGAGACGTGAAAAACAAATGCAGTTCTTGATGGACCACATCAAAGGAGACACCTCCGCACACCCGCCCCCCTCAGAATCCCGTCCCCAACCGCCAGAGGTGGACCCTCCTACGCTTCCAGAGCTGCACAAGGACCAACAACGTGACCTACCCTACCAGGAATTGACCCGCCAACCAGAGCTGATCTAAGGATGTTCCGACCTGGTAAGGCCATCATCATACACTCCAACCCGCTGAACAATCAAATTGACAAACTACCTAAAGAACTCTTTGTACAGCGAGCAAATGAAGCCCTAGGAAAGATGAACGCCAAAGTACAGGGGGAACTGGTCACAGTGACGGCAGCCCATGTGATGAACTCAGGCAATGTGGTTTTCTACAATCAAAACAAATTCCATCAAAAATGGCAGATGGATAACAAACATGTTGAGGCTGTGAAAATGAAGATGTGTCTGGTGGGAGTCAAACCCACAACCTCAGATAGACTGAGACACATACTAGAGTGCTGCCTTTACCAACTAGGCTACAGACACTTGTGGCGGGTTGTTTGGTATTACTGCTCTAGGTTCAACTGCACAGCCTCCGTACTGTGGTGATGCATCATGTTAGCAGGTTTAACCTCAACACCCCCCTTGCTATGTGATGTAGAAATAGGTATGGAAATACCCAGGTGAAAGTGTGATCAGTGTGGGGATTGAACCTGTGATAGGCTTACAGGGGATGATGGTCTTACAGGAAGCATTCACATCTTATTCAAGTCTCATAAGTAAGCAAGTATACGCTCAGGTAGGCTCTGGGCTCATAACCTGTTGAGACTGTGAAAATGAAGATGTGTCTGGTGGGAGTCAAACCCACGACCTCAGATAGACTGAGACACATACTAGAGTGCTGCCTTTACCAACTAGGCTACAGACGCTTGTGGCTGCCAGGGTTGTTTGGTATTACTGGTCTAGGTTCAACTGCACAGCCTCCGTACTGTGGTGATACATCATGTTAGCAGGTTTAACCTCAACAAAACACCTATGGTCTAAACAGGTACACACGGACTTGGAAGCAACACCCAGCACATGGTCAGTCCTTGTGCATGGTATACCCAAGGAATTTGACCCAACCTTGAACCACAACAAAGCAAAACTTGCAATAGCCAACTGTTGTCTTTTTCTGTTCATATTTTGTAACTGACAAATTTAGTCAGCTTTCTTTCCATCTTACTGCTTTCATTAAGATATTATTCCTGTCTCAGGCCCCCTCTGGGGGCTCTCTAGTTGTCTTAACCCTGCTACCTTAGGCCCCCTTTGGGGTTCTCTAGTTGTCCATAAATACTGGTCCTTCCCTTGGACCAGGAATGAAAAACATCTGATTACCAGACAAATAAACCGGAGTGTCCCTTCCTCCTTTTCAGATCAGTTACACTTGACTATACAAGTATTTTCCCTTTTCCCTGGCTCTTGTAGCCTCATTATTACTCCTCATTAGACTCCTCAATAGCCTACAACCATCCGTTCATCTCTCCATGGCATCATAGCCTTTCTTTATCTCTTCACGGTTAAAAGCCAAAAACTCATCCCACTAAGCCATCCGGTCAACTTCATTGTTCCAACTGGTTGTCCCATTGCCAATCTCATCCATCCTCATCATCCTCATCACCCCCATCACAACTTCAAGATAAACTCAACTCGAGTAGCTCTAATGGCCACACCAACACTAAGTCACCCAACCTTCTCCGATCAACTCAAATCTCCCATTCCAACCATCCTCCACCATCCATCATCCCCAATCCTTTGGATCCTGTCTTGGCAAACCATTCCAATCCATCCCTTCATTTGACGACCCCATCAACCGCTTCCAGCAATCCATCCATCCTCACCCCTAGTGATCCTCTAGACCCTCCCCATCCTTATCCCAATCAACCTCAAGATCATCTGGCTCCTCATCCTACCCCTCACAACTCGGAATCAGATTCAGTCCATCTTGATCCCTCAGCCAATGATGACCGAATCAAACGGCAGGAGCAAGTCAATCCTAGATGCACCAATCATAGGATCTATGGACTCACCTCCATGTCTTACATCATGCACTCTACCCGCTCGTTCTCCATTGAACAACTTGGTCAATATGATAACCGTTACTTTCAATACCTTCAAATCAAAGACGATGGTGAGGCCTTCATCAAGGTCTACGACCAATCTCCACCATCTTCAACTCGCTCTGCTTGATATCTTCCTCCATCCCGCCTCAAACCTGTCATCCTCTTCATCACCACCATCATCAGCCCCCGCTCAGAGTACCTCTCTTCCTACCACCACCTCCCTCTCCTTCACCTTGATCCCATCGACCTCCATCAAGCCTAGTCCAGCTGGCCCAAAGCATCCCCAAACCCTTCACCAATATCACATTGCTCCTACTAGCCGCTCTCCTACCACGACCCCAGACCTATTCCGACCTCCATCAACCCTGTTTCATCCTACCTTCCTCATCAGCTCTCATCCCATCCTATCCAGCCCTCAACAGAAACCTATCAAACGTACCAAGACCATCCGAGCCTGTGATTTGTGTCGAGCCAAGAAGATCAGATGCAAACCCCTCATCATCAATGGCATCCACCAATCATCCCAATCATCCCCAATCTGCAACCAATGTCACTCTCATTTGATCAACTGCACTTGGTTCCTCCCCATCACCAAAACTAGGTTCAAACGTTGAAGGATCTCCAATTGAACCCATCCCGACATCTATCATCATCACACATTCTCCCTTGCAACTTCTCTCTTCCACCTCACTCGCGACGCTGTTGCTGCTTCTCATCTTTCTTCCTCCTCGCTTGTCCACTCCTTCTCTCGCTTGCCTCTCCAACAACTAGCGACCTCGGTCGCATCTTCTCACACTATCACTTGCGATTCCAACCACCACTGATTCCCACCTTGCTTGCGCCATTGATTGCCTCCCAGCTTCCCACTTTCCAACCCTGCTCCTGCAACTTCTCCTCCACCTTTGCGCGCTCGCTTGCGCCACCTCAATTCTCCCATTGCTCCATCAACTACATCTCTACTCACTCCTTCTCCACCAATACATCCATCACCCCTAACTGCTCAATCTCCACCATCCATCCAAATCAATCATTGCTTATCTTCTCCATCTCATTTGCTCCACCTGCTACTACATCACCCATCGCTACTCATCTCTTGCTCCGCTCTTCATTCATTGATCCAATCTCAATCATCCATTTGGGGTGGTCCATTCATTTGGCCCATCCTGTCACCTCTCATCCCCACATTGCTCCATTGGTCCATCTCAACCGCTTGCTCGCTCCCATCCATCTCCTCCGCTCCACCTGCTCAACCACCAATCGCTTCATCTCCTCCATCTCCTCCACTCCATCAACTACATCAATTTGCTCCATCTCCCCATCAACGCTCCCATCATCCTCAACCTACACCTCTGCTCCCTCCAACATTGCATCTCATCCTCTAACAACTCATCCATCAATCACTCACTCCAAATCAACATCAACCATCAACCATATCAACCTCTCAATATCATCCATCAACAACATTAACAATCAACTTCAACAACAAATCAATGTTCCTTCCCATCTAGTATTGAACAGGCTGGTGTGTTGGAATCCTTTCCTCCTTTTGTTCAATACTATCTGTTTATATCTTCCTATTTTCCACCCTCATTCATTACAATAAACACATTCATTATTATCCAATACTGTCATCACCCACCATTATCCTATAACTGTCACCAATCCATTTCAACTCCATCACCATCACCATCACCAACTCCATCACCATCACCATTACCATCACCATCACCATCACCATCACCATCACCATCACCATCATCATCCCATACCCATCACCATTACCATTACTCTCATCATCATCATCATCATCATCATCATCATCATCATATCATTCTCCCCATTAAGCTAGGCAACTATGCCTGAGGTCCTTGTTGCTCCTCTTAAAATAGGCTATCATTCCTCCCATATTAAGCTAGGCAACTATGCCTGAGGTCCTCGTTGCTCCTCTTAAAATAGGCTTTCATTCCCCATCTCATATGCTGACAAGGTGGTGTCTTGTCATCCTTTCTCAAATCTCATATCTCTCATTCTCATATTCTCTTCTCATATTCTCCTCTGAAATGTTGATTGGTCTCAAATTGGTTCCTAAATTTGTCAGTTAAGGTGGTGTGTTGTCTTTTTCTGTTCATATTTTGTAACTGACAAATTTAGTCAGCTTTATTTCCATCTTACTGCTTTAATTAAGATATTATTCCTGTCTCAGGCCCCCTCTGGGGGCTCTCTAGTTGTCTTAACCCTGCTACCTTAGGCCCCCTTTGGGGTTCTCTAGTTGTCCATAAATACTGGTCCTTCCCTTGGACCAGGAATGAAAAACATCTGATTACCAGACAACTAAACCGGAGTGTCCCTTCCTCCTTTTCAGATCAGTTACACTTGACTATACAAGTATTTTCCCTTTTCCCTGGCTCTTGTAGCCTCATTATTACTCCTCATTAGACTCCTCAATAGCCTACAACCATCCGTTCATCTCTCCATGGCATCATAGCCTTTCTTTGCATCATAGCCTTTCTTTATCTCTTCACCAACCACTTTAACAGAGACAAACGAGTACAAATGAGATGGCTATCAGAAAACATGAAGACAGCTAAGAAAGCTGGATCCATGGTAATGTCCTTCTTGACCAAGGACCTGGCTGACTGCATCCTATATTCAGGAATCTTCCTAGATTATAATTACCACTGGGAAAGCACGTTCAAACCATACCCAGCCCAATGTTACAAGTGCCTCAAAATGGGACACTTTGGAAAATGGTGTTGAGTTCCCTGGAGATGCAGACAATGTGATGGTACACACATCACCAAAGAATGCCTGACTGGGAAGGAAGAAATCAAGGAATGTGTGAAATCCAAAGAAGGCCTTAGAAACAAAGAGGAAGGAATCACAGACATACATCACTCTGTCTTCAGGATACTATGCCCCAATAAACAAGCATGGATCCAGGCTAAGCGCCCTTCTCCACTCCAATGTTAAATAAAACCTCTACTGACACCTCTTTTCATGCAAAGATTGAACCAGTGGCCACAGACCACCCACTAATTGTTAACTTTGACAATACCCAATCTGCAACTCAAAATGATCCTACCAATCACCACCTATCTTTTGTCCAATTAAACTGCCATGTATCAAAGTAAATAACACTGACAATTCTACACCATCTCTCATCCACCTCTATTCTCCTGCTGCAGGAAGCTTGGGTAAACCCATTCACCCTACTTCCACCCACTCATAAAGACTGGAACTTAATCACTGGATACAAACACACCCCACAGGACTGGCAAGACTGGCACAAGGCATGTATATATGTGCAAAAGTCCATCCCATCCCAACACCTCACGCAATTCCCCAATAACTCTAAGCACCTACTAGCAGTGCAAATCCAAGATACTAATGGCAACCACTTAACCTTGGTGAATTTATACAACCCCCCAGGGTCTAACCTAGGTCTGAAGGACCTGGGAGCCTGGATGAAAGCTCATCACAACCGGCAACAGCCAACATGCATCTTGATGGATGCAAATTTACACCACCAGATGTGGAACCCAGCAGGGTACAAATCCACACACAGGGATGCCACAACCCTGATTTTGCTATGTGGCACACCTGGTTTCAGGATTGCCTTGCCAACACAAGTCCCAACCTTTTATACATCCAAGGGTTGGGGGACCACAATTGAATTAATATGGTCTAACCTCAAGGGATCCACCTTGATTGGTGGCATACATGTTTTGGACAAAAATTATGGCTTGGACCATCAAGCCCTAAAGGGGATATTAAACCTGGGTGGCTATCCCAGACCCACCCAATGGTCCAAGCCCCAGTGGAAGGAACCACAAACCACAAGCGTATTGGAAGACTTGAGGACCCTAGACCAGGATACCGGACCAGTTAATGATGTACACAAAGAAGCAGCAAAGATATCAAAGGCCCTGCCAGAGGCCCAACAAGGTCTGTGTAGACCGGTCCAAGATAACCTGAACAGAGCCAAGTTGTGGTGGGACCTAGCAATCTTGAACCCCATCTTAAAAACAAGGAACAGAGCTTGGAGTTGGATGATTTTGGCCAGGACTGAGGAGGCCTCCAAATGCTATAAACTGTGGAACAATTAGTTTTGACAGCGGGTGAAGGAACTCAAGCTGGCCAACTGGCACTCATACCTGGAAAAAACCAACACCCAGCTAGCTTTTCAGGCGCTGAAAATTTTCAAGAAAACAGCTGGGGGCCTTTTTATGCCCATCCAATGCTCAGATGGCACATTTGCCACCAGCAAACAAGAACAAGCAGACTTGATCTTTGAAGGCACAACCCCAGCGGCAGTGGAGATTGATCTGTCAGACGTACTGGAGGAGGAAGAAGAAAGAGCTTCTATTTTTGAGGAAGTTTACCGGGAGGAGATTCTCTCTGCCATTAGCAAGCTTTCTGTGAGCAAGGCCCTAGGACCAGACCAGGTGTGCAACAAGACCCTCAAGCCGGCCTTCCCTTTTATCCATCAAAGGCTGGCAAGGTTATACAATGCCATACTCTTCCAGGGGACATATCCCAGGTGCTGGAAGGCCGCCACAACAGTGATAATATGGAAGGCAAACAAACCTGACTATACCAGCAAAAGCATATAGACCCATTGCCTTACTGAACACCATGGTGTGGAAAGAGTTTGTGTCTTTGGTAAATTCCCCGCAACAATATAAAGTTCTCCGCAACAATCTTGCTCCAAGTTCAAGAAAGCCCACTAGCCCTTGAGTCCCACTCCTGTACCTCTGCAATTCTTAATCAAACTCTGCATCAACAATTGAGCCCAAAGCTACTAAAGCTAACTTGCAAGGAAATAATAGTAAATAAACAAGATGGACTCCCCAAAAAGCTCTGCACTTGAACTATTTCCCTATATATGAAATCTGAGAACTCTTGCTGGTAAATACACTCTGAAGTAACAGAAGAAAAGAAATAACACCATAATTTTTTGTGATAATCTCCAATAAAGGTAAACTCCAATGAAAAAAACTCTCTCCCTTTTCTCTTTTACAACTAAAGAAAAGCTTCCTTATATATACAACAAAAGAATGCAAGCCCAAAATGAAAGAGCCCCTTGTCTCTGTGAATTCTGCACTGACCTGCCTTTTCTACTCCAAAAAAGGAATGTGACTTCTAATGAAAGACCCCTTTTCACACCGCTTCCATGTGTTTGCACTGATCCTCCTTACCAATAGTCCAATCCTTACCCAATCTGATGATTTGAAGTAGATTAGATGATCCTGTTGCCAATGCCCCCTAACAGTTGAGTTGCGCCAATGCATTACTAACAAAAGATCCTCTTTGATCTTCCCTAGCGGATCACTCCCAATCCCGCATGCGGCATAACTACAAATCCCCAACAATTCCCATGACACCTCCTCAACTTTAGCTTTCATTGCCACGCAGCGCTCCACAATCTCAGTGAATATCCCATAATTGGCCTTATCCATGCTAATTACCTTTGATCACTTGCTTCCACATTAGTAAACCCACCGCCGTGGAGGGAAAGTTATGTTAGACCGGGCAAAGTTGGCAAAAGGCAAAAAACTCTGGCCCATTCTTATCATTGTGCTTGCAAAAAGCATGCGCCGCATGAATTCCAAGCCCTCAGCTATTTTACTCTGGAATAGACAGTCTGCGAACGCGCTCTTCTGAGCCTATTGTACTGCAGACTTCCACCCACAGCTGAGCCGCTCTAAGTCAAATGTCCACTGGTGAGCCCACTTGCCTCTGTGTCTATAAATAACCACCACATCCCCCCACAACTTGAATTCTGTCCCCAGGATTCCCGCGCTCCATAACACCAGAGGGCCCACCAAACCCTTCAAACCCCAACTCCAAACACCCTCCAAATTCCAAAAGAATGAAAGAAAGAAAAAAATCCTGCCATGGAAACGTGCAAATACTAGGCAAAGATGGGGAGAACGTTTATCCAAACCGCTGGTCACCCAGCCCGCAATGCCTGTTGTCTAGGCCACCGCAGATGCTTGTTTTTTTGCCCCAACAACTGGATGATTGCAGACTTGCCCTCCACCCCATCCTTGCTCTTCCTCTGGACCTCATTGCAAGCGCTGCCACCGCAGACAATGGCCAATTTTGTGGTGGATGATGACAAGTCAATCAAGACCAAAGATTGGACTCTGGAGTCAGACCGCCCTGCCTCATTGTTGCCTGTTGAAGAGGCCACGTACCATCTTTCCCTCCCCTCCTCAACGCGCGGACTTCCCTACTTCCACCACCTGGGGAGATGGTACCCAAGCCTGGGGCTGACACCATAACCTGAATGTCAGACTTGGCCAAGTACCACGCAGGCCCAACACAGCTCCTGTCTTTTTCTGAGTAGCAACACCTCCAATACTCCTGCCAACAGCGCCCAATGTCCCACTATTCCGTCTGCCATCACCCACTCCAACCACAACACCTCCGGCAGAGGTTGAGTCCCCGCACTCAGTCATTGCAATTGGCTCCAATTTGCTGCCCATACCCCGTGAGTATATTATTATTATTATTGACCCCTCCTCATACTCCCACAGCTCCCACGCCTCATGCTGAATCACTTTTGCCTCCATTGCTGGTCCAAAGATCTCCACCTCACTCGTCTCCAATCCAGACCCCATCTCCTTGGATCTTCTCACAGAACTCCAACTCCCTCCCTTCTAGGTCAACCCAATTCTGCCCGGTCTCTCCATAACACGCGTCCATCCAAAGCAACAACAAAGGAGGTGGCGGAGGAATTGAGGAAGCCAAAATCAACCGGTACCTCCGCAAATTGGATGAGGAAATACTGGCCATCCTCCAAAGTTTGGTTGGGATCCTAGCGGCGGAGCGTTGCAAGCTCTTCTGAAAACATCATTGTGCCAGTGGTGAGCTCTGCCACGTCATATTTCTTCCCTAGATTTCTCCCTCCTCTTCAATTATTGTTGCACCCCCTAAATCTTGTACATAGCTAAATAAATAAATATGATGCCTTGCCCGCCCCAGAAAGGAATCCTCTTGATTCCCCGCACCATCCTACAGAATGAGACAAAAAAACAAAAGAAACTTGGCAACCCCTATTGAGAGCCCCTGCGTGAGAACCCCTCCAAATCTGAGGATAAAAATAAAAAAACTAAGACAAACAAAAAACTCCAAACTCTGCAAATAAATATTGCCTAAGGAACCTGGACCACCCCAGAAAAAGGCCTCTAAGACTAGAACTTCCATGCTGCTACGGTGATCTGAGCCTCCCCATCCCCATCCCCACAACTTGAAAGTTGACCCCAACATTCATTCCTCCAAAGACTCCCTCTCCTCTGCAGCCAGCTCACTTACATCAGCCATCTCTTGATTTTCATCTCCTGAACCCACAGTTTTGTCAAAATCCGTAGTTCCCCGCACGTGGAACTTCTTCACGTGAGCCGCTGCCACCTTCTGCTTGAGCAAAGTGCCATCCAATTCCTCCAACTGATAACTCCCACCCAGAAACTGACTAAAAACCTGATAAGGACCATTCCATAAATCTGCACAAAGCTTTCCCCACTGCGTCTCCAAGCTCCAATTATAAAGCAGAACCAGGTCGCCTCTCCACAAAGGGTCCCGCAAGAAATTGGCACAACGCTTTTCCCAGCACCAAACCAACTTAGCCTGACTGTCCCAAAGCCTCTTTGCCACCTTTGCCACCATTTCCTTCTACCGCAAAAGTTGCTCCGCCCGCGCCAAAACTAGATCCTCCATGGTCTTAACCTTCCACCAGGTGATAGAGAGGTAAGTCAAGGTTTTGATATCTACTGGAAGCACTGGCTGCTGCCCATACAAGAGCTCTTAAGGCAAATAACCCTTCCCCCACTTGACCAATATCCCATCCGCAAACAGCACAACTGGCAGGGTTTCCTGCCACTTTTTCTCATTACTTCCACAGATCTTTACCATTGCGTCTTTAATTGGCTGATGACCCCTTTCTATTGCCCCTGCTCCCTCTGGATAATATTCTGTAACTTTCCTGAAATTTGCACCACAAGATTTGGCAAGCCTCCAGTTCTCACCCCAAAACTCCGCTCTGCCATCCCTTGTGATGAGCCATAAACACCCAAAACGCACAAACCAATCCTCCTCCAAAACCGCCCCACCTTCTCCGCAGACAGCTTAACCAATGGAAGGGCCTCCACCCACCCCAACAAGTTTTCCCAAGCCACAAGCAGATAAGGGAAATTTCCGCACTTGATATGGACCACGTTGTGGAAAGAATAAGGTTTTTCCCCCTATAATTGTCCCAAGGTTTGGAAGTTAACGGTTCCCTGCGTCTGAAAGGAGCTGAGGATGCCCAAAGTTGCACTTAAATGAGAAATAGAAATAAGGAGATAAAGAGATAAAGAAAAATAGAGAGAGAGAGTGAAATCTCCAATCCTTCAATCCTAAGAACTTTCCACCTGGATGTGTATCCGGTATGAGTTCCTTTAATCTCTTGGTTAGATGATTGATCCAATCCAATGATATGATGGTCTGATTCCATGCCCCCCCTCCTAACCTGGAGTTGAGAGTGAGGATAATTCCTCCCTCTCAACCCTAACCTAAGTACAAGTGCAAATAACAGTATGACAAAGAAACAGAAAACAATCCCAAAACAGAAACCCTAGCCTCCTCTCCCCACCTCCGTACCAAACTTCCCCCAACGTCTGTACGCCGTTATGTCCATCCGGTTTGTCCTTCTCATGACGCGGTCCTTGCACCGCGCCCTACTTGGAGTCCCCCGCGCCTGTCTGTATCCGTTTGTCCGCGCCCGTCGTGGATGTCCGGTATTATCCGGCGTGATACGCGTGTTTGCATGCGCGCTCCATCCGTTCCTTCATAGCCCGCGCATTGCTCCGCTCCTATGTATCCAAACTGGCGCGCCCACAAACCTAGTTGAGCGCACTACCTTCTGAATCCGATCTCCGGCGCGGATTGCCGCCCATGCCGCATTCAATGCTGAGCCCAACCCGTCCACTAGGTGCGGAGCCAAACAGCGGCTGCTGCTGATCCAGCAGCTGCCGCTGCTGAGCACTCCGCATACTCTAATGCTGAGCCCGCTTGCCTCCAATGCTGAGCGCGCAGCCGCGAAGCAGTTCCCAATCCGTGTCTATAAATTGACACCACATCCCCCCCCAACTTGAGTTCTGTCCCCAGAAGTCTTCCATTGCTTCACCACACTACCACCACCCCCATCTCCGGTCCCGGCGTCCTCCTGCTTGCCAACCCCCTCACCGGAGAGGGTGGTTATCTTGTCCTCACCTGCCCCTGTTCGGAAGTCTCCTGAGGTCCCGGAGATTCCAATTGGCCGCATGCTACCCAAGGTTCAATTCAATTGGTTCGCAGACAACTCAGTCAAGCTACTTTGTGGCTTCCTCTCAATCCCAAGGGCCCACAGAACATATTCCCGGCGCAAAGTATTGGTGCAATTATGGGCCCTCCTGGCGGACGCGAGAAATGGAATGTTCTGGGCGATGGAGACGGATTAGGCGGGGCCCCTCTTTCCTTTCTTTTCCTTTTCCTTTCCTTCACACTCTTGTTGTACCTTTTCTTCTCATCATTCCGCGCTTGAAATCAATTACCCATTGCGCTTACCACTTCCAAGTGAGCCAGTGAGTGGCCTAAGTAAAAGTAAGAGACCCCGCAAGTAAAAATTGAGAAAAATCTAAGTCGAGAAAAGAGAGGGCGGAGCCGGAGTAGGTCCGCGCACAAGATCTGCCCATTCCACAAAGTTGCCTTCCATTGCTCCGCAAAGGTACCTGGACTGCCCCAGACGGACTGCCACACAGTTCCCCGTACCCCTCCTGTAACAAACACAACAACCAAACACCAGCGCGCGCCACCGTAAGGGAAGAGAGAGAGAGAGAGTAAGAGAACGGACATTCTGGGGTGCCTAGTTGTCCCGGCTGTGAAGCGGCTAGAGCACCCCCTCACCAAATCAGGCTTATTCCCATAGCAACCACCCATCCTTGAGATATCCTGAGAGAAAAGAAAAAGAGAAAAAGAAACCAACAGAGAAGAAAAATAGAAAAGAACACATAAGTTGTCAGCTTGCTACTATTGCAGAGCAAGCTGCAAAAGTAACTAAAATAACATAAAAATAATAATAATACAACTAACCTAAGAAGGAGTAGGAAAACCATAAATATTGCTACAGAAATGGATTTTCCATCCAAAAATAGGTAGGGTCACTCACTGACCCCACCCTTGAAATCCAACTCCTTATATTTTTAAATAATTAAGGAAAAAAGAACAAAAATACTACGGCTCCAGTATTGAACTTTTTGGCCAATTAAATATTTCACACACATTGTCACGTATAGGTTTCACACCTAAAATTCAGTCAGAATTGAGGTGTTGTGTATATTTTAGGGGTTACGGGCGGAAATGTGTTTTGTCACAATTCCCGGACGCAGCCGCGGCAGCCACGGCACCCGCGCGCAGCTGAGATACAGCCGTGTCAACCCATCAGGGTTATGTACGCAGCCCCAGGCCTCTGACAAGTACGCAGCCGTGGGACTACGGGCTGACATAGTGACAGGTGGCCTGGGTACCACGTAAACAGGCTACAGCATACACGGGAACTTGTTACATATGTAATAAAGGTTCCCGTGGATAGTAGACTGTCTAAATATACATAATATTATATAAAAATACCTAAATAATCTTTACACGTATTTTTTATTTAATATAATGCAAAGAATCAAGAATGTCAAAAATAAGACAATGACAGCTTCAAAAAAATATATTAAAATACTTCAATATACTTTTATGAGAATTACTATACATTAACATCTTTGTGACATACTAAGGAAGATAATGATGTAATAATATTACATGAATTCTCATGACTTATATTTTTAAGTAATTATCTTAACAAATCAACTGGAACTTGTAGATAAAGAGTAAAAACAATATTATGACCTTTTACTCCAGTTATATGATACATAATGAGAACTTACCTGACATCAAAATGTCCCTAGAGATGTCTAATAATATAATTATTATATTACAGGGAACATATACTAAGGATAATTAATTAAATAATAAATAAATAGGACAGATTAGTGTTATTCACACGTCCTAATGTCCATTATAAGGTAGAATAATTCCCATACCCTAAGGAATTAGATGCTACCCGGGCTATAGCACCAAGGGCACATGTCAGGCTACCCCTGGTTACCCTGCTAGCCTTAGTGTCCGTCCCTTTGAGCAGCTACAACCCTCAGAAGGACCATATTGGGACCCCAAAAACTATAAATACAGAGCTCTTTTGAGGATGTTGTTGGGCAGAGACCCAGTAATATTCATATCCAGACGCCGTGCCAAGGTAATCAAATACTTATAAGAGATAAGTAAGTGATTTATGGCAATGTCTGATCAGTAATATCTGTCCTCAAACCTCTTTTTATCAATTAAAACTGCTGAACAACCTTATAACCCCAGTATACAGGTTTAACCCATCAGTACATGTCCCAAACAGATACCAAAAGGATTTAATAATATACCAGTGAGTCTTATTATCCTTTCTCTGTTGTGGTAGCTTGGCTACAAGGCCCTACCACTCCATTGTGTATTTCATATACATATTATCTTTGGGTATAATAATCTTTAAACTAAAGAACCTAAAGTAACCAGGACTACGTGTTTTCATACTGAAATCCCTGAAGAGATGTGTTAAATATCCCCAATATAATTGTGGCCCCTCTATAAATATTTAATTATCAATTCTGATTCAAAACAATAAACAATAACCAAACCATTTAACCTTGCAATAAGCGTAATCCAAGTATTCTACGGATTTTTGCTGCATTTATTAAATAATATATTTATTATTTACAATATCACCTCTGGTAGCTAAAGGATAGCAAGGGTCTTGGCATCCAGGAGGCTGACATAAGTTTTTTTTTTTTTTTTTTTTTTTTTTTGCGCAACGCCCGTAGACCCCCCGCAAATAACTCTTTGTCCCGCTTCCCCCATCCGCGGGATTTTCCTCACGTCCTGGTTCCGCAGGGCTTGTCCTTGCGTTCACGGACCCGGCTTTGTGCCGCGCCTGCGTTTCCTGCAAAAACCCCAAGCCAGAAAAGACCCCACAATCCAGATAAGAAAGAAACATAGAGAAACAAACATTGTGGGGTGTCTAGTTGTTCCAGCTGTGAACCGGCTAGAGCACCCCCTCACCAAATCAAAACTTATCCCCTACCCCTACCACCTCCCCCCCCAACTTGGCCACTGTCCCCAGCTGGTCGCAACCGCCTACTCCGTTGCAATGGCATGTTTTCCGCTTCTCCGCCCAAAGACAAATCCCCGGATTGCATTCCTACACCATCTCTGCGCTCCACACTCCCCTTGTCTGATCCGTCACCCCCTTCCGCTTTCTTGTCAAACAAGGTAGATCCTCGCGCAAAGAAGCGCTTGACATGCAAAGCCGCAGCCTTCCATTTCAGCGGAGTACCGTCTAATTCCTCCAACTGATAGCTGCCGCCCTTGAACTTGGACGACACGCGGAATGGGCCGTTCCACCGGTTAGCAAACAACTTCCCCCACTGAGACTCCAGACTTTGGTTGTACAGGAGCACCAAATCCCCCTTCCGCAAGGGATCCCGGAGGCGATGCAAGCAACGCTTGTCCCAATAGCGCACAGACGCCATCCAAGTCTTCTTCAGCCGGTCTGCGGCCTTTGCAAGCATTCTGTCCCCTCAAAGGAGCTGTTCGGCGCAAGCCTCAAGCAATTTGGCGGAAGTCTTCACCTTCCACCAGTCAACCCCCAGGAACGTCTCCAACTCAATGTCCACCGGAAGCAGGGGGCGCTGTCCAAAAAGTAACTCGTACGGCGAGTAGCCTGTTGACCGCTTCACCAAAATCCAATCCGCAAACAGAACCGTTGGAAGGGTCTCCTGCCAGCGCTTACCTTCCTCCAGGCACATCTTGACCAGGGCTTCCTTGATTGGTTGATGCCCGCGTTCAATCATGCCGGCCCCCTCGGGATAATACTCCGTTACTCGGCCAAACTTGGCTCCGCAACTCTTCACCAACTCAAACAAATGGCCGCAAAACTCAGCCCCTCTGTCCACTGTAACCAGACAAAGCGACCCGTACCGGGCAAACCAATCTTCCTCCAGAAACAGAGAAACTTTGTCCGCCAAGAGCTTGACCAACGGACGCGCTTCTGCCCAACCGGACAGGTTGTCCCGTGCCACGAGCAGATAGGCAAACTTACCGGCCTTGATATGGACAACATCAAGCAAGACTCAACCAAAGAGGGCGTCTTCCCCTGTGGGGTTTCCAACTTCCTTAGGCAATCTCGCGCTCCGCCGTTGACAGGCTTTGCAGGATGCCAACCATTCCCCTAGTGCACGCACTACCCCCGGCCACCAGAACCGCTCTTTCACCCGCCTCCGCGTTTTGACCTCCCCTCAATGGCCAAGATTGTTGTGAAGGCTTTGGAGAATAGCTTCCTGATCCGCCCTTGAAGTGGTAACCACAAGAGGAACCAGAGTCTTCCGCCGCCAAAGCTGCCCCTCCTGTACATAGAAGTTTCCCGGTCGCCGCCTTGCCCATTGCATGTGCTTGTCCGTAGTTCTATTGGGAAAACAAAGGTCCCGCAAGTAATCACAAAGAATCGCATACGGCCCGGTCTGCCGGAGCGGCAGCTGAATGCCCGCCTCCACAACCCCTACCTTGACAACTGGGGTCTCCACATTGAGAAGTTCCGCGTCCTCAAACAGGTTGTCCCTTGGATACCGCGACAACTCCTTGGGCATAGTGAATGCTTTCCCCAGAACAAAAACAACAGAAAAGGAAAAAAGTTGAAGAAACGCCATCCACCTGGTCATGGGAGCATTGGGCAACGCCAGAGAATTGATCATCCACGCCAGCGCCTCCGCATCCAACAAAAGCTCAAAGTGAACCCACCACAAAAGATACTGAAGCCGCCGCACAATCTTGGTGACCCTGCACAACTCCAACTTCAGCTGAGAGTACCGGCTTTCTGTTGGAGTGAAGGTGACCGACTCGTAAAGCACCGGCCTATCCTGACCGTCATCCTCTTGAGTGAGAACTCCCCCCGTGCCGAATTTGCTGGAATCAACTGCTAGCCTAATTCCTCCCGTGTTGTAGTCGAGATTGCGGAGCACAATGTCACATCCCACAATCTCCTTGAGCTTCCGGAACGCGCGATTGCATTCTTCCCCCCACTTCCACTCCGCGCCTTTCCGCGTTAGTGATTGGAGCAGGCTTGCCACCTCCGCAAACCTCTCAATGAACATACGGACATAGCTACATAATCCCAAGAACTGAAGGATATGCAACACCGTTGGCAGGGTCAGCCATTTGAGGACCTTGTTCCGCTTTTTCTCTGCAATGTGCCGGCCGTGGGAAGCAACAACATGGCCAAGGACTTTGAGCCCCAGGAAAAAAACCGCCAAATTCTTCCCCAACACCGTCAGTCCTGCCTCCTCGATGCAAAACAGGATGCTTTCCAATGTCTGCGCATATTCCCACAGGAAACGTTGGATGCCAAGAACTTCAACCAGCTCCGCTCCCCCGTAATCGGATTTTGGACCTTTGATGCCCGCGTCGTCGATGAAGATTTGGACTCCCTCTGGAAGATCATCTTTCAGGATCCAAGCCATTTGCGCCTGGTACACCGCCACAGAATTGGTCGCGCCCTGCAGTAGCCGAGTCAGCTGCATTCTTCCCAACCCAGTCTCAAATGCCGTTAGAGGCCGCAAGCAAGGATCCAACTTGCGCTGGTCGTATCCCCCCATCACATCCACTAAAACATAACAAGCGCGCCCCGCCATTGACTCAAGGAACTCATCAACGCAAGGGGGCCGTCCTGCATCCCAGATTGTAAAGGAGTTGAGCCGCTGCAGATCATGGACAATCCTCAACGACTTTCTGTCCTGCTTAACTACCGCAAAGATTGGCTGGAGTAACTAGACGTTGACTGTTTGTAAAGGCCAGTCTTCACCTGTTCCCGCACCAACTCCAGAAACTGCTCCCGGACCGCCCGCGGTATTGGAATTGGCTTGATCTGCCACGGCTTGTGATCAACAGTGGGGATGACATAGGGGTTGCCAATATTGTTTTTCAGAAGCCCCCGCTCTTCAGGTCCAAACGTGAGCGCTCTTTCCCAAAGAACCAGAACCAATACCAGCAACTCACCCTCCTCCGGACTCAACCATCCCGTTGGGCCAAAATTGAAAGCTGAAATCCGCTCCTCCATGATCCGTGCCGAACTAGTAACCCACCCCAAAGCCTTAATCAGCGTGACCCAAGGGTCCCGCGACCAAGCAATTGGTCAAAGAGGTCCGTTCAATTCCTGGGGTATTGGCTCATTCCTCGGTTGGACCTTCCACGACACCGGCTTGTACTTGCCAGCATTGCACCGCATCATCCGCGCGCATCCTTTGCTGTAGGTCCTGCACAGAACAGAACCGTGGCTTTTGCCTTTGCTCACAAGTGTGGCACAATGATAGGGTTTTCAAAGCGTAGTACCCTTGGGCAATGCATACTGAGAAAAGGGACTTACTTCTGCAATGTGCGCCCCCTGCACTTTCCTTCCTCCCCCTCCCTGCTCCTCACTAGTTGACCGCCCGCACAAAACCAGAGCTTGTTCCGTGCGGTCTCCTTGGTTGACTAGGAAAAATCCTCCAAGGATTTCCCATTGCAGACCAACTCTGCGTCCGGTTCCTCCTCATACTCCAACACTCTCCTCCGCTTTCCTTGCCCGTGATCGCAGATAGTTGTCTCGAACCTTCCGCCGGACAAATCCTCCACCATCAACGCCTCCATTCCCGCCTCCGGATCAAAAACCATGTGCTCGGAACCCAAACATGAATGGCCTTCCCAAAATCACGTCCCCACAATCAACCAAAAGAAAAGAAAGAGGCTTACGGACCCTTGCAACCTCAACCTCCTCCTCCTCAACTACCCCATCCACACAACACTCCCCTCCGTTAAGCGTGTGGAGACCCATTGCACATTTCCGCCAAACCAATCCCAAATCATCCACCATCCACAATGGCAGCAGGTTCACCATTGAACTGCTGTCCACCATAGCCCACACCTTCCTCCCCGCTATGACCATCGGAACGTAAGCAAGTGGAGTCAAAACCGATTTCAACTCACACTCCTTGCGCCCCTCCTCCTTCCACGCCACATGAACCCGCTGCACTGTCTGAGGTACCCAACCCTGACCGCAATCCCGCAACGCCTGCACCATCTTGTCTACCACCACCGGAGACACAGCCGCCAGTTCCCGCAAGGTCAGCGGGACCGGAGTCTTGTTCCCCATCACCCTAAGCACAATGTCCGCCGCTTTCTTCTTCCCTAAAGGATTCTCTGCCGGCGCCTTGATTCCGGGCATGCATGCGGCCGGTTTTGGAACGGTCAATGGGGGTTGCTCCTTTGCATCCACCTTCATCTTATCCGAGACCGCCACCTTCTCTTCCGTTGCCACTACCCTTACCTCAGCTTCCACCCAAGGTGGTTGCCACAATCCAGGACCAGTAACAATGCCTAGTAACGCTTGCGCCGTTGTTCCCGCCTCCTGACCCTGTGTGCGCACCTGCTGCATTGCGGTGGGGTGGCTTGGCTCCATCCAAATCTGTTTGCCTGTCGGAAAAATGTACCCCATCCCCGCCGGTCAAACCAATCCCGCGTTGAGATACTTTGTAAGCTCCTCGCATGCCAATTGCCAATGACTGTTTGCCCAGCAGTACAAGAACCCCCTTGGCACAAAGGTACCGGGTGGCCAAAACCCTTCCACCATGTGAGGTGGAGGCCCTTGCGGCTGCTGCTGGCCCATACGGCTCATGAAGATCTTCAAATCCTTCATCAGTTCTGTCAATTCACTTACCGGAGGGGCGGGCGTGGGTTGAGGAACCGGAACACGCGTGGAAGTAGGTGGAACCGGGGCCAAAAATTGCGCCGGAGCCAAAAGCTGGGGGGCTGATTTCTTTGGTCCCGCTGGGAAGGACTTAGCGGTATCCTCAATAAGCTCTTCTAAGTCAAGCTCACTCTCCACAGCCTGGCAAATGACAGCCAACTCCGGAAGGAGCGCAATGCTCCCTTCCAATGACCCCTTTACCAAGTTGTGATTGTGAAGATGCCGCTGCACCCTTGCCCGGAGTTGAGCGCCTAAACCACCCAGAACCGCGCGTTTCATGGCCCCCGTCTGTCCCGCCACCACCTTGTTCTTTGACAAGTACCGATAAATCCAATCAAATGTCAAGGTGTTATCCGCCAGCTCCACCCCAGTTCTGACTCCTCTGCGCACGCTTGCCTCCAAGGCCACGCGGTCAAAATTGCTTTCCCAGAATCGAGGTTTGCGCCTACCCCACCGCGTTAGGATCTCCGCCTTCAGTTTTGGCCAATCCTGATTCTCGTAGCCTTCCACCTCCTCCACATCCCGGAGCTTCTCTTTGTCCATAATGAACAGGACAACAAGCCTGGCCTTATTGGCATCTGACGCACCTTCCGCATCTGCAATACCTTTGTATCTCAAGATGAATTGCTCCACATCCGCAGTGTTGAATTGGATGTGAGGGTAGTCGCGCGGCCTGATGCAAACCGGACGAGTGGGTTCATGGTCACTGGAGACCAATGGGGGAATGGCGTAGCTCAACATGGGTCAAGCAGAGGGAGGGGGAGGAGGAGGGATGGAAGACGCAAGTGGGGTTGGAGTAGCGGACCCGGGAACGGAAGGAGAGGAAGAAGAAGAAGAGGAAGCGACTGTAGGGAGGTATGAATAGGACATTGCTCCCAGTTACCTTTGAGAGACAAGAAACGGAAGGTTACTTCCCGGCCAGACCCCCAGATGTGGAAAGAATAAGGGTTTTCCCCCTATAATTGTCCCAAGGTTTGGAAGTTAAAGTTTCCCTGCGTCTGAAAGGAGATGAGGATGCCCAAAGTTGCACTTAAATGAGAAATAGAAATAAGGAGATAAAGAGATAAAGAAAAATAGAGAGAGAGTGAAATCGCCAATCCTTCAATCCTAAGAACTTTCCACCTGGATGTGTATCCGGTATGAGTTCCTTTAATCTCTTGGTGAGATGATTGATCCAATCCAATGATATGATGGTCTGATTCCATGCCCCCCCCTCCTAACCTGGAGTTGAGAGTGAGGATAATTCCTCCCTCTCAACCCTAACCTAAGTACAAGTGCAAATAACAGTATGAAAAAGAAACAGAAAACAATCCCAAAACAGAAACCCTAGCCTCCTCTCCCCACCTCTGTACCAAACTTCCCCTGACGTCTGTACACCGTTCTGTCCATCCGTTTTGTCCTTCTCATGACGCGGTCCTTGCACCGCGCCCTACTCGGAGCCCCCCACGCCTGTCGGTATCCTTTTGTCCGCGCCCGTCATGGATGTCCGGTATTACCAGGCGTGATCCGCGCGCTTGCACGCACGCTCCATCCATTCCTTTATAGCCCGCGGATTGCTCCGCTCCTACGTATCCAAACCGGCGCACCCGCAAACCTAGTCAAGCGCACCACCTTCCAAATCCAATCTCCGGCACGGATTGCCACCCACGCCGCATTCAATGCTGAGCCCAACCCGTCCACTAGGTGCGGAGCCAAACAGCGGCTGCTGCTGATCCAGCAGCTGCCGCTTCTGAGCACTCCGCATACCCTAATGCTTAGCCCGCTTGCCTCCAATGCTGAGCGCGCAGATGCGAAGAAGTTCCCAATCCGTGTCTATAAATTGAAACCACAATGTCCAGAGAGAACCTCCCAAAAAGAGCGTCCTCACTTGTTGGACTACTCACCTCCCTAGTTAATCTGGTATGACATTGCTGACAGGCTTTGCAACTCCACACCCAATCTTGCACCGTTTGCCCCAGACCAGGCCACCAGAACCTGGTAATAACTCTTCTCCGCATCTCTGCCTCTCCCCAATGGCCCAAGTCATTGTGAAGATTACGCATCAACTCCTCCTGATCCTCCTGCCTTGTGACCAAAACCAAAGGTACTGGAAGTGCCTGCTTCCACAACTGACTGTCCTGGCAAAAGAAAAGCAAGACCTTCCCCAAAACTCATTTAACCTCCATTGCCAACAAAACTTCAGGAAAAAGGAGCATCCAAAGATACTCGTCCAATGCCTCAAACCTTCCAAACTGTTTCAGGGGAAGTTTCCAAACCTCCGCAGCTGTAGCTTCCACCTTCAGAAGCTTCTTCTCCACGTCCAAATCCCCTTCCACCGCGCTCTGGACCTCCGGATACCGTGACAAGGCATCTGGAATTGTAAGCAACTTCCCTGGAACGTGCCTGACTGTGAAATTTAACAATTGTAAGTATGCAATCCACCGCGTCATAGGAGCATTAGGAAAGGTTAGGGAATTCATCATCCTGGCCAGTGCTTTTGCATCCACCAGGAGTTCACAAGACACCCCCCACAGCACATGCTGTAATCTCCACACAATCCTAGTCACTCTGCACAACTCCAACATGGGCTGCAAGTGCAAAGACTCTACCTTCAAAAAGGTTACTGACTCATAGAGTACTGGCCTGTCTTTCCCTTTTGTCTTCCTGGGTCAGTACAACACCTGCACCAAACTTGCTTGAGTCCACTGCTAGCTGGATCCCTCCTTTCTTGTAGTCAAGGTCCTTCAACAGTATTTGCCACCAAACAATCTCCTTTAGATTCCGGAAAGCACAATTGCATTCCTCCGTCCACACCCACTGGACCCCCTTCCTAATCAGTTTCTGCAATGGGATAGCTATCTCCACAAAATGCTCAATGAAGATTTGTACCCATCCGCATAAACCTAAAAACTAGGAAACGTGAGTAGCATTCCGCAGAGTAGGCCATTCCAAAACTTTGTTGACTTTGGACTTAGTCATTTTCCTCCCTTTTGGGGAAAACTTGTGGCCAAGGACTTCTAAGGCCGGAATGCACACAGAAAAATTCTTGCCCAAAACAGTCAAACCTGCTTCCTCAATCCGGAACAGGATTCTCTCCAAAGTCTGCGCATACTCCCAGAAAAACCGCCTGATTCCCAAATTTCCTGCAATAGTTTCTCTGCCATAATTGCTCTGTGGCCCCTTGATACCTGTGTCATCAATGAATATCCACACTGTTTCCAGAACATCATCCTGCAAAATCAACATCATTTGCACCTGGTAAACCACTACCAAATTAGTTGTCCCCTGCAGAAGCTGGGTTAACTGAAAGGGCCCCAACCGTGATTCAAACGCCGTCATAGGACGGGACTCTGGATGTAGCTCCTGCTGATTGTAACCCCCCATAACGTCTACTAGCCCATAGCAGACTCTTCCAGTCATATTCTCCACAAACTCCTCCACTTGCAGAGGCAACCCCGCATCTCTGATTGTGACCAAGTTTAACCTCTGCAGGTTTTGGACAATCCTCAAACTCTTCCCATCCTGTTTTAGTACTGAAAAAAATGGGACTAGAGTAATTGGAACAAGAAGGCTTGTACATGAAGAATCTGTGTCTTCCAGCTATGACAATATGTTCAAATCATTTCTTTTCATTTCTTTTCTATATGTTTTCCTTTTCCTCTTGTTTTTCATCTTATTCTTCATTCTTGCCGCTGCCTCCACTATTCATGTCTCACTCCAGTCCCGCAACCCGCTTCAAGTACTCACTCCAGTCCCGCAACCCACTGCAAGTATTTAAAATCCAAACTGCTCAAATATAAATCTGTCCTCCTGGCTCAGATCCTGGGGAAGGTTTTTCCTCATGAAACCACAAGATTGCACCTCCAACCCCAGGCTTCTGAGTCAGGTAAGTATGGCAGCCAACTCAATCAACTGCCAGATCCTCTTCAAACTAATCTGGATTGTTAACTCATCAGAATCACTGCTACGCTCAACCTACGTCAACCACATTAATCTGTCACTGCCGCTGTTACCATTTCCTCTACCTTTCTCTTCCTTTCTCCTCAAGCTCTCTGTACCAGAGTCTGTCTGGTTCTTTTTAGGTGATCTATCACAAGATTGTGTCTAGTTCTATCTTCTGAAGTCACTGCTCAATAACTGAAATTCATGTTATTTTTAGCCTCTCAATTCTTCAGATTTACAGTCCCAGGCCCTCCTTTAGAACCAGACAAAGAAACATATCAGAGACCAAGGAAAACACTCAATAAAAACTGAACATACCGCTCCTAAACAATACAAACTTTCCTTCCTGGTTCCTCAGAATAAAAAGCTACCTCCAAAGGAAGGGTCTTCTCAAATTGGTGGTGGATTCTCCTCCAAGTACCCTCTCACCCACTCAACAAAAGAAGCTGTTTGAAGCGGCAGACATCATCATAAAACATTTAGGCAATTCTGCCTTCAATGCGGCTGTGAACTCAGAGAACAATGGGGACCCACATGAAATTTGAAGCACCATCCTCTCAAGATATGCGTCTCAGTCCTCCAACAATTGAGGCAGGATATGGCTCAACTTTATTTGATCGCAATACAAAGGCAACCTCAACTTGTACATCAAAGAATGCCAGAAGCTGATGAATGAATTGTTTGTTGTTTGTCTAGAAGTACCTGCCAACATCTTGAGCTACACTATCCTAGCCAAATCCCTAGTTACTTCTACCACATGGTTGACACCATCATCCTTAACAACAATCTCCTGCAAAATCCCAATGGTGTTCTCAATAAACTTTGAGAAATCACTCACCTGGAATCATCCCACACTTTGCCTGATGAAGTTACACCGGATCTGAATCTATCCACTTCCCTTCTCAAGTCCACACAGAAGAAGAAGACAAAGCATCCTTGCGCAAGGAACCATCAAAATCACCTCTCTAATCACTTGGAGGACAAGTGTTGGTTCCTCCACCCCCATCTTAGACCCAACTGGAACAAACGGGATAATTCCAACCTTCACACTTCTGTCAAAACGGCTGACACCCCTGCTGAACTGCAATTCAACTTGCAAATATATCTCACTCCCAGACCCAATCTATTGCAGCTCCCTGTTCTGGACTCTGGTGCCAGTCATCACATTGTCAATAACCCAAACTATCTGCTCAGTGTCACTCTAACTAGGATAGAGGTTGGAGCTGGATCCCCTAACAACTACCTCACCGCTACTCATGTTGGCTCCGCTAAATTGATCAATCATCTGTGCGCCGTCATTGTATTGCGGAATGTTCTGTTGATTCCCAAAATCAATCAATGCCTCATCTCTCTAACGCAATTGAAAGCAAAGAAGACGGTTATCACCAAAGTCGGCTTTTCAGGGATCAAGATCTTGTGCAATGACTTCTTGTTCATTGGTTTCACTTCCAACCACCTCACAGAGCTCTGCGGAACCAGATTCTCAGAAAATCATCAACCCAAACTGCTACTCAACAAGCCAGACACCACGTGGCATGCTCAACTGGGTCATCCAGGACCATCCGCCCTGAAGACACTTGATCTACCTTGCTCCTTAACTCCAACGGCTTGCAAGGTATGCCGTACGTGCAAAGGTACCACTACACCATTGTCTCATCACTTCAGGCCCGCCACCAATACCTTGGAAGTTTTTCATATTGAATTAGTAGGTCCAATTCAAGTCACTTCAAATTCTGGCTTCAACTATTTCCTTTTGCTCACTGACCAGTTCTCTGGCCATTGATCCACTGCCCTGCTCAAGCTCAAGAGTGACTCTTACCTGGCTATCAAAGACTACTTCATTTGTGCTGAACGTCAAACAGGAAAGGTTGTCAAGAAATTCATCTCCCATCTTATACTCCTGAACAGAACGGCCTTGCAGAAAGATCCAATTGGCTAATCTTGGAGAAGGCCAGATTTCTCCTGAACCAGAGCAATCTTCCGCCAAAGTACTGGGACAAAGCCATCAATAGTGCAACCCATCTCTTGAACGTTCTTCCCTCAAAGTCTTGTGACAACAAAATCCCGTACCAGATATGGCACAATCAAAAGTTCAAATATAACTGCCTCAAGGTCTTTGGATGTGCTTTGTATGCTCTGATCCCAAAGGCCAACAGAACCTTCAAATTGCAACCTACCTGCAAAAAGGCTGTCATGCTTGGGTACGCCAATGGCTTCTGGTCATTTTGTCTGTTGGATATGGACTCTTCTCAAATTTTGCTCTCTGCCAATGTCACGTTTGATGAGACGCTCTTTCCTTCCGTTGAATCTTCCACAGGAAAAGTTGACTTTCTCAATCATTCTGAATTAATTTGTCAGGGATTTAACCTCTATAGCTATACTGGCTGTGGTTAAACCTGCAAAAATTAAGATCAAAACCAATAATTAAATCAGTTATTGACTTAATAAAACAGTAATACTGTTACAGAACAATACAACTCGAACAATGCTGGGGTATTTTGAGTAAAAGGCCACACCTTGATCTCTATAAAGAGATAAGGGACCTGGCTCTAACTGAATAAAGCCAAAAGGAGCCTTGCTTACAAAGTAAACTCACACCCTTTGAGGTAACAATAAATGCTACAACTCCAAAGGACTCACCACTCAAACTTGGAGTTGAGAAATTGATTATTAATTGATTATAATACTAAAGTTTAAGGCCCCAGTCAATCTTCTTCTTGAGATTAAGTTTTAATGGGCGTGTTAACTCTTGCCGTATTCTTGGATCAATAATATATATAAAAAAATAACTCCGGAAGGGGCTATAGGGTGAAGACCCTCCTCTTTTAAGGTAACAGGAGCCCTCAGGGGACTCAAGGAATCATCAGGGGAGAGCCAGGCTCCCCCTGGTTTCGTCCTCAAGGGCTCAGAAACCCATTACATCATACCCAAAGAGAGATAGGGTACTAGTACTCTTTGGGGGGGATTTTCAATGTAAAAGGTTCTAATTAAATACCCCAAAGGGTAGTTAAATGATCCTAGGACTTAACATCAGTCAAAAGTACGGTGCAAAGGTCCTAGAACACCCCAGAAAGATTAAATAACCATAGATTGATAGCCTTGGCATGTACTTACTTCTTAATTCCTAGTACCTTGGCAAATATTATACATATAAGGTATGTATGTTCTTGGCAATGATGTTACATGGTCTATACTTTACAACTGAGCTCAGAGTCCTCTGAGTGGACGCTCTCAAGGCCCAGTGAAGTATATTAAAGTATAATTACATCCCAAAGAGGGATAAGATTAAAATTATGCAATTTGTTTATACAGAGTAAAGAGTATGACTCAAAGTAATTACTATAACTTATTCCCAAAGGAATGGAACATATTGGGAAGTTCTATATCAATAGTTGGGGCGCATCTGAGTCCTCATAACTTAATTTAAAGTTATATAGGATCCTCATCTTGATAATATACATTATCAAGGTTCAAGTTCCATAATCAATACCCATAAAAACATACCTATAAAATATTATAAAATATTATCAAAATTTACTATATAATTCTAGAACTTCTAATCATTATTCACTCTTGTCTCCATTATGGGTTGAACCAGTGACCTTGGTGTCAAATAATGGAAGGTGAGCCTGGTACTTAACCACTATACCAACAAGACATATGAGTTGTGCAGACATTTGGACAAGTCTTATTGTCTTGTGGCTGACACTCCCTACCACCAAAAAAATTACTCTTCAGAGGAATTTTTACCCCTCATAGAGGCTCTATATCTCCTCAACACTATATCAGAGTTTTGAATGTCCTTAGCTTCCAGCCATAAATCACTATCAGCTAATTTGTCCTTAAACCTCACCAGATAGAGTCTTACATCTTTCCCATCCCTTCTAATGATTTTATGGTTTAGTATCCTGTGAGGCACATCATCCATAACATCCTGCAAAGGTGGTATCACAACCACAGGTGCCTTTCTCAATGGAAATTTTTTGGTGGGATCTATAAACTTCTTTACCAGACTGATTGGGAAGGTTGGATGCTTCCTGTCAAACTCTTTGCTCAGAATGACCTCCACTGCATTTTTTCCATGCAAAGCCTTGACCACAAATGGTCCAACAAATGAGTCTTTAATTTTTCTATGTCCTGATATGTTAGAAAAGTTTATTTTTGAAATCAAGACCATGTCTCGAACCTTGATATCATGATCTTTATGCGTTTTATCCCATCTACTTTTGTTGTATTCTACTGCTTCTTTGACACATTTGCTTGCAAAGGCCTCAGCTTTAATCATCATCTCTCTAAAACAATCAGCATTTGGATGTAGTATAATACTTTTTCTTAGGAGCAAGTCCTTAGGCATGCCGGGAATCCAACCTCTTTCTAATTCAAAAGGTGACATGCTAGTAGTAGAATGCTTACTGGAGTTGTAGGCAAACTCTAAGGCAGGCAAAAATGATACCCAATCATGTGTATAACCATCATTGTCTTTGAAATCAATCCCATATGCGCAATACCTCCTTATCATGTCTTCCAAAGTCTGTATTATTCTTTCAGCTAGTCCATCATTCTGTGGATGGTAAGCTGTTGAGAAAGATAGTTTAGTTCCCACCAGATCAAATAAGCTTTTCCAAAATTCAGAAGTAAACTTAGGGTCTCTGTCACTAATTATATTTTGTGGGCAACCAAAATCACTTACTACACTGTTCCAAAATAATAGAGCTATATCCATTGCAGAACTCTCCTTGCAACATGGCAGAAATCTAGCTCTCTTTGAAAACCTATCAACTATCACTAGCACAAAATTATGATTACCTTTCCCTCCTGGTGGTAGCCCAGATATAAAGTCCATATTAATAGTGGACCACCTTTCCTTTGGTTCCTCTATGGACTGAAGTAGGCCATATCTTTTTCCTGTGGACCTGTTGGCTTTTTGGCACCTTTCACAAGAGTTGCAGTAATCAGAGACATTGTTCCTCCAACTTGGCCACCAAGCCAACTTCTTTATTCTTTCTATTGTTCTTTCTTTAGACAGATGTCCTGAACAGATGTTATCATGGCATTCAGTCATCAATAACTGTATATGCTCATCTTTTACTAATACTATGGAGCAGCAGTGGGCTAACTTATGATATAACAACCCATCTAAAAGCACCAACCTACCATCAAGTAGTTCCCCTCCCATCCTACATCTAATCCCTCAACCAGGTCCTGTCTATTAACCTTTGATTGCAGGATTTCTATTATCAATGAAGTATTTTTGCTATTTGAATAATATTCAAATACAGAATCCCAGAAGCTCTGTGCCAAATTACTCATTGAAATAGCCATGATAGGTAATTTATCCACAGTATCTTCAGGATCATAAGCAGGGTTAGTTATGTCATTGGGTAGTGCCCATCGTGACAACCCATCTGCATTCTTATGTATCAACCCTTCCCTATGAACTATAGTCATAGAACCTCTCCATTCTTGGATGGCAATCTGCCATCTCAACATATGGCTGTTGGGTGTCTTCAGTTTCAGTAGAGACTTAAGAGCTGTACAGTCTGTGATGACCTCAAACTGACATCCGTTGTGGAAACTTAAGAAGCGTTACCTTTGCAAGTTGTCCTGAGTTCTGGAAGTTATTGGTCTAGCGTCTGTAAGATGATTGGGCGCAATGAGTTTAAAGAAGAGAGAGTGATAATATGATGAAATTCCTTCCTCCCCTTCCATAAGGTGATGATGATCCTCCCCAACCCGGAGTTGAGGGTGAGGTCTTGAGTCCCCCCCCTCAACCCTAGCCTAAGTACAACCACAAACAACAAGAATAAGTGATGAAATACAACCCTAAGCCGCAGAACCCTAGCCCAACCCTATCCCTCCATCCCTTGCCATTACCCGCGCCCTTCGGTATTAGCGTAGCCCGGTTCGTCCTTCTCATGGCGCGGCCCTCCGCCGCGCCCTACTTGGAGCCCCCCGTGTTTCCGTCCGCGCCGTCTGCGGATCCCGCAATCTGCGGGTTGGCCCACGCTTATGCCCGCGTGGGCCTCCCCAGCGCGTATAGCCCATGATCGCCCCGCCCTTGCCTTCCGGACTAGCCACCCGCAAGCTTGATCGGGCCGGCTCCATCACTTGGTCCGCTTCTTCTGGGCGGGTCGCGGTCCGGCGCCGCCTAAGGTAGGCCCGACCCATACCTGGTGCTGAGCCCCGCAGCCCCTACTGCTGAGCCCGCAGCGGCTGCTGCTGAGCCCGCAGCAGGCACTGCTGAGACCGCGCGCACGCTAGATGCTGAGCCCAACCTACCCAACTGCTGAGCGCGCAGCCCGCGATGCAGCTCTCGATCCGGGGTTATAAATACGACACCACATCCCCCCCCAAGTTGAGTTCTGTCCCCAGAGGTCCTTCCATCACCACCTCGCCCCTGCCGCACCTACCAAACCACTTCCACCCCCACCCCCAGTCCACCCCTAGCCGTCTTAGCCGCGCTCCTCCTCCACTCCCCGCCATTGCCATGATCCCCTGCAATTACTGTGCCCGGAACGGGCTAGTCTGCACGATCGTCCCTGGTCGACGTGCCTGCGGTTCCTGCCGTCGCAGTCACCGCCGCTGCTCGCTGGGGGAGGGTATGCCACGCCCTCCACCCACATCCAGCTCTTGTCCCCGGCCGCGCAAGAGGGCCCGTCCGGACTTGTTTGTGGTTTCGGACGATGACTTGGTCTTGGAGCACTCGTGGACTCCTCCTGGGTCGCCCCCTGGCCGTCCCTCCCCAAGCTCGGACCGCAACTCCACCTCTCCATACCGTCGCGCTGGACCTCCCCGCAAGGAGAATTACCCAAACTTTGCAGCGTTCCTGGTGGCCATGCAATTCTGGGCGGACCGGGTTTGAGTGACGCAAGGCGCAAGGGACCCGCGCCTTGATGAGATTCTCCGGCGTCGTGCCCCTGGTCCTCCTCCGGCTCCCGCTCCTTCTCCCGCTCTGGCTCCTCCAGCTCCAGCTCCGGCTCCGAGCCCAACCCCTCCTCCTGCCTCCCATCACTTGTCGGACTCGGACGAGAGGCCCCCTGACCCCGCGAGGCACCCCTCAACCGCACGCATCACCCATTGTTATCCCATCGTCACCTCCTGTCAGTCCGAGCGGTCCAGATGGTTGCCCGGAGGCTGCCTTCTCCCCGGTCCCGCCTCCCCCCAACCCGCCCAAGATTCCGGACATTCCTGTCCTCCCGGCTCTCCCGCTTGCGAGGTTTGATGTGATGGCGGACAACACGGACGGGCTACTCCGGCAATTCCTGGCGGTCCCTCAAGCCCACACCACTGATGACCGTCGGGAACTCTTGGCGGTGTGGTGACCAATCCGGGACACCACGAAAAAAAAAATCGGATTTCAGTTGTACCCCTATGGGTACCTTCATTTCCCCCCATCTCTCAACTTCTCCCTGTCCTAGCGGTCTAGGACAGGCCTCTTGCCTGTCTCTCCACTTTGATCCCCCCCTTCTATGTTCAACTCCTACTTGTTGCACTCGCGGCCCTGACTTTTGGCGACGCGAGCGATTGTCGAACCACCTTTGACGATCCCTACGACTTCCTCCCTCATCCAACCTACTTCCCCTCAACTCAACAACTCTGATCCACCTCCTGATGGCTTCTTCGATCACAAGGCAGCCGTCATCGGAACATTCCTATCCCTCGCCACCCTCCTCCTCATCCTGCTATCTATCCTCATCTGGCGTCTCATCTGTACTCGACGTCATAGGAGCTCATCAACAACTATCAACAATCACCCCCTTGGTCTTGATCTCGACTTGCAGCAGCATCCTGATGATCATCAACCTCTTGATCACGCTCTCGCATCCTCATTTACCCCCAACTTGTCTCGCTCAATCAATCACCCGCTCAAGCCTATCCTGCACAAAACTCATCCGGTCCCACCGAATCATCAAACCCATCTTACCACCCGCTCCTCTGACTTGGAGATCATGAAATCTGAAGATTGGAGTTGATACATCAACACTCACTTCTCAAATCTAGACTCACTTGACCCATTGAAGCCCATCAACCTTGAAGATCATCCTACTTTAACTCACCCTCCCCAGATCATCATCCCCAACGAGCTGACAAGCACCCCAGGATTCTGTCCAGAAACTCAAACGGTTGAGCACGAGAACTTCATCATGATCAACCCTCATCTGAAGTCATCATCATCATCACCATCACCCTCATCACCATCGAGCTCTACCCTCAATACCGACCAACAAGGAGATCATCATCCATCTCGCCCATCATCTGATCCAACCGACGACGGCAAGCAACCGCTTGCGGCCGTTGGAACCTTCACCCCGCTGTTGCCGCCAATCAGGCAACGAAAGCCGTTGTTGACACCCACGACCGCTGTCGCGGGTGTCCATCTGGTTGCCCGCGGTCATTCTTGATGCGGGCAACATTTCTTTTTTTTCCTCTCATCCCATCTTTTTTTCTTATGTTTTCATTTTTCTGCACCTATTTGTAGTATCTCTTGTACATAGTATACAGGGCCTCATGTCTATAAAAGGAGGGGCTCTCCCCTTCCTTTTGGCCCAGCATCAGAGGATCTTATCATCATCATCCTAGCATCCAATGAGACCATCATCATAATCAAACTTGTCCGTGGGCATCCTTCCCCACTTATCTGAGCAATTTATCTGGGTATATCTATGATTGCCCTTTGATCCTTTGAGCCTCCATACTCAAACTCTGTCCCTTGTGACCTTGATCCTTATCACCAACCAATAGCCTTGCTGGTTGAAGAAGAATTCCTGTCTGTCTGAATTCTTGAGTGTGTTATACCTCTCTGATCCCTTTTTCCGACCATACTGGTCTTGATCTCCCCTTGATCATCTTTCTGGAGCCAATCACGTTTGATTGAAGAGGTTTTATTAAGCTTAAAACCTGGAGTGTTATACCTCCCTTCTTCTTTAAGGTTGAATTTTGCCACGCTATTCTTGAGTCCCTTGAGAAATGTTGGGATATTCTTGCTCAAATTCGTTATTGATTTGCTTCTAGAGCTTCATAAACAAATTGCTTTTGTTTTGTTCAGCCTCCCACAGTTATCTGGTACCCTTCAAGCGCTTGATTGCGGAGAGTTGGGCAGGTTCATTGAGAACCTGGGGGTTGGTTGGGATTGAGTTGATCTTTCCTAATCAGCTGCTGACGACCAGAGTTATTAGCTTGTGGGCGTTGTTACTTACAACTGCCTTGTTCTATTGAACTCTGAACAAACCTTGACTTATTTGTTCAAGTCTTTACCTGCACCATCTTGCCTCAGATAGTGTTTTTTCCATTGCTACCAACAACTCTTATCCTCTTCCCTTACTTTGATTTCTCATCCATAAGGTTCTGGACCTTGATTCCGGTTACATTTAAATATTATTGTAACTCCTAGGAGGGCAGCCTAAACAGCACCTTTCCCCTCCACAGAACTGCCACGGCTTAGCACCATTTGGAGTCTTACATTTGGTCCCCCGGGCCGGGATCAAACCAGCAACCTTGGGATTTACAGTCCCAAGACATTTAAAATCAACCTCGAAATCTGATTTTTTTTTCCCTATTTTTTTCTCTCCTCAAAATCTGATCCGTGGAGGCAACTTAGCCTAGAAGTAAGTCCTCCCGATTTGTGCACCGCTTGGGCAAGATACTTGTCGTTTTTTTTTGGCAGAACCCTACTCTTGCCACACTCGTGAGCCACTTTGGAAATCTGCTCTTTGGATCCCCTAGGAACTCTGTTATTCGATATGGCATCTTCCGCTACTCCAACCACCCCTGTCCGACCTAAGATGGTAAAGATCAAACCTCAGAACAAGAACTTAGGCTTCAACAGTACAAATGTTGAGCAATTCTTGGACTCCTACGAAATGGCTGCTGAAGTGGATGGAGCTAGTGAATTTGATATGGCTTATCAGTTGCGATTCTTTATCTCCTCTGATGAAGTTATGGAGGTAATTGAGTCTTTTGAGGGATTTGAATCCCACAACTGGACGCTTCTCAGGGAGGCTATGTTGGCATACTGGAGTAAAATAGATGTGGCTAGGTTTACTCTGCAGGATTTGGATGCTCTGGTTTCTCAGTGGATCTCCAATGGTGGTATTTCTTCAGCCTCTGACTATCAGATTTTTAGGAAGTCTTGGGATCCCATTCAAAACTATCTTATCCAAAACAATCACATTGACAAAGTGGACGAAATTCGAGCAAAGTTCTTCCAATCTTTTTCGTTGGCTGTGCAGGAAAGGATTAAAGAAGAACTGGTCAAGTCTGGATCCATGATTACCACCAGGGATAATCGATTCAAGCTCCCTGTTTTTCTCACCCTTAGGAGTACTGTGGATAAAGTCATGAAAGGTCAAACTGCTCTTACCTTTGAAAAGCCTAGAACTACTGAACCGGTCCATGCTCCTTCTTTTAAAGAGTCAAACGATATTATGATTAAAATGGAGGCAGATTGTAGGCCTAAAGCAGATCCTAATTCCAATCAAGAACCTACTACTATAGATGAAATCACCAAGTTACTTAGAGCCTTTAAGAACAAAATAGATCAAAAGATTTCTTTGCTAGCTACTCCTAAAACTCCTTCTTCTGTCCCCAAATCAACTCTGGTCTGTTACTACTGTCATAGGGAAGGCCATGGAACCGGAAAATGCCAAGAACTTCAGAAGGACCTAAAGGAAAAGTTGGTAGAGCAGAGGGGGAACAATTACTTCCTCCCTAATGGTTCCCTAATCCCTATTGACTCGTCTCGTCCTATCCGACATGTGGTGGCCTCTTACCAGCCATCACCTCCTGTGAAAGCATCTCTTGCTTCCTTTGAATTTTGATCATCCTGTGGTACCCTCCAGCTATTTCTTCCTCTAGTCTTGCTGGGACTACTTATCAATCTGATCCAGCCAGGAAACAACATGAGGAACCTAAACCTCATAAGGCTCCTTCCTTGCCAACTTCAATCCTTCAAAAACCCGTTAAACGTTGATCATCACTTGAGCCTCCTTCCTCTGATGTAGAAGACATGGAGGTGGAAAAGGAACCACTCATGGAAAGGTTCCCAGATCACCCTGATCCTTCTCCCTCACCTCAACATTCTAATCCTATCTTAGATTCTGCGTCACCTGAACTTCCTCCCTCCACCCAGCCCAAAGTTTGATTTGAAAGGGGCATCTCCAAGGATCACCCCAATGCTGTGGAGGGAGTATTAAAGAAAATTTCTGATCTCAAAATTCCTGATCTATCTGTGGCTGAACTCCTATCAATCTCTCCATCTTTTGCTGAAGGAATGAAGAAATGGGTCTCTCGTCGACGTGTGGAAATTGGCCCTGAAGAACTCAAAGTCTCCTCTGGCACTTTAATGGAGGACTCTGGTGGAACCAGTCCTTCTTTAGAATCCAAACTTTATTCCTGTCCCCTTGGCTTCCTTCCTTGTTATCTTGGTGACTCAGCTAAAACTGTTTCTCCTCTTGTGGATTCTGGATCTCAGCTTAACTTAATCTCAGATGCTATGGCCTGCAAGCTCAAACTTAGTCCTAGGGTCAGCTTCAACTCTGCAGTGTATGGGATAGGAAATCAAGCTTGTGAACTGGCTGGTATTGCTGAAGATGTATCGGTCAGGATTGGTTGAAATATTGTTGGAACCTGCCACTTTTGGATCACTCGTTTGGACAGTCCTATGATCTTGGGACAACCCTTCTTAATGGACTTTGGTGCAACCCTGATGTTTTCTGATCAAGTTGGGGAGAGAATTCTTCTCCCTGATGCTGATGGCAGGAAAATTGAAGTTCCTCTTTGCTCTTTGGATTCTGGTTGTTGGGAAAGAGATTTTCCTGGTCATTCTCCCAAATCATCTTTTAAGGGGAAGCAGAAGGATAACTCTAGTTCCTCTCATTTTTTAGGGGAATAGTTGATCCTACTAATAGTTGCAGTTCTTTTCAGCCTCAGACTGCAACTCAAGGGTCAACTCCCATCCCTCAGGCTTATTTTTCATTCCTTCCATCATTGTCTTCTGAGCTCAAGAATATTAAAAAACAAAAACATATCAAAATAGAAAAATCCAAAAATATTTCTTCTCCATCTCCTTCTCTCTCTGGTTCTGTTGTGTCTTCTTTCCCTTCTACTTTTGAGTCTGATCAATCTTCTCTCAGTTCCGGTTTGAATCTCCACAATGAGTCTAAACTAGATCCTAATTGCAATTCCGTTTTTGGTGATTTTGGTATGAAGGAATATGGGCTTCAGTGGAGGCAATTTGGGGTACAAGTAAGTCCTCCAAATTTTGCACCGCCAGGGCAATCTTTTACCGTCATTTTCAAAACCCTACCTTGTGCAACACATGTGAGCAACGTATTATCTCCTGGTTCTCCTTTTATGGAAAAGGCACCCTTCAAGGATATTGCAGAACATCGGACTTGGAAGATGTTGGAACTTGGACTCAGCTTTTGTAATCAAGTCTCTCTGGTCAACTCTTGGAGGAAACAAGAACTTCTCTCTTTTGCCACTAAGTATAAACCAGTTGCTAAGAAGATCCAACCAGTCAACCAGCCTATGCCTCTCAACCTCAATCCTCCCCTTATGCGTCCTCCTCTATCTTGCGATCCTTACTGTGGTCTTCCTCAATCTCTTACTGGTCCCTTTGTGCCTAATGGACGGGTCACTGAAGAACGTCTGAAGGTGGTCAACTTTGGTCCAGATGGATGGCTTCTTCCTGATGAGTTAAATTTAATCAAAAATTTCTTATCTCTAAGGGAAAAATCTATTGCTTTCTGTGAAGAAGAGAGAGGTCTCTTGCAGGAATCCTATGGCCTCCCTTATATCATCCCTGTAGTTGAACATGATCCTTGGCAAAAGAAAAAGATCCCTATCCCTGCTGCTAAAGTTGACAAATTCATCAAGTTGGTCTGGGAACAAGTTTGAACTGGCCTGTATGAACAGTCAACTTCTAGTTACTCCAGCCCCGTCTTCTGTGTCCTCAAGAGTAATGGTAAACTTAGAATAGTTCATGATCTTCAACCTCTTAATAAAGTTACTATGAAAGACTCTGGTATCCCTCCTGCTACTGAAGAATTTGTTGAATCCTTCGCGGGGAGAGCTTGCTATGGTCTAGGGGATATTATGGGTGGCTATGACAAACAATCCTTATATCCTATTTCTCGTCCTCTCACTACTTTCAATACTCCTCTTGGTCTATTTCAACTTACTCGATTGCCTCAAGGAGCCACCAACTCGGTTGCAGTCTATCAGGCTCAGATGATGTGGATCCTCCAGGATGAAATCCCTGATCATGCTGGTATCTTTATTGACAATGGAGGAATTAAAGGTCCAGTATCTGACTATCATAATGAGCTCTTACCTTGGCATTCAGGAATTCGTCGTTTTATCTGGGAATATGCTACTACCTTGGAGAGGATTCTGTTTTGAATCAAGGAATCTGGCCTTACTGTCTCTGGATCCAAACTTGTGTCTTGTGTCCCTGCTCTGGAAATTGTTGGTCATGTGGTCTGCAAGGAAGGAAGAAGGATGGCACCAGCCAAAGTCAAAAAGATCATCTCTTGGCCTACCCCAATCAATCCAACTGAAGTTAGGGGCTTTCTAGGTGTTGTCACTTATGTTAGAATGTTTATCCCATCTTTATCCAAAATCTGTGCACCCTTGCGTTGTCTAACCAGAAAAGATGCTGAATGGATTTGGACCCAAGATTGTGAATGTGCTTTCCAGCTACTCAAAAGGATATTTGGTAAAGACATAGTTTTGAAAAATATCTCTTATGGACCTGGAGCTGGCAAGATCAAGCTGGCTGTCGATTCTAGTTATCGATCTGTTGGGGCCGTCCTTACTCAGGAAGATGAAAATGGTTGGGACCGTCCTGCTCTTTATGAATCTTTGTTGTTTTCAGATGTAGAATCTAGATACTCCCAGCCCAAACTGGAACTCTGTGGTGTGGCTCAAATGATGAAGAAACTTCAAACCGTTCTCTGGGGCCAACATTTCGAATTGCAAGTTGATGCTCGATCCATCATTGAAATGATCAACGCTCCCAGTCTTCCCAATGCTCCTATGACTCGTTGGGTGGCCTTTATCCAGCTTTTCTCTTTTGATATTGTTCACAGGCCGGGAAAATCTTTCACCATGCCTGACGGTTTATCTCGACAACCTCTTGGGGACAACAAATCTGATGTTGGAACCAATTTCAATGAAGAGGAACCTTTAATCCAACCTATTTTCTCTTTTTCTTCTCAAAATTATTCTGGCTTTCAACAAGGCTTCTGGCTTAAATTAGACCAGTACCTTTCAACTCTTCAAAAACCTCCTGATCTCTCTGCTAAGGAATTTCAATCTCTTAAAAAAAAGTCTTCTAATTTTTTTGTTCAAGGCTCTAGACTTATGAAAAGAGGCAATCTTTGTTCTCTTATTGTTGTTACTATTCCCTCTAAACAAGATTCTATCCTTGAAAGTCTCCATGAAGGCCTTGGTCATCGTGGGGAAACCAAAACTTATTGACAATTATCCAAATGATTCTGGTGGCCATCTTTGAAGAAATCCGTCTCCCAATGGTGCAAGAGTTGTGAAGTTTGTCAAAAACGTGATCTTAGGCGCCCAGCTGAAATTCTTATCCTACTGGGGAGTCCACTGTCTTTGGAAGGATTGCTATGGATGTGGTTCATATTAAGGCAGGTGGTGCTAAGTACCTCATTGTGGCTAGAGATGATTTTTCCGGATGGGTTGAAGCAAAATTTCTTAAGAACCTTAGCTCTGAATCAGTGGCAGCTTTCCTCTACAAGACCTGGACAATGCATTATGGCCTGGCTTGATCTTACTCTACTGATGGTGGCTCTGAATTTGGGTGCAAGCTTGCTGAAATGACCCGATCCCTTCCTGGAAAACATAGAGTTACTACTCCTTATTATCCTGAAGGCCAAGGCATGGTGGAACAAGGCCATGCCCCTTTGAAGGCTGCACTTGTTAAACTGGCTGGTGAAAGTGGCAAGAATTGTTGCAAATTCCTTCCTCTTGTTCTCTTCTCTGATCAAATCTCAACCAAAAGGACTACTGGCTACTCACCTTATGAAATCATCTTTGGTCAAAGAGAAGTCCTTCCTTTGGATCTGGAACTGGAATCTTTCTTGGGTATCTCTTGGGAAGAGGTGTCCTCAACCACTGATCTGTTAGTTGCTATATCCAAGCAACTGGAGCAAAGTGAAGACGTTCGTGATAAAGCTTATCAAAAGATGATGGAGTCCAGAGCAAAATCCGTCCAGTATTGGGAGGACAAGCACTCTAATCGAGTCAGGGAGCTCTTGAACCCTGGTGACCTAGTTTTAGCTTATAATTGATCTTTGGAGACCCAGTGGGGAAAGCTTTTCTCTAATCGTTGGAATGGCCCTTATCAAGTGGTTCATCAAGTTAGAGGTGGATCTTATGTTTTGGAAGAGCTGGATGGTACTCGGTTGGCCAGAAGGTTCTCTGCTGATCAAGTCAAGAAGTTTAATTGTCATGGGGGCAACTTATCTCAGAAGTAAGTCCTCCCAATTGTGCACCACCAGGGTCATTTGCTGCGTTTTTGTTGTAAAACTCTACTGTATGCCACATATGTGAGCACCTGGGACGCCCTCCTTTTTCTATTCCTGCCGCTTCTAGGGCTCATTTGGAAGAATCAAGATATTTTCCTCAACTCTTCAATTGCTCTCAAGATCAAGAAATGGCCAATCTTTGCTTCAATTTCTTTTTTCCCTGCCTTTTTTTTTTTTTTAATCCCTTCAAATTTTATATTCAGACTAGGGACAGTCTGTAAGTTGGGGAGAGATGTGGTGACCAATCCGGGACACCACGGAAAAAAAAAAAAAATATTTTTTTTGGTTGTACCCCTATGGGTACCTTCATTTCCCCCCATCTCTCAACTTCTCCCTGTCCTAGCGGTCTAGGACAGGCCTCTTGCCTGTCTCTCCGCTTCGATCCCCCCCTCCTATGTTCAACTCCTACTTGTCGCGCTCGCGGCCCTGACTTTTGGCGACACAAGCAATCATCGAACCACCTTTGACAATTCCTTCGATCCTTCCCAATCCTCTCATCCAACCAACGCCATCGCTTGTTGCGACGGTTGTCAACTATCATTTGATCGGACTCATCATACCCACCAACTCATCCAAGTCATCATCATCATCACCATCACCATCATCACCGTCAAGCTCCACCCTTGATATCAACCGACAAGGAGATCATCATCCATTGACCCCTTCATCAAATCATCCTACCATCCAATCCGATCCATCAAGCCTAGCTTCTGACCCACTCATTCTACCACCACCCAATAATCACCCTCAACCAACTGATCAGACTTCAAGCTCTCAACTCACTCACGCCCTCCTTGCCCATCATCTGATCCGACCGACGACCGCAAGCAGTCGCTCGCGGTCGTCGGAACCTTCACCCCGCTGTCGCCGCCAATTGGGCAACGACAGCCGTTGTCAACACCCGCGACCGCTGTCGCGGGTGTCCATCTGGTTGCCCGCGGTCATTCTTGATGCGGGCAACATTTCTTTTTCTTTTTTTTTTTTCCTCTCATGTCATCTTTTTTTTTATGTTTTCATTTTCCCGCACCTATTTGTAGTATCTCTTGTACATAGTATACAGGGCCTCATGTCTATAAAAGGAGGGGCTCTCCCCTGCCTTTTGGCCCAGCATCCTATGAGACCATCATCATCTCATCTCATCTGTTTCCCCCATCATCATAATCAACTTATCCGTGGGCATCCTCCCCCACTTATCTGAGCAATTTATCTGGGTATATCCATGATTGCCCCTTGATCCTTTGAGCCTCTGTAATCAAACTCTGTCCCTTGTGACCTTGATACTTATCACCAACCAATAGCCTTGCTGGTTGAAGAAGAATTCCTGTCTGAATTCTTGGGTGTGTTATACCACTCTGATCCCTTTTTACGACCATACTGGTCTTGATCTCTCCTTGATCATCTTTTTGGAGCCAATCACGTTTGATTGAAGAGGTTTTATTAAGCTTAAAACCTGGAGTTTTATACCTCCCTTCTTCTTTAAGGTTGAATTTCGCCACGCTATTCTTGAGTCCCTTGAGAAGTGCTGGGATATTCTTGCTCGAATTCGTTATTGATTTGCTTCTAGAGCTTCATAAACAAATTGCTTTTGTTTTGTTCAGCCTCCCACAGTTATCTGGTACCCTTCAAGCGCTTGATTGCGGAGAGTTGGGCAGGTTCATTGAGAACCTGGAGGTTGGTTGGGATTGAGTTGATCTTTCCTAATCAGCTGCTGACAACCAGAGTTATTAGCTTGTGGGCGTTGTTACTTACAACTGCCTTGTTCTATTGAACTCTGAACAAACCTTGACTTATTTGTTCAAGTCTTTACCTGCACCATCTTGCCTCAGATAGTGTTTTTTCCATTGCTACCAACAACTCTTATCCTCTTCCCTTACTTTGATTTCTCATCCATAAGGTTCTGGACCTTGATTCCGGTTACATTTAAATATTATTGTAACTCCTAGGAGGGCAGCCTAAACAGCACCTTTCCCCTCCACAGAACTGCCACGGCTTAGCACCGTTTGGAGTCTTACAATGGCCAGATTTTATGCATATTATTAGTGGTCAATGTGCAATTCAAAAACCCACTTTTTTTTTAAAAAAAAAAAACTTCCTTACACACTTAGCCTATGACTAGAGTATTGCCGCCAAACTTGGGGACTGATTGGTATTTAAATATGTTAAATGATTTTAATCAAGTTGGAAATATGTGGAATGGATTAAAGATATTTGCCCTAGTGTATTTTCAAAATTTGGTACTTTTAAAATAAGTTTGATCAAATTGGAAATGTAGGGAATGGATTCAAAAAAATTGGCTGTAGTGTATTGCCCCTAAATTTGGGCAATGGATTGAATTAAAAACCTTGATATGAAAAAATGGGATGTTCTTTAAATGTAGTAAATACAGGGAGTGGATAAGACAAATAATGAAATGAACAATTCTCAAGTATTTCAACAAGTAAGAAATTAAAAAAATCATATATGATTGAAATCTCAGTATTTAATTTCAGTGATGGATGACATTCAAAACCTCATGATAAAAAATTTTTTCAGTTTCAAATGAAATCTTGTTTCCAGTTTGCAACCACTTCCTTTGTAAAATTTCTGGATCTTCACCTTGAAAATTAAAACTATAAATAACCATGGGTTAACACTGTATCTTGAATATAAGGACTAAAATTTGCAATTGTATAACCTTTTGATTGGTTAGTTTTCAACAAGAATTACAAATTGACTGGGAACTTTTTTCAAATCATTTTGAAAGGCAGAAAATTTTCCTCTGGTTCAGAAATGAAGGTTACACATGGAATGACCATCACTCTTCCTAAGTAATTAAGCATGCAAATGGGTCATTAGTGCTTCATCACAGATTATCAAAGAAGCTTTTTTGAGATATCAATCTTTTTTTGAATGCTTTGATGTTTTTGTTTGATGTTAATATCTCATTTTTGAGAACTCTTGGATCTGTAATCCCAGAGTAAATTAAATCTTCCACTGTGAAATTGAAGCAAGAATTTCATACAAAAAGTGGGTTTACTGGCTGAAAAAGTCCCAATAGAATTCTGAAAACTTCCTTAGTCCAAGAGGGTGGATATCATCATTGTCTTATTGAATTTTTTTTTAAAAAAATGATCATTAAACTCAAGTAAGCCCTTGGAAAAATCTGCCTCTCTGAAATTTAAATAAAAATTCTATTTAATTGCTTTAGCTTGTCAAATGCAGCAGCACCAACAGAGTTATTTGACAACAAACTGACAAACCATCTTTCTAAATCTAAAGGATGAACAGTATAAATTTACCCAATTGAACAAACACCTTGACAGTGCCTGTATTCTATTCTGAATGAATGACATGTGAAGTGTTGTGGAAAATTGGAATATTTGATTCTCCTTGCAAAACAATTAATTGGATTTATTTTGAAATATTATGTTAGCATAGTTTTGATTTGGGTTAATCTTTGAAGAACTTCATCCAGGGCTTCAGCTGGCTCAACAAAACCTGTTGAAGTTAGGATGATGAATGTCAAACCTATAACCGCTTATATTTTAAAATTCATGTGGGGCACTGGTACTTTTATAAAAGATAAAAATTGTAAGGAGCAACCCAGGAATTATGAATGAGGAAGTTTTTATTATTCCTCCTCAGTGAAATGGTAGTTTGATTCTGGTGTTTTCCATATATGGGATAACTGCTTTAAACAACAATTGTAAAAAACTTGTACCAAATGTGGTACCATAAAGTAAGGTCAGGAGGACATTCTTCTATAGGAGTGGGACAGGGAATCACGCTGCATGCCAGATGGATACGGACAACATGGGGGGGCTCCAAGTAGGGAGTGGCAGAGGGCCATGTCATGAGAAGGATGAACTGGGGGTGTGTAATGGTAGGCAGGCTTGAGGGTGGTTGCGGCATGGGAAAGGGTTAGGGTTAGGCTAGGTTGTGGTTTTTAGGGTTTCTTTTATATTTTTTGTTGGGCTGTCATTGCACTTGTACTTAGGTTAGGGTTGAGAGTGTGGGCATAAAGTCCGCACTCTCAACCTCAGCATAGATCTTGTCACACAATATATGGATATAGGATATAGGGGAGACCACGGCTTACAGTACAGAAAGGAAAGGAAAGGAAAGAAATTCATCTCTCTCTCTCTCTGAACAAGCGCATCCTTATCCTTACAGATGCTAGGACCATTGATTCTGGAACTTAGGAACAACTAGGGGAGTTCCTCTCTCTTTTTTCCACACCACAAAGCAATGTTGCTTGAACTCAGAGCACAATTCCAAATATGGTGATTATTTTAACTATTTGAATTTCAGATAAAGAGTTAAAAGAAAGAATGAACCTAAGAGGGCTGGAACAAGAGTGACAATGAGTTAGGTGTTCATTGTGAGAAAATGAAAGAAAGAGGCACAATGGAATTTGAGACTAGGAAACAAACATCAAGCTTGAGGAGCTTTTGGCAACAGTCAAGGACAAGCAGTTGAGGTCGTAGAGAGGTTGAGGGGAAATTGGGTTAAGCTGGTGAGAGGCAGTCTGCCAGGGTGAAGATTGAATTAGGAGTGGATTTTGGTCTGTTGAAAGAGTTGGGAAGGTTCTTGATAGGTCTTACCAGGCATTTGAAGATGATGTATTTGATGGAGTCGAAGTCAGTGTGCTTAGGAGGTAAATGGTCTTTGAGGAAGTCGCACTTGATAGGGAATGAAAGGAAGATGAAGGAATAAAAGAAGGGATTGAGATGAGAAAGAAAAGAGATTGGTGTAAAAGTTTTTGGATGGAGTAGAGTTGGCGAGAAGTCACTGAGGAAAAGAACTCAGGAAAAGATATTGAGTCAACAGGAAGAAAGGAAGTCAAGTCCAGTATTTGAGAGTTGTTGTGGTGTTGCTGAGAGATAACAGTCGAGTGATCGTGAGAGCTGGCGGTGACATGAGAACAAATTGTGACATGAAGATGAGAACCCGCGACATTGACATGAGAACCCGTGCATAGGCATGGGAATCCATGTCAAAAGCAATAAGACAAATGAAGAGAGCAAAAGAAAACAATCAAATAAGAAAATGGTAGAAAAAGGAAACAAAAGAAAAAGAATGAAAATATAGAACCGTAGAAAAAGGCAATGCTGAGAATTGATTATTCAACAGATTATTCCGGTTCACAACTTGAGATCCTGATGAAGAACAAAAAAATAAGTGAGTGTAAGAACAACCTTGCAGAGAAGATGTATGATTTGGAATGCAAGAAAGCAGACGTCAAGGTTTCAATGGGGCACTTGATGGTCATTTTACAATCTGAAGAAGGGTTTCCTGATGAGGAAAGTAAAGAAATGTTGAGGATGTCAAAGCAAAACTTCCAAGATCAACTAGAAGGGTGATTCAATAAACACAAGTATCTGTATAAAATTACCCCATATATGACTACTTTTACTGCTCAAATTGGCCTGTACCTCCCTTTGTTTTGGATTAGTTTTTTTTGAATCTGATTGATTTCAAATGAATACCCTTTGAAAACATGAAATTGAAGATTTAAATATGTATATTTATTTATGATTTGAAACAAAAGTATAAAATGGAAAGGAAATATTGCAAGAGAACTTAAAATATAAGTTTTTTTTTATGATTGGAAATAAAAAAAAATAAAAGGGCAAAGAAATTTTGAGAGATTTAAAACAATCACCCCTCAATTCCCCTCTTCATACAATTGTGAATCTGTAAATCATTGATGAGCTGGTAATGAAGATTTTAATCATGAAGCCTAGAAGTATTTTGACTGAGAGATTGAGAAGTATGAAATAAAGCAGGATCATGAACATTTGAGGAGATGTTAGTGGTGGTAGAATTGGAAATATTGCTATTAAGAAAGGATCACAGGGAGATTTCTCCTCCACAATCATATTATGAAGAATTATGCAGCACTTCATAATATTAACTATATCTTCTTTGAACCAAAGTCTACTGGGTTGAGAAATTATTCCAAATCAACCTTTCAAAACTCCAAATGCTCTTTCCATGTCCTTTCTGACTCCTTCTTGAAATTGATTGAAATTTTTACTTGCAGGATCTTGAGGACTTCTGTAAGATTTGACAAAAACAGGCCAGTTGGGATATATTCCATCAGCCAAATTGTTACCATAGCTATATTGATGATTGTTGATCCCAAAAGATACATCTGATGCAGTTCCTGAAAAAAATACCCAAAAAATCCTTCAATAAGTCAAACAAACAAGAAATAAGGCAAATAAAATAATGAAAAAAAATACCTGTGAGAAATTCATCAAATATGTGACTATTTTTGAGTAAATTGATGTAATTGTGAATCCCAGGTGAGCCAAAGATACAGTTCCATATTCTTAAATTTAATGATGCTACTGCTTCTAACGCCATTTTTGGAAATCCTTCTTTTCATTGAAACTGACCAGCCCAAGCTTGGGGGAAATTCTTCCAGAACCAAAGCATTCCATCAATGCTACCATGAAATCCTGGGAAACCACGTGCTTCATATTCTTTCATGATAACTGGGAGCTCTTCATCTGTCAGACTTCTGAGGTATTCCCCCTCAAATAAAATGACAATATCATTCAAAAATCTCTTCAAAGTTTCCATTGCAGTTGATTTTCCAATTCAAACATATTTTTTGGTGCAGTCAGCAGAATATCAATAGGCAAATTGACAAATTGCAGCAATGATTTTCTGATGAGGAGAAAGACCAATTTGTCCACAAAAGTCCTGAAATTGTTTTTTTTTTGAAAAATAGATGTCAATATTGATTAAATTCTGAAACAATGGAAGGGTTTTCTTTATAAGTAGGATTGATTTAATTACCATTCTTTGGGTAGAATAGGGGCCATGAGCCCCCAAATCTGTTACTAGCCTTTGGAAGGTAAAGTTGCTAATTCTAAATTGCCTCTCAAACATCTGGTTTGTGCATCTTGCATCTTGATTAAAATAATCAGCCATGATATTAAAATGGCCTTCAACTTGGTTAAGATTGATCATTGTTCTTCTTGATTTGTTCCTTCTTTTACCAAATTGCATTTTATGAAGTTCTTCTTTGACTTCAAGGAAAGTTTTTTGATTTTGAAAGTGGGAGCTGGCAAAAGGGAAGTACTTCTTGAGGGTGAGGAAGGGGGCTATCTTTTTTTTTGGAGAGGTGGTAGGTGGTATGTAGGTGTTTGAAGGCTGAAAGGTTGGGATTTGTTGAGTGGATTTGGGAGGATGACTGGTGATGATGACTTGCATCAACAGGTACCAACATCAAGTTGCAAGTTGCAACAAAGTGGGGGCCTAGCTAACAAGCCTCTGACGTGGCACACAATTGTGAGCTTTGGGTCCTTAGCTAGCTACTGTGGCCTTGTGGAGCAGAGGGTTGTGAAAGGCGCGCGGTAAAACGCTTTCTAGCTATTTTTTTGGCTAGCAAGTTTCTACCTAACAAGCCGCGCTCTCCAATGATTGTGGATGCTCTGAGTTACATGTGTTGTCCTTGGTTATTTAAATTTCCAATGTTCAAAAAAAAAGCTTGGAAGAAGTGAGAAATTAGTGTTCATTAAATGTGTTGTTAATTTCCTTGGTTACATTCCTTGTTTTCTCTTTGCATTTGTTGGCCCTTTTACATTCCATTCCTTGTTAAATTTTTTGGCCCTGTTACAAGCATTGGCTCTCTGTTACATTCCTATCCTTGTTACGTTTTTTGGCCCTTTTACATGCATCCTAATATATACATACAAAGAGGTAGTTGAAAAGTATTAAAAAGGAATAAACACAAACCTTACATATGTACATACATCACACAAACCCAAATAAATACAAAGAGATAGTTGGAAAGTATTAAAAAGGAATAAACACAAATTTTACATGTGTATATACATCACACAAACCCAAATACATACAAAAAAATGACTGAAAAAAAGCAGACGGAGAAAAAAAAGCAGCTGAAAAAAAGTAAAAAAAAAGAGGGCTGAACTGGATGCAAGAGGTGGAGTGTGAATTTCTTTTGAAAAAAGTGGAATGAAAAAAAGTAGGCAGAAAAGAAAAATACAGAGCAAAAAAAAATTGACTGAAAAAAGGGGGCAGGAAAAAAAAAGCAGCTGAAAAACAAAGAAAATCAAAAAAAGAGGACTGCACTGGATGCAAGAGGTGCATACACAACAACCTTTAAACATGAATACTAAACCATGGACCTCAACGCCGGGTGGGGCATGTGAGGTTTTTCAATCTTTTTATATTTATAGATATAGATTCTCTCTCTCAAATGCATGAATATCTCTTGGCCAAGTGGCTTGGTGAAAATGTGATTGGGAATCTGGTCTTGCAATGGGAGCCAGTGCAACTTAGTCTTACCTTTGTGTGATTCATCATTGGTGATCATGAAGATCTCTCTGTTGCTGTGCCTTGTTCTTGTGTTGGACAACCTGTTGGAAGAAACTCTAACGGCCAACTGATTTTTGAAATCAAGTTGTCCAATGAGCCGCTCAGGCGTGCAATCCTCTAGGAGAGTGAGGACCCACAGGCACTTTTGCATCCCTACACCCAGTGACATATATTTGGTGTGGCAGGTTGATGCAGATACAGCTTTTTGCCGGCGTTCCATCCATAAGATTAGGCAACCCCTGTACAACAAAAACATCCCAAAGGAAGAGCAGGAGAACTTTCACACCCCAAGATGCATCCTAGAAGCATTCCATGGATTCCCTTTTTGTCAAGGGATACAGTTTCAGCCTTGCCAACCTGGATCATGCAAGGTGCCCCAGTAGGTCTTGGATGCCTTTCCAGTCAGTTGTGCCCAGGCTTTTTGGAGAAGCGGGACAGGTAGTTGATGGCAAAAGTCAGGTTGGGTCATGTTCCAACCACCAGGTAGCTCAATTATCAATGATGGAAAGGTACATAACTGATTCAATTGAATCCCCTTTATTGGTTGTCCCGTTGAAGTTTTCTGGGAGTGGAGTGGTTTTGGTCCCTCCTCCATCCCAGAACTTGGTCAATCTGGTGGCAAGAAGCTTAGCTTGGGACAGTCAGAACCCTAGCTTGTCATGGTCAATGTCAATGCCCACAATTCTTTACTCATTGGTTTCCCACTTGATTTTCAGGCGCTCTTTCAGACCATGCTCCAATTTCTCCAGTATCTTGGTGGAAGAGCCCATTATCATGCCATTGTCAATGTGGATCCATATGAACCTGGCTTCTGAGTTGCTCTTCAGGAAGTACAGCGATTTATCTTATTGGGAGGGTGTATACCCTAACTTGACTAGGACACCCCCGTAGGTGGTGCCACTCAGGGTGTTCATTGGCCGGGTCGGCCAAAAAAAGTGGGTGGGTCTTAGCGGGTCAGGTCAATTGCCCCTGAATCCATACCCAAAGCTGTGATGGTTACCCGCGGGTCTTGGTGGGTATTTGCAGGCTGCCAGTGGGTCATGTGGCGCCACCCGTTTTTCTTTTTCTTTTGAAAATTAATGGCATTAAATTTTGGGTTCACTTCATATTACTGGAAATGACGTATGAGGTGATGATTAGAGTGCATGAAAAACATATTAAAAGAAAAAATACACACATAGAGAAGAATAAATACAAAAAATAAGTCTTTTATTTTTTTGGGTACCCATGGGTTGGCCCATCATCCAATGGAGCTGCCCAAACACGGACCCTCACCAGCAGCAGCTTGAGGCAGGTTGGGTCAACATAGGGTTTTTTACAGAAAACCTGGCCAAACCCTGGCTAAATATCCACTACTTTGGCCCAACCCATGAACACCCTGAGGTGCCACCAGCATCTTGCAGCTTGCATTGTGCCATGCTGGGCCTTTTTTGGTTTCAGTGCATATCCAAGTGGTATTTGTAGCCCAGGTGGAACTTGTACCCAAACCTCCTTTTTGATACTAGAGTTCAGGTAGGCTATTTCAAAATTAAAAATGTAGACTGTCCACCAATGTTCCCCCACTAGAAACAACAGTAAGCAAAAGGACACAAAGGTTGCGGTTGCATGCAAAGGTGTCCTCAAAGTCAATCCCTTTTGTATGTGTGAAGCCCTTTTCCACGCATTGAGATTTTTATATGACATCCCCTCCACCAAAAACCTTCTTGAAGGCAAAGACACATCTAAAATCAAGTGTTGCTTGTTTCTCTGGCAGGGGGGGTATTTCTCAGAATCCCATTTTGTCAAGAAATTTTGGTTCTTTTTTGATGGCTTCCTGCAATTTGAGCCAATCCTCAGATTTCATTGCCTGTTTGAATGTTTTGGGTACTGTGGTATTTTAGGCAGCATTTTTTCCAGGATTTGCTCAATCAGTGCTTCTTGAGTGATGAAAATCTCCTCTTTAGTTGATTTGCCAAGAGAAAGTTGGCAGAATTTCACACCCAGCAATTTGGACGCTGCGGTTCAAGCTGATCCTGTTAGTAGCATTGGTGTTGCATCAGTGAAGTGGGGCATGGAAGATGGCAGGAAACAATTCTTGGACCTTGGCCAGAACAGCCAGCCCTTTGATGCCTCAAGGTAAGCAACAACTTTGCATTCTATTGCCTGGTTGTAAATCTTTGGTGGCTGTTCCTTGGGCACATGAACATATGCCATTCCTCAAAAAACCCTGAGGTTGTCTTGTTGAGGCAGCAACCCCTACAGCAATTCATGTGGTGTTGCCAAGCCATTGACTTTGCTTGGTATTCTATTGATAATGTAGGCCACCCAGGTGAATGCAAAACCCCCAAAGCTTTTTTGCAGGTGGCTTTCATTCAATATTGTTTGCGCCATGTTGGCCACTGTCCTGTTGAGCCATTCTGATAGTGATGGTATTGGAGAAATTGCTCTCCAACAATGCCTTGGCTCCAGAGGTAGTCTGCTAGTGCCTTGTTTGCAAATACCCCTCTGTTGTAACTTTGTAGTAACTTCACTTGCCCTCCTTTTGCTAGCTCCAGTTTTGTGATTTTTTCAATAATTGTGGCCTTTGCTTCACAATTCCTGGCTAACACTTTCACAAATTTAAAAATGTGCGAGAGTCTTGAAGCATCAGCAGATATTGCATGTTTTGAAAGGTTGGAACTTCAAACAGGCCAACAAGGTCAACATCAAGGATTTCCAGCTTATCTGGTGTCCTCTGTTTGGACTTTAGTGGGTTAATCTTGGTGCTCTTGCTGATTGCACACACTGGGCAGTGAATGTTGACCCGTGGTAGTTCAGTTGGCAAGCCAAATCCAAGTTTTCTCCTTATCATCTGGAAGATAATCTTGAGCTCAGCATGCCCAAAAATGTGGTTCAAAATTAGCAGGATAATCTCACTCTTGGAGAAATCATTCATGTTCCAATTATACTTGGTTGGTTCCACTACAGGGGGAAGAAAAAGGTCACCATAGTCAATGCCTGCATTGGTGGTCAAGATAGAAGTGCATGTTGTTCCATTGACTTGGTTAGGAAAATGAAAAGGCACGGCAAGAGATTGTGGAAAGGAGGGGAAGGCTTTGAGAGGAGGAAATGGTAAGGAAATAGCCAAGCTAAAAATTGTTGGGGTCTTAATTTTCCACCAACAATTCACCCAGTCAAAGGGGAAAGAAAAAAGACGACAGGAAAAAGGTGAGTATATCTAAAAACTATCTTTTGCAACATTGTAGGAAAAATATCCACCATCCTTCCTGATGCTTGCCATGAATATCAAAGTTTCACTTGACAAGCCGCTGTAAAGGACATATTTAATGGTGATTTTGGTCCCATAAAGATTCAAGAAATTGATAGAACCCAATCTGGTGATGCAACTGCTTGGTCCTTTTGTTGCCACCAATAGGGGAATTGGTTTTTTCAAGGGCAAGAAATCATGAAAAAGAGACAGACAGCACCTCAGGCTGTGAGAGGCCCCTGTATCAATGATGGAAAGGTCACTTGGATCATGTTAAACCCCCATGGAGCTGAAGGATAGGTTTTACAAGTTGTCCGGTAACAACCCCAATTCAATCATCCAAGTGATTGTGTTGCCTGCTGACTGGTAGTATTGCCAAGGCACCATCTTTGAAGTAACCTTGGCCGGTGGTGGCAAATAATAATTTGCCTGTTTTAGGCCAAGCTTTGCTGCAGTCACCTGGTGTGGGGCAGCAGGTGGAGTTGGGTAGGGGCAAGGAGGCTGTCCACCAATTGGAACAGGGGGGTAGACTGCACCAAAAATGGGATATAGAGATTGTGGATTGGAGGAGAAAGGGGGGACAGTGGGAAACTTTTGTATGGTGTTGTGGCATTTTATAGAAACAGATTGGTAACTGGTTGCGGCCTGGCTGCAAGAAGTCTCAGCAGAAGCTGCTACATGCACAGTTTTCTCAGAATTGGGGACCAAAAAATTGCCACAGAAGGCACATTGGGCTGTTACAGAAAGCACAGAGGGCATCATGAGAAGGACAAACCATGCAGAAGGGGTGAAAACAGGCAAAGGAGGATTTGGGTGGCTATGAACAGGCGCAGGGGGCTCCAAGTCAGTCACGGTGTGCGCCATGAGAAGGAAAAACTGGATTGGTGTAGTGGCGCAAGAATTGGGGAGGGAGGATAGGTCTAGGGCAGGGTTTCTTTCCGTTTGTTGTTGGATCCTATTTGTGCTTGTACTTAGGTTAGGGTATGGGGGGAGGGTATAATACCTCCCTCTGACCCCCGTGCTAAGGGGGAGGGGGGGTAGATAGACAAATAAATTAAGTAAGGAATCTACCCTTTTATTACTCTCTCTCTCTTGAAGGTTGCATCCCACACCTTAAAGACTTTAGGACCATTAACTTCCAAAGTTGAGGACAACTTTGGGGAGTACCACACTCTTGTTTCCACATCTGGGGGTCTGGCCAGGAACTCATCCTTTGTCCTCAGTCTCTTGAAGGTAACACAGAATGCTTCCAAAAACCCCTCCTGGATCCAACATTACACCTGCCTTTCCTCTGCAATTGGCTCCCAAGGCCTCAACTAAACATCTGCCACTGGCCCCTCATGCTGCTAGGTTGGGTGGTTTCCCCCCCCCCCATTGGAGGAAGGCTTGTTGGAAATGGGGGTCAAGGCTCCTTGGCATGTATGGCTTATGCCCAGGGACTTTCCTCATCTCCAAGTCAACACTTCAGACATGGAACAATTTCTTGCTAGGTTCAAAGGTATTGCGGACTCTGAGGGTGCAATGGGTGCCAATAAGGTTTGTACTACTGTCCTCTTCATCACAGAGGAGGAGAAGCTTCAAGACGTGGAGGAGATGGTCTGGTAAAAAAGGCAGGATTGGGGAAGTTTAAAAGGTGAAATGTTGGAAAGGTGGGGAAAACGCAAGCCCCGCTTCTGGGAAAGGGATTTTGAGCAGGCTGCGGCGGAAGCTAGCGTGCACAGATGGGTTTAGAAGCATGTAGATATGGTGGAGTACATTTTAAGGTTTGAGCTGATCTACAGTTACCTGGCAAAGAAAAAGGTTGTCCCCAGGCAGATGTGAGCAATGAAGCAGGTGTTTTTGGGTTGGCTTGTGTTGCAAATTTGCTTGCAAGTTCAGAGGCAGCTGTAAAACCACGCCCAGCAAAAATGTTTTTAGATGGGAGCATTAAAATTCTCCAGGACCTACTGGTCATCTGCCAGGCTGTGGAGAGAAAAATAAATCTGGCTGAGCTCATCAAGTATATGGCAAGTTTTAACCTGGCGGTCTGAAAGAATTTGGTAAAAAACTCAATGGTTCTACGGTTGGAGCTTGTTTGGAGGCTGGCACTGAGTGTTTTACCAAATCTTTTCAGACCGCCTGATACAAACTTGCCATATACTTGCTGAGCTCAGCAAGATTAATTTTTCTCTCCACGGTGCAAGACTCCAAACGGTGCTAAGCTGCAGGCAGTTCTGTGGAGGGGAAAGGTGCTGTTTAGGCTGCCCTCCTAAGAGGTACAATAATATTTAAATGTAACCAGAATCAAGGTCCAGGAACTTGTAAATAAGGAATCAATGTACGGGATGAGTTTGGGAATAGTCGGTAGCAATGGAATCAACACTATCTGAGACAAGATGGTGGAGGGAAAGACTTGAAAAAAATAATTAAAAGTTCTGTTCAGAGTTCCATGGAACAAGGAAGTTGTAAGTAAGAATGCCCAAAAGCTAATAACTCTTGTTGTCAGCAGAAGATTAGGAAAGATCAACTCAATCCCAACCAACCTACAGGTTCCCAATGAACCTTCCAAACTCTCCACAATCAAGCGCTTGAAGGGTACCAGATAACTGTGGGTGGCTGTAAAAAACAAAAGAAATTTTTTTGTGAAGCTCTAGAAGCAAAGCAATAACAGATTTGAAAAAGAATAACCCAACACTTTTCAAGGTACCCAAGAGTAGCATGGCGGAATTCAACTTTAAAGAATAAAGGGAGATATAACAGTCCAGGTTTTAAGTTTGATAAGACCTCTTCAATCAATTGTGATTGGCTCCAGAAATATGATCAGGAAGGAGCAGAATTCTCTTCAACCAGTAAGGCCATGGTTGGTGATAAAGAACAGGGTCATAGATGGACAGATCAAAGATTTGAGTATGGATGCTCAAAGGATCAAGGGGCAATCATGGATATACCCAGGATGAGGATTAGTATAAAATTACTATGATAATGGGGGGCATACACACACACTGCCATGGATGATTAGATGATTCAGAAAAAGCAGGGGAGAGCCCCTCCTTTTATAGACCAGAGGCCTGTAGACTATGTACAAGAGATTTTTACAAATGAGAGTCAATTTTTTTTTTTTTTTTAGGATCATGGGTGGTCATGAGAAAACAAAAGAAAAAAAAGAAACAGACAAAAAACTCAAAAAAAAGAAGAATTGAATGACAGGAATGCGAAGACCCCGGCCTGTGCCAATGATGGGGGCGGGCGGGGAGAGTAGCAAGTGAGAGGCCTGCAGAAATTCTGATGGGCCCAGGAAACCGCTGAGACCTGCGCGGGCAACGGACAAGCCGCGCAGGAGACTGGTGAGCTAGGAGGTGGATCAAGGGGTGGTCACTGAGGGTGTGGATTGAGGCGTTGGATTGAATGAGGAGCCAAGAGAGCACCAAATGACCAATTGAGAAAGATCAGATGGCAGCAATGATGGTGGGAAGAGGTGGATGACGGGTTTGACCGGTTGCAACCGTGGTTGGCCGGGGGGATTGTTGAAGGTGGTGCAAAGTCACCAACGGCCGCAAGCAAATGCTTGCAGTCATTGGTTGGTGGCATTGCAAAGATTGCAACAGCTGCAACTGATGATTGTTGGTTTGCAGGAATCAGAGATGAATCGGGCAGAGCTGAGGTAGAGCAAGGTGATGACCGCAGTTGCAAGAAGCAACCGCGTCATTGGTGTCAACCTTGACATTAGGTAGGTGCAAGGTTATAAAAGGCAAGGATGGGATGAGGTTGGTCATGGGAGTGATTGATTGAGGATTGTCCCCATGACCAATCTCATATTGTGATCAGATGGGTGATGGGGGATGTTCATGGGGTCTCAAAAAACTGCAAGCAATGCTTGCAGTCATTGGTTTATGGTGGCAAGGTTGGAAGGGCTTCTGGGCGGATTACCAATTGAGATTCAATGACTGATCAAGATTCAATGACCAATCAAGAGTCAATGACCAATAAAGTTTCAAGAGATCCTTGGAGGGGGATTATTGGATGGAGGTGATGGGTTGAGGAGAGGATGGCCACCTGCGCGCGCTTGGCCAACAAATCTGGGTAAAGCGGGTGAAAGAGGGGGATTTGAACAGAGGAGGGAAAGGGTTGGATGGCCAGGGGAGGCCTGCCTAGACCGCTAGGAAAGGGAAGAGCTTAGAGAATGGGAAATAAATAGGTACACATAGAACCACAAGAGATAATTTTTTTTTGAAGTTGTATTGATGGATAAGGGAATGTAAAAAAAATTCAAAAATTTACATTTTCCATGAGGTGTCCTGGATTTGTCACCAAAACAGCCTGGCAGATGACCAATAGGTCCTGGAGAACTTTAACGCTCCCATCTAAAAACATTTGTACTAGGGCGTGGTTGTACAGGTGCCGCTGAACTTGCAAGCAAATTTGCAGCACAAGCCAACCCAAAAATGCCCGCTTCATTGCTCACATCTTCCCGGGGACAACCTTGTTTTTTTCCAGGTAACTTTAGATCCGCTCAAACCTTAACATGTACTCCACCATATCTACATGCTTCTAAACCCCTCTGTGCGCGCTAGCTTCCACCGCATCCTGCTCAAAATCCCTTTCCCAGAACCAGGGCTTGCGTTTTCCCCACCTTGCAAACATTTCACCTTTTAACCTTCCCCAATCCTGCCTTTTTTACCAGGCCATCTCCTTCACATCTTGAAGATTATCCTCTTCTGTGATGAAGAAGACAATAGTAAAAACCTAATCTGCAGCCATTGCACCCTCAGAGTCCGCAATACCTTTGAACCTAGCAAGAAATTGTTCCATTTCTGCAGTGTTGACTTGGAGATGAGGAAAGTCCCTGGGCCTAAGCAATGCACGCCAAGGAGCCTTGACCCCCATTTCCAACAAGCCTTCCTCCAATGGGGGGGCAAAAACACCCAACCTAGCAGCATGAGGGGCCAGTGGCAGAGGTTTATTTGAGGCCTTGGGAGCCAATTGCAGAGGAAAGGCAGGTTTAATGTTGGATCCAGGGGTTTCCAGATTTGTTGTCTTAAAGAAGATAGGTTTGTCATTGATATGGATGGGATAACTGTTCTTAGTGGAAAAGTTTGGAATAAGCTTCTGTGTGCAAGCTTGTTCAAATTCTCAGCTCTGAGAACTGTTGCTCACAATAGAAGTGGCCATAAGGTAAAGGACAGCAACTGTGAGAGTTGTACCTTGGGGGCTAAGACTAGAAATGTGTTCTCTAAGAGTAGAGATTGCACTGATGTTCCTAGAGAGGAATTTTCCATTGATTTGGCAGGGCCATTTACACCAGAGTTCCTTGGCGGGGAAAGAGACTTCATCAATTTTGTTGATACTGCAACTAATTATGTTTGGGTTAAACCAATTTGATCTAAGGATCAGACCACAGAGGAGGTTTCTCTAATCTTCAAAGTCTGGAAACAGAATGGTCTGATGAAGGAGATCACAAGGGTTATTACCAATGGAGGGGGTGAATTTGTGAGTAAAGATTTTGAGAGGTTATTGAAAGATTATGGCATCATTCATACAGTCACTACTGCAAGTACTCCACAGAATAATGGAATAGTTGGGAGATTGAATAGGACTTTACCGGAAAAAGTCAGAGCTATTATGTCTCAATCTGGTCTACCAAAGTTTTTATGGGCTGAGTTTTTGTGTAAAGTCTGTCTTTTGCACAACATTATAAGTGTTAATGGGAAGAGTCCTCATTATCAGTTTTGGAAGTTGTACCCCAAAACATCACACCTAAGAACAATTGGTTGCTTGGTGTATTATAGTGTCCACCATAATGAGATTGTTGGGAAATTAGACCCTAGAGCCAGAACAAGGGCACTTGTAGGCTATGATTTAATAAGTAAATTGTATAGGATCTATTGTCCAGGGACAAGAAAGTTATCCATAGTAGGGATGTAAAATTTGACAAAAGTACCTTTCCACTCAAAAGGAGTGAAGATGTTGTTGTGAATAAGTCACAGAAAGAAATAGAATTAGCACCTTTTTTACAAGCAAAGCCTGAGGAACATGTGGTTCCAGAAGATGATTAGATGGCAGACATGCCGCCAGAGGGTTCAGTAGCCGCTTCAGGGGAGTCTGTTAATTCAGAACCTGATGAGCCTCCACCTCCAGTTAGAAGAAGTGGTAGGGTGAGAGTATCAGTTGACCGGTATGGGGAATGGAAGTCCCATTATGCTGCCGCAGGATATGAGGAAGATACATTTCAGGAACAGTGTATGCTCAATGAAGTCCTGGAGTTGAGTTTAGAAATGGGTAACAGGGTTAACCCAAATAGCTTTGGCCAAGCTATGAATTCTGATGAGAGAGCCAACTGGAAGAGTCGTATTTTTGAGGGATTTGATTCTCTATAGAATAATAGTGTCTTTGAAGTGGTTAAGCAGGATTCTGTTCCAAAAGGAAAGACCATTGTGGGGTCTAGATTGGTGTTAAACAAGAAGTTTGACACAAATGGAGTTTTGAAAAGGTTCAAAGCTAGATGGATTGCACAGTGCTTCAAGCAGAGAGAGGGTATCAATTACCAAGAAACTTTCTCACCAACTGGAAGGCTGTCCACCTTCAGGTACATCATTGCTCTGGCAGTGGAGTTGGGTGAATAAATCAGACAAGCTGATTTTGTAGCAGCATACTTGAATGCAAAACTTGGAGAGGAGGAGACTGTGTATATGTCAATTAATGATGGTTTCAAGGAATTGCTTGTAGAGATCAAGCCGGAAACTATGAAGAAAATCTGTGTGAGAAGTTTCCTCTCAGAAGATACAGGGGAATATTTACTCAAGCTTTGTAGATCCCTGTATGGATTAAAGCAAGCAGATAGTTCATGATATAACACTATCAGTAAGAAACCAATGGAGATTGGTTTCAGGAAAAGTGAGGCCAACGCTTATATCTTTGTGAAAAGGATGCAATTTTGTTTAAATGGGTTGATGACATTATCATTATTGGGAATGGTAAAGAGAGATTCATGGAGACACTCAAAAAGGAATTCAAGATAAAAGATCTTGGTCTGGCGCAACAGGTGCTAGGAATGAAAGTCAGTAAGAGCAAGAATGGTATTAATTTAGAACAGAGCCATTACGTGGAAGCTCTTCTTAAAAAATATGGCTTAGAGGATGCAAAGGAGTTTGGTACTCCCATGCAGTCAAACATTTGTTTAGAGAAGTCTACAGATGAGGAGTATCTGGAGTTTGTTCAATCTGGAAACAACTACAGGTCAGCTGTTGGATTTCTTAATTATTTGGGGCAGTGTACAAGGCCCAATATTGCCTTTGCAATTGGTGTCTTGTTGCAACACTTAGAGAAGCCAAGCATGAGGCATTGGTCAGAGTTTAAGAGAGTTATGAGGTATCTTAAGGGAACACACAGTCTGGGACTGTTGTTCACAAAGTCAGCAAACTTTGATTTGGTTGGTTATTCTGATGCAAGTTGGGAAGATGGTAACACTAGGGAATCAAAAAGTGGTTTTTTATTCTTCTTAGGTAAGAATCTGATGTCATGGATGTCCAAGAAGGTATCAGCAATAAGTCTTTCATCAACAGAGGCTGAGTATAGAGCTTACTGAGAAGCTTCACAGGAAGAAAAATGGTTGAGAAAAGTCTTAGAGGATACACATAAATCACAAGGGTTTGGGTTGTTGTATTCTGATAACCAGAGTGCCATTGCATTGGCACAAAACCAAGTGTTCCATTCAAGAACAAAACATATCAATGTTCACTATAACTATATTTGCAATGCAGTTAAATGCAAAGATATTGTGTTGAGGTAAATGCCCACTGGAGCAATGATTGCAGATATCTTGACTAAGGCTTTAGATAGGAACAAGCATCAAGGCTTTGTGACTAATATGCAGATGTCACCCCTTTTGGAATATGGGGTTGTGTTAAAATTTGTATTCACTTGCGCGTGTGCTACGTATAAGTGTAATCCAAATGGGATGCACATGTGGGCCTCTGCGGCCCATTGGACACACACACAGACAATACGGGCCTGTGTGATATCACAGATTTGGGGAAACTGTCCTCAAAACGCGTGAAACAGGCCTATTTGTACACGGGCCCTATTGGGCCCAGAGGGGTATATGGGTAAATACAGCCAGATGGGCTTGTATGGGCATAATTGTGCCCAAGGTTAATTTTGAACATAGCTGGCCCCAGCTCCCCTCCCTCCCCTTGATTGCCATTGCAAGAGGGAAGGAGACGGCTGACTGGGTTGAACCAGCCAGAAACCGGAGGAAGGAGGGCAACCAGTCAGGGTGAGGGGGATTTCATCACCCCCTTTCCCAGGAGGATGGCTGGGCCGGTTGCAGCAAGGTGACCAGCGGTGGGGGGGATTTGATCACCCCTCCACCATCAAAGCAACTTGGGTCCAAGGGGCCCTCTCCCCCCCCTTTACCATGTGGGAGGAGCAATGGACTGGAGGGGATTTGACCACCCCCCCAGCCCACCTACCTATGACAATGCCCTGGGGGTATCAACCTCCAGGGCCCCTGGTAGGGGGATTTGACCACCCCCTCCAGGGATTTGTGAGAAAGAGGGGGGGAAGGCATTTGCCCTGGTCACAACCCCCCAGGTGAGTCTGAGACCGGACCCCGGTGTGTCCTGGGTCCCACCTGGCCATTTGTATGGCCAGGGGCTGGTTGCATGAGGCAACCAGCCAGCATTCAAGGTAACAGGGCTGGTTTTAACAGACAAACGGCCAGGGGATTGAACAGTAAAGGGGCTGGTTCAGCCCCATAATGGTGGAAACACCAGAAGTGACCTGAATAGGCTGGTCGTAAGGGTAAAGGGACTGATGAAATGCGGGCTGATGTAGCCCAAACCAAGTAACAAGGCCAGTAGAGCCTTTAGATCTCTTTTGGGGCGGAAAATTTGCCTTTTGGCTTGTTGTATCATGGGCTCACAAGAGGCCAATATTTTGTACTTAAGGAGCTCTTCTCCCTGCTGTTTTCCATCATTCATTCGTCATCCAATCAAACTCATCACTGATATCATCCAAAATATTGCCCCATTGTGAGAGCCCATTAGCAATTATTGACACCAGGTGTCCAGCATTTCTTTTGCTTTAAATACTGCTCATTTGCCTAAGCTAATTGCTGGCTATAATTATAAAATTAGTTCCCTTTAAATATAAAGCAATTGGTTGATACCCTGAAGTGTCTACAAGTGAATTCCAAAGTCAAAAGTTTGATCCAGGCATGAATTATCACATCACACAAGTACCAGAGATTGAGTTTCTTGGAGTGCAGAACCCAGTTAAGTGAAGTTGGAGACAAACTACATTGAGAGAATGAAACTGATATAATGAATCTGTTTCCCTTTTCAGTATTGCCAATTTTTCACAGGTACATCATCACCACCGTATTTTGGAACTTTGACCAAATTTCAGATGAATTGCGTGAAGTCCAATGTGAAAGATGAGGTGCAAGGTGACAAGGGGGTCAAAGCCGTTTCCAGGAAAACAAGGGACTTACAAAATGAAAATTAAGGAGGAGAGAGAAAGGAACAGGAGGAAGGGAATTAAGGAAATGGAGGGGAAGGAGGGGAAGCAGGGAATGGAACAGGAGGAAATTAATGGAACAGAAAGGGATGGAATGGAGGATGAAATCAAAGTAGCACAAGTGCAAGTTGTCGTGCCAATAAAAAATGATGCAAGAATGTTTACTGGAAATATTGGAGAGGGTTTTTTGCGGGTCCAAAGGAGGGGAGCCCATGAAGAGATCTTTGAGGTAGATGAAGGGAATTTTCAAGAAAAGAGAGATTGCGCCGCAAATTCCATGGAGATCTTTGGGGAAGCATTAGCCAAAGAAGTTCTTGTGTTGCCACAAATGTTGGGATTAATAAATGATTAAGATCTTGGATATCTTGAATCAATGGTGAAGGAGTTGACTAAAAATTTGGAAGAAGTGGAAAGGAACATAAACGGAAATCCATGATGTATTATATATTTTTATTTTAGTTTACTATAGTTCTTTTATGAGAATTTTCTTGTTTGTAATAAAATTTATTTTATCTATATATATATTCTTTTTGTGGAGAAAGAAGAAAATTTATAATAAAGGGATAAAGAGAAGAATAAAAGAGAAATATAAAATAAGATTTTTTATGAAAGTGAAAGAAAGAGGTTAATTAGGAAACCAAGAATGATATAGGATGGGAGATGGGACAGGATTTGGGGGAGATGGAATTTAATGGGATTATGGAATGCAATGGGATTTGATGGGGTGGAATAGAATGGAATTGGATGGATAGATTTAAGCTGGGCAAGGTTTGCAAGATTAGTTTTCATGGAATTCTCAAACCAAGTGGGGGGAGTTACAAAGCTGATGGGCTGGTTCCCAAAAGGTGCAATATTTGCTGGAATGGAATCCAGTCCATTCAATAAGGTAATGAATCTTTAATTTGCATAACCTGGAATACAGAATAAAATTACTTATCACTCTAAATGATTTTGGAAATTGACCGGTTCAAGAGGAGGATGAGTCTTGCCTGGGAAAAAGAATTGAGCTGGCTCTAGGAGAGAGACATGAAAGACCAGGTGGATACCTTTTGATCTTTCAGGTAAAGAAAGTTTGAAAGCATTGGGAGAGATGACTGAGTTGAATTTGAAGGGGCCAAGTTTCCTTTCAAAGATTTTATATGTTGTAAAAGTGCTGCAAATGTCATGAGCATCAAGCCATACCTGATCTCCTACTGAAAAAGTTGGTTCCATAGTGCAATTTTGGTCTGCTTGCTCTCTGTAGCACTAGTTTTCTGCTTAAAGGTTGGATTTCTTCTGCAATTGAAGATTTTGGATGTGTGTAAGATAATTGGTAGAAGGTTGAGAAGGTGCCATTTGAATGGAAGTAAAGTTTGGGTTTCTTTGATACAGAGTCTTGAAGGGTCACTGTTTAGTGGATGAATGAGTGGAATTGTTTTAGGTAAAATTGGCTAATGGGATCCATTGCAACGCTTTTTCCTGTTGATAGGAGACATAAATTGAAAGATACTGTTTGAGAATCTGATTAACATTCTTGGTTTGCCCACCCATCTCTGGGTGGTAAGCCTTTGATAAGTTGAAAGTGATCTTCAAGTGCTGGAATACAAAGTTCCAGAATCTAGAGAAAAACAAAGATCCACAATCACTAAATATATTACCAGGGAGTCCATGTTTCAAAATACATGTTCTATGAATAAATTGGCTAGGTCCTCCAAAGAGGCAGTCACAGTATTGCAAAGAAATAAAGTAATCTTTGAAAAGCAATCTACTACTACTAAAATAGTGTCACAACTGCTGTCGTGACCTAATCTGGACACCTTGGGCAAGTGCAGAAATTTTTATAATTTTTTATGATTTTTTTAACTATCTTTCATCATCAATTAAATCAAAAAAAAAATTCTGGAACAATGCCCTTCTTCACTTCCTAGCCTTCCAGCTCTTCCTTCTCCTAGTTGTCTAGGACAGGCCATGGGGTGCTCAAGCTCCCAGGATGTGTGTTCAAATACCCCCTCTCTGATGGTACTCCTTCCCTTTTGGGCCAAGGACTGGTCGCAAGCAACTTTGATTGCTTCATTCAATGCTCATCATCATTCACCTCCCACATCACCTGACCCAATTGGTTGTTCCCACCACCAATCTCTCCTCCATCCTCCTTCACTTCTCTTGATCCATCCAACCAACCAATTCCTCCTCACTTCCTTTGGATCTGGTCATGCAACCATCCTTGCACATTTCCCCTTCTCCATTGCTGATCCATCCATCCATCTTCCAGAAATCACCTGTGCAACCTCTCTGATCTTGTTCTAAATTTGATTGGTCACCTTATCCAATCCAACCACCCTTCCCATCCTCATCTCATCCACCTCATCACCACCATCCACAACCATCCAACACCAAGCAGTCATCCATCACCGCTCTCATCCTTTGCGCATCAGTCACCCCTTAACATCAATCAATCCTCATTGGTTGGCCATTGCTTCCCACTCCAGTAAAGCAATCTTGATTGGTTGTCTGCTCATGCCCCTCTAGCTAACTGATCTCCTACCCAGCTCATCTGTTGCCCACGCGGGTATCTGCTGTTCCACCCGCAGCTGTTTCCCAGGCCTGTCAAGCCTATCTGTTGCGGCCTCTCAAGGCTTCTTTTGCTTCTCCCTCTGGTTTCCCCCCTTCTCTTTCCTCCTTCCTCTTTGTTTCTTTTAGTATGATCATGTGTTTCAAATCTTTTTAGTTGATCATTTACCTGAAAAAAAACGCTTTTCTGCTATGGTGAACCATTTGGGACACCATGGGAAAAGAATTCAAAAATTTTCCTTGGGCATTGCGCCTCCCTCATCCTCATCCTCGCGCGTTGCGCGTCTGTCCCTCATCCGCATTGTCATTGTTGCGCGCCGCTCATCATCATTGTTGCCGCCACTCTTCGCATGCCGCTCACCGTCATTGTCATGCGCCGCTCATCATCATTGTCGCTGCCGCTTATCATCATCGTCGCCGCCGCTCATCCGTCATCGTCCCGCGTTTCTCATCTATACCTTACCAAACCCATCTCAACCGCACCTCCAAGCGCTTGTCCAATCCTTGGACCCATCAATCTCCAACCTCACTCCATCTATCAGTTGTCAATCTCAAGCCTGTCAGGATTTACTCAATTGCCTCAAGCCAATCTCCTATTGGCCCATCCAGGCTCTCACAAACTTCATCCTTCACCCTTCCTGGGACTCTCCCACCCTCTTCCGCCTTCGGCCAAGGGGTGGAGAGTGTTGACTACCGCCCGCGGACATCCGCGGCGGTCCAGTTCATTTTCCTTTCCCACCCTGTCCACCTTTGGACAAAGGGTGGGTGATTCTGGTGTTGTCACGCGCTCCAATCCACGGATGGACGCGAGAGATGGTGAAGGGATGAGAAGGATTTCCACCGGCCCGCGTGATCAAATTTTTCCGGTCACCTGATTTTCTTTCTTTTTCTGCTTTATTTGTAGAATCCGTTGTACATAGTCTAACAGGGCCTCCTGCCCTTATAAGTAGGGGCTCTCCCCTGCCTTTTGGATCAGCATCCAGGGATGGAATCAGCATAACAGGAGCATAATCCTATCATAACATCAGAAATCTATGATTGCCCCTTGATCCTTGAGCCTCCATACTCAAACCCCTTGATCCTTGAGCCTCCATACTCAAACCCCTTGATCCTTGAGCCTCCAAACTCAAACCCCTTGATCCTTGAGCCTTATCACCAACCAATAGCTTTGCTGGTTGAAGAAGAATTTGTCTAATCTAATTCTTGAGTGTGTTACACCACTCCTGATCCTTTTATCCAACCATACTGGTCCTGATCATCTTTTGATTATCTTTCTGGAACCATTCACGTTTGACTGAAGAGTTTCTATTAATCTTAAAACCTGGAGTGTTAAACCTCCCTTCCCCTTCTTTTGAAGTTGGATTCCGCCACACTACTCTTGAGTCCCTTGAGAAGTGTTGGGTTATTCTTGTTTGAATCAGTTATTGTTTTGCTTCTAGAGCTCCTTCAAACAATTAGCTTTGTCTTGTGCAGCCACCCACAGTTATCTGGTACCCTTCAAGCGCTTGATTGCAGAGAGTTGGGCAGGTTCATTGAGAACCTGGAGGTTGTTTTGGGATTGAGTTGATCTTTCCTAAGCTCCTGCTGACAACCAGAGCTATTAGCTTGTGGGCGTTGTCACTCACAATTGCCTTGTCTTGTTGAACTCTGAACAATTATTTGACTCCTTCTATTCAAGTTTTCCCTGACATAATCTTGCCTCAGATAGTGTTGTCTCCCAGCTACCGACCACTACAATCTTTATCCTCTTACTTTTGGTTCCCCGTTTACCAGGTTCTGGACTTTGATCTTGGTTAAATTTAAATATTTTTGTAACACTCAGGAGGGCAGCCTAAAAAAGCACCTATCCCCTCCATAGAACTGCCAACACCCTGCGCCATTTGGAGTCTTACACTGCTCTATTTGTAGTATCTCTGGTAAATAGTCTACAGGGACCCATGGCCCATGAAAGGAGAGGCTCCCCCCTACCTTTTTCCAGAAATCCATGGGAGTGTGTGCATATACCCCCCGTTATTATCTGAAATCTGAATCATCCTTATCCTGGGTATATCCATGATTGCCCCTTGATCCCTTGATCCTGAGTCTTTGCCCCTCTGTGGCCTGATCCTTTTCACCAACCAATAGCCCTTCTGGTTGAAGAGAACTCTGTCTGCTGGAATTCTTGAGTGTGTTGCACCACTCTTTGATACCTTTCTCTGACCATACTGGTATTGATCCTTCCTTGATCATCTTTCTGGAGCCAATCACGTTTGATTGAAGATGTTTTATTAAGCTTGAAACCTGGAGTGTTATACCTCCTTTTATTTTTTTCAAATTTGCATCATGCCAGCCTACTCTTGAGTTCCTTGAGAAGTGTTGAGGTTATCCCTGTTCAAATCAGTTACTGTTTGCTTTAAGATCTTCTCAAAACATTGTGCTTTGTCTTGAAAAGCCACCCTCAGTTCTCTGGTACCCTTAAAGCGCTTTATTGCGGAGAGTTGGGCGGGTTCATTGAGAACATGGAGGTTGGTTGGGGTTTGAGTTGATCATTCCCAATCTGCTGCTGACGAACAGAGTTACAAGCTTGTGGGTGTTGTTTACATAAAACAGCTTTGTTCTTTGGAACTTTTAAAAAACATTAACTTCTTTTGTTCAAATATCTGCCACATAATCTTTCCTCAGATAGTGCTGTTCCATTGCTACCAACTATTATCAAAACTTCATCCTTTACTACTTGATTCCTCACTTAAAAAGTTCTGAATCTTGATCTTGGTTACATTTAAATATTTTTGTGACACTCAGGAGGGAAGCCTAAACAGCACCTTTCCCCTCCACAGAAATTCCGTGGCCTAGCACCATTTGGAGTCTTACATTTTGTCCCCCAGGCCAGGATCAAACCAGCAACCTTGGGATTTACAGTCCCAAAAGCAAAGAATCACTCCAAAATCCAATCCAATCTTATTTTTATTTTTTTTATTTTTTTTATTTTTTCTGTTATCATCCAGATTTGATCTGTGGAGGCAACTTGTTTGAGAAGTAAGTCCTCCCAATTTTGCATCATCTGGGCAAGATTCTTGTTGTTTTTTTGTAGAAATTTACTCTTGCCACACCTGTGAGCCATGTTGGAATTCTGCTCTTTGGATCTCTTACAAACTATGCTCTTCAAAAGGGAACCTACTGGTACCTCCTCCTCCTCTTTTTGTGTCAAGATGGTCAAGATCAAGCCTAAAAACAACAACTTAGGCTTCAATGGAACAAATTTCAAACAATTCTTGGACTCCTATGAGATGGCTGCTGAAGTGAATGGTGCAAGTGAACATTATATGGCTTATCAGTTACAATTTTTTATCTCCTCTGATGAAGTTATGGAAGTGATCAAATTTTTTGATGGATTCAAAACTCATGACTGGATGCTCTTGAAGGAGGCTATGTTGGCTTATTGGGGAAAAGTAGATGTGGATAGGTTTACCTTACAGGACTTGGATCCTCAGTTTTCTCAATAGATCTCCAATGGTGTTGTCTTGTCAGCCTCTGATTATCAGTCTTTTAGAAAATCTTGGGATCCTATTCAGTCTTACCTCCGCAGAAACAACCACATATCACATTGACATGGTGGACAAAATTTGAGTTTTGTTTTTCCAGTCTTTTTCTCCAGGATTGCAGGAAAGGATTAGAGATGAATTAGTTAAATCTTGATCCATGATTACTACTAGAGATAATTGGTTCAAGCTCCCTGTTTTTCTGGTCCTAAGGAGTGCATTGGATATAGTGATTAAAGGTCAAACAGCTCTAACTTTTGAACAAACTAGAGTCACTGAACCAGTACATGCTTCTTCCTTTAAAGAGTCCAAAGAAATAATGAACAAGATGTAAGCAAATCATAGACCTAAACGTAATCCCCAGGCAAATAAGGAAACTGCTACCATCAATATGATCACTAAATTACTTCAGGCCTTTGAAAGCAAAAGAGATCAGAAAATTTCTTCTTCAGCTACTCCTAAACCTTTTAACTCTGTTCCTAAAACCACTCTAGTCTGCTATTACTATCATGGGGAAGGCCATGGTACTGGGAGATTTCCTGAACCCCAGAAGGACAAGGAGGAAAAATTGGTGGAGAAGAAGGGAAAAAATTTCTTTCTTCCTAATGTTGCTTTGATCCCTTTTGATTCTTCTTGTCTGATCCATCATGTGGTGGCCTCTTATCAACCACCAACTCCCAAGAAGGAATCTTTGGTCTCCTTGTATTTTTGATCATCCTGTGGCACTCTACAACCTTGGTATCCTCCAGATGTCACTTCTTCCAGCTTCTCTTGCACTTATTAGTCTGATGCAGCTAGGAAACACCATGGGGAACCAAAACCTCACAAGTCTCCTCCAGTTCCAGCTTCAATCCTTCAAAAACCTGTCAAAAGTCAATCCTCACCTGAGCCCCCTTCCTCTGATGTGGAAGACATGGAAGTGGAAAAGGAACCACTTATGGAAAGCTTCCAGGACCACTCTGATCCTCCTCCTGTTCAATTTTTTCAAACTCCTCAACCTTCTGATCCTGTTCCAGTACCTGATCAACCTGATCATCCTCCCTCCACCCAGCCCAAAGTTTTATTTGAGAGGGGAATTTCCAAGGATCACCCCAAATGCTGTGGAAGGAGTATTAAGCAAAATATCTGATATAAAAATTCCTGATCTTTCTGTGGCTGAATCACTGTCAATCTCTTCATCTGTGGCTGAAGGGATGAAGAAATGGGCTTCTTTTCAACGCGTGGAGATTGGTGCAGATGAATTAAATGTTTGTTCTGGTACTTTGATGGAGGACTCTGGTGGAACCAATCCCTCTTCAGATGCAAACTTGTATTCCTTTCTTCTGGGTTTCCTCTCCTGCTATCTTGGTGACTTTGCTAAAAAAGTTTCTCTTCTGGTGGATTCTGGTTCCAAGCTCAATTTAATTTTGGATGCTATGGCCTGCAAACTCAAACTCAGCCCAAGGGTTGGCTTTAACTCTGCTGTATATGGTATAGGGAATCAGTCATGCAAATTAGTTGGTATTTCTAAGGATTTCCAAGTTTGAATTGGACTAAATATTGTTGGAACCTGTCATTTCTGGATTACTCATTTGGATGGACCTATGATCTTGGGAAGGCCTTTCTTAATGAATTTTGGTGCAACCCTAATGTTTTCTGATCAATTTAGGGAGATAATTCTTCTCCCTGATGCTGATGGCAGGAAGATTGAAGTCCCCCTTTGCTCCTTGGATCCTGGTTGTTGGGAATGAGATTTTCCTGGTCATCCTCCTCAATTGGTTCTGAAAGGGAAACAGAAGGACACCTCTTCTTCCTCTCATTCTCATTTTTTATTGGATTAGTTGGTCCTACTAAGACTTGTAGTTCTTCCAAGCCTTAGGCTTCAACTCAAGGATCAACTTATGTCTCAGAGGCATATTTTTCTTTTTCCTCATCATTTCCTTCTCATTCAAATAAGATTAAAAATCAAAAACATGAAAAATCCGAAAATCCTAAAAATATTTCTTCTCTCTCTGGATCTGTTGTCTCTTCTTTTCCTGGTTATTTTCAGCCTGATCATTCTCCTCCAATTCCAGTTTTGAATCTCCACAATGAGTCTAAACTAGATCCTGATCTTGATTCTCTTCTTGGTGGTTTTGGTATGAAGGAGTATGGCCTTAGATGGAGGCAATTTGGGGTAGAAGTAAGTCCTCCCAATTGTGCACCATCAGGGGCTCCTACTACTGTCATTTTTGAAACCCTACCCTGTGCCACACATGTAAGAAATGCATCATATTTTTGTCAGGCTCCTGGATGCCAAGACCCTTGCTGTCATTAAGCTACAAGAGGTGATAGAATAAATAATAAATATATTATTCAATAAATGCAGCAAAAATCCATAAAATATTTGGATAAAGCTATTGCAAGTTTAATTAGTTTGGTTTATGGTTTGAAATTATAAATCAATATTGATAAATTGATTATTAAATAAATTAATAGAGGGGCCACAATAATATTGGGGATCTTTAAAACCTCTCTTCAGGGAATTCACTTTGAAAACACATATACCTGCTTACTTTGGAACCTTTAATTTATATTCTTAAAGGATATATTGCCCAATGATAATATGTATATAAAAGACACAGTTGAGTAGCAGGGCTTTTTAACCAAGCTGCAACAACAGAAAAAGGATAATAATACTCACTGGTATATTATTCAATCCTTTGGGTACCTATTTGGGATGTGCACTGATGGGTTAAACCTGTTACTGGGTTTAAAAGGTTGTTCAGCAGTTTAAATTGATAAAAAGGGTTGGGGAAGGATATTATTAATCAGAATAAAGTCATAAATCACTTACTTATCTCTTATAAGTATTTTATTACCTTGGAACGTTGTCTGGATGTATGTGTAACTGGGTCTCTTTGTATCAATATTGTCAAAAGAGCTCCTTATTTATAGCTCTTTGAGTCCCAATATTATCCTTCTGAGGGATAAAGGGGCTCCAAGGGACGGACACTAAAGCTAGCAGGGTAACAAGTGGTAGCCTGCCACGTGTTCTAGGTGCTGAAGAACCAGTAATATTTAATTTGAAACGGTATGGGAATTATTTTACCTTTTAATTGATGTTTTGGACATGTGAATAACACTAATCTGTCCATATTATTTATTATCAATCAATTATCCTTAGTAAATGTTCCCAGTATGTTAATAATGCTTTTAAATAGACATTCTTACGTGTAAGCAGATGTTAAGTGGGTTCTCATTGTGTATTAACTGATTGGAATAAAATTATGATATTGATTTTACTCCTTATTTTCGAAATTCAGTTGATCCACTAAAAATAATTACTTAAAAATATAATTTATGAGAATTCATGTGCTATTTTTACATCATTAGTTTTCTTAGTCTGTCACAAAAACCTTTGATTCCTTAAAGTTATCACAATTGTATGTTCAAGCATTTCAATATATTTTTACAAATAGTAGTTATGTTATTTTCGACATTTGTGGTATTTTTAAATATATATATATATAATATATATAAAGGTTATTTAGGTATTTTCATATACTTTTATGTATTTTTAGATTATTTACTATCCAGGGTAACATTTAGTAAATATGTAGGATGTTCCCATGTAGGTTGTAGCATGTTAACGTGGTACCTGGGCTTCTCAGGCCGCCTGTGACTCTGTCAGCACATAGTTCCGCCACTGCGTACTTGTCAGAGGCCTGGGGCTGCGCACATGGCTTGTCAGGGTACACCAACAGGGTGGAAGTGCTGCTGCTGAGCTGTGTGTGGGTGTATTGGTTGCCATGGCTGCATGGGGGAATTGTGACAGAACACATTTCCGTATGTAACTCCTAAAATATACACAACAACTCAATTATGACTGAATTCCAGGTGTGAAACCTATAAATCACATACATGTGAAATATTTAATTGGCAAAAAAGTCCCATAGTGGTATCATGGTATTTTGGCCTTTTCTTTCTTTAATTATTAAAATTATAAGGTGTTGGGGTGGGGTCAGTGAGTGACCCTACGTAATTTTGGTTGGAGAATCCATTTCTTCAATAATATTTATGGATTCTGTGATGCTTCTTAAGTTAATTTTAATATCCTTATTTTTATGTTATCTTTGTTAATTTTTCAGCTTGCTCTGCAATAGTAGCAAGCTGAAATTCCCCCACTCCAAGATATGGCCATATCTGAAAACAATCTGGATTTTTTTGGGAAAAAAATGAATTCCATATGTGTTTCAGTTCCTCTTACTGGCTCTGTAGTTTCTAAGATGTATTGTTCCATCAGGTATATTATTCTCTGGTAAAAATTCATCTATGTCTACAGATTCTCTTTTGTATCTCACTAAGTATAGTCTAACATCTTTTCCTTGCACTCTCTCTTTCTTGTCTCTCAATATGCTGCTGACTTTCCCTTTTTCTTTCACAGGGTCTGGTTCTATTGGGATCATTACTGGATGGAGGTTGCCACATTCTCTTTGTTGAAAGTGCTTCACTAGGCTAACAGGGAATACTGGCTGCCTTCTTGATAATTCTTCACTCAAGACTACTTCTACAGCATTTTTTCCATGCATCTTCTTTATAAAAAATGGTCCAACAAAGGCTGGTTTCAGCTTTCTGTTACCTTCTAAATTTTTTAAGTTGGCAGTAGATATCAAGATCTGATCTCCTATTTTAAATTCAGGTTCTCTGTGTGATTTGTCCCCTCTCTTTTTGTTTTATTCTACTGCTTCTTCTACACATTTCTGAGCATGATTATTTTCCAGGTCTATCATTTTCTTGAATTCAAGAGATGTGGGATGAATGGTGGCTAATTTATATTTCAAGGTATTCCTAGGGATTTTTGGAATCCATGCCCTTCCTAGTATGTGAGGGGCTTCTTTGGTAGTAGAGTGTTTACTGCTATTATAAGCCATCTCCAGGGCTGGGAGTAGGCTTACCCAATCCTGGCAATACCATCTGAGTTTTTGTACTCTAGACCAAAGATACAAAAACTTTTTCACATATCCTACAAGGTCTGTATCATTCTTTCAGCTGATCCATCAATCTGGGGATGGTATGCTGTATAAAATGCTAAAGTAGTACCCAGTATATCATGTAGATTCCTCCAAAATTCAGAGGTGAATTTGGGGTCTCTTTCACTGATTATAATATTAGGTATACCAACATCAGCTATAATCCTGTTCTAAAATAGTAAAGCTGCATCCATATCACTGTGTTCTTTGTGGTTAGGTAAGAATTTTGCCTTCTTAGAGTACCTGTCAACTATAACCAGGACAGAGTTATATGAATGTGTACCTCCAGGGGGGAGGCTGGTGACAAAATCCATATTAATGATTTGCCACCTAGTTTTGGGTTCAGAGATCTTTTGTAGGAGTACAAACCCTTTGCCAGTAGTTTTATTAGATTTTTGGCAATTCTAAAAGCTAGTAAAATTTTTAATATTTATTTCTTTCCAGTCTATCCACCAAGCAGTCTGTTTTACTTTCTCCAAGGTCCTTTCAGTGGATAGATGCCCTGATGAAGAGTTTTCATGGCATTCCTGGAGTACGTGTTGTATATGTTCTTTTTTACTTAGTACCAATACAATGGAATGTTGGTTTCTGTAGTAAAGGAGACCATTCCAAAAAGTAAACCTTCCTGCTTTATAGGGTTTGAGTAATGAGGAAGGTAAACTATTTATCAGGGATGCTTCTGGGAATCCAAATTCAATAATGGTAATCAGAAGCTTGATATCAGAGGAGTATTCCTCTCTTACTAGATTGAAGAACAAGTATCTAATTCACATAAGTGTATCCCCACAATTGGAGAATCTAATGCAAAAAGATTGATGTTTAAGATAGGAAAGATATCTTGATCCTCAGGGTCATATGCTGGATTGCTAGAGTCATTAGGCAAAGCATTCCTACTCAGACTATCAGCATTCTTGTGTTTAGCTCCAGCTTTATGCACTATAGTCATCTGGCCTCTATACTGTTGTATAGAAATTTGCCACCTGAGCATATGTATACTGGGAGTCTTCATGTTCATGAGAGTTCTTAAAGAATTACAGTCCATAATTACTTGGAAAGTGGTGCCTTCTAAGTAATAGTGTAGCTTCTCTAGAGCCCATACTACAGCCAAGCACTCCATCTGGCTGGCTCCATATCTTTTCTCAGTGTCTTTGATCTGTCTAGATATGAAAAGTACTGGTTTCTCCACTGGTTTGTCTTCTTCTATTCTTCCTTGGTGTAAGGCAGCTCCTAACCCTTCCATAAAGGCATAAATTTACAACTTAAAGGGTTCAGATTAGTCTGGTTGAATGAGTAGAGGAGTGGAGTTCATAGCTATTTTTAATTCCTCATAGTTTTTCAATCTCTCATGTGTCATTTAAAAGAGAGTATTATTGTTGCATATTTCATACAGACTTTTAGTTAGCATAGCAAACTTTGGGATGTACTTTCTGTAGTAACTGGAAAAACTAATAAATGACAGAAACTCTGTTTTATTCTAAGGCATGGGTCTGTTCATGACAGCAGCTATCTAATTATTGTCAGCAGCTAGAGTTAGACCAGAGACTATATGTCCTAGAGCTTTCAGTTCTCCATATCCAAAGTTACATTTCTTCATGACCTTTAATCCTGCTCTGGAGATGGTTTGGAGAACTAATCTTACTTGATTTATATGAGTCTCCCAATCATCAGAATATATGATAACATCATTTATATAAACCATCATCCATGCTTGTCTGAGTTAAGTACCTAGAACTGTATCCCTTGTTCTCTGGAAGTGTGATGGAGCATTCTTTATACCAAAGGGCATCCTGGGTATTCATATATTCCTAAGTCACAGATTATTCTCATAAACTTTCTACTTTCAGCGCTTATAGGTATTTGGTGGAACCCTTTAAGCATATCCATAGTAGTAAAGTGTTTAGCTTTGGATAGGTTATGCAGAGCATGATCAATCCGGGGTATAGGATAATAGTCTTCTTGAGTATAGTTATTCAGCATTATGAAGTCTCCTACCATTCTTTACTTGTCATTATGCCAAGCTTAAATGACAGGAGTAGTCACATCTAGTTGTTCATTTTGGCCTACTTTCCTCAATACTTGTAGGTCTATAAGTTCTTGGATAGGTTCCTCAAGAGCTATTCTAGATATAGGACTAGAGGGATAAGCTGGTCTTCTTAGGTTAGGAGGATAAGGAGGATTAATAGTAAATGTTAATACCATTTCATGTCCTTTGATATCACCAATGGGGTGATCTCTAGTAAAGAAAGCATTATGATTCTCAAAGCAGACTGTAAATATATCTTTCTTTTGTTCTTCAGAAAGTTTCACATTTAGAGCTGCTTGAGAGAAGTATTCTTGATTTAATTCTTCTAATTGATTTTGACAAGTAGAAGAGGGGAATTTAGTTTGGATAGTGCATATCTTAAACTTCTTGTCCCAGTTGCCACCCACAGTGAAGTACCTTCCTTCACTCTGGAACACATCTATGCCATATACACATGAAGCATCATTTCCTATTATCAGGTAGTCACATAATCCCTTGAGGAATACTACAAATTCCACTTGTGTTCTCAAAGATCCTTTAGTATGGGGAAATATTATAGGAGAAATCCACACTCAAATAGCATTCATGGTAAAGTTGCAAGAGCTGAACTTGGCTTTTGGGATGGGAAAAAGGTGGTCTTTCCAATTGGGATTTCATTTGTTCAAGAATTCAGTTCAGACACATGAGAAAAAAGCCCCACTATCAATTACTAAACTTATAGTTCTGTCTTTATACAATACTGTTGCATAAAAAGCATGAACAGTAGTATAAATCCCACCACTCATAGGCTTAACTGTTAATGGTTTAACATCTGTGATATGTCTAGGAATGATGGTGGGGTCCCATTATGGGGGAAACTAGAGTCACCGTTGTTATTGGTTTCTATAGAAGTACCTATATCTCCTTCTAGCACGTTGACAGGGATTGTCAGGATCAATTAACATTCAGAAAGAGATCATTCAGTATCTGATACATCTTCATATTTCTGATCCCCTTCAATCTCATGCTTTCCTTCCAAGACTGCTATCTTTCTTTTGGGCAATGGGCAATCTTGCCTCATATGCCCTGTCTTGTTACAGTTCCAACAAGTTCCAGGCATTCTCTCTTTATCCCTGTTCTCATTAGGTTTCTTATTGCCAGAGATATTAATCAGATGGGGTTGTTCTCTGGTTTTGTTAATATTGAAGTTCTCTTTGGGTCTAGAATGAACCTTCTTGTCTAACCCATTTATGTCTATTACTTCTTCTAACACATTGATTAGAGTTGGTAAGTCAGCATCCATACTCATTCTACATCTTAAACTATGGTTAAGATTTCCAGGAAATAGGTTGAGGATTATTTCATTGAATTCCTCTTTATCAGCATCTAGATAGAAGAAGTCTATTATTCTCTTCTGTTCTAAGCACCATATGTGAGGCTTATCCTTGGAGGGGTCAAATGAGGAATTTTCAAAAATTTTTCATCATTTTTCTTTTCCACATTCTAGAACCAAATTTTTCTTTGATTAAGAGTTTTGAAGAACTCCATGGTAAGGAATCTAGTATTCTCTTTTACTAAAAAACCAGTATAGAGCTACTCGTTCAAATAGTCTGAGCAGCCTGACTCCAGCTATAGCTTCTGGTAGGTCATAAGAGTTTATGGTGTAGTCAATAAATTTAATGAAATTCATATGATTGTATTCTCCTTCACCGGAGAACTTAGGCCATTCAGAAATTGGGGGTAAGAGTTTGAGGGCTTGTTCCATTTCAGGAGTAGGACCAGGCCTAAAAGTGTCACTCCTATGCATTCTTAATAAGGGCAGTGCATAAGGAGTAGTTGTTTGTCTGGGAGGTTTTGGTTCCTCTTTAGTACTCCCTAAAGGGTTGTTCAGATGTACTTTTAAGTCTATAAGATCATTCTTGATCAGATTAAGTTGCATTTACACTTTATTATTAAGCAGATCTAATTTCTCACTAAGGGGCAGAATGGAGCTGTTATTATTATTTATCAATTCTTGTTTTAAAGGCTGAAAGGAAATAATAAATTCTTCTTGGATACCTGATAACATATTCTCAATGGTTTGGGTCTGTCTGATTTTACCTTGATTTATTGTCTCCAATAATTGTTCTTGATGTTCCTTGATATCTTCTATCCCTACAGATTTTTATTTTTTATTAATTAATTTGGCTAATACTGAAGTCAACTTATCCATTTGGGTGTAAACACTGTCCAAATGTCCACAATAAATTTTGAAATTATGGCGCATATCATTAGAAAAGGAAGTAATTACATCAGAGGTTTTTTTAGAAAAGACATTAGGTTCAGAATTAGAAGCTAATTGTGGTACACCTTTTTCCAATTTTGAGCTAAGGATATTATGTGATCCCAATCCTTCTTTACCTTTGGCTTTGGATGGGAAGAATATCTCTTCATTCCTGATTCTCTTCCTTTCAGTTGGGCTAATTGATCCCACGTATTCCAATTTTCTACGTAGGACTCTACCTCTTTCCTTGGAATAATTGTCTGAAGAGCTATCTGGGTAGCCTTTGCCTGGGATATTATCTTTTTCATAGATACTAAATCCTTCTTGGCTTGGGCTTCTTTGAATTCTTCCCAATATTTCACATGTTCTCTGACTACGTCTTTGATCCTGGCTTCCTTGGCCAGATTCTGCTGGGGTGGCTTCAGGGAACATTCTTGGAATGGAGGGGGGCTTAATTCTACTACCTTCTCCACCTCTAGGTTGGGGGAGGGCAACAGTACTTGAGGCTGTTCCCTGTCCACCAACATTTCATTCACGGGCTCCAGCCCGCTCTTGGTTGTCATTATTGGTGGTCTCATGGTTACTGGGGGCTCCTGGCAAAGATCCATAGGGGGGAATTCTCCCTGAGGCACTTGTGTTGCATCTATTCATGTTGAATAAAATATTTATAAGTATTTTTCTGAAGAAAAATCCATTGAAATAAGTTTATCAAAACTTACTTAAGTTGATGTTCAAAGGCATTAAGACTTTATTGGGATTAAATTGGTCCTTAATAGGTAATCCTATGGGGTCTTGGTGTGTTCCAATGAGTTCTTCTCCCGTACAATCAATACTTTTAGGGCTTCCAGAGATATCTGGAACTTCTTGATCCAATAAATCAACTTCACTGATGGTGGTTTTGGGAATAGGAGGGTTCACCAATGGTAAAAAGATATTTTGTTTGTCAATCAAATATATTAATATTATTTTAATAAAAATAGTATGGCAATACAATTTTTATACTTACTTTTATATTTTAAAAAGTAATTTATACAGTATTTCTTCCAAGATTTATTTTTCCTTAATAGGGCTTGAAATTTGATACACCTTTCAAGATCTTCTTGTTCAAGGAGTTTATCTAAGTGTTTACGTGCAGAAGAAATATTAAGTTGCTCAGCTTGAGTTAAAGCTTCCCAACCAGTTGGTTTATAATTTTTAATCTATTCTTCTTTTCTTATCTTTAAGATATTTAAATAATATTCAATTAATTCTGCATTGGTTTTTCAAATCCACTGCAAAAGAAATTAATGATAAATCACAGTTGAAAAGTCAGATAAATTACCTTTGATTTAATTTTTACATGAAATGTCTGGTCCAAGGTATTAAATATAATATAATGGAATATTTCCTGGTTAGACCCCAAATTGTCAGCCTCCTGGATTCCAAGACCCTTTGTGTCCTTTAGATACCAGAGGTGATAGAATAAATAATAAATATATTATTCAATAAATGCAGCAAAAATCTGTAAAATATTTGGATAAAGCTATTGCAAAGTTAATTGGTTTGGTTTATGGTTTAATATTATAAATCAATATTAATGAATTAATTATTATATAAATTAATAGAGGGGCCACAATAATATTGGGGATATTTAAAACCTCTCTTCAGGGAATTCAATTTGAAAACACGTATACCTGGTTGCTTTGGAACCTTTAATTTATATTCTTAAAGGATATATTGCCCAATGATAATATGTATATAAAATACACGGTGGAGTGGCAGGGCTTTGTAACCAATCTTCCACAACAGAAAAAGGATAATAAGACTCACTAGTATATTATTAAATCCTTTGGGTACCTATTTGGGATGTGCACTAATGGTTTAAACCAGAAACTGGGTTTAAAAGGTTTTTCAGCAGTTCAAATTGATAAAAAGGGTTGGGGATGGATATTATTAATCAGACTAAATCCATAAATCACTTAATTATCTCTTATAAGTATTTTATTAACTTGGAATGGTGTCTGGATGAAAATATAACTGTGTCTCTCCATATAATTATCCTTAAACGAGCTCTTTATTTACAGCTCTTTGAGTCCCAATGTTGTCCTTCTGAGGGATACAGGGGCTCAAAGGGACAGACACTAAGGATAGCAGGGTAACCAGTGGTAGCCAGTCTCGGTTCCTAGGTGCTGTAGCACGGGTAATATCTAATTCCACAGGGTATGTGGATTATTCTGCCTTTTAATTGATGTTTTGGAAGTGTGAATAACACTTATCTGTCCATATTATTTATTATTAATTAATTATCCTTATTAAATGTTCCCAGTATGTTAATAATTCTTTTAATAGACATTCCCACGGGTAATATGATGTCATGTGGGTTTTCATTATGTATTAACTGATTGGAGTAAAATTATGATATTGATTTTACTCCTTATTTTCGAAATTCAGTTGATCACTAAAAATAATTACTTAAAAATATAATTTATGAGAATTCATGTGCTATTTTTACATCATTATTTTTCTTAGTCTTTCACAAAATTTTGATGCCTTAAAGTTCTCACAATTGTATGTTCAAGCATTTTAATATATTTTTACAAATAGTAGTTATGTTATTTTCGACATTTGTGGTATTTTTAAATATATATATATAAAATATATATAAAGGTTATTTAGGTATTTTAATATACTTTTATTTATTTTTAGATTATTTTCAGCTTGCTACTATGTACAGAGAAAACTTTCATAGCAACAAAAAACTATAAAAATAAGAATATCTCAATCAAAAAAAGAAGGAGTGAGAAATCCATAAATATTATTATGGGAATGGATACCTCACCCAAAATTAGGTAGGGTCACTCACTGACCTCACCCTTGAAATCCAAGTCCTTACATTTTTAAAATAATTAAAAAGAAAAGTACTAAAAATTACAACACCACTATGGCACCTTTTGGCCATTCTAAAATTTCACACGTGTTGTCACGTATAGGGTTTACACCTGAAATTCACTCAGAATTGAGGTGTTGTGTATATTTTAGGAGTTACACGCAGAAATGTGTTATGTCACAATTCCCGCGCGCAGCCTCGCATCATTAAATACCCCTACATACTCATAGTAGCAGTTTCCAGCGTACTAGAGACCTTCCCGCAGCCAATTCTGCCATGCATGCAGCGGATCCTACCCCACGCGCATCTTAACTGACTGATCCCCGCTTCTGCATCTGTTGTGACTAATCTGACAACCAGGTACCGCTCAAAAGAGCTACAACCTAATTAGGGTTGCCTGGAATATGTAACAAGTTGAAATATGCATTAGTAATAATCTAAAAAGATCAAAACTTAATTAAAATTAATAAAAATTAAGTTTAGAACATTTTTTAATAATAACTTAAAGATCAAGGATTACCATGTAAATCATTGACTCTGATCTTTGAAGACCACAAAACACTACAAAAAGTGTTCATAAAAATTATTAAAAACTATCTAAATGATCAGCAGATGATGGAAGATCAGTAAACATCCACATCTGCACGCTTTGAAGCAATACTAATAGTACAAATGAAGGATGAGTGCAGAATGATCAAATTTACGCCATAATAGATTAACAGATCCTGTGGCTAAAATAGTACAGAAATCCAGCAGATCTAAGGTCAGCTGATTAACAGCACCAAGTGGACGTGCTAATCTTGCTCTGACTGGCTTGCCAGCCTCAGCCCATGAGCAGAACCCTCTCTACACGCCCTGAGAAGCTCGAAATCACCCCAAAAAAGGTATCTATACAGACCTCTTTGGGATCCATTACTCCATCATCAGTTTACCAGGAATTATTATTATCAATCAGACACCGTTTCATTTTTATTCAAGTGCTTATGAAGAGTCTAAGAAAGTGATTTATGACCAATTCTGTAGTATTATTATTTATTTTTTAAAACCAATCAACCCTTGAAGTTTAGTCAGGCAATCCACCCCATCTGCACTGAAACCCTTCCTATTATTTCAGGATTTTCGTGGTAAAGTGCTAAGAGTGAGTGTTTCCCTTCCTGTCTAGGCCAGTGTGCGGTTATTTCCAGCCATTAGTGGAATAAGCCATTTCTAAGGCACCCATCTTCACTCCAAGAATCTTAAACTGCCTAAGGAGGCCCCTTGAAGAGAGGTTGCTTTGTCTGTAAAGACCCCCAGTAGTATAATACTGTGGCCCCTCTTTTGTATAAATATTGAAAACCTTTTATTACCAAACTAATTAAACCTCAAAAGTTCTCTTATTGCATTATTCATTTGAGCCTCTAAGCATTTATTTTTGGAATAATCATTATTATTATTCCAGTATTTTTATCACTCTCTGTAGCTAAATGACTGCAAGGTTCCTGGTATCAGAGAGCTGACAATTATCTACTATCCATGGGAACATCTATTACATATTTAGAATGTTACTGCATAGGTTTTAGCGTGTTTATGTGGTACCTGGGCTTCTCAGGCCACCTGTCACTCTGTAAGCGCTTAGTCCTGCGGCTGCGTAGTTGTCAGAGGCCCGGGGCTGCGTACATGGCGTTTCAGGGTACGCTGACAGGGTGGCAGTGCTGCTGCTCAGCCACGCACGGGTGTATTGGTTGCCGCAGGTGCGTGCAGGAATTGTGACAGAACACATTTCCGTATGTAACTCCTAAAATATACACAAAACCTCAATTCTGACTGAATTTCAGATGTGAAACCTATACGTGACAATACATGGGAAACATTTAATTTTCAAAAAAGTCCCATAGTGGTGTTGTGGTATTTTGGTCTATTCTTTTTTTAATTATTAAAATTATAAGGAGTTGGATTTCAGGGGTGGGTTCAGTGAGTGACCCTACCTACTTTTGGTTGTAGCATCCATTTGTGCAATAATATTTATGGATTCACTACTTCTTCTTAAGTTAATTTTAATATTTTTATTTTTATGTTATTTTTGTTACTTTTGCAGCTTGCTCTGAAATAGTAGCAAGCTGACACTTTTGGATCCTCTTTTATGGAAAAGGCACCTTTCAAGGACCTTGCGGAAAATTGAACTTGGAAGATTTTGGAACTTGTTATCAGCTTTTATAGTCAGGTATTGCTGGTAAATGCTTGGAGGAAGCAAGGATTTCTCTCTTTTGCCACCAAGTACAAGCCAGTTGCAAAAAAGGTTCAACCAATCAGCCAACCAATGCATCTCAACCTCAATCCTCCTCTTATGCATCCTCCTCTATCTTGTGATCCTTACTGTGGTTTATCTCAATCTCTCACTGGTCCCTTTGTTCCTTGTGAAAGTGTTACTGAAGAACATCTGAAGGTGGTTAACTTTGGTCCAGATGAATGGCTTCTTCCTGATGAGTTAAATTTGAGAAAAAATGTTTTAGCTCTTAGAGAACAATCTAATGCTTTCTGTGAAGAAGAGAGAGGTCTCTTGAAATAATCCTATTGCCTATGTTATATCATTCCAGTAGTAAAACATGATTCCTGGCAAAAGAAAAAGATCCCTATCCCTGCTGCTAATGTTGATGAATTCATCAAGTTGGTCTGCAAACAAGTCCATACCAGTTTATGCAAGAAGTCAAATTCCAGCTATTCCAGTCCTGTCTTCTGTGTCCTCAAAAGTAATGGTAAACTTAGAATAGTTCATGATCTCCAGCCTCTAAATAAGGTTACTATTAAAGACTCTGGTATTCCCCCTGCTTCTGAAGAATTTGTCAAATCTTTGTCTGAGAGAGCTTGCTATGATCTAGGTGATATCATGGGTGGCTATGAAAAACAATCCTTACATCCAATTTCTTGTCCTCTCACTACTTTTTATACTCCTATTGATCAATTCCAACTTACTCTTTTGCCCCTAGGTGCCACCAATTTTGTTTCAGTCTATCAGGCTCAGATGGTTTGGATCCTCCGGAATGAAATCCCTGATCATGCTGGTATCTTTATTGACAATTGCAGAATTAAAGATCCAGTTTCTGACTATAACAATGAGCTCTTACCTTGGCACTTAGGAATCCTTTGATTCATCTGGGAATATGCAACCAATTTGGAAAGGATCTTGTTTTGAATTGAGGAGTCTGGTCTCACTTTCTCTGGATCCAAATTGGCTGCCTGTATCCCTGCTCTGGAAATTGTTGGTCATGTGGTCTGCAAGGTAGAAAGAAGAATGGCCCAATCCAAAGTCAAAAAAATCCTCTCTTGGTCTACTGCCATCAATCCAACTTAAGTCAGAGGTTTCTTAGGTGTTGTCATTTATGTTTGGATCTTCATCCCTTTTCTATCCAAGATCTGTGTTCCCTTGCTTTGCTTAACCAGGAAGGATGATGAATGGCTTTGGACCCAAGCTTGTGATCAATCATTTCAGAACCTCAAAAAAATTTTTGGAAAAGACATTGTCTTGAAGAAGATCACTTATGGACCTGGAGCTGGCAAGATCAAGCTGGCTTTCAATTCAAGTTATCAATCTGTTGGGGATATCCTTACCCAGGAAGACGGAAATGGTTTGGATTTTCCTGCTCTGTTTGAATCTCTTCTCTTTTCAGATGTGGAATCAAGTTACTACCGGCCAAAACTGGAACTTTGCGGTGTGGCCCAAATGTTGAAGAAGATCCAAACTATTCTCTGGGGCAAACACTTTGAGTTACAAGTCAACACAGAATCCATCATCAAAATGATCAATGCCCCAGTCTTCCAAATGCTCCAATGACTGGTTGGGTGGCTTTTATTCAGTTTTTCTCTTTTTATATTGTTCATAGGCCTGGAAAGTCTTTCACCATGCCTGACGGTTTATCTTGAATTCCTCTTGGAGATAGAGAATTGGATGTTGGAGTGGATTTTGACAAGGAGGAACCTTTTATTCAACCTGTCTTCAGCTTTCCCTCTCAAAATCATTCTGGCTTCCAGCAAGGGTTCTGTCTTAAACTAGAGCAGTAACTTTCCAATCTCCAAAGACCTCCTGATCTCTCAGCTCAAGATTTTTGATTCCTTAAAAGAAAGTCCTCCAACTTCTTTGTACAAGGAACTAGGCTTATGAAAAGAGGAAATCCTTGTGCTCTTATTGTTTTCACTATCTTTGCTAAACAATATTGGATCTTGGAAATTCTACATGAAGGACTTGGTCATTGTGGAGAAACAGAAACTTATTGAGGAATATCCAAACAATTCAAGTGGCCATTTTGGAATAAATCTGTCTCTCAATGGTGCAAGAGTTGTGAGGTCTGTCAGAAACATCATCTTAGGTGCCTGGCTGAAATTTGCTATCCAACTGAGGAGTCCACTGTCTTTGGAAGGGTTGCTATGGATGTGGTTCACATTAAAGCTGGTGGAGCTAAGTACCTCATTGCGGCTAGAGATGATTTTTCTGGATGGGTTGAAGCAAAATTTCTTAAGAACCTCAGTTCTGAATCAGTAGCAGCTTTTCTCTAGGAGACTTGGACAATGCGCTATGGCTTGGCACAATCTTATTCAACTGATGGTGGCTCTGAGTTTGGTGGAAAACTGGCCAAAATGATGCAATTGCTTCCTGGTCAAAAAAGGGTGACCACTCCTTATTATCCTGAAGGCCAAGGCATGATGGAAAGAGGCCAAGCTCCTTTGAAGGCTGCTCTTGTCAAACTGGCCTGTGAAAGTGGGAAGAATTTTTGCAAATTTCTTCCTCTGGTCCTTTTCTCTGATTGAATTTCAAATCAAAAAACTACTGGCTAATTTCCCTACAAAATTATCTTTGTTTAAAGGGCTTTCATTCTTATGGATCTAGAAATGGAATCTTCCTTAGGTATTTCTTGGGGAACAGGTTTCTTCTACCACTGATCTATTAGTTTCCCAATCTAAGCAACTGGAGTGGAGTGAGGACTTTTTCAGTGAAGCTTATCAGAAGATGATGGAATCCAGAGACAAATTGGTTCATTATTGGGAAGATAAACATTCAAAGAAGTTCAGGGACCCTTTGAATCCTGGTGATCTTGTTTTAGCTTATAATCAATTGTTGGAAAATCAGCGGGGAAAGCTTTTCTCTAATTGCTGGAATGGTCCTTATTGGCTGGTCCACCAAATCAGAGGTGGATCATATTTTTTGGAAGAAATGGATGGTACTCAGTTGGCCAGTTGGTTCTCTTCTTATCAAGTCAAGAAATTTCATTTTTGTGGAGGAAACTTAGAAGTAAGTCCTCCCAATTGTGCACCACCAGGGTCATCTGCTGCATCTTTGTTGTAAAACTCTACTGTATGCCACATATGTGAGCACCTGGGACGCCTCCTTTGTTTATCTCTGTCACTCCTAGGAATTTTCTTTGGATGGATCAAGATATTCTTTTCCAGTCACCCTTAAGATCAAATGGCCCTTCTTTGGTTCCAATCATCTTTCTTTCCTTTTATATATTTCATCAAACTCAGATGCAGACAAGGGACAGTCCTTAAGTTTGGGAGAGATGTGGTGACCAAATCTGGACACCTTGGGCCAGTTCAGAAAATTTTAGAAAATTTTATGATTTTTTTTAAATATCTTTCATCATCAATTAAATCAAAAAAAAAAAAATCCAGAACAATGCCCTTCTTCAATTGCTAGCCTTCCAGCTCTTCCTTCTCCTAGTTGTCTAGCACAGGCCATGGGATGCTCAAGCTCCCTGGCTGTGTGTCCAAATCCCCCCTCTCTGATGGTACTCCTTCCCTTTTGGGCCAAGGACTGGTTGCAAGCAACTTTGCTTGCTTCATCCAATGCTCATCATCATTCACCTCCAACATCACCTGACCAAATTGGTTGTTCCCACCACCAATCTCTTCCCATCCTCCTTCACTTCCCTTGATCCATCCAACCAACAAATTTGTCCTCACCTCCTTTGACTCTGGTCATGCAATCATCCTTGCACATTTCCCATCCTCCATTGCTGATCCATCCATTCATATTCCAGAAATCACCTGTCCAACCTCTCCAATCTTGGTCTACATTTGATTGGTTGCCTTATCCCATATTAACAACCTTCCCATCCTCATCTCATGCACCTCATCACCACCATCCACAATCATCTGACACCAAGTGGTCATCCATCACCACTCTCATCCTTTGTGCATCTCTCACCCCTCAACATTGATCAATCCTCATTGGTCAGCCATTGCTTCCCACTCCCGTCAAGCAATCTTGATTGGTTGTCCACACATCCCCCCCTAGCTCACTGGTCTCCCGCGTGGCTTGTTGCTTGCCTGTGCGGGTCTCTGCTGTTCTTCCCATGGCTGTTTCCCAGGCCCGTCAAGCCTATCTGTTGTGGCCTCTCAAGGCTTCTTTTGCTCTTCCCTCCGGTTTTTTCCCCTCTCTTCCCTCCTTCCTCTTTGTTTTTTTTAGTATGATCAAGTGTTTCAACTCTTTTTAGTTGATTATTTACCTGAAAAAAATTTCTTTCTGCTCTATTTGAAGTATCTTTTGAAAATAGTCTACAGGAACCCATGGCCCATAAAAGGAGGGTCTCTCCCCTCCCTTTTTCCCAAAATCCATGGGAGTGTGTTCATATACCCCCTTTATTATCTGAAACTGATCCATCCTTATCCTGGGTATATCTATCATTTCCCCTTGATCCATTGATCCTGAGTTTTTTCCCCTCTGTGGCCTGATCCTTATCACCAACTAATAGCTCTGATGGTTGAAGAGAATTCTGTCTTTGGAATTATTGAGTGTGTTACACCACTCTTTGATCCCTTTATCTGAACATACTGGTCTTGATCCTTCCTTGATCATCTTTCTGGAGCCAACCACGTTTGATTGAAAATTTTTTATTAAGCTTAAAACCTGGAGTGTTATACCTCCTTTTATTTTTTTTTCAATGTTGAATTTTGTCAGCCTACTCTTGAGTTCCTTGAGAAGTGTTGAGGTTATCCCTGTTCAAATCAGTTACTGTTTGCTTTTAGAGCTTCTCAAAACATTGTGCTTTGTCTGGTATGGCCACCCTCAGTTATATGGTACACTTCAAGCGCTTGATTGCAGACAGTTGGGCGGGTTCATTGAGAAACTGGAGGTTGGTTGGGGTTTGAGTTGATCATTCCCAATCTTGTGCTGAAGACCAGAGTTATTTGCTTGTGTGCTTTGTTCAAATACAAAAGCTTTTTTATTTTGAAATTTAAACAAACTTTAAATTCTTTTGTTCAAATATCTCCCACATAATCTTGCCTCAGATATTACTGTTCCTCCGCTACCAACTATAATCAAACTTTCTCCTTCACTACTTGATTACTCACTTAAAAATTACTGGAAATTGATCTTGGTTACATTTAAATATTTTTGTAACACTCAGGAGGGCAGCCTAAACAGAAGCTTTCCCCTCCGTAGAACTGCCGAAGCCTAGCACTTTTTGGAGTCTTACACGGCTAGAAATAGGTAATTGTAAAATGAAATTTATTGAGAAAAAGTGCAAAGGAAGAGGAAGGATAGGGAGCGGCTGGAGAAGCCCATAATTCTGAATTTTTGAGGACTTGTCACAATTTCAATCATATCACACCTAACATAGCCTTCACTTCCTTGGTCATACCAGGCCAATAGAAGTCTTGTGTGATCAACCGGTAGGTTTTCTTCCACCCATGATGACCAGAAAGCAGATAGTGGTGGAAAGAATCAAAGATATCTAACTTAATGCAAGGATTATCAGCTACTACTATACCATCATTTTATCCTAAATAACCATTTTTGTCAATACTGTAGTCACTATGCAATAATTTTGCACTCTTGAAGAGTTTTTCACACTTGGGATTGTAAATTTGCGCTTTTCAAAGTTTGTAAGCCTTGTCTCAAAGTTGGGTGATGATCAAACAGATTTGGGCAGACTGATTCAAGAAGAGTGTCCTAGCATTTACAGGTTTATTATTGGCAAAGGTGCTCCCCCCCTGGGTAAACATTGTACCAACGTGAAAAAGCATTGGGGACTACTGCTTGCTTCCCGGTGTGGTGTCAATATATAGCCTCGGATCGGGAACTGCGTCGCGGCCTGCGCGCTCAGCATCTGGTAGGTCGGGGCTCAGCAGTTGGGGTGCGCGCGTTCTCAGCAGCAGCCGCTGCGGGCTCAGCAGTGGGCGCGGCGGGATTGAGCACGCGACTGCGGGCCAGGCCTGACTAAGGGAGGCGGGCCGCGACCCGCTTGGGTGTCCGACTCATGGATGGAGCTGGGCCGACCGGGTTCTCGGAGCGGCTAGTCAGGGGAGGAAAAAGCGGGGCGACAGCGGGGCTATACCCGTGGACAGCCGCGCGCAAGCCCGGGCCGGCCACAGGACGGGAAATTCACAACAGCGCTTCGGGCGGATACGGGCAATCGCGGTGAACTTCGAGAAGCGCGCGGCGGAGGGCCGCGCCGCGGGGACAAACCGGATGCGTGTAATGGCAGGCAAGCAAGCGGAATAGGACACGGATAGGGTATGGGTTGGGGGTATGGGTTTAGGGATGGGTTAGGGTTCTGGGTCTAGGGTTCCTTCTTCATGGTTGTCAGTCTGTCTTTGTGCTTGTACTTAGGTTAGGGTTGAGGGGGAGGGCTCAAATACCCTTCCCCTCGACTCCGGGTTGTAGGGAGGGGAGAGGATAGTATCATCAGGAAGCGGGGAGCGGACTTAGAAAAACGGAATCTCTCTCCTCTTCTCTCCTTTTCTTTGGAACGGCTGCATCCAATCTCCTTACAGACGCTTTGATCAATAACTTCCGGTACTCGAGGACGACTTCTGAGGGGGTTGCTCCCTAAAGTTTCCACATCTGGGGGTCTGGCCGGGAAAAATCTTTCGTCAAAGTCTCTCGAAGGTACTCACGGATGCTACCAACAGCCGCTTCTCTTCCTTCCTCCTCCGACGGCTTCCGCGCTACTCCATGGATTTACCCGCATATTAGACTCAACATTGCGGAGGTGGAGCGATTCATCTCACATTATGAAACAATCGCGGACTCTGAAGGCGTTTTGGATTTTGAGAAGGTGCACCATGTCGTCCTGTTCATCGAGGACGCGGAAGCGCGTCGGGAAGTGGAGGAGATGGGAGGATACCTGAAACTGGATTGGCCGGAACTGAAGGAGGACATGCTGGCAAGATGGGGGAGGCGCGGTTCTCGCTTTCGGAAGGACGATCTCAAGCCATCCGCGGAATTGGGCTACAAGGCAGGCGTGCGCGACGGGACCCGGTTGCAAGCGGAAGTGGACTACGCGGAACTGGAGTACTACAGGGAAGAGTATGTTCCGGCCCCACCACCGGCAACCATCTCTTGGGCTAGCGAACTTGCAGAGGTGGCAAGGGGCCTTGAGGCCTATCTGGAGAGTATTCAGTCTCCCAGTGCATCTGCGCCCCGCATGTGCGCAAATGGGGAGGACAACGACCATTGGCGGACGGGAAAAAGGGACCAGAAAGTGGATTCAAACGCGGAATTGGTTTCCCCGGTGGGGGCTAAAAACGTGTTGGGGAAGCGGGATTCAATGGAACCGGTGCGGCCTACTGACAGGAAGCGGGCGAGGACAACGGAACGGGAAATTGATGCTCCGTGCGGACTGGGAATTGGCAAGCGGCGGACGGATCTTGCAAAGAAGGTATACGCGGCGGCGGAAGAGACGGACCACGCATTGAAGAATCACGACCCGAGCTGGACTTCTTTGGTGGCAGGGAGCACGCATTTGGAAAGGGCAGTGGCAGCAATGGAAAGGACGGTCGCGGAATGGACAGACGGTGGGGCGGAGCGGAAGGGTCAAGTGGTCACGCGCGGTCTGGTGAGCAGGGAGCGGTCAGAAATCTCCGGAGGGGAGAACAAGGCCGCAAGAAGGGCAAAGGGTAAAGGATTTTGTGTGGGCGGGGTGGGGAAGAAGAGAGCTGGGATTGAAAGGGTTTCAAAGCCTCTTTCCTCCTCCACGGCGGGTTGTTGTAAGGACGTCTGGGGGTGTTTGCTTTCGTTTGGGTTTTGCGCGCGGATGGGCTCAAATTTCAAAGGATGCAGGAGGGTCTTGGCGGCGGGAGGTGCACCTAGGCGGTCTGGGACAACAATTTGCAAACAAGGTCCCTGCGGGATTGGTTGAGGCAACGCTCCGCGGATCTGGCGATGGGTGGGGCGCGGTCGGCTGAGGACAGCGGCAAAGTTGGGGGGGAGCTAGCGCGGGGTGGAAGGTTGGAGTTGGGACGCGGGCTCAAAAAAAAAAAAAAAAAAAAAAAAAAAAAAACTCTTGTTCCTTCTTATCTATTCATTCTTCCTTTTCTGTCTCCCCATGTACTATTGTGGATACTCTCACTGGCGCGGATTTCTCACCTTCAGACTCTCACTGGCGCGGATTTCTCACCTTCAGAAGACTCTCACTGGCGCGGATTTCTCACCTTTTCCGACTTCTCACTGGCGCTGATCTTCTCTCTCCAAGGCGCGGATATTGCGCGCGGTCCTTATTCTTGCTCAGGGACTCACAAGCCCAAAGGCTACTCAATCACGCACAACGTATGTCTTTTTTTTGTGTATAGGCGCTAAATACAAAGGATAACTACGGAAGGTGAGATGGTGGGAGATCTCTGGGGACAGAACTCAAGTTGGGGGGGGATGTGGTGCTCTTTTATGGACGCAAGTCAGGAAAGGGCAGCAGGCGGCGCGCTCGTAGGCCCAGCAGCGGTTGGGTTGGGCTCTGCACCTGGAGACGGGAGTCGACGGATTGCGCGGATTGGAAAGCTTGCGCGGATCGGAAGGCTTGCGCGGATTGGAAGGCTTGCGCGGATCGGAAAGCTTGCGCGGATCGGAAAGCTTGCGCGGATCGGAAGGCTTGCGCGGATCGGAAAGCTTGCGCAGATCGGAAGGCTTGCGCGGATCAGAAGGCTTGCGCGGATTGGAAAGCTTGCGCGGATCAGAAGGCTTGCGTGGATTGGAAAGCTTGCTTGGGTCGGAAGGCTTGCATGGATCGGAAAGCTTGCGCGGATCGGACGGCTCGCGTGGACCAGGCGGACCGCGCATTGCAAGGCGCGCGGATTGGGTCACGCGGGTACGCGGATACCTGGAACGGGTTGATGGGTGGATGGGCACGGGCAGGCAAGCTGGGCGTACGTTGATATTGAGGGGCATGGGTTATGGGGCAAGGGATGGAGGGGTAGGATTGGGCTAGGGTTCTGTGCTTAGGGGTTGTATCTCATCATTCTTGCTTACTTGTGGTTGTACTTAGGTTAGGGTTGAGAGGGAGGACTTAAATACTTTGCTCTCAACTCTGGGTTGTAGGGGGGGGGAGGGACTTCACGGACTGGACTTGACGGACGGGGACCGCACTCTAGGATATCACTTTTATGGCATCGGATTGGATTGGATTAGAAAGAAAGGAATTCATCTTATTATTTCTCTCTCTCTCTCCCTCTCTCGCTCTTGAAAGGCTGCATCTAATCTCCTTACAGACGCTTTGATCAATAACTTCCGGAACTCGAGGACGACTTCTGAGGGGGTTGCTCTCTAAAGTTTCCACATCTGGGGGTCTGGCCGGGAAAAATCTTTCGTCAAAGTCTCTCGAAGGTACTCATGGATGCTACCAACAGCCGCTTCTCTTCCTTCCTCCTCCAACGGCTTCCGCGCTACTCCATGGATTTAACCGCATATTAGACTCAACATTGCGGAGGTGGAGCGATTCATCTCACGTTATGAAACAATCGCGGACTCTGAAGGCGTTTTGGATTTTGAGAAGGTGCGCCATGTTGTCCTGTTCATCGAGGACGCGGAAGCGCGTCGGGAAGTGGAGGAGATGGGAGGATACCTGAAACTGGATTAGCCGGAACTGAAGGAGGACATGCTGGCAAGATGGGGGAGGCGCGGTTCTTGCTTTCGGAAGGACGATCTCAAATCATCCGCGGAATGGGGTTATCAGGCAGGCGCGCGCGAAGGGACCCAGATGCAAGCAGAGGTGGACCACACGGAACCGGAGTACTACAGGGCAGAGTATGTTCCGGCCCCACCACCGGCAACCATCTCTTGGGCTAGCGAACTTACGGAGGTGGCAAGGGGCCTCGAGGCCTATCTGGAGAGCATTCAGACCCCCAGCACTTCTAACCGTTGGCGGGCGGGACAAAGGGACCGGACAGCGGATTCAAACGCGGAATTGGTTTCCCCAGGGGGGGCTAAGAACGTGTTGGGGAAGCGGGATTTGATGGAACCGGTGCGGCCTACTGACAGGAAGCGGGCGAGGACAACGGAACGGGAAACTGATGCTCCGTGCGGACTGGGAATTGGCAAGCGGCGGACGGATCATGCGAAGAAGGTACACGCGGCGGCGGAAGAGATGGACCACACGTTGGAGAATCGCGACCCGAGCCGGACCTCTTTGACGGCGGAGAGCGCGCATTTGGAAAGGGCAGTGGCAGCAACGGAAAGGACGGGCGCGCGTGGAAGTAACGGTGATGGTGGGCGGACAAGACACAAGAGTCGGACGGCAAACCCGATTGATCCGAGGCCGGCAGAGACGGGGTGCGTGCTGGGGAAGCGGGTATCGGCGGGACGGGTTCAGTCTAACGGCGGGAAGCGAGCGAGGACAAAGCAAGAAGAGGATACTCCGCGCAGTTCAAGGGTTGGTGAACCTTGGATAAATCTGATGGGAGGTGGGGGACAAGCGGTGGTGGGAGCAGGTCATGTGTCGGGCGATCGTAACCAAGGCGAGACCCTTTCGACGGCGGAGGAGGCGGACGCCGAACGGGAAAGGGAAGCGCGCCGGGGCAGAGAATCGGACGGATCAGGCACCAACGGCATGGTTTGGAGGAATGCAGGGAGATCGGGCGACGGACGCGACCCTCATGGCATTGGCTGAAGCCATCAGCTGGGGAAAGCAGCTAAGTTTGGGGGGGGAACTGGGGGATAGGGCGCGGCCGCGGCAATGGTATATATAAAAAAAAAAAAAAAAAAAAAAAAAAAAAAAAAAAAAAAAAAAAAAAAAAAAAAGAAGAAATCTTTCACCTTTTCTATCATTTCTCACTCGTCACTTTTTTTTTCTTATTTCCTCATTTTTCGGGCGCGGCGCGGATTTTCTCAACCTCGCCGCTTAGTTCTCACTCAGGCGCGGACCCGGCTCTCATTCTCGCCTTCACGATGCGCGCGGCGCGGCTTTTTCTCGGTAAACAAATTCGCGCTTGAGACGTGTATTTCTCTCAATGAATAGGGAACGCGGTACAACAAAAGAAAGCGGATAAAAGAGGAAAGGGAAAAAGAAAAGGGGAAGAGGGGACGAGGCCGAGGCGCTTAAGCCATCTTCATCGTTTCCTCCATTTCCGCCCTCGACGACGCCAGTAGAGCCCGGAATGACGCCAAGAGTTCACGCCGGGATTCCGAGGATTGGGCTCCGGGAGTCGCAAGGTATTGGCGGAGCATCGTAGTCGACCTTTCCGCAAAAACTTCGAAGCTGGCTGCCGGGAGCGCCATCACGACCGGAATCTCCGGGATCTCGGGAGAGTCGGTGGGAGGAGGGGCTGGTGCGGATGGGCGCTCAGGGGATCCAACGGGAGAGTCCAGTCCAATAGGAGGCAATGACGAGATGACCACCGGCGACGCGGGCGGAGGAGTAGGGCCTCGTGGAGTCGGAGCAGCGGGCGGAGGAGTGGGGCCTTGCGGAGTCGGAGGAGCCGGAGCAGGGGGTGGAGGAGGAGCCGGGGCCAGAGCAGCGCGTCGCCTAAGGATTTCGTCGATTCGCGGGTCCCTCGCGCCTTGCGTAACCCGGACGCGATCCGCCCAAAATCGCAATGCCCTCCGATAAGCCACAAAGTCCGGATAGTCATCCTTACGCGGTGGTCCCGCGCGGCGAAGCGGAGAAGAGGAGTCGCGTTCAGAGTGCGGACGAGGACGGCGGGGAGGTGATCCGGGTGGAGTCCACGACTCCTCCGAGATAGCGTCGTCATCCGAAACCACAAACGGGTCCGGACGAGCCCGCTTGCGCGGCCGAGGACGAGAGCAGGATTGGTTGGGGCCACGGGGTATACCCTTGCTAAGCGAGCAGCGGCGGTGTCCGCGGCGGCACGCGGAGCAGGCGCGGCGGCCGGACCCAATAGAGCATTCAAGCCTGTTTCGGGCGCAGAAGTCGCAGCGGACCATGATGACAATGGAGTGGAGGGAGGGATGCGGAGCGGAGTTTAGAGTTGGTAGAGGGGGTAGGGCGCGAAGGACGGCAGAGGTGACAATGGGGAGGATCTCTGGGGACAGAACTCAAGTTGGGGGGGGATGTGGTGTCAATATATAGCCTCGGATCGGGAACTGCGTCGCGGCCTGCGCGCTCAGCATCTGGTAGGTCGGGGCTCAGCAGTTGGGGTGTGCGCGTTCTCAGCAGCGGCCGCTGCGGGCTCAGCAGTGGGCGCGGCGGGATCAAGCACGCGACTGCGGGCCGGGCCTGACTAAGGGAGGCGGGCCGCGACCCGCTTGGGTGTCTAACTCATGGATGGAGCTGGGCCGACCGGGTTCTCGGAGCGGCTAGTCGGGGGAGGAAAAAGCGGGGCGACAGCGGGGCTATACCCGTGGACAGCCGCGCGCAAGCCCGGGCCGGCCACAGGACGGGAAATTCACAACGGCGCGTCGGGCGGATACGGGCAATCGCGGTGAACTTTGAGAAGCGCGCGGCGGAGGGCCGCGCCGCGGGGACAAACCGGATGCGTGTAATGGCAGGAAAGCAAGCGGAATAGGACACGGATAGGGTATGGGTTGGGGGTATGGGTTTAGGGATGGGTTAGGGTTCTGGGTCTAGGGTTCCTTCTTCATGGTTGTCAGTCTGTCTTTGTGCTTGTACTTAGGTTAGGGTTGAGGGGGAGGGCTCAAATACCCTTCCCCTCGACTCTGGGTTGTAGGGAGGGGAGAGGATAGTATCATCAGGAAGCGGGGAGCGGACTTAGAAAAACGGAATCTCTCTCCTCTTCTCTCCTTTTCTTTGGAACGGCTGCATCCAATCTCCTTACAGACGCTTTGATCAATAACTTCCGGTACTCAAGGACGACTTCTGAGGGGGTTGCTCCCTAAAGTTTCCACACCGGGGAAATACATCATTGTAAATTTGAACTTGGAGAAGTATTCCACCCAATGTGCCTGCCTGCATGTAAGGACTTTTGAGCTCATGAAGTATTTAAGAGAATTGTGATCAGTTGAGACCTCAAAAGGTTCCATAAGACTCAAAAGGTATGAAAACCATTCCTTCAAGCAATAAAAAATTTGAAGAAGCTCCTTTTCATGAATCTAATAATTGAGCTCTGCAGAAATTTTATCTTGCTACTTGTACAGAGCAACCTGTCAAAGTAGAGTAAAAATAAAAACCAATCATAAAAATAAAAAGATTAAGAAATCCTAAAGTATTATTGCACAATTTGATTCCACACCCAACATAAGGAAGGGTTTGCATAGTTGGATTCCTCACCCAAAATAAGGCAGGGTCACTCACTGAACCCACCCTTGAATTCCAACTTCTGCTATTTTTCAATATTTAAAGAAAGAAATGACCAAAAGGCCACTGAATAACTATGGAACTGTTTGTCTAATTTGATTTTTCACATGGAATGTCATGTATAGGTTTCACACCAAAAATTTACTCAGAATTGAGGTGTTGTGTATATTTCAGGGGTTACAGCCGGATTTGTGTTCTGTCACAATTCCTGCACACAGCCCCGCACCCATACAGCAAGGGTACACATGCCTGAAAATCAATATGTAGGCGCCTTTCAAGAAACCCACATGCAATATGCTTCTGGCTGCGGATGCTGTATTCCAGCACCCAGCTGCAAAGTATGCGTGCTTCCAAAAATAACTGCACTACACCTGACGGCCAGGTGCAGCAGAAACAGGCTACAAACTGCTTGCATACATCATGCATATGTAACAAACTGACTGACACATAGATGAATTTCTGAAACCTCTGAAAATTGAATAAAAAGTATGAAATTCAAAATATAAGACAGAAAAATTGGGGAAAATAATAAAGGTTGTCACATAAGTGTTATTGCCAAATTGTTATGAAACAGGAAAAATATCAAGGAGTTCCCCTAAAAATTATTAAAGATTACCAAGATTTTCAGAAGATGCCTTAGAATATAAAAATTACCACTTATCACCATTTCACTCAAAAGAAACTAATAAAAAATTAGGAAATATGCCAGAACTGTAAAAATAACAGATTGACATTTAAACAGATCCTGATAATTATTTCACCCATAAATATGACACAGACAGGCCCAGATGATTGACAGCACTAAAAATACGTGCCAAAATAGCCCTTTCCAGCCTGTTAGCCTTAAAACACAAGGAAAAACCTCTTTAAATGCCCTGAGAAGGTCATCTTACCCCAAAAAGGTATATATACAGCCCTTTTTTGATTGTTTAAACAAGATTAATTTTTCATTAATCAATCCAGACACATTCCTATCCTTTATCAAGTGTTCATTAATGATAAAAAATTAATTTATGGTTCCAGTATGATATTATAATTATTAATTCTAACCCCAAAATTAATTCCATTGAAGAATATCAGCAAAAAACCCACCAATTGTTCGAGACCCTTTCAATCCATGAGTTCCTGCAAGTATCTTGGAGTTTCTTCTTAAATTATTAAGATATCTACTCCTTGCCTCCAGGAATAAGTGCTGTAAGACAGCCAGTCCATCCATTCCCCTTGAGTAAACCCCTTTGAGCAATCACTTAGGACCTCATTGTACCAAGGTCTTGACACGGTTCAAAAGAGCCCACTGAGGAGAGGTTGTTTCAATAAAGATCCCCAGTTCTGTTTATACTGTGGCCTCTATTTGAAAATTTTTCTAAACCATTTTAAACAAATCAAAACTCCAAAATTTTCACTTGCTCCTATTTGTGAAAATAAAGAGAGCTTAAGCTCTGATGAAGTAAAAGTTAAATGATAAAAGAATGAAAGGAGCTTATAACGTCAAGCGTAAAGGACCTGAGGACATGAGGAAAAGGACACTCATGTTTATGTGTTGGCTGAACAGATGATTAATTCCACTGGGGAGAACCATTGTTTTTATAGAATAAATACATGATTTGCTAACAAGTGGTTGGGTACCAAATGAATAAGGCAAAATTAACATAAGCAGTTTAAGTGGCATGGTAAGTGAAATGTTATGCTTTGAAAGTCTGACAATCACTACTAAAAACAAAGCCTAGTTATATTTTAACCATTATTTTAATACTTCAATAACAACAATAATATAAATCAAATCAATCCAATCAATGATACTTCAAAATCCAGTGAAAGTCACATATATATAAACTCAAATTCTAACACTATTATATCAATATTTTTGAGTATTTTACATATTTTCTTGGAATTATGATTGTTCCAACACCAATATCACTTTCTTTAGCTAAAGCACTAAAATGTTCCTCACATCAGAAATCTGACAAGAAAGCAGTTTTCAAGGCTAAATGGCTACAGGATGAGACAGAGAGGAAGAAGAATAAAACTGTGAGATTAATCCTGCAATTGCATAGTCACTTGTGTATTTTTCTATGACATTGCAAGATAGCTTGTTAAAATGAGGAAGTATTGGAGCAGTGTTAAAGGCCTTCGTTAGAGCCTCAGAATCCAAAGCATCTTTTTAGGTAAAAACAAAATGAATGTCTTTTTGAAGAATATTAGTAAGATTAACAGTATTCTTGGTGTAATGCTCAATAAACTTCCTGGAAAAATTACTAAATCCAAGATAATATTGAAGATATTTTACCAAAGCAGTTGTGGATTGGTCAAATATGCTTTGGCTCTTTTCTGGGGCCATCAATATTCCTTGCTGCAAGTCTATGAAACCTAAAAACTGGAGAGAATGAGTATGAAATTTGCAATTAGAGGCTTTTGCAAACAGATTGTTCGTTAAAACTAGCTGCAGCACCTATTGAATGTGTGGGATGTGATCCTGAAGGGGTTTTTAGTAGAAAGTTATATCATCAAGGTGTACCACAAGGCATTTCTGTACAAAATCCAAAAAAATGTCATTGAAAAAATTTTGATAAGTAGAAGGAGCATTGCAGAGGCCAAAAGGCATGATGGTATACTGATGGCTTCCAAACTGTGTTCTCATTTCAGTCAGGTACTCATGGGCTTTTGCAATGCAAATTAGGTTATAGGCGTCCCAAAGATCTAACTTGAAGAAAGAAGAAGCTCCATGGAAGAGAGTAAGGCAGCGCAATATAGGAGGTACTGGATAGGCAGTCTTCTGGGTAACCTGGTTCAGTTTCCTGTATTTGAAAAAAAGGTAAAGGCCTCTTTATTTCTTTGGGACAAATAGGATGGGCAAGCCGGTGCTCAAATTTCTTGGTAAAATAAATTCCTTTGATAAATTCTTTGCAATGTATTATTGAAGAACAATTGATTCTTGCTTAAAAAGAGATTAGACTGGTCTGGGTGCCAGAGGTAATCAAATAAGCTCAATCCTGTGATTATAAGAACAGGAAGGAGGTAGTTTATCTTCCTTTAAAGCTGAAAAGACATCAGAAAATTCATGATAAACCAAAGTTAAAGACTCTTGAAATATTTCTAAATCTTCAATATTGTAATCTTTGAGCACTGGATTTGAAGTGTCTGCACTATGAAAGAGTATTTGGTAGCTCAGCATACACCTTTTGGTAGGCTCCTGTTTATTTTTTGAGTAAAAAGGAAGAGTTCAGTCAGAAAAAAAAGCAATAACTCCTAAATCTGAAGAGGGAAATTGGGAATAAAGTTCAGGATATTTCAAATGTCCTAGCGGAAAATTTTCCTCCAACTCAATGAAATTATCAGATAGGCTGTTTAATTCCTGTTTGAAAAAAGGGTCAGTGTCCTGGGGTTGCAACATTCAAAGTTAAAATATTCCTTCTTGCCAATTCACATCAGGATTCCAGTAAACAATAAAGTTGTGGCCTAGAATGGTATCATCCATTCCAGGTATATCCACAACAAACAAATCCAATTTGAAGCTTGAAAAATTGGAAAATGCAAAGGTCCATTTTTTCTTATGGTTAACCCAATGAGAGGGCTTGGTCAAAATAATTACTAAATAGATGGGGAATGTATCTATATTGGATCTTGTAATATTTCTGGAATGGCAAAAGATGAACTTATGAAAGAAAAATTAGCGCCAGAATTAAGTAAAACACAATCAGGGGTGTTGTTGGAGTGGAAAAGTACAAACTGTAAACTTGGAGCACCAATTGACTTGCATGTGCAAAGATGGACTTGCTGTAATTTAGAAAATGTTTAGTTTTCCTTTTGACTATCAGAAAAACTACAACATACTTTTTTGACTGTCTAGCCACTTCATGTGCTGGCTGCTTTGCAGAACTATTACATAAAATTTCCTTATCCAGTAAATTTGGAGTTTTGGCAATGGCTTTCCCGTTTGGGTTGGAGATCAAATTCAGATTTGGTTTGGAGAATTTAAGATTATTCAATTTTTGCTTCAAAGAATTCTTGGCCTTCAAAGTTGAGGCTGACAATCCATGATTGTTTTGTTGAGAGTGGTTCTTGTTGTGATATCCTTTATCAAGCTCAATCAGCCAATAAATTATCTGCTGAATGGAGGATGTCTTATGTCCCCCAACTGCAAGCTTTTGATTAGGTATTCCATTAAACTCTTGCTAAATTCAAATAAGATTGCCACTTTGTTCCACTGTATGCAGGACTGCAGCAATTGAAATTGAGATATATAAACAGAAGCCCTACTATTTTCCTTCATAACTAGACTATTAATTTTGTATTTGGTGTTTCACACTTTTGTGGGGTTTCCAAACAGGGAAAAAAGTTGCTGCTCAAAACTATCCCAATTTTAGAGAATACAAGTTTGGTTTGTATTTCATAATAGTTCAAGGTAAGTTTTGAACCACTTCAAGGCTATACCTCCTAAGAAGGAAGATGCCTACATGAAATGATGTATTTCAGAGGGAAACTTATTGGGATTGATTAAGAAGATTATTTGAAATGACTTGAGGTAGGATCACAGTTTGTGAGCTTGCTCCCCCGGTAAAGTGGTCAGGTTTCTTCATTCCCAGAGTGCAAAAACTTGGAGTACTCACGCTAGATTGCTAGGCATCCTGGTTAAGTGCCTGGATCAAAGCAGAGATGAGGCTTGGAGCTTCCAACTTGGAAAAATTTCTGCTAGTCCTTTCCTTACTGCAAGTCAAGGTTTCATCGGAGAAATGTTTGGAATCTTTGAGCTGCTTGAGAGGATCCATGGGGGATTTTGAAGGCATTCTTTCAGCTAGGAAATTATTGACTGGTTCAACTGAAGGAGATTTAGAAGAAGTGGCAGGATCTAGGGGCTGATGGGCCCAAGAAATGCTGGCTCTCCCTACCCTATTGATATCATCATTATAAGGGGTGAGGGAAGTGTTCCAAGTTGAGCAAGTAGGTAAATCAAGAAATAAATCTACTATAGGGAAAAACTATGATATATGGATTGAGTTAGTTAATTTACTTGCACACAAACACCCCAAGCACTATAGGGCAATCTTGGATGATTGGGAGCACAAATGAGGAAACCAAGTGCAAGGCATAAGTGCAAGGTAGCAAGACTAACTGAAAAGTGAAAAATGTGATTCAATTTCTTAACAAACAGAAAGAGGAAATGAATTTTTTCATTGGGAGGAAACCAAAGCCAAGTCAAATGTGATGACTTGTTTTAGCAAAAAGGCAAGAATGTATGAAATTAACCAACTAAGGAAAAAATCTTCAGGAAGGAGGGTTAGCCTTTCTTAGCCTTTCTATTGTAATATAATGATGAATGGATACAACATGATGGATGGCTAACTCCAGCTAGGGAGCAATGACACAATTAATGACAGGAATGAAATGGGAAATTGGAATAACAGTACAGTTGTTTCCAAATTTTTAGTGTAGGTGCAAGAAAATAGAACATGAATGCACAGAGACTTAATGGGTGAGTAAAGCAAGGAATGAAATGTGATGAAAATGCAGATGAATAGATATAGTTATGCAGGGAAATGGACTAGTACATTTGAAAACTATACAGTTGATGTGGCTAGTTAGGTGTGGGTGTGAACTAGCTTTATTTTGTAACCAAGAAGGGAAGTCCACGGTCTGATGATACCCAAGGTTATAAGGGCAAAGCTTTAAGGGATGATCCACTGGATTAGGATTAACTGACAAGATTTGCAAGTATATACTTAGTTTCCAAGATTGGAAGGTGTTAAACTAACCAGAGGTAGTAAGCAGAAGGCACCATTAATGTTTTTCTTTAGTTGTGTGATGCTTATGGACTGAGGTAGATGGTACTGAGGAAAGGGATATGTAAAAGTGATGAAGAAAATGACCCTTAACCTTGGAGTTTGACAGGGGGTTCAAATCCTGCATCATTGGCTTTTTCTGTGACTGCACCTTTTTTGTCACCCACTTTTACTTCCCCACACAAGACTGGACTTTGATCAACTTTGCTCCTTTTCCCATCTCCTCCACTTGCAATCTTTGACCTGCAACAAAATCAGGGTTGCTTACAATTGTGGCACAAGTATCAATGCTTTTTCCAACACCCATTGGAGGAACTTATTTGGAAGGACTCACTTTGATTCCTAATCCTTCACCCACCATTTCTGTGGCAATACCCTGCAGAGAACCCTGCACTAAGAGGTGGCTCTCTTCCCTGGCTCCTTGCCGGTTGAAAGTACGTGCAAAGATGGAGCTATCTCTGCACAGTTTCCTTGGCCAAAATCTATAAATCCTCCAAAGGTGGTTCTCAATTCCCACCATTCACATGCAGACAGGCAATCCAGTTTTCCCATCTTCTGCTCTTGGGACAAAATATGGTTGTCTTTTCAAACTTTCCCAAGAAGTCTTTGAACATGTGGAGTTCCTCCCTTGTGTCCATCCTAAAGCCAAGCAAAGCATGGAATGCAAAAAGGAATTGCCTATGGAGAATAACCTCTGATCCTCTTACCAATAAATAATATAGCATGGCTGATACCTTTTACACTTCTGTCATCTCCTGCTCTACCACTCATTCAACCATGCATTCAAAATATCCCAAATTTGGCAACCCAATATTTGCCTTGTGCCAGACCAATCCCCCGTCTTGTGCCAACCTGGATGGAATGAATTTTACCATTGAGCTGCTATCTAGCATGGCCCAAAATATCCTACCTTCAATCTGCATGTTGACATATGCCAAAGTGCACATGATTTCCCCTTCTGATCCTAGATTGTCTATCCCCCCTTTAAGAGAACCAAACCATGCTTCCTCTTTGGCATTTGTATTTTCCTCCTTATTCCCCCCATACTGCTTAAAGACTGTAACCATCTCCTCTGCCATCACCAGTGAAATTGAAGGCAGCTCTTTCAAAAACTGGGTGATCTTTTTTGCAAATTGTCCTTGTCACTTCTCCTGCCCTCCAGCAGGATCCTCTTGCTTCAACCACCACCTCAAAATCAGGGTCCTTTGCAGGAGATGGAGCCTCCATGCCCATTCTCCTCTTGTTGAACCTGATTTCAAGCTGTGGGGGTTCCCAAGAAAAGGTTAATGTGTACCCCCCAAGGTTGTTGCCTCCTTCTTCTCCGCTGCCGCCTCATTGTCAGCCATGAGACAATTAGACTTGTCCAAATGTCTGCACAACTCACATGTCTTGTTGATATAGTGGTTAAGTAATAAGCTTATCTTCCATTATATGACACCAACATCCCAGTTTCAACCCAAAATAGAGACAAGAATCAATCATGGTCAAGACTTTTAGAATTATATAATGAATTTTGATAATATTTTATAATTATGTTTTTATGAGTATTGATTATGGAATTAAAAACTTGATAATATATATTCTCAAGATGGGGATCCAATATAACCCTAAATTAAGTTATAAGGAATCAAATGCGTCCCGACTATTGATATATAACTTCCCAATAAAATCTGTTCCTTTGGGAACAACTGATAGTAATTACTTTAAGCCATACTCTCTACTCTGTATAAACAAATTGCAAAATTTTAATCTTATCCCTCTTTGGGATGTAATTATACTTTAATCTAATTTAATGAGCCTTGAGAGTGTCCACTTAGAAGAATCTGAGCTCAATTGTAAAGTTTAGACCATGTTATATCATTGCCAAGACTATGCATACTTTAAATGTATAATATCTGCCAAGGTACTAGGAATTAAATATTAAGTACATTCTAAGGCTAAGAATTTATGGGTATTTAATCTTTATGGGGTGTTCTAGGACTTCTACACCATCCTTCTGACTTATGTCAGGTACTGGCATCATTTGATTACCCTTTGGGGTATGTAATTAGAACCTTTTGACATTGTCAATCCTCCCAAATGAGTACTAGTACTCTAACCCTCATTGGGTATGATGTAATGAGCTTCTGAGCCCTTGAGGATAAACCCAGGGAGAGGCTAGCTCCCACCTGATAATTCCTAGATTCCCCTGAGGTCTCCTGTTACCTTAAAAGAGAAGGGTCTTCAGCCTATATCCCCTTCCTTAGTAGTTATTTATTATATTATTAATCCCAGAATACAGCTAGAGTTAACAAGCCCATTAGACTTAATCTCAAGAAGAAGATTGACTGGGGCGTTAAACTTTGGTATTGAAATTAAAAACTAATCAATTAATCAACTCAAAATTTGTGTGGGAATTCCTTTGTAGTTGTAACATTTATTGTTACTTTAAAGGGCATGAGTTAACTTTTGTGAGCAAAGCTGCTTTTGGAATTATTCAATTAAAGCCAGGTCCCTTATCTCTTTATGGAGATCAAGGGGTGGCCTTACACTCACAATACTCCAGTGTTGTTCAAGTTTTGTTTTTCTGTGACAGTGTTACTGTTTTATTAAGTCAATAACTGATTTAATTATTGGTTTTTATCTTAATTCTTGCAGTTTTAACCACAGCCAGTATAGCTACAGAGGTTAAAACCCTGACACTCATGAACTGGGTCTTTTGGTGAGGTTTTTTTTATAGAAGATCTGGTATTGTTTTCCTGGATTTTAAAAAGCAATCCCTTGGTCTGCACCAACTTGTTCTTAATTTTGGTACACAGGTATTTTCACAACCAATTTAGATGCCCATCCTCCTGAAAATAGTAGCATCAAAAAATCCAAGGCTTGTCATCCTTCAAGATTCCTGGGTTACAGTTTCCTCTTTCCGGTTCAAATTGTTGCAAATGGTTTTGCAGCGGCCTTCTGCAAAAAGAGAACTATCTCACTGAACATCTACATCATCTCTGCAGTCTCTTTTCGAGTTACCAGCCCTTTTACCCTCTTAAGTTGAACCTCCTCCTTTTCCAGCTTCTTTGGGTCCTCCTCCATTAGCCTCAAAAATTCTAATTTTCCCACAAACAACAATCAAATTTCTTTCATATCCAGGAGGAGGGAGACTCCTCTTTACCACAATCTGCAAAGTGATCTGCCATTTTAAAGCTTTCTATGGACACTCCCTCATAGCTCTGCGCTCAGGGCCTGAAAGAAAGTTCTTTTGACCAAACCTTTATGTTCTTCCAGGATCTAGTTGAGGACAAGTTACTTTAATATCCCATCAGAAGAGGAAAATTACACACCAAACAATGTCCTTGAGGATAATCTTCCTGCTTTTGCTGCCTTGGATGCCAGCCACTTGGGATCCACTTCCCCATAAAACTGCTCCCTTGCTCCCAATTCATTCACTATTTCCCTTTACAAATTCTCATAGTCCTTCTACTGAAACCCCTTAATATCTTCCACATCCTGCAATCCTTCTTTGTTGGGGATTAACTTTACAATTTTCTAGACCCAGTCTACATTTTTTGTGCCTTTGTTCCTCTTGGATGCATTCTCAAATTGTTCAAAAAACCAATGCACGTCCTGCAGACAGAACCTTAATACAGAATAGTCCCTTGGCTGGAATTTTGCTCCACTCCCTTCTAAACGCTCCCCAGGTACCCCACAGGTAAATAACCCCGCCAGTGGCCGCCCTTGGGGGGGTTCTTGTGAGATTTATTGGCCAACAAGCTTGTCAAAGAGAAGTATTCAAATAAAAAGAAATGCTGATACAATAATGTCTTATGATTGATCCTTAATCTGAGGCAGAGAAAATGGCACACTTGTGAATGTGAATTAATTGATGAATGAATGGGTGGAAAACAGCAGGGAGAATATCTCCTTAAATACAAAAGATGTTGCTCATGTGGATCTCATGTAAGGAAAAGAAAAAAGACAAAAATTCCGCCCCAAATGAGCTCTACAGGCTCTACAAGCCCTGTTACTTGGTTTGGACTTACTCAGCTCACTTGGCATTAGTTCTGAAACCTTTTGACCAGCCTGTACCAGTCAAATTTGGTGTTTCCACCCTCACAGGGCTGAAGCAGCCCCTTTCTGTTCAGACCCTGGCTGGTTGTCTATTACAACCAGCCCTGTTACCTGGTTAAATCTCTCTTCTAACTGTACTGGCACTTCCTATACACTCACAGGCATGGTTGCCTCCTTTAACCAGGCCCCTGCCCTCAAAATGGCCAGGGTGGACCCAGAATCACTCTGGGTCAAGCCAAGAACTCATGAGGGCGGGGGGAGTGTAACTGGTGGGTGTGTGCCCACCCTCCTTTGCTCAAATCCCCCTCCAGGGGCCCTGGGGGTTGATACCCCGAGGGATTGTCACACTGAAGGTGGGCTGGGTGGTGGTCAGGCCCACCCAGCCCCATTGTTTGCCTCCCCCTTGGTAATGGGGGGGGGGGGGGGGGGGGGGAGATGACCCCATCAATCTTGAGGTGGTGGGGGTGATCAAGTCCGCTCCCACCCTTCCAGTTGCCTTTTTTGCAACCGGCTGGCTGTTCTGGTCAAGGAGGGACCAGCCATCCTCCCTCCCCCTTGCTACCAAGAAAAGGGAGGGAGGGAGGCAGGGGCTGCCAGTCCCCGTGGCCACTACCAGCCCAGTGGTGCAACCAGGGCCGCGGCCCCGCACACAGCAGGTGGGGGGACTCCAAGAAGAGTCCCCCGCCCTCTATAACAGCCCCCTGCGGGCCTTTGAGCCGCGCAATGGGTCCCAGGTGAGAAACAAGCAGCCCCAACAGGCCGCCAAGGCCCAAAGACCCCAAAAAACATACTTTGGCGGGCCAGTCTGTCTGGCCAAGTATGTCCATAATAATGCTTGGGCTCATAAATGCCCAGATAAGCCCATCTGTCTAAGGTGGCCCATCCACCCTGACGGGCCCTTCAAGGCCCATGTTCCAATTGACTTGGAAAACGTGTTTTGGCTCCCAAATGCCCAAAACCAATAATATCCACATAGTCCCAAATGGCCCACATGATGTCCAATGGGCCATGGAGGCCCATTTGTGAATCCCATTTGGATTACACACTAATATGCACATTAACTAAGTGAATCTTTATTTTAACACACCCCCTTAATCCAAAAGGGATGCCATTCAAATACTAGACATAAAACCTTGATGTTTGTTCCTATCTAATGCCTTAGTTAAAATACGCGCAATCATTGATACAGTGGGCATTGACCATAGCACTATCTCTTTGCAGTTGACTGCATCAGGTGTATAGTTATAATTAACATCAATATGTTTTGTTCTTGAATAAAACACTTGGTTCTCTGCCAATGCAATGGCACTCTGATTATCAGAATACAACAGGGAAAAACCCTTGTGGTTTATGTGTATCCTCTAAGACCTTTCTCAACCATTTTTCTTCCGGTGACGCTGAAATTTACCCTGTGTAATCTTCTTCTGTTGAAGAAAGACTTATTTCTGACACCTTTTTGGAAATCCATGAAACTAAATTATTCCCTAAGAAGAATATGAAACCACTTGTTGATTCCCTAGTGTTACCATCTTCCCAACTTGAATCAGAATAAACAACCAATTCAAAGTTTGCTGACTTTGAAAACTGCAGTCCAAGACTGATTGTTTCTTTAAGATACCTCATAACTCTCTTAAAATCTGACCAATGCCACATGCTAGGTCTCTCTAGGTTTTGTGACAAAACACCAATTGCAAATGCAATATCTGGCCTTGTACACTGTTCCAAATAATTTGAAGATACAATAGCTGACCTATAATCATTCCCGGATTGAACAAACTCTAGATGCTCTTCATCTGTAGACTTTTCTAACCAAATTTTATACTGCATTGGAGTAAAAAACTCTTTTGAATCCTCAAAGCCATACTGTTTAAGCAGAGCTGACACATAATGGTTCTGATACAAATTTATACCATTCTTTCTCTTAATAACTTTCATTCCCAGCAGCTGCTGTTCCAGACCAAGATCTTTTATCTTGAAATAATTTTTGAGTGTCTCCATGAATCTCTCCTTACCATTTCCAATAATGATAATGTTGTCAACCCAAAAAAAAAAATTGCATCCTTTCTCACAAAGATAAAAGGGTTGGCCTCACTTGTCCTGAAACCAATCTCCATCAGTTTCTTACTGATAGTGTTATATCATGAACTAGCTTCTTGCTTTAATCTATACAGGAATCTACACAGATTGAGGAAATATTCCCCTTCATCTTCTGAGAGGAAACTTCTCACACAGATTTTCTACATATTTTCTGGCTTGGTCTCTACCAGCCATTCCTTGAAACCATCAGGAATTGACATATACACAGTCTCCTCCTCTCCAATTTTCGCATTCAAGTATGCCGTCACAAAATCAGCTTTTCTGATTTCTTCAACCAACTCCACTGCCAAATAAATTATGTATCTTAATGTGGAAAGCCTCCCAGTTGGCAAGAACCATTAGTATCAAACTTCTTAGTCAACATTAATTGAGACCCAAAAATGGGCTTTCCCTTTGGAACTGAATCCCACTTAAACACTTCAAACACACTATTATTCTCCAGAAAATTGAATTCCTCAAAAATAGCTGTCTTCTGATTGGCTCTCTCTTCAGAATTCATAGCTTGGCTAAAGCTATTTGGGTTAACTCTATTACCCATCTCTGAACTTAAATTTAGAATCCAATTAAGCATACACTGTTCCCAAAGTGTATCTTCCTCATATTCTGCAGAAGCATAATGGAACTTCAATTAACCATACATATCAACAAGTATTCTCATCCTGCCATTCCTTCTAACTGGAGGTGGAGGCTCATCAGGTTCTGATTCCACAGACTCCCCTGAAGCTGATACTGAACCCCCTTTGGCATTTCTTCCATTTCAACATCATCAACAATGACATTCTCCCCAGCATCTGCTGTTAAAATAGGATCTAATGATATTTCCTGCTGTGATTCCTGAACAGCAACTTCTTCACTCCTCTTGAGTGGAAAGGTACCTTCTTCAAATTTTAAATCCCTACTATGGATAACCTTTCTTTTCCTTGGAAAAAAATCCTATATGACTTACTTATAAAATCATAGCCTACAAGTGCCCCTGTTCTTGCTCTAGGACCTAACTTACCAACCATCTCATTATGGTGGACACTATAATACACTAAGAAACAAATTTTTCTTAGGTGTGTTGTTTTGGGGTACAACTTCCAAAACTGATAATGCGGACTGTTCCCATTAAAACTTACTATATTGTGCAACAGATACACTGTGACCACCAAATCAGCCCATAAAAACTTTGGTAGACCAGATTGAGCCATGATAGTTTTGACTTTGTCTAATAAATTCCTATTCATCCTCTCAACTATTCCATTGTTTCGTGGATTACTAGCAGTGGTAACTATATGAGTGATGCCATAATCCTTCAACAGTTTCTCAAAGTCTTTACTCACAAACTCACCCCCTCTATTAGTAATAACCCTCTTGATCTCCTTCATCAAACCATTCTGTTTCCAGAATTTGAAGATTACTGAAAACTCCTCTATGATCTTGATCTTATTTGTTTTAACCAAATATAATTAGTTGCTTTATCAACTAAATTGATGAAGTCTGTTTCCCCTCCAAGGGAAACTGTTGTAAATAGCCCTGCAAAATCAATGGAAAATTCCTCTCTAGGAACATCTGTGCAATCTCTACTCTTTGAGAACACATTTCTGGTCTTGGATCCTTAGGTAAAATTTTCAAAGTTTCTGTCCTTCACCTTTTGGCAACTTCTATTGTGAGGAACAGTGCTCAGAGCTGAAAACCTGAACAAGTTACCACAAAGAAACTAATTCCAAAATTTTCCACTCAGGATAGTTATCCCATTTGAATCAATAGAAAAATTATCTTCTTGAAGATAAAAAATTGGAAACCCTTTCTTCCAGAGAGCTCCAAGAGACACAAGGTTATAAGGCATATCTGGTACATAGAAGACTTTCTCAAAAAATAATTTGAAACCCAAGTGATTTGAAAGAAAAAAATTTCAAATTCCTTTAATCTCAATTTTTCTTCCTTTTTGGCAAATATTTACAACACCTTCAAAATCTCTCATATTTGAAAATGAATTTGGCTCAAAAAAAATGTGGTCTGTACAACCAGAACCCATCAAGACAATAAAATCCTCCTTCAATCCTCCTGTAAGGAAAGAAAAATTATCAGCCACTGATAAGTTCTTATCATCAAGGTTAAAATTACCCAATTCATAATCAATCAAGTCCATTTCTTGATCCTCAATGAGCTTTGCCTTCTTGTTGGGGACATATTCCTCAACAGCCTTTTCCAATGGGCATTCCAATGCCACCATAGCAATTTTCTCCATTGCAAGGTTGACCTCTTTGTCTTCCTTGTCTTCTTCTTCAAAATTATTCCTCTTCTTTGCCTCCTTGCAATCCTTTGCATGGTTCCCCTTCTTCTTACAATTATAACATAAGACCTTTGATAAATCCCTCTTGGCCTTTGCCTTCTTTCCAGATTTTCCCATCTTGCCAACCAGAGCAGTTCCTGTTCCCACCTTCATCTTCAATTGAAGATACTCCTTTTCAATTCTCTTAAGCACATCCTCTTCCCCAGGAAGTGGATCCAATTGAGATAAAATCCTAACCAAGGACTCATACTCTTTTTGTAGCTTCTGCAGAGCTAAGAGTGACAAAAACTCAGGATCCATTTTCAGCCCAGATGACTTGAACCTAGAAATGCTTGATCTTGCCTCACCAAAAAATTGTTTTCATTTGTAGAATTTCAACTTAAACAACTTATTGAAAGCAACCCCCTTCTGATGAAAAGGATTACCAGCATACTTGGCCTTGATCATCTTCCATAAAAAGCTTCCCATCCTCTTCTGTTTCTCTCTCAAAGTCTCAGAAACCCATGCCATATGACTTTCATTAAAATGCCTAAGAATGAGATGGTAAGACTTCTTCTCTACCTCTGAACTAATCAAGTTATCATCTTCATCCATATTCTCCCCACAAAAAATGTTGTCCAGCTCACTGTCCCTTAAGACAGACCATGCACTATACTTTTGACCATTCAAAACAATCTTGGTGGAGCTGGATTCTGGGATATAGGACATCCTCTTGGAAAACTTGAGTTCCTTGAGTTTGTCCAAAGTAAGGCATAAGGGTCTATCTTTCTTAGAAATAATGATTATGATGGTACTGATAATGTGTGAGAATTATTGGCCCACAAGCTTAGTCAAAGAGCAGTATTTAAAGAAAAATAAATTCTGAGACAACAATGTCTTATAATTGATCCTTAATCTGAGGCAGAGGCAATGGCACACTTGTGAATGTGAATGAATTGATCATTGAATGGGTGGAAAACAGCAGGGAGAAGATCTCCTTAAATACAAAAGATGGTTCTCTTGTGGAGCTCATGTAAGGACAAGCAAAAAGGCAAAAATTATGCCAAAAATGGGCCCTACAGGCTCTAAAAGTCGTGTTACTTGGTTTGGGCTTACTCAGCTCACTTGGCATTAGTTCTGAACCCTTTCAACCAGCCTTTACCAGTCATATTTGGTGTTTCCACTCTCACAGGGCTGAACCAGCCCCTTGCTGTTCAGACCCTGGCTAGTTGTCTATTACAACCAGCCCTGTTACCTGGTTACATCTCTCTTCTAACTGTACTGGCCCTTTCTATACACTCACAGGCCTGGTTGCCTCCTTCAACCAGGCCCCTGCCCTCAAAATGGCCAGGGTGGACCCAGAATCACTCTGGGTCCAGCCAAGAAATCATGAGGGGGTTTGAACTGGCGGACGTGCACTCCCCTCCCTCCTTTGCTCAAATCCCCTGAGGAGGTGATCTAATCCCCCTCCAGGGGCCCTGGGGGTTGATACCCCCAGGGATTGTAACACTGAAGGTTGGCTGGGTGGTTGTCAGGCCCACTCAGCCCCATTGGTTGCCTCCCCCTTGGTAATGGGGGGGGGAGATGGCCCCATTGATCTTGAGGTGGGGGGGTGATCAAGTCTCCTCCCATCTTGCTGTTTGCCTTTGTTGCAACCAGCTGGCTGGTCTGGTCAAGGAGGGACCAGCCATCCTCCCTCCCCCTTGTGAAAAAGCAAGGGTATGGAGGGAGGCAGGGGCCGCCAGCCCCCGTGGCCACAACCTGCCCCAGCCGCTGGAACCCTAAAACCCAAATCCGCAGCTGCAAACAGCCGGGTGGCGCAACCAGGGCCACAGCTCCTCACACAGCAAGTGGGGGGACTCCAACCTGAGTCCCCTGCCCTCTACAAAAGCCCCCCAACAGGCCCCAGGTGAGAGAAAAGTGGCCCCAAGCGGGCCACAACACAGGCAGTGGCCCCAATGGGCAGCCAAGGATAAAAGACCCCAGAAAACATACTTTGGTGGGCCAGCCCATCTGGCCAAGTATGTCCATAATAATACTTGGGCTCATAAATGCCCAGATAAGCCCATCTGGCCAAGGTGACCCATCCACCCAGATGGGCCCTTCAAGGCCCCGTCCCAATTGACTTGGAAAACGTGTTGTGGCGCCCAAATGCCCAAAACAAATAACATCAAAATAGGCCCATGTGGCCCACGTGATGTCCAATTGGCCATGGAGGCCCATTTTTGCATCCCATTTGGATTACACACTAACATGCACCTACCTAAGTGCATCCATATTTTAACAGGTCTCACTGGACCCAATGTCTGAAGCAGAGTTAGTTGATAGCTTCTGCTTGCCCTGGTGATCAATGAAAAGGGATTGGATCCCCAAAAAATTCAGCGTTTAATTTTCTCATCATCAATGACACCATAAAAGATAAGAAAATCTGGTAAAAATTCCTTGAAACACACCCTTGGTGAGGTGGTATTTAAAAGAATGGAGGACTTTCCCAGTCAGACCCCTAAATATGTGGAAAGAAATTGTGTGCTACACAAAATTTCCGCTAAAACTTTGCCATGATACTGTATAACTGTCTAGTTCCTTGAGTTACAATACCTGCTTTGCACCAAATATGCGAATAATCCCGCCTCCATGTCCTACAGACTCTTCCTTTTACTAAAAAGCAATGAAATAACAAGAATAAACAAATACATACTACCCAAAAATATCTGCACTAAAATATTCTTCTGCTGAGACATCAAGTTACTCCTAAGAAACCTTTCTTTTAATTCATGGCCCACATATAGACAGTCAAATAAGAAAATAGGCTTTAAAAAAAATTATTTTCTCTGATGATACAATGAGATAAAACACTTCCCTCTTCAAGATGATGATCCCCTGCTAGGAAAACAATTTCTTTTTGAATAAAAAACAAAATAAAAATACAAAAGAAAGAGGACATAAAATAATTACTTCCCTGCACCACCTCCCTAGTGCATTCCGCAACAACATGCTTCACTATAAGCCCCAATCCATCCCCCTATAAAGATTCAGTGATAACTTTGCAATCTCTGATGAACCTACCAGTCAATTTTCCCCAATGCAGTGCTGAAAACAGATCCCCATTGACCTAGCTTAGAAGATCCCCTTTGATCCTGCATATGGCATCATGGAAGATCCCCATCAATCTTCATTAAAGATCACCATAAACCTGCATTCTGCATCTTTGAATCTAGTTTTTGGTTGTCCCAAAAATGACATATCCTCTGAAATCTCAATTCATACCCCATATTAAGCTCTTGGATATATACTCCAAAGTTCCAATCACCTTCTGCTGCGTTCTGACTCCAAAGTTATAATCACTTGCTGCCCCATTCTTACTCCAAAATCCATAATTGTGGAGGAGGGTTAGTTCTTGACCACAAGTATTAATCAAAAAAAGGCCAGACTAAAGCTATTGATCCACAAAATACAAAAGAAAGGCTATTTCTCAGCACAAGGCAAAAAAACCACCTTAGATTTGCTACTGTCCTGCAGAATCTCCACTCACACAATTTCTGAGCCAAAATTTTTCTCCTCTAGAATAAGGAATTAACCAGAATTTTCTTTGAGAACTTATTTTTCAGCTTCCCAATCCCAGGAACCTTGCTTTCCTTTAGCTACAGAAAGTGATGGTGTTGGATCAATAATAATTCCAAAAAAGCAGGTAAACTGCTCAATGATCAAAAATATGGTGAGAGCAAGTGGAAGGTTTTTATTTGTTTGTTTAAAAGGTTATTCAATATTTTTTTAAGAGGGGCCACAGCTTATACAAAGCAGGAGATGTTTACAATAACACAACCTCTCTTCAGGGGGCTAAATTGAGCAGTACAAGAACGTGTAGCAATGGGATCCTTAAAAAATAGCTCAAAGGTGTAACTCCCAAGGGAATGATGGTTTATCTGGGCTCAAAAGAACACAGAAATTTCAAGGGAGAAAAATAGTTTCTTTCAATTATTTGAATTTCAAGGGTTCTGCAGAAATTCGTGGTTGAAAGGGTCTCAGGAAAGATTGTTGGGGTGTTCGATGATTTTCTTCAATGGAAGTAATAAAGGTTTTTGAATTTATGATTATAATACCAGAGTGAGGCCATAAATATCTTGTTTATCTCTTATAAAAACTTTATCACAGATGACAATGGGTTCTGGCTTGATATCAAAAATTACTGGGGTTTAAAACAACCAAAAGGCACTGTATATATACCTTTTGGGTTTAAGGAGCCTTCTCAGGGCACGCAGAGATGTTTTTACCAGAGATATAAGGCTAGCAGGCTTTTCAGGGCTTTTTTGGAACACATTCTTAGTTCTAAAACTCACCAGTACCTGCCTGTGTCATATTTATGTGTGAAGTAATTGTCAGGAATTTTTTAAATATGAATCTTATATTTCTATAATTTGGAAATATTTCCTATTTTTGTATTATATCCTTTGAGTATTGTGGTCACAGGTGGGTATTTGTAGATCCTCCGTTATCTTCTGATCATTTTGGTCAATGTAATAAGGGTAATGTTAAATTCACAACCCATTTGAGTTGTTTACACAACTCAAATCGGCCGTGTGGCATGCTACACCACTACAAAAAAGTTGTGTGGCCTCTACACAAATGAATTTAGTTGTGTAGCCCCCAAAAAACAGTTTTTAGTCGTGTGGCGCCACCCGCAACTAACTTCAAGTTTTTTGGGGTTGTAAATGGATCAAATGTAGTCGTGTAGCGTTCCACACAAATAAAAACAGTTTTGGGGAAAAATAATAAAAAAAAATTAAAGAATAAAAGAATAAAAATTTAAAATAAACCAATAAAAATTGGTGGGAACTAGGATTTGCCTTGGTCTGGTCTCATCCTCACATTGGGGGGGGGGGGGGGGGTTGTAACCAGAGGAAATGCTGCCCCCCCTGTTTCTGTCAATTCCCTGGAGGGTAAGGTTGAATCCCACCTCCAGGGCCCTGGAGTTTAATGCCCCCAGGGCGTTTCTAACAACAGATGGGCTGAGGGGTGGTCAGATCCCCCTCAGCTTGTTTCTCCTCCACCTTGGTAAAGGGGGGTGGGGAGAGATCCCCTTGTTGTTGGTGGGAGGGTGTTCAGGTTGCCCCAACCACTGTTTTCCTTGCTGCAACTGGCCAGGTTGCTTTGCCCAAGCCCCCTCACACAGGTAGGGAGTTGATCAAATCCCCCCCACCTCGGTTGGCCTCAATGCAACCAGCCAAGTCTTCTTTGATGGCTTGTTGGAACTGGGGTTGCGCAGAGTTGTGTGTGGGCCCCCAAGGGTTGAATGGCCCATGTAGGCCCCTACAAAACACCCACAGGACTGGGGGTTGTGAATTTATCATCACCCTTTTCATCATTTTTAAGGGAAATTTTTAATATGTTTGGTGGTTCATAAATATTTGATAAGGTTGTTTTTGTGACAAAATTTATTATTGTTTTCTCTAATTTTCCTATTTTATAATTTTAATTTAACATGTTTTATTTAATTTTTGTCGGTGTCAAATCACCCTCTATCAGTCAAATTATTAGATATGCACAATGCATGCATAGAGGTTGCAGCATGTTCCTGTGGTACCTAGTTGTCAGGAGTTGTTGCAGGCAGTTTTGACGCTGTGGTGAACCATTTGGGACACCTTGGGAAAAGAATTAAAAAAAAAAATTACAACTTAGAAAAAAATTTGGATCCTTCACCCAACCCTCCCTGTCCTAGTTGGGTAGCTCCTCCTCTTCCTTGCGTTGCTTCATCCTCATTGTGTTGCTCATTGCTTCATCCTCATTGCGTCTCTTGTTGCTCATCCTCATTGCGTTGCTCGTTGCTCATCCTCATTGCATCGCTCGTCGCTCATCCTCATTGTGTTGCTCATTGCTTGCATCCTTCTTGCTTCATCTCATCCTTGCGCGTCGCTCATCCTCATCCTTGCGCGTCACTCATCCTCATTGTGTTGCTCATCCCTCACATTGTTCTTGCTTCATCTCATCCTTGCACGTTGCTCATCCTCATCCTTGCGGGTTGCTCATCCTCATCCTTGCGCGTCGCTTATCCTCATCCTCGCGCGTCGCTCATCTTCATCCTCATTGCATCGCTCATCCTTCTCATCCTCATCGCTCGCATCCTTGATTGCTTCCTCACTTTCATTGCAACCATCAGTTGTTCATCATGACCCTCCCCATCGCTTGGCCATGCGCAAATCATTGCTTTCCCTCTCATCATTGATTCATCCATCATCGCGTCGCTCATCCTCATTCTCATCGCGTTGCTCCTCCTCATCCTCATCGCATCGCTCATCCTCATCATCACCACCATCACCGCTTTGTTATTTTCTTTTATTGTAGGATTTCTTTCTTTCTCACCCCCCTCCAGATTTGGATGGGAGGGGGTGTTGTGTTGTTACTAGGTGTGCAAACTTCTGCACGGACGTTCAAAAGTGACAGGCAGGGGTGAGAATATCTCACCCCAGTCTGGAAGATTGGCAGATGGGAACCAGGCCTCCACAAGCTTGTTCCGCTTTCATTTGTGTTATCCAATTGTAAATAGTTACAGGGATCTCTAGCCTATAAAAGGAGGGGATCTCCCCTGCTTTTTTTCATAATCAATTCTTCCAACAAATGAGAATTATGAGCTTCTGATCCAAGAGCTCCTTTCTTTGCAAAATTTATTGCTTATCCAGATATATCTTTTGATTATCCCTTGATCCTTATCCCTTACCCTTGACTTTTTTTAAGTCTAAAACTCTGATCCTCCCTTCTGTGGCCCTGTTCCTTATCACCAACCATAGCCTTGCTGGTTGAAGAAGAATTCATTAAATTGAATTCTTGAGTGTGTTATACCACTCTTGATCCCTTATTCTGACCATTACTTGGTCTTGATCATTCATTTTATTGTCTCTCTGGACCAGTCATGTTTGACTAAGAGGTTTTATTAAGCTTAAACCTGGAGTGTTAAACCTCCCTTTAATTATTCAAGTTTCATTCTGCCACACTATTCTTGAATCCTTGAGAAGCGTTGGGTTACTCTTAGTCCAAAATTGTTACTGTTTGTTTCAGTGATCCATAAACGTATTGCATTGTCTTGTGCAGCCACCAACCGTTATCTGGTACCCTTCAAGTGCTTGATTGCGGAGATTTGGGAAGGTTCACTGAGAACCTGGAGGTTGATTGGGTTTGAGTTGATTGCTCCCAAGCACCTGCTGACAACCAGAGTTATTAGCGTGCGGGCGCCGTTACTTACAACTGCTTTGTTCTATTGGACTCTGGGCAAACTTTAACTTATTTTGTTCAAAGTCTTTCTCCTCATCATCTTGGTTCAGGTAGTGCTGCTTCCCCCCTCAGCTATTCTTGCTATCAACTTATCCCTATCCCATTTGATTCCTCATTAAAAAAGGTTACTGGACCTTGATCCTGGTTAAATTTAAATATTTTTGTAACACTTCGGAGGGCAGCCTAAAAAAGCACCTATCCCCTCCACAGAGCTGCCAACACCCTGCGCCATTTGGAGTCTTACAACGCGCGCATGCTTGACAGCTGCAGGTGGGAATCTGGGTTCTGCAACCAGAAGAATATTTCATGCAGGTTTCCTGACAGGTGCCTTCTTTTTGAGTGTCAGGCTCATCCAACTGTTTTCATATTGATGTGCGGCTGCGCATGGGAATTGTTGTAGAACACAAATCTGGGTGTAACTCCTGAAATATATCAAACCTCCCAATTCTAAGTGGATTTTAGGTGTGGAAATTACACATGAAAATGCATGTGAGATATCAAAATGGTCAAAAAATCAGTTGTAGTGGTGTTGTGGTTTTGGGCCATTTTCTTTTCAATCTATTTTAAAATATGAGGAGTTTGAATTGAATTGTGGGGTCAATGAGTGACCCTAACTTATTTTTGGTGGAAAATCCAATCCGCAATAATATTTGAGGATTTCTCACTCCTTCTATAATTAATTTCTGTTTTTATTATACTTTGACTGGTTGCTCTGTGCAAGTAGCAAGATAAAACTATTGTGCTGTGTATTATGCAACTGACCACTTCTGAGCCTTCTAGTAATCTTAAATGCTGAGAGTACTTGTGTTTGTTTCTATAGATAACCACTAAAACATAATGGCAGTTTTATGTTGAGGGCTGGAGAGGGTGCAAGCTTAGGATTGTTGTTCTCAGTTCTTTTTTTACCCGGGTTAGTTTTTTTGAGGGATTTACTAATACCTTTATCTCAAGTCCAAGTTTTAGATAGATCATCATAGCAAATTGCAGACCAGCTCCATAGGCTTGGAATGAAGGAAGGCACTTTCTCAATATCCATGTCTATTGTTTTATCTCCCTCTATCTCAGTTTGATCCTTGAATGGCATGCTAAGCTCCTTACAGATGTAAGGGACCACAAATTTTCAAATCATGGGGAGAAATTCAGGGGATTCACCTCTTGTTTCTACTCCTGGGGTTCTGGCCAGGAAGTAATCTTTTTTTCCTAGTATCTCAAAGTTAAACAGGGGCAATTTCCAATTTTTACCTTCCAAAAACCTCTTTGGGGTCTAACACCCGAAATCCTTTTCCTCCCCTAGCAGCTTCTTGCAGAACAAAGCCATCAAGCTTTGCCCCTCCTCCTCCATCTAAATACAATGATGCTCCTCAACCATTTTTCATAAGGCGGCAGGAATAACCCCACATCTGGTTCAAAACCAGGGATGTGGAGAAGTTCATTCAGCATTATGAGTGTATTATGGAAGCCAAGGGAGCATCAGATGCAAATAAGGCTTTACTCTTTGTCCTATTCATCACAGAAAAGGAGAAGCTCCAGTAAATCAAAGAGATGAAGGGATATGAGATTCTTGAATGGCAAAGTCTGAACGCCAAGATCTTGATGGGGTGGGGAAGGTGCAAACCCCAGTTACAGGAAACATAGTTTGAGAGGGTGGCATTGGAGGCAAGGTTGGGAAGTGGAGTCCAGAAGCCAGCAGAATTGATGGATTAGGTGGCAGATTATGATTGAATATACTGATATCTTTAAAAGAACAAGTTGGTTGCGGGTGAAACAGGTGCAATGAAGAAGGCTTTTTTGGGTGGACTTGAACCTTGAATGTGGGAAGGGGTGAAAAAGCATCTTTAAAAAAATGAATTTTTTAATCAGTCATTGGACAGGAGCTTGGGCTTCTCCCTGACTTAGAAACCATAAGATAGGATTAGGAAAAAAATGCGGATGAAACAGGCGCAATGAAGAAGGCTTTTTTGGGTGGACTTGAACCTTGAATGTGGGAAGGGGTGAAAAAGCATCTTTAAAACAATAAATTTTTTAATCAGTCATTGGACAGGAGCATTGGGCTTCTCTCTGACTTAGAAACCATAAGATGGGATTGGGAAAAAAAATTATTTTGATGAACTCATCAAGGACGCATCAAAATTGTTTCCAGTGGTTTTCAAGAAGTTGGACCCTCCTCTGGCCTTGGTGCAAGCTGCAGTTCTTTCTATGCCTGAACGCGCTCCAGTGGCCCAACCAGCAAATTCCCTGCTGGTGAGAAAGTTCATGGAAACCTTGAAGGACCTGAAGTTCTGTTTGAATTTGATGGCAGCATTGTTACGCAACTTTCCCCCCACTTAGTGGAAGGGTTCCAGCCACCTAATGTGCCTTTCAATTTTTTAACAGCCTGGACATGTAATTAATGTTGCAAGAACATTACTGGAGGTTGGTTTGTAACAATTTTACAAAAGACATGGGCATGGGACTGCTTTGACCAATATGGAGGGGGTTCATGTTCCAAAAGGGTGAGTGTATCTTGCTAGAAGCGGTTCAGCCCACTCCCATGCAGCAAGTACAGCCGCAGAGCCAAGGAAAGACAGAGAATTCAAAAAATTTTCTTGGAATTATCACAGTTCCTGGGACATGGCATGCTCCGTGGGTAGGAGCAAAATTCAGGAAATTAGAAAATGTACAAGAAGAATTTAGCAGATAAGATGGACATGGATGCAAAAAAATGGCCACTGCCTACCCCTCCAAAAATATTTGCATGTCACCCAGTTGCAGAGGGAAAACCAATTAAACCTTCTGGGAAGAAAAATTCCACAGATACGTTTGCAGAGGGTGATGGGGAAAAAAGCTCTGATCCCTCCAAACTTGCAAGAATTTTCAGTGGCTTCCCCTGTGGTCATTGAAAAAATGGTCCAGGATCTGTGATATTTCACCCAGGGGCGGATCCCTTAAAAATTAAAATGGTGAATTTGGCACAGGAAAAGGCAGATTGCAAGCTTGGCCAGTTGAAGTCTGTTTCAATTACACTTGATTATTTCTCACTGAAGGTGGCAGGATGGAAAGTGTGCAAAATGGTGGGGGCCTCTTGGCGTTGAATGGCGGGGAATTCGGCATGAATGGGGTTTGTGAGGAGGAGGAATTTGATTTTTCAAGTTTTCAAAGACCCTTGGCGTTCCTTTTGGTGGAATGCAGAGATTTTATCTTTGGTTGGCCATTCATTTTTGGGTTTGAGGCTAAAATGATTTTGGACTCCAAGGCGTGCAAAGTTTGGTGGTTATTTATAGACACAAATGCAGGTAGGCTCAGCAGTCAACTTTACTAGAAGGCTCAGCAGTGGGCGGTTGCAGAATCTGAAGAACAATAGGTTTGAGAATTAAAGTCTGGCTGATTTCCTACTCCTGCAGAGGGAAAACTCTGACCCAGAAACTGTGTGGATGTGACTTCCCCAATATAATAGAGAAGTTGAGCCGGGGGTTTTGACTTTTGCATAGAAATAGCCTTAGTTTTATATTTTGCAGATCAATATCTGTAGTCTTGCCTTTTGCGTAAAAAAATTTTGGTTGAAAACTGACCACCTCTGCAATTATGTTTTTTGGAGTAAAGAACATGTAAGCAAGTGATTGGGACTATGGAGTACGTATCCAAGAACTGACTATGGGGTATGCATTGAGATTGCGGAAGGGATTTGATTCTTGGGAAATCAAACACTAGACTTGAAAAGGCAGCATGTGGATTGACAGAGATATATAACAAAGATCAACAGGGATTCTTTGTGATGCTGTATGCAGGATAAAGGGGGATCTGCTTGGGAGGTCAATGGGCATCTGCCTTTAGAACTGCATTGGGGTGAATCAACTGGTAGGGTCATTGGAGATTTCAAAAGTATCACTGAATCGAATGTATGCGGATGTTTCAGGGCTAATAGTGAACCAGGTTTTTTATGAAAACATTAGGGAGGCAGTGCAGGGTAATTTTTTCTTTGTTTTCTTCTGTTTTTTGGAGTTTTCTTAGTTTTTGTATAAAAATGATTTTTTCTCTAGAGGTGGATCAGGAGGGGTATCATCCTTAATTTATCTTAGGTTTTTATCTTATCCTATTATCATAGAAATCAAGGAGTTTTAAAAGGAATATCTTAATATTGGAGTTGCTTTTCATGTTCCAAAAGAACCCTTGTCCGGTGCATGGTTTGAGAACCAAAATATGCAATCACAGAAAGTGGAAGTGGGTACAAGGACTGGAAACTGGAAATGAAAGCCATTCCAATGGGGGAACTGAACGCAAGCGTCATCCCATGGAGTATTTTACCTAGCTGGCCATGGACACCTCGTGTGGCAGGCTCTGGTTTTGCGTGGAAGGTTGACTGGCAAGGAGCAGGAGGGGGGGATTGTGTGCAAAGGGTGCTCAAGGTAAAAGTAATTTCCCTTTTTTAGTGTGCATTTAAGATCATTGTGCCACACTTGTAAGCAAAGGCAAAAGCCAAGGTTTGGTAATTTCTAGGACTTATGAAAAGGGATGTGTGCAGATGGTGAGGTGTAATGCCAGGCAATACAACCTGGTGGTGCAGAAGGTCAGGCCCAAAATAAGCCAATGCAACAGGGTCTCAACCAGCCTCTGCAACTGATTGCCTGGTCTTGGAATCCCTGGAAGATGCCTTTAAATAAGTTGGTTTGGGTAACTAGGTTTGCACCAATTAGGGAAAAACAGGTGGATGCTTTCAATTTTGGGCCTCTGGTTTGGTTGAGTAAGGAGGATTGGGATTTTCTGATGCTGGTTTTGGTGCTTTGAAAGAAGGCCCTTTCCTTTGGAATGGAAAAACAGGGATTTTTGAAGCGTGAGATAGGTGACCCTTGTATGTTTCCAACATTTCTGCACAAAACTTGGCAGATAAAGCCAATTGCCATTCTGCAGACGGTCCAGGAGCTCTTTTTGTAGTTAAGTGAGGACAAAAATTTTAAAGCATTCTTTTTTGATTTATTCCAGACTGATATTTGTGGTAGTTCAGCAGGATGGAAAATTTATAAGAAAATTTTCCATGATTTTCAGCGGATCAATTCTTTCTTGATCAAGGATGCAGGATGGCCCTGTCCTTCAATGGGTTTTTTGAGTTGATGGCAGGGCCGTTCATGTTTTGGGCTGGTTAATGTGATGCGCAGGTAAAAACAGCAGGAGCTTAGCCACAAATCACAACCTCTGACTGCACTTGAGACCGGGCTGGGAAGGATGCATTTGACAAAATTACTGAAAGGCTCAACTAACTTGGTGTTTGTCTATTAGGCTCAGATGACTTGGATTTTGCTGGTAAATCTTCTGGAGGGAGTCCAAATATTCATCAACAACTTGGGTATCAAGGGACAAAAATGGATTACAGAAGATCCTGCCATTTTCTGGTTCATCTGGGATTATGCGGAGACACTGGAATGGATCTTGTTTTCTAAACCGCTGAGCCTTGGGTAAATACCTGGATCCACATTGGCTCAACACAAAATCCAGCCGTTTTTTTCCAGTTTTCCAAAATAATCAACCTTGGCTATCATCAGGGGGCCTGTTTTATTGTGGGGGTCAGGGCAGTTAATACATGCAATCTATCTATAGAATTGGATTTCTTAGATCATTTTGATAATTTTCACTTTTTGCTCCTCAAGATACCTGCTGGTTCTTGTTCAGCCATCCATCACCAGCCCCCTGATTACTCTTATAGCTGAGCCTCCTTTGAGAATCAGGTTTTGGGGTGTGTTGAATTGAGCTTCACTTGGTTAATTATCAATCATTATTTTGTTTTATTATCTAGAGGAATTTTTGCTTTTATCATGGTACTTCATCTGATAAATGAGATCCAGTTAGGGGGGGCATGCATGAGGGTGGTTGTTGAAGGAGATTCTAATTCCTGGCCCCCAGGGAAACCTGTGGAGAGCAGCAGGGAATACAATGTATCAAAGAGGGTAGAGGGACCTGAGAGTTCAAATAAAAGTGAATATTGACATAAGGACAGGAATATCAATGGTCAAGAGTTGTGAGGGGTAAGATAACAGCTGATGAGCTGGAGATGTTATCATTCAGCCCAAGGGGAGAGAAGGAATGATGATGTTAACTACAAGGAACATGTTGGAAGGGCTTTTGGAGAAGCTGACACTATTGAATGTGAAAAGCATTCTCAAGCATCAATTTGGAAGAAGCAAACACAGTGGAGAACCCAACTAGGTAGCCAGGCTGTCAACAGGTTGCTTTCTGCTTCACTCAAAAATTAGGCAAGTTGATGCAGAGGAACAAACTGTACATCATATGAAGTAGGAGTTGCAGTTCCCAGTGCAAATAGATGTGTAAGAGCATAGAGGAGGAGGAGGACAAGGATGGAGTGTGTGGTTTGGGGTGCTAGGATGAGATTAAGATGAAGGTGGGGGTGGTTGTGACAAAAATTGCAGACTTCATGTTTGAAACACACTATTTTGAAATACACCAGTTAAGGTGTTTTTGTATTTCAGAAAACCCACCAGTTTAAATGGCGGGTTTGGCCAAAAAAATGGAAGGTTTATAATGGTGGGTTTTCTAGCTCTGATGTCCCCTATTAAGAAGAAAAAAATCAAAATTTTATGAAGGAAAATGATGTCTTGAATAGATCCTATTGGAATGAAATTATATTTTTTTTTAAAAAAAACAAGTAAAAATAAGGCATTAGATTTTTCATGTGCCTACCCTAAAAAAACCATGCACTTTTATTTTTTCTGGATTTTTAGCACATTTTCACTGTTCTTGTTGGGATTTAATTTTTTTGGAATTGAAAAGCTATGTGTGTGAAGTTTTAGTTGTTGGAAGGGGGTTCTGAACCCCAAATGAAGTATTTTTCAAATTTTTTCAGGAGGTTCAATCCCCTCAAAAATGAATACAATAATTAGAAAAAAAAATAAAAAAATTACTATGCATTGATTTTTAAAAGTTGTGTGGAGTGTTTTGAAATAAGCTTTGGTGAGGGTAAAGCTAATTTAATTCTGTTTAAAATTGGGCGTAGTTCATTCAAAATGGAGTGAAGATTCTTCACAATTTGATGGAGAGCAGAGTAGTTCAAGTCAAACTTGGTTTGGGTGGTTTACATACAAAGTTTTTGAAATGTAATAAAGGTGGAGGGGGAAGGCCACCTGACTAATTTTGGGTTCTTCCTTCTCATATTTCTGGTTATTCATGACTATAGTAGAGTGCATAGCCCTGAAATATCAAAAATAGAATTTTTTGAGATTCTTCACAAACATCTTTTCTGAGGATTCTTCAAAATTTGATGGAGAGCAGAGTAATTCAAGTCAAACTTGGTTTGGGTGGTTTACATACAAAGGTTTTTTGAATGTAACAAAGGTGGAAGGGGAATGCCACCGGACCAATTTTGTGTTCTTCCTTCTCAGATTGCTGGTTATTCCTGACTATAGTGGATTGCATACCCCTGAACTATCAAAAAATTGAATTTTTTGAGGTTCTTCACAAACATGTTTTCTAGTGGAGATGAGCCAATTCCGGAGGAGAAACATCAGCATAGCAAAAGAAGGTCCCAATCAACAAATTGATTTTAACCCTAAAATAATTTCTAAACTTATACTTCCTAAAAAATCATAGAATTGAAACCATCACCATCATTGTCAAAATTAACTTCTGCATAATTTTCAAGAGGCAATTTGATTATCATATTTTGGTTCATGTTTTGTGTTCTTATAATTCATTCCCTGATTCATCAAAAAAAATCATGCAAAATAGAGCCAAATAAATTCAATATCTTGGAGTAACTTGAATTTATTTTCCCTGCTGAAATTTATTATTTCCATTTCTCTGAAAAAATCGTCCAAATAACTATAAATTGGATATTTCACCTCAATTTATCCACTTAGAAATAAATTATATATTCATATAAATTGATCTTTTAAAATATATAGCCTTTCAATATTGACTTCAATTAATCATCATCAGTTGATTTTTTTTCAAAACCAATCAATTTCAAAGAAAATTGCAAAACCAAATATGGTGCATGAATCTTCTGAGAAAATACAGGAATCAATTTTACCTTTGAATCCAAAAACAGAACAAATTAAAAACAGGCTTCACTTAAAATCCCTGGTGCTACACCTTCTGGCAGGTGCAGGCTTTTTTTTGGGGTGAATCATATGCCTGTATTATTTTTATTTCTCTCAAATGTGGCTGTACCTTTTTATCTCTCTACTTATTTTTCTGGAATTCTCCATTCTGTCTTCAATTCATTACTCCCTGGAACAATGGAATTTAAAAATATGAATTCAATATATGTACTGTCTTCTGATTTAAAAAACAAAAAAAGAAAATATACAAATGTAAATAAAAATGAAAAAATTGATGAAGTATTTTTTTGAAGTGCAAGGATTGAAAAAAAGGAAATAACAAAATGGAAAAGTTGTTTTAGATAGTGATCTGCTTTGTTGCACACAATTGTGTGTTTTGGGTTTCTAGCTTGCTGCTGTGGCCTTATGGGTTGCACAATTTTGTAACACTTGCAATAAATTTCTCCCTAGCTATTTTCTTTGGCCAATGTTATATTTTCAACCTCAGGGTTGTGAAAAGGTGTTAATTGCCTTTCATAACCCATATGGGTTGGGAACGGCCAATCACTTCCCAGTGAGTAGCAAGCCAGGTTGCGCTTTCCTTGCGCAACCCCCGGGGTTTGCAACTCATTTTGGGTCACAATTGAGGAGTTTCAATGAAGGGTTTGAAAACCCCTGGGGGTTGCGCAAGTTGCAAGCGGAGGTTGGGCATGTTTTCCTGGCCCATTTGGGGTACTTCCTCCCCCAAATGGGTCATTTGAGGGGGGATTAAGGGTACCTAGGCTCCCCTGAACCACATGAGAGTCCTTTAAAACAAAATTTGGGGATCCAGCATAATTTGTGGGACTATTGGACCACTAAGAAACTTAAAACTCTTGAAATACACCACCTAAACACACACCACTTGCCCATCATAAAAATTTCTTTTTCTTAAAATTTATTTTTTTAAACCAAAAATAGAGGAAACGTTTGGAGTTTTTGGGACTGAAAATTGCATGGAATGCTAAACTGCATTTGAATTTATTTTTTCTATGGGAACAGTTGCAAGCACAAGCCCTCCCAGATTAAACAAGGCTATGTTCAGGGAATTAATGAAAATTTTACTCAACAAAGTTTTGGAGTAATCTAGGTATTTGGTTAGGGAGTTGGAAAATAAAACATTGGAAGCCCCAATTGCATCCCTGTGTATATTTACAATTGAGGAACAAAATTTTTTTTCACAAAAGTAACAAAATTTTCTGTCAAAAATTGAATTTACTTAAGGTGGTGGGTGACATATCATATTTCATTTGACTGAGTAAGATTTGGCTTGACAAATACTAATGTAAACAAGGTGTGACAGAACCTCTTGAACTGCCTCCTATGATAGCTTTTGCTACTAGGACAGACGCCTAGATTTATGGTCAGAAATGGGCAGCCATGCATGGCTACGCATTGACAACTTTTAAATAAAGGAAAGAAAAATACATAGATTTAGCTTCCAACAGATTTTGGTTATATGAAGGGCCGTTTCTTACCAAATGTCAAAGGCAAACTCACACTAGCCAGTTTGGGTGTCAATTCATTATCCGTTCAAGCAGGAAAGTATAATATCCGTTGTGGCTTCTCTCCTTTATGAATGGCCTACCAAATCATCAACCATCAGGAATTCCTTTGGTGCATCCTCATATGAGGAGAATATCAGGTCAAGCATTAGATTTACTTAGGGAAGAAATGAAAGATGGGCTCAATAAGTTTCAAATTAAAACTAAATTGAGCAAGATTGATGGTGGAGAATAAATTTATGATAAAACAATGTATAACACTAAGAAAAATGCAAAGCTTGCTGAACTGGTGGGTAAAAGTTTTATGGATGCTCTATTTGAAATGCTCAAGGAATCCCAGTGTTTTTGAGGTCCAAATATGGTGGAGAGGGTCACTTAGAGGCCCTATTCTTGGCTCATCCTCAGTCTATTAGACTATTCAAAAAATTCCATCCTATTATATTGCTGGATTGTACTTATAAAACAAATAGGTACAACATCCCTCTATTGCATGTTTTAGGAATGACTTCAAACAAAAAGACTTATAAATTTCTTTTGTTATAAAAACAAAAGGCTTTTTAAAATCTTTTTTTATAAAAACAAAATGCTTTGTAAGAGTTTTACATTTGGGAGTTGAACGCATTAAAGGATTTGGCTTATGATCCCAAGGGGATTCCAAAAGTCTTTGTGAAGGACGGTGAAAAAGGTCTTATTCCTGCTATTAAACACATTTTCCCTGAGTCATCCAGAAAGTATTGTACTTGGCACTTATCTAAAAAATACAAGCAAACTGTAAAGCTTCCTTCAGTAATGACAGTGGAGGCAGAAGAAAATGATGCAGAACTCAGAGTAAGTAAATTTATTGACTATTGATCTCTGTTTGGAGTGCTTACTTTGAAACTTGTATACACTTTTTCTTGAAAGACAATGAGGATGTACTTGAGTATATGGAAAATAATATTTTTCCTATAACAGAGAAGTTTGTAACCGCTTGGACTTGTATCTACCCACACTATGGAAATAAAACTATTTCTTGTGTAGAAGGGGCCCATTCCAATTTGAAATGATTACTAGTGTGATCTTTGGGGAACATTTTGGATGTGTGGAAACACCTTTAAGGAACTATTGAAATTCAAATCCAATCAGTCCATGCAGCACTTAAAGACTCTAAAAAAGAATTGGGCACAGGTCTTGCAAGTGAAATGTTACCTTTGGATTGCAAATTTTTGATTGAGGCAATGAAACTTGTTGAAGAACAATTTGAGCATCTGAAGCACAAACACAATGGCAAGGTGTTCTCAAAGTCATATTCAAAAAAAATTGGATTGCCATGTTTTCAAATTTTATGTGAATTACTAGCATCAAGAGGATCTTTTGTTCCTGAGGATTCTCATCCTCAGTGGAAGTAAGACTATTACCCTTCCAATGAAGTAAGTGGGATTTTTTGAAGGGTACCAATTATTGGATTGACAGATTAATTATTGAATTGAGAAATTGATAACTTTTTTGGTTTTGACAGTTTAAAGAACACGCAGGGCTTGATGAAGAAACTCAAATGTTGAACAAGTGGAATTCAATGTATAGGGAAAAACCTAAAGAATATATGTTGGAGATTGTAAGGTAAACACTTGATAATACGGCTGCTTTGATTGCAAAGCCAAGGCTTGAGCCAAAGGTGTGAAGGTCAAGCCACGGTTGACCAAAATTGAAAGCAACATGTTGTGAGCTTTCAAAATTTGAGCATGTCAAAAAATCAATTAAGAGGGGAAAAAAGGTTAAAAGGGGGACCCAAGACACCAAAGACAGTAAGTAGTCTTTTATTTTGAGTGAGAAATGTTCATTTTTATGGTTTAATGAACTGATGGGGAAATGATTTCTGGCATGCAAGGATGGTTCTTCATCTGAATCTCATAGTTCAGAGGATTAGACTGAAGAAAAACTTAAAAGGGGATAAGAAATACCAAAGATAGTAATTCTTTGATTTTTAGAAATGTTCATCGTTATGGTTTAATGAACTAATGGGGTAATTATTTCTGTAGTGCAACACTTTCTCTTCATATGAATTTCATAGTTCAGTGGAAGAGAATGAAAGTTCATTGGGTTTTTTACCTTTGGAATAAGATTCCTTTTCAAAGGATGAAGCAGACGCAATGCAGGAGTCATACAGAAGCTCATCTTTGGTGAGTGGTGATTCCTTTAATGAGATTAGAATTTTGGCTAACTAATTTTTGATTTTAGGAATTGAATTACCTCAATCAAAAACCTGAGAACTCACATAAGTTCTTGGGTGGGGTTTGGGATCCGGTTGGTGATTGAAATTGTGGATTTAGAGTTATTGCTAAATCACTTGCGTATAACAAGAACGGATTCTTTAATGTACAAAAGGAATCACTTGAAACATTGATGAAAAATAAGGGGTGATATTCAAAGCTCCTTGGGGGCGTTAAAGACATTGAAACAATAGAAAAAAGAATTGATGTTAATGAAATAAATGAAAATCTTACATCATCAAAATGGCTTTCAAAGTTGGGCATGGGTCAAATAATAGCAGATACTCACTGAAGACCAATATGTTTCATTTCATTGGATTCATGCTGTACTTATACTCCTATGAAAGTGGGTGTAAAATAAAAATCAGATCCTATGTTCATTAGTTTTGTTAAAAATAACCATTGCATCCATCTTGTACTTAAGGGAGGTGTGATCCCAATTCTGCCCATAGTTTCCAAACCACATTCCATGATCTCTAAAAAAGCAGCTTGTTGGGTTGATCACCTCAAAGATCAACTCAAGTTGTACTCTAACTTATAGATTAATGTCATCATTTGGATTTTGGCTCTGATGTTGATATTTCAATTCTATTAATATAAAGGGTTATCACATTTGCAACATCAATATGTTGAGTTTTTGAGTTAACATCATTGTGATGAGTGTTTTGAATGAGATTTTAATGGTGATTCAGTTCAACTTGTGTTGGGATGATCCCATCTCAAACTTAACTTGTGTTAAGCTTGTGATGGGATCAGCTTAAAACAAGTTGAACTTGTTTTTTTTGTTCTTTTACTTTAGGGCTGGTCAAAAGACTTTTTTTTTTGCACAATTACTTTAGAGCTAGTCACAAGGTGAACTTGTATCTTTTGGCCCTTTTACTTTAGGGCTAGTCAAGTTGAACTTGTATTTTTTGTGACTTTTAATTCAGGGCTAGTCAAGGTGAATTTTTATTTTACACAGGCTAGTTAAGTTGAACTTACTTGTATTTTTTTAGGCCTTTTTCATTTTTTTCCCTTTTTTGGCACTCATATTTTTTCTTTTTTGTTCATTTGTTAATAATAAATGAAAATATTTATTTCTTTTTATTTCTTTTTGTTTATTTTTATTTATTTCAATTTATTTTTCTTTTTTTTCCCTTTATTTTATTTATTTTTATTTATTTTTTATTCATATTTATTTATTTTTTATTTTTTATTTATTTATTTTTTATTTATTTATTTATTTTTTATTTATTTTTATCTATTTTTATTCATATTTACTTATTTTTATTCATATTTACTTATTTTTATCTATTTTTATCTATTTTTATCTATTATTATTTATTTTTATCTATTTTTAAGTATTTTTAGGCCGGCCTTATTTTTCTATATATTTATTTATTTTTATTGGCCGGCCAATTTTGTTTATTTTAATTTGTCTTTTATTTTATCTTTTTTTTTTAATTTGTCTTTTGTTTTATTATTATTATTTTTTTTTTCGCGAATGGGTAGTTCACAGCCGTTTGCAACCCTTCGGGGTCGCGAGCGGCCGTTCACGACGCCAATTCAGGTTGTGAGCCGCCGTTTGTGAGCGGCCACTCACGACTGCAAAGGGTTGCGAGCAGCCGTTTGCGACCCAAATCAGGTTGCAAATTGCGTCACGCGACCCCTTGTAGGTGGTAAATGGGGGTCGCAAGGTCGCAAATTTAGCATTGGCCATTTTCTTTAGCTAGCGAGCCGCTACCAAACAAGCCAAGCACTCTAACGATCTGAGATGCTCTTACATTGGCATCATTCCGGACAACATACTAATTGGACCGCTGCTCCCACTCATTGGATTGATTCCCTTCAACAAACTAGTTGGACCCCCATCCTTGTCACCACCACCCATTGGATTCATTCCCCACAACATACTAGTTGGACCCCCAATCTTGCCACCACCACCCATTCCAGAAAGAATGCTACTCAAGCCACCACCTGAATTATTGCTCTTGTTACTTTCTGACAATGAAGATCTATCTCTCGATTTTTTATATCCGTCTGAGTCGGAGTGTTTGCTATCTTCCGATTTTTTATCGTCATCTAAGTTGGAGGATTTGTCATCTGTCAATTTTTTATTGTCAGCTCAGCCGGAGGATTCGCTATCTGTTGATTTTTTATTGTTATCTGAGTCGGAGGATTTGCTATATGTAGATTTTTTATTGTCATCTGAATCGGAGTATTTTCTATTTCTCAAGTTTTTATCTTCATCTGAGTCGCAGTCTTTATCGCTACCAGGAAATGAAAACTTGGGGTAATGTCCCTCGGGGCTAGCGGACGACCGTGAGTGCAAAATTGTATGGCTTTGGGATGTTAGAGTGCCTCTTTGAGCTAGCGATCCTGGGTCGCGCTTAGCGTGGATTCGTCGATGTCTGGCAGGGACCGCATCTGGTGATTTTCCAAACCGCCAACTGCGCACAAAGACTGCTTTTTCAAAAGGCTTCCGACCTATGCTGAAGCCAATGCTACAACAAGAGACAAAAATTTAGTCATCTCCGCTTAAGCTTACCATTGCTTTAGATGAAAATATTATATTACCTTCAAAATTTGACAATAGGTATGCTTTCCACCGTCTGCCCTAGCGCTAGTATGGCCATTTCCTTTTTCAGTGAACCACAAGCTAACCCTTGAAAGTTGCGAATGGATAATTTGGAAAACTGATTTTATGAACTCACCAATAAACATTAGAGTGGAAGTGAGGAAACTAGCCAACATGCGGAATTTTTCCGAGTTAGTTGTATCTTTTGTGGAGTGGTTTCCTAAAAAAAATAAGTCACATCCAATAATTGATAATGCGCCAAAAGAAAAGCAATTATTTTGGTGGATTTTATTCTCTTTGAGAGGAAGATAGATTTTATTCAACCAGTGAATCAGGGAAACTCTCAAATAAATTGAAGCGGGTAGAAATTCACAAAGATTATATGATCTCACTAAATTTTATACTTTCCAAATATGCTAAGAAGATTGAGCTATTTGCTAGCCAAATGACTGTTGCTAAGAAAAAATTTACACGGTAGACAAAAAACCTTAGGGAGATGTGTCTTTGTTGATTTTGTTGCGTTTGGTGTTGGGGGCAACTATGTTTTCGTGATGTGGAATTCTCTGGTCCAGCTACTCAACAGCTACATAGTGCCTGGTTGACCCTTCACAAGTGAAAATTTCATGCTTTTCATATCATTGCTTTTGAGCTAGGTTGAAAGAAAACACAGCAATTTTCTTTCATTCCTAGGTCTAGAAAATCCGGCAACAGTATCTGGATGAGCATGCTGATCACATGAGGGTCAGTGACCAATCCTGAGGATTGTGTAGTTATCATTATCTTGATCATATGATACTTCTGCTGACAAACTTTTTGAGAAAGAGCACCGTCCGGAAGTAGGTCATCAATGCTCTCAGTCAGAGGGCACATGCATCATTTAATGAGGGACAGACTCAGTCAATTATACATATGAAACGTAGAGAATCTGCAATTGTGCTTGTTAACCCCACTTGATAGGTAAATGGGTAATGATAAATTCACAACCCATTTGAGTCATGTACACAAATCAAATGGGTTGTGTGACATGCTGCATGACTAAAATTGAGTTGTGTGGCCTCTACAACATTCTGTGGGGCCGTGTGGTTTCTACACAGCCACCCCTAGATGTGTAGCGTGCCACACAATGGTTTGTAGTTGTGTGGCACCACACACAACTAGGGGGGGGGTGTAACTGGCGGACATGCCCCCGCCCCTCTTTCTGTCAATTGCCTGGAGGGGCGGTCAAAGCCCGCTACCAGGGCCCTGGGGGTGGATTCCGCCAGGGCATTGCTATTAGAAGGTGGTCTGGGGGGTGTTCAGATCCCCTCAGCCACATTGCTCCTCCCCTTGGTAAAGGAGGGGGAGAGTGCACCTTGATTTGCTCCTCCCACTTGGTAATGGGGGGGGGGGTGTTAAGATGAGGGATTTCTTTAGGTTTAATTGCCTACAAAGACCAATGGACTAACGAATGAAACAAGTAAACATCTTGATGGAGTAAAGAGATTATAAATGAAGGACAACGGTTGAGTCTTACCCAGGATGTTTTCTCTAGTATTAAGACGGACGTTGGCAGTGAGAAAGGTAAGGAGAGGAAGCGGAGGAATAACACAAGGAGAATAGGAAGGACACTGAGGCGACAAAAGAAGGAGAGAATGAGAGTGTAGTCAAGAGACAATGAGAATCGTGAATGAGTATCTCACATCTGATCAGCTTAACTGTTTCGAGAATGACGTTGGATTTGGTGAGAAGTGATGTGTCGAGTTTGGTTTTGTCGAGGTTGAAAGATGTGAGGATTTGATTGAATGGGAGCAGGATGTTATTGAAGAATCGTTGAGGGGGGCAATAGTAGCGGTTGTAGGAAGGGAAGATTGAGTTGAAGGAGGAGTGGGGCGAGTTAGATGAGCGTTGGATTTGATGGATCGGATGATGATTTGAAAAATGGCGGAACAGGATCAGGATCGAGTGGTGATGACGGAAGGGAATGGATGGATACTTTGGATTTGGAGATTCAGCACCGGGAGCAAGCCGGGGGAAAAGGTCGTGGCTTCTTCTAGTGAGCAGGTAAAGGTCAACACACCGCCGTGATCAGATGTCAGGAGATAAGACGGTAGAAGTGAGGTTGGCGACGGAAGATCTTAAGGCTGCTTTAGTGAGGGAGTCGGCTAACATTTGATTGGAGGGGATGAGATGAGTTATCAGAGAGTGATTGTCCCGCTGTTCTCGCAACCATTTGATCTGCGTGTCAACATGTTTCAGAGCACCATGGTGAGATTCCTGAATTACTAGGTCGTTTAAGGCTTTATTGTCGATGAAGGAGCAGTAGGTGTAATTTGATGAGGGATTCATCTCGTGAAGAATTTGCAAGAGCCAGATCTTTTCTTGAGTTGCTAGGACTAGAGCTTTGAGTTCTCCTTTGGTGGACGATAGAGAGACTGAGTTTTGAAGTTTGCTATGCCAGGAAACTGGACAGCCGTAAAGCAAGATCAAGTAGCCTGTGTGACTTCTTCGTGATTCAGGGTCGTTGCCGCCGTCGGAGTCGCTATAGACTTCTATGTCGTATTGAAAGGACGGATTTTGAAGACGTAGGGCCATTTCTTTAGTTGTGTTAAGATAGCGCCAGGCGTGTTTTGCTTCAATCCAATGTTGAATGCCGGGCCGGTTGTTGAAGCGAGATAGATTAGACACGGCGTAGGAAAGGTCAGGTCGCGTTTGGCTGGCAATGAAGTTTAGAAAGCCAGTGGATGACCGGAAATTGATGTCGAGCTTGAGGAAGGATTTGTGTTCATCATTGGAGGCGCCAGTGAGTTTGATGTTAGGGGTGAATGGAGTGCTGATTGGTTTGCACTCAGTGAGACCAAGCTCACTCAGTGCGGTGTTGATGTGATTGGTTTGGAGTAATCCATAACCATCTTTGGTGTCGACTAGCTGATTTCCGAGGATCTTGCTTAGGGGTCCGTCTTGCGAGATCTTGAATGCAGTTTTGAGATTGTTCCAAAACTCGACCGAGTTCCCAACAATTAGTAGGTCGTCAACGTAGAAAAACACATAGAGCTGTTGGGATGTGCTAATATAGAGACAGGGATCGGCACAGGAAGTGGTGAAACCTTTGCTGAGTAGCCAGGTCTTGAGCGTCTCGTACCAGCTCTTGGGTGCTTGTTTGAGTCCGTAGAGTGCTTTATTCAGCTTGAGGTATGGAAAGGGGGAGTTGTATCCAAGCGGAGTTTTGATGAAAACATCTTCGTCGAGTGGTGCGTGGAGAAAGGCGGACTTGATGTCCATCTGCCATAATGTGAGTTTATGAAACAGTGCATAGACAAGTAGTACTCGCAGTGTTATGATCGAGCCCGTTGGGGCATATGTCTGTCCATAGTCAAGAAACTCTATTTGCTTGAATCCTTGAACACACAATCGCGATTTGAAAGATATTCCGGATTCATCGGGATTTTCTTTGATTCTGTAGACCCAGACTGTCGTTAGAGCCTTCTTGCCTTCAGGAAGTGAATGACATCCTTCCCATAATTTCATGATCTCGATGCCATCTAGCTCGGACTTCATGGAGTTGATCCAGTTTGAACTTTCTTCACAGTTGGTGGCTTCGTAATAGCTTTTAGGAACGGAACGGGCAATGAATCCATATCGCTGGGGTCTCTGAAGGGAGTTTTGGTCACGAAGCGTAGGTGCAGAAAGGACCAGCAATTTTTCGGCGATTGTATCATCTTCATCTGAGTTGGACTTTGATGATTCAGAGTGCGAGTCGGAGTGAGTTGAAGGGGAAGGATTGGGAATGGTGGAGTTATTTGGAGAGTAGTTCTGAATGGGGAAGGATTCAGTGGTAGGAGATGGAGCATCGTTATTAGAATTGGAGAGATCGGAAGAGAATGAATTGGAGTTTAAAACGTCAAGGAGAGAGGAATCGTCAGTAAGAAGAGAATCAAAACAGGAATCAGAATGGGAATATTCTTCAGAGAGAGAAGCAGAGAGGGAAAGATTTTCAAAGATTTTGACATGTTTTGAACGGACTATAGATCTAGATAATGGACAATAAATTCGATAGGAGTTAAGGTCTAAATCGAATCCGGTTAGAATGCCTTCTAAACCTTTTTCGTCTAATTTGCCGGGAGTATGAGTCTGATTGAGGACAATGGCCTTGGATCCCAGAACACGAATGAGGTGTAGTTTGGGAGAGGTTCCGGTCCAGAGTTCGTGGGCTGAGACTTTGGATTTAAGAGACGGAATAAGATTGAGCACTAGACAGGAGCTGACCAGTATCTCATCCCATAGGAAGGAAGGAATGTTCATATCGATCATCGTCGTCCTAGCGGCCTCGATAATGGTTTGGTTTCCTCTCTCAGCAACTGGGTTATGCTGTGGAGTATAGGGTTCGGAGGTTGAGTGCTTGATTCCATTATCTGAGAAGAAGCTTGAAAGACGATGATTGACGAATTCGCCACCATTGTCGGAGTGAAAGATCTTCAGCATTCGACCTTTCTGATTGGCGTGCAGCTTGATGAATTTTATTACCTCGTCAGGTACGTCTGATTTGAGTCTGATTGGCACACATGTCTTGAACTTGGACCAGTTGTCGGTGAGCAACAAAAAATATTGGCATCCAGTGAGGGACGGTGGATTAATGGGACCACAGACATCGGCATGAATCTGCTCAAATGATTCTTGGCTGGGAGGAAGATGATTCAGGAAGGGTTGTCGATGAATTTTCCCTTTTGCACAGGAAAAGCAATCGAGGAGATCGTACTTGAGGTTGGGAAACTCTTTTGAGAGGAGACAAGTTTTTTCAAGATGAGGATGGCAGAAGCGTTTATGAATAGTAGATAAGGATATGAAAGAATAAGAAAGAGCGGGGAGATTGAAGCCTTCGTTAATGAAGAATAGATTTTCTTCAATAACGCTGGACATGATCTGTGTGTTATTGAAAAGGATGGTGAACTGATTTGGAGATGAAAGCGTTAAGGAGCATCCTTTTTGAATGAGTTGGCCTAGGGACACCAGGTTTACAGCGAGATCGGGAACATAAAGGGAGTTTTGAAGGTGAAGAGTGGCCGAGGTAGTTGTAATGTGAGCTGTTCCTTTGCCAATAGAGGAGATAGGGGCATTTGGGTTTCCAGTTTGTACCTCGGTTCCGTCGGGGTGAAGATGAGGGAAGAAATTTGGGTTATTAAACATGCAGTTTGACGCGCCAGAATCAAGAAGGACTCGATTCGAGTTGAGAAGAGGTGACGAGACCATTGCAAACATATAGGCTAGGTGGGCGGATGAACCCTTTTGGGGTTGTGAAGGAGCGTTGGATGGAGTCGCTGAATTGGGACCACTTGAAGAGTTACTGTAGTTGGGTCGGAGATGAGGATAGAGCCACCAACACTTGCTTCGGTCGTGATTGGCCTGAGGATTGTGCCAGGTTGACCTACACTTAGTGGCGTCATTCCTAGTTATCAGAGATGAGGCGTGGGATCCGGCCATGACCTCGTTTTTGACTTGATTGAGATGACGTAGGACCAGGTCGGCATCAATCTTGGCTTCTCCGAGTGAGTGGGTGATAGTTGTTTTGAGATGTTTGAGTGGAGGAGGAAACTTGTAGAGCAGTAGATAGGCAGCTATATCGTCGTCCATCTGGATTCCAATCTTGGCAATTTGAAGCAAGCATGATCGGGCGTCGGTAATAAATTTTTCAACTCTCTTTGGGTTGAACTGAAGGTTGAGCAGATTAAAGAAGACCCTGGAACGATTTGCCGTTTGAGAGGAGGCGTAATGTTCATTTATCGATTTCCACAGCTTGATCCCGTTGGTAAGCAGGTGATCCTTGACACAGTTGATGTAAGTACGATTGTCTAGTTTCGCAAGGATGTATCCCACTATTTCAAGATTTACTTCTGGAGGACATTTTTCGGGTTCAGTGGAGTCGAGCCAGTGTGAGATCTTTTTGAGAGAGAGTATCGTGATGATCTTAGAGCGCCACAACGAGAAATTAGAGTTGGAGAGAGTGGGAATGGAGTCCGTCAGAGTCTTGAGCAGAGATTGTGAGGAATCCATTGGCCTTTATTTGTCGAACGTTATTCGGATTGTTTCGGTTGCTGGAACGTTTGGCTTTTAACCGTGTTAAGATGAGGGATTTCTTTAGGTTTAATTGCCTACAAAGACCAATGGACTAACGAATGAAACAAGTAAACATCTTGATGGAGTAAAGAGATTATAAATGAAGGACAACGGTTGAGTCTTACCCAGGATGTTTTCTCTAGTATTAAGACGGACGTTGGCAGTGAGAAAGGTAAGGAGAGGAAGCGGAGGAATAACACAAGGAGAATAGGAAGGACACTGAGGAAACAAAAGAAGGAGAGAATGAGAGTGTAGTCGAGAGACAATGAGAATCGTGAATGAGTATCTCACATCTGATCAGCTTAACTGTTTCAAGAATGACGTTGGATTTGGTGAGAAGTGATGTGTCGAGTTCAGTTTTGTCGAGGTTAAAAGATGTGAGGATTTGATTGAATGGGAGCAGGATGTTATTGAAGAATTGTTGAGGGGGGCAATAGTAGCGGTTGTAGGAAGGGAAGATTGAGTTGAAGGAGGAGTGGGGCGAGTTAGATGAGCGTTGGATTTGATGGATCGGATGATGATTTGAAAAATGGCGGAACAGGATCAGGATCGAGTGGTGATGACGGAAGGGAATGGATGGATACTTTGGATTTGGAGATTCAGCACCGGGAGCAAGCCGGGGGAAAAGGTTGCGGCTTCTTCTAGTGAGCAGGTAAAGGTCAACAGGGGGTTGCCCCTTGATTTGCTCCTCCCACTTGGTAAAGGAGGGGAGAGAGCGCACCTCAATGCTGGGGAGGTGACCAGGTCCCCCCCACTGCTGGTTGCCTTGCTGCAACCATCATAGTTGTTCATGGCTGGTGGGAGGGTAATCAAATCCCCCCCATTTTGGGTTGCCTTGTTGCAACCAGCCCCCAGGGTTGCACAGAGTTGTGTATGGGACCCCACAGGTTGAATGGGCTGTGTAGGGCCCTACCCAACTCCCACAAAAGTGGGGGTCTTGAATTTATCATCACCCTTTCTTTTTTTTCTTTGTTTCTTTGTTTCTTTGTTTCTTTTTTTTGTTTGTTTCTTTGTTTCTTTGTTTCTTTTTTTTCTTTTTTTCTTTTTTTCTTTTTTTCTTTTTTTCTTTTTTTCTTTTTTTCTTTTTTTCTTTTTTTCTTTTTTTCCTTTTTTCCTTTTTTCTTTTTTTCTTTTTTTCTTTTTTTCTTTTTTTCTTTTTTTCTTTTTTTCTTTTTTTCTTTTTTTCTTTTTTTCTTTTTTTCTTTTTTTCTTTTTTTCTTTTTTTCTTTTTTTCTTTTTTTCTTTTTTTCTTTTTTCTTTTTTCTTTTTTTCTTTTTTTCTTTTTTTTTTCTTTTTTTTCTTTTTTTTCTTTTTTTTTCTTTTTTTTCTTTTTTTTCTATTTTTTCTCTTTTTTTTCTTTTTTTCTTTTTTTCTTTTTTCATTTTTTTCATTTTTTTCATTTTTTTCATTTTTCTCTTTTACTGACATGGAAGGTTCTCAAATTCAGTATTCATGTTTCTTCTCCTTTTTCCACAGAGACATGGGCCTCGACTGTTTTCACATTTTCCCCTTGAATCATAAAAGCATTTGATGCAATCCAAGCCTGTAAAGAATTGCTTAATCAATCAATTGGGGTTCAATATACCACAGGTATTAATTCAAAGTATTCAAAAGAAAGCCTTAAAAAAGGGAAGTTTCAGAATGAACCCAAAGAAACAAATGGAAGACCCAATGTTCATTTTGTTGACTAGGAGGAAGGATTTGGAAGGTTTCTTACTAATAATAGTACCCTGCAAGGTGCTCAAAGTCAGTCTTACTTGACCCCCCTCCCAGAGGGGGGGGCTTGAGTCATTGGTTGGGAGAGTGGTCCAATGGGGAGGGCCACAAGAGAAGGAAAAACATCAATAAGGATTGATGATATGGTAGCTGTGTTAGTAGAGTCCAGGGGGGCTCAGGGAGCAAAAAGAAGGCTGAAGAGTGGCATAGGGACTTAAAGGAGCAGGGGGATTAAGAGGTTCTTGGGAGGGGGGGCTGGACTACAAGATGAAGAAGAGAATGAATGAGAGACACAGATAGCTGGAAAGGCTAGCTTCCAGAGATGAGAAGCTGATAGATAGTTAATCAAAGAGGACTTGGTACCACTGTCAACAATGAATTGTGTCAATATTACAGGGCAATGTTTCTGAATTCTTGTACCAAACATAGAAAATTGTAAAATTATGTGCCTATGCCCCCCCCCTAAAAAGAAGAAAAGAAAAAGATGAATTGAAAGAAAGGGAGGTGATAAACTCACAACCCTGGGTTGTGAACAGAGGTTCACGCTTCAATGATTTGCAAACTAAACTGAACAGGACTTTCTTGTTTGCGCAAGTTGTGATTGGGGTTGCCGTGTTGTGATGACACTTTTGAACCATTTTTGAAATCTTTTGTTGAATCCTCTGCTCAAATCTCCACAACCCTGTTGATTCCGCACCTCAAACCTAACACCCAGAAGCTGGCCACCCGGAAGCTGGCCCCAATTCATCCTCAACTGCCTTTAATGTACAAGAGTACCTTCCACTCTAAGCTTGTAGTCACTGTTCTATCTTTTCTTGTTGTAACTGTTTCCTCCTATTTTCTTTTCTGATTTTCATTTGTTTACTTTCTCCTTTTATTTCTTGTCTTTCTGCTTCTCACGTTAATTCAAATTCAAGGGTACCAACTACCACTGCTTTTTTTCCAACCTCAATTTCCTCAAACATCAACTCCTTGAATTTCCTCAATCTATGCACTCAAATTGTTGCTCCTCTTGGATCTCATTTTTGAATGTCTGGTATTATTCCATTAAAATCCTGATTGCTCCTCTTTTCACTGCTGTTTCCTTCCTAACCTAAGGCCAGCTGATTATATTGAGACTTGCATCATTGTCCTTTCCAAGATCAATACCGTAACTCACAACAATGTTGTGAACCAGGACAACATCAACTCCGCAATAATTCTCTAGAAGACCATAAAGGAGAGATTTTCCTCATCACAAACCACAAATAAAGCTCCAATCTTCAATGGATTCCTCTAGAATCAATTCAAACCCAAAGAAATTATGCCCTTGATCACCAAAATTAAATTCTCTCTCAAAAAAATATTTGCTGTTGGCATCAAGCTTCCAACAGATATCCTGGCCTATCTTGTTCTTTTCAAATTTACATCTCCTCTTCACTCACTCCAACAGCAAATGATGCCCTTGGATAAACAAGTTACAGTTGATTTAGTTCTCAATCATCTCACGCAGCTTAATATTGAAACAAAATCAAAACTCACTGAGGCACCTGTTGAAAAAACTGCACTTGTCACCAACAAATCTAAACCTCCAATCTCCAAGGCGCAATTTTGCAGAAAAGCATACCACAATCCCAATTCAATGGACGACCCCAAGGAAAAAATTTTTCATAAGCACAAGAACCTTTCCCCCGACTAGTGGAAAGCAGCCCAGGTCAAATGAAGAGCTCAGAAGAACCCCAAGGGCAATGAGGTAGCTCATTATCACACTCTTCTCACCTTGTGGATCAAAAAAGTAGATTACAACCACTGCATCATCCTAGACTCAGGGTCATCATGTCACATTTTCAAATCCACAAAATAATTCTCCTCTCTGCAAGAAAGCACCAGCAAACACATAAGCACCAGGAAAGATGGAGCCAACCTCCCTATCAAAGGAAAAGGCAAAGTATTTCTGACCTGGATAAACTCTCTTGTTTGACTCTCTGAATATCTGTTTCTGACCAACCTCTTCATTAATCTCCTTAGCCCCAGTATTCTGGTTTCTGAAAAGAAATGTTTGGTCTTTGGAAGTGGCAACTCCTTCAAGGTTATTGACAATTGAGCTCTGGCCTTCGAAGGATTTGTCAGAGAAAACCTGTTTGCTCTCAAACTCCCCCTCTCCATCATAAAAGACTCTAAAATCAGTTATCTCACCCAAAAGTCAATTGACTACAAGAAACTCCTCTATCTGCATCAATCTCTTGGCCGTGCTAGTTCGCACCAACTGCAAAATCTCAAAACAGAAATTTTTAATGCCCTAATCATTGATTTTAAATGCTCCTACTGCACATTTTCCAAATCACAAAAGCCCCTTTCAACAAGAAAGCCAATCCCGCTTAAAAACCCTTTGAAAGACTGCATATCAACCTTATGGGACCAATCAATCCGGAATCCAGCAAAGGGATAAGGTACATCATGACAATTGTTGACAGATGCACTGGGTATTTATCCACTATCCCTCTTTGTTCCAAATCTGACGCCTTCCTTCAAATCTCATCAATCCTTAGATTCAAGAAAAAAAAAAAACAAGGAAGCTTTCCCTCCACCATCTGCACCAAAAGCAGAGGATAATTCACCTCTCGCAAGCTCAGTTACTTCTTTGAATAAAACTCCATCCAAAACATTTTCACCAAACCATATCATCAAGAACAAAATGGACGGGTGGAGCGCGCTAATCACACTATATTCAAATCCATGAGGAATATTCTCTGCTCTTCAAAACTTTCTCTCTATCTCTGGGCCAAACCCGCCACTCTAATGCTCAACCAAATCCCAAAACTACTAAATAAGAAATCCCCCTATGAACCTTTCACAAAAAAGACACTACCATTGGAATAATTTAATCCATAGGCTCCAAGGTAGTTTACTTGAACATGAAGCTGCCACGTGGGGACAAATTTAATGATTGCAGACTAGAAGGGACTCTTGTGGGCTGTAACCCCAATCTCCTGTCATATTGTGTTCTCAAGCCTGACAACTTTATCATTTATTCAAAACACATCAACATTATCAAATCTCCCTCCAGCACTCCAGTCCACACCAACTCTCCAGTAACCACCTCTATCAACCTCAATTTTACCATTCCTCCTACCAAATCTATTTCAAATCTGAGAAATTCACAGAAAATAATCTCTGACCCATTGGCTGTTGACCCTGGCTCCACCAAACCTGAATCTCTTGATTCAGCCAACAATCAGGCCTCTCAATCCTTCCAAGAGATTGCTAATTAATTGGCTCCCTCCAGAATACTGCGTGATCAATCTACGCTCAAACCACCATACCACTATGGCTATCATCATTATTTTGTTCCTAAATCATATGAAAAAGCTAAAAAGTTTCAAGACTCCAAGAACTGGGACTTTTCAATGGACTTCAACTTGAACAGTATTGAAAAGATGAAAGTTTGGGACACCTACAATGGACCCAAAAGAGCCAATTGTCTTAAAAAAATGTGGTTCTACGGTTTCAAGCACAACTGCCACTGAGATCCTCTCATCTACCAAAGTTGTCTGTGTGTTCAAGGTATCAATAAAATCTATGGGCTGGACTATCAAGATACATTCTCCCCACTGGTAAAGTGGCTTCACTCAGAATCACTCTGCTCTAAAGCCTGTACCACTCACTTCCTATTACGGAATTTGACCTAAAGAGTGCCTTTCTTCACGCACTGCTCAAGGAAAAATTCATTTTCAAGACTCCAAAAGGATCAAAAAGGGAATATAAGTTCCTTCAGCTTAATAAATCTCTATACAGAATAAAGCAAGATCCTCTCAACTGGTTCAATACCCTAACCAACTGGCTAACCAGCCAGGGTTTTCAAAAATATTCATCTGATCCATGCCTTTACCTAAACCCCCAATTACAGTCCATCATTTTCTTCCATGTTGAAAATCTTATCCTGATTGGTTTTGGAAATAAATTCAAAGAAAAATTTCTCCAAAAATTCCCCAACTTGACCGCACACAATTGGATCATTATCCTTGGAATGAAATACACTTGAATGGACAAGAAAATCTTCCTCTTTAAACCAAATCAGATCAAACATGGACTTGAAGAACTCAAACTGACCAATTGTCACCCCTCTTTGATACCCCTAACTGCACATTTCAATCTTTGACCCACCACTGAAGAATAACACAAAAAATTTTAATCCCTAAACTTCAACTGTAGATCCGCTGTATTCTTTATCAATTATATTTCCTGCCTTAATCAACAGTAAATCAGCTTTTCTATTTGCAGCCTTGGTTGATTTTTTGAATTTCGTGGGATTAATCACTGGCGCAAATTCAAGCGCTGTTTGAAATACCTGAAAGCAACCAAAGTAATCTCTCTCATCCTTGAATTAAAACACCCCAAGACCCAACTTCAATGTTTAAGCAGAACCACCTGCAATGATGATCTCAAAACAAGACACTCTCAATCCATTAACGTTACTCTTTTGTGCGGGTCCCCCATCTCATGAAGCAGTTACTGCCAGCAAAACATCAATCACTCCACCACCAAGGCTGAACTCAAAAAACTTGTCAATTCCTTTCTAAGGCTATCTGGATGAGAGTACTTGTGTCAGAAATGTGGGGGAAGCCCATTCAACCCAGCCTGCATCACATATACAATAAGGGACTGGAAAAGAAATTGAAGAAATTTGGTTGCTACTCTAAAATCCAACACATACACATAAAAACAAAGACCATTTGTGAGGAACTGAAGGCCAACCATTGGATGATAAAACTCATCCCTTCTGGTAATATGATTGCAGATAGCCAAACCAAAGTTCTGCCTAAAATCTCACTCTCAAAAATTCTCCACATCATTGATCCTCATTTCTCTTACCCTGAAGTCCTACCAGCAACAAGGGGTGTCAAATCTCCTGTTGAATCTCCTTCTTAGCTCTACACAAACCCGTTGAGACTGCTCCTCAAACCTAAAACCCAGAAGCTGGGCCATATGCATCCTCAACTACCTGTACTGTACAAGCGCACCCGCTTCTCTGAGCTTGTAGTCACTTTTTGTAACTGTTTCCTCCTGTTTTCTTTTCCAATTGTCTTTTGTTTCCTTTCAAATTGTGTTTCTTCTCTTTCTGCTTCTCACGTTACTTCAAATCACACCTCACCTACTATCACTGCTTTGTTGCCACCCTCAATTGCCTCAAACATCAAATCCTTGAATTGCCTCAATCTATGCACTCAACTTTTTGCTCCTCTTGGATGTCATCTTTGACTTTCTGGTATTATTCAATTCAAATCCTGATTGCTCCTCTTTTCACTTCTGTTTCCTTCCTTTCTCTTTCTTCATTTTTTTTTTCTCAACTCACTGCCATTCATCAGACTGTACCTAGTCCCTTCAAAATGATAAGTTTACACAGCCAATGATTATTTAATTGAAACCATTTAGATAAAAAAAGCCTCAAATAGGCCATTTAAGACTGAATTAAGGGTAAATAGGCACCCCTGGAACACATTTGAGTGCTATCAGCCCAAACTTGGGGATGTTGCATAAATTTTGGGATTATTGGGCCACAAAAAGAAATTTGAAACTCTGCTGCACATTTGGCCAATTGTAAAAACAAAGTCTTTTCACAAAACATACACAAAATGTTCCACTTGGATAATTTTTCTCTTGAACCAAGAGTGAGTAAACTTTGAAATTTTTGAAAAAGTTTGATTGAATAATAAATTTACTTGGTCCTTTTTAATTATGTGTACAGTGGGAAGCCCAAGCCCGCCCCTCCCCCCGGATTCAACATGGCAGTGTTGAAGGACTTCATTGATAGTGCCTTTAACAAATCTGTGGAAGAAGTTTGGAATTTGGGTAGGGATCTGGGGAAACAGCACATTGGAAGGCCCAGTTGCATCCTCATCTATGGTTAAAATTGAGGACCAAGATATTTAAAGACTTCAATTTATTTGTGGTGGTGGCTCACATTTCATGTCCCATTTAATTGGTTTGGATTGATAAATACTAAGGTAAATATGGTGAATTTAACTATGTAACTATGAGATTCCAGAACCCCTTGACCCTCCTGCAGTGAGATCCTTTCCTAGTAGGGAAGAAGCCAAATATTATTGCCAAAAATGGGCCAGATCTGTGCAAGTTGCACAGTAGCTGATCCCACGTGGCCTCTCTCCATTAGAAATCAACAACACAATCATGAAACATCTGAAAACCCCTCAGTACATTCTCAATTGATAAGAATCCCTGGTGTGGCCTTAGATCAACTAAAGGAAGGCAGGCAAGATGGGCTCAATACAATTCAAACCAAAAGGAAATTGAGAAAGATGGAAGGTGGATAATATGTTGAAAATGTTAAATTATATAATCTCTACTCCTGCTTTCTAAGACAATCATTGATATAGATATCAAAGAGACAGTTTATAAATTGACAAGAGCACTCATCTTCACTATTTCTTGTTGTTTCAATTGATCTTTTTCTCCCATTTTGATTCCTTGTTTGTCACTTTCATTTTCTCTTCCTGTCTCATATTGATTAATTTTCTGAGGTTCTGGCTTGTACATTGCGCTGTGCAAGCTTCCAAATTCTCAAACTCTGGTGCGGAAACTCTTGCTCCAAATACTCACAGACTTTCCCTTGCATATGAATTTCTTTTGATCCTCAAAAAACTCAATCAACTCCTAGAGATTTACTCCTCAATATCTGTCCTCAACCACCAGAATGTTACCTCAATTATGATTGTCTAAAAACCTTGGCAGCCAGCTCAATAACTGTAAGAATATTGGAGTTGTCAACTCATCAATCTTAAAACTCTCACTCTTATTCATTAAAGAACTTTCAAGGCACCTAAGGCTTTCTCATTGAAAGTCAAAGCCAACCTTTTATCAATCCCCATCTGGCAATCAGAGATCCCTTTCTTTCCTATGACTCAACCTTATCTCTGATCTTTCAATTCAGACAGTAGCTACTTCCTTTGGTTGTATTTCCTTTTTAAATTCTATGACTCTCCATTTTCCACTATTTCATTATGACGGTGTTCTTTGATTGAAATCAAAACACAGTCTGGTCTTGGTGACTAACTCAATTTTTCTCAGACAATAGAACAATCTACAACACCAAGCGCAAGGTTAGGGCAGCAGAAATTGAGGTTAAAATTGTTATGGATGTGCTATTCAAACACTTCCAAGATAATCAGTGGGTAGAAAGCCCAAAATTCAGTTAGGAGTGTCACTTAGAGGCCCTTTTCTTGGCTCATCCTGAGTCTATAAAACTTCTGTAAAAAATTCCATCATATTGCTTTGTTAGATTTTACTTATGAAACAAATGGGTAAAAATCCCACCATTGCATTTTGTGGGAATGACAGACAAAATGAAAATCTTTACAAAAGCTTCTGCTTTAACAAAAAATTAAAAGTTTGAGTTCTACAGTTGGGTTTTTAATGCACTAAAGGATTTGTTTTATGATACTGAGAGGCTTCCCAAAGTTATTTCGATGGAAAATGATAAATCACTGATTTTTGCAATTGAAGAAAGTTTCAATGAGTACTCCACAAATTTTAAATCTTCAAAATTCTCTAAAAATATGCAAGGAGGTTGAAAAATTTGCTTCAGTAATGATGTTGAATGATGGAAAGGTTTTATGTCTATGTGGGCAAAGTATGGGGCCTCTAAACCAAGGGGAAGGCAAAATTCAATGATGCGGAAATCAGAGTAGGCCAATTCATTGCTTCTTCTTTTCATTTCTGCTGGGATTGCTGATGTTGAACCTTGTATACTTTTTTCTGGAAAGAACTTGAGGATGTGCTTTAGTATATGAAAAATCTCATTTTTCCTATCAAAGAGATGTTTTTAACTGCATGGAGTGTGTCAACCCTGACTTTGGAAATCAAACAACCTCTTTGGTAGAAGGGGCCAATTCTCATTTCAATAAATTACTTGAGGGTTTGTTGGGGAAATTTTTGGATGTGTGTAAACGCCTTGATTGAATTGACACCCAAATCAAATAATTGCATGCATTTTGGTGGTTATTTTTAGACACAGAAGCAAGTAGGACAAACTTAGGTGTTTGACTCAGGGTCTCAGAAGTGGGAAGATGCAGAAGCCGCTGCCCAAAACTTTTGAAAATTAAAATATAGCTAGTTGCCTAATCTGATGGAGGAAAAGCGGTATCATCAATTGTGCAGCTGTGGGTTCTGAAGAAAAAAACATGAGCTGAGTCTGATTTTTTGCATTTTGCAGAATCAATAGCTTGAGTTTTGTCTTTTGCCAAATCAATATCCATATTTTTGCCTTTTGCAGAATGGTACTCATTTTTGGTAACTATTCTCTCCTCCACTTATGGATTTTGTAGTAAGAATTCAAAAGAAAGCAATCAGAACTATTTTTTGAATTTCTTTCTCCTTTTCCTCATTATCTCTCAGTTTCATTCCTCTCTTTCTTTCATTTTCAGTCTCATGTGCATCAGTGAAGGCACACGTCTCACATCTCTGCAAAGCTGTACCTACTTTCCCCTGTGCTCTACTTCAATTCACATGTGTTCCAGTGCAAATAGTCCATATTGGATTGGAACTCAGAGGCTACTTCAGCCCTGACTTGGGCACATGTCTTTCCTGTTGCTCATACAACCACAACGGTTGTGTCACTGGATTAAGGGTGCTTTGAGTCAGGTAAGCCTCATCTTCCTATTCTATATTTTCTGATGTTTCCATCTAACTGTCTCCTCAGTCATCATCTAAATAAGAGTTGTGTAGGCTTGTGTTCAGGATCTGTTGCTACAGCATTACGTTGCACATTTTTACTCGTGTCAAATCCTGGTTTTAGGTTATTACCTTTTCTTTATTCCTTATCCTCTTTGTCTTTATCCTTTCTGCATGCCTGATCAAATGAATGCTGGTTTTAGTTGCCTCTGAATTTTACAGATTTACAGTCCCAAGGCTCATCAACTTCACCAGGATTGATAATTTCAGCTTCAATATGTCCAACCTTGACAAACCTAGCCCTTAACATCTCAACCTGCCGCTCCTAAAAGAAACCAACTTTGCTTCCTGTGTAATGCAAATCAGAAGTAATCTTTGAAGAAAAGGACTGCTTGAATATGTTGAAAATACAGAATTCAAAACTCTCATCATTCCTTCTACAGTCCCTCAAAGGAATAAAAGCTACAAAGCAGCAGACCTTCTCCTTCAACACCCAGGCAATACAGCTTTTGACACCCTCATAAATCCTGATAACCAATCATAACCTTCCCTCATCTGGCAAGCCATCCTTGATCAATATGCATCCCAATCTACCAACAATAGAGGTTGCATCTGGTTGAACTTCATCCATTACAACTTTGATGGTAACCTTCACACCTACCTACAAGAGTGCAGGAAACTCATGAACAAATTAGCCATAGTTAAACTCAAAGTGCCCCAAGATATATTAAGCTACACTATTCTTGCAAAACTGAGCGCTAATTTCTATCACATGGTCAACAGAATCCTCCTCAACAATGACTTACTGCAAATCCCTACCCTGGTTCTCAACAAGCTTCAAGAAGTGACCCATCTGGAATCTACTCAAACTCATCCTAAAAAATCCTCACCCACTACAAACCCTCCTGATCAAACTGGTTCCACTGCCCTACTTAAAACCAAAACACCAAAAGGACCAAAACACCCATGTTCAAAAGAACACCACAATCCCCTGGCTGAACACCCCAAGTCTTGCTGGCAAATTCATCCTCATCTGAGACCTGACAAGAATGCTCCTCAGGCCCACCATACCCAACCAATTGAATCTAGTACTCCAAAACAGAAAACTCTTCCAATCCTGCAAGCACCTTCTATAATTCCCAACTTTATCACCAGAGAGCTGTCCATTCTGACTCTAAAAACAACTCTTCCCTCCCTCCTGTCCTGGACTTGGGAGCCAGTCACCACATTGTGAATCATCCCAACTGCCTCATAACTTCCAAACCAATAGACATGCTAGTTGTTTTTGGCTCTAACTCCTCCGCTCACCAAGCCACTGCAATTTGGAACGCCAAACTTACCAATCATGAGGGCTCCAAAATTGCTCTAGAGGATGTTATTATGATACCAGACCTCAATGGATGCCTTATATCCCTTGATAGACTTCTAGTCAAAAAATCAAACATCACCCAATTTGGCAGGAACACAGTTTCAATCACCATAGACAATGTCCAACTAGTAGGCTCAACTGTTAACAACCTCCTGGAGATATACGGAACTTAATTTGTCAAAGCTCCTTCTCAACCTTTTATGCATCACCTCTCTTTCAATCAGATCAACTCTAAATGGCACCATTTTTTGGGCCATCCTGGCGTGGTCACCCAGAAACTCCTTTTCCCAACCTCTTCTGGCTTGACTAGCCCCAACTGCAATGTGTGCCAGACTTGAAAGATGACTGCCACAGCATTCAATGGCCATTTCAAAGCTTCCAATCAACCATTGGAAATTGTTCACATTGATTTAGTTGGTCCAATCTCAGTTGAATCAGCCAGTGGTTGCAGATACTTTCTGACTATTGTATACCAATACTCTTGCTTCAAGACAGTTTCATTCCTGAAGAACAAAGGTGAGGCCCTATTGGCCTTAAAACAATTTGTATCTGCCTCTGAACAAAGTCTAAACAGGAAATTGATTACCTTAGTCTCAGACAATGGTGGTGAGTTCACAAGCTCCAAATTTAAAAATTACTGTCAAGAAGCCAGAATTACTCACCATTTCTCACCTCCTTATACGCCTCAACAAAACGGTGTGGAAGAACATGCAAGCAAATCAATCATCAAGAAGGAAAGATGCCTGTTCAACAACAGCCAACTTCCACCTTGTTGCTGGGCAGAGGCTGTTAAAACTGCTACCAATCTTCTCAATGTATTACCTGTAGTTTCTAACCACAACTGTATTCCCTATGCAATCTGGTTTAACACCAAATTCAATTACAAAATGCTGAAAACTTTTGGCTGCGCATCCTTTGTCCATATTCCAAAAACCAACCTCAATTTCAAGCTCAATGTCTCTGTCTTCAAGGGCGTTATGCTAGGTTATAGCAACCAATTCTCATCTTACAAAATACTCAATCCCGCTAATGGTAAGGTTCATATCACTAACAATGCAAGATTCAATGAAACCTAGTTCAAAAAAGGCTTGAATCCCTCTCCTTTTCCATGTGTCTCCAAACTCTCCAACAATTCAATGCTCATTCCCAATGATCTGAGTGTCATACCAACAATCAATTTGGATTCACCAAGTTCATCCGAGCTTGTCAATGACATGCCGCCTAATCATGATGGAATCTCAAAATCCCAACTCAGCAAAGTTATTACCAACAACATTGTCACATACCCTAGGAATGAAGGATACCAACTCTATCTAGCCGTCAACTACACAGATCCAACCACTCTGGACAAATATCTAAATGACAAGTTCAGCCTTGAATGGATAGAGGCTATAATAAGGAACTACTAAACCTGGAGTCCTAAAATTCATGGGAAGAGCAAGACACTGACCCCAATTCCAAGGCAATCAAGTTTGTTTGGGTGTCAAAAACCAAGCGCAATGCCAAGAACAAAATAATCAAACTCAAGGCTTGAATTTGTGTACAGGGTTTCAACCAAAGGGAGGGAGTCAACTTTGAGAGTGTGTTTGACCCCAAAGGTGCAAAAGATTGCTTTGAATTCTCATTACCTATGCAGTCCAAAACAACCTGCTCTTTCACCAGCTCAATGTAAATTCAGCATTCCTGAATGCCTTGCTTAAGGAGAATATCTTAATTTCCCCTCAGTCTAATGTCACTATAGCACCCAGCAACATGCTCAAGCTCAAGAAAGCACTCTACGGCCTGAATCAAGCTCCCATGGCTTGTTATCAGACGCTCAGCTCTTGGCTAATTAGCTTAGGTTTCAAACAAAGCAAAGGTGATAACTGTGTTTTCTATTCTGATGACACGTGGTTGTATATTCATGTGGACAACATCCCAATTTTTAGAAAAGACCCATTGAAGTTCAAGAAACTGATTGAATCCCGTTTCAAAATTAAGTATCTAGGCCAAGCTTCAATGCTTCTTGCAATCAATGTGAATCCCACAAAGAATGGATTCAAACTATCTCAGTCAACCTAAATTAACTTGCTGGCCAGCAAATATGACCTTCCAAGTCATAGAGAACACTCAACTCCCTTCAAGCCAAACGGCAAACTGCTGGCTTACACTTCTGAGGAACAGGAACAGTTTTTGAATACTGGCCAAGACTACAGGAAGATCATTGGCAAGCTACTGTATGTCAGTTGCAATACGCGACCAGACATCACCTTTGTGACAAACTATCTGTTGCAATTTCTCATGAGACCCAACTCCGCCAAGTATGACACTGCTCTTAAGGTTTTCAAATATCTCAAAAACACAAGTTTGAAAGGGCTAAAGTTCAGCAAAATGGAGACTCACAACAAATTGATTGCATATGTGGACTCGGACTGGGCCACTTGCCCCCAAAATTGTCATTCAATATCTGGACTTTTAATCACGTGGAAGGGGAATCTAATCACTTGGAAATCACAAAGGAGCCAACAATCTTGCTCTCAACAACTGAATCCAGGTAAAAATCCGTGGGAGATGGGGTGAAGGAGGTCCTCTGGTTGGAAACCCTCCTGGCCAAGTTCTTCCAATCCAAACTGCTCAAGCCTACTCCCATACTTGAAGAAGAAAAAGTTTTCATCAAGCTTGCTCTTCAACAAGCAATTCATTCTTCTTTCAGAACAAAGCATATTGAGATTTGGCATCACTTCATCAGAGAAGAGCTGGGAAAGTGTAAAATTGATCTGCAGAAGGTCTCCTCACAAAACAACTATGCTTATTTCTTAACCAAACGGGTATCACGGCAGATCCTTCAAAGATGCCTGGGCGCAATAAAAATGTCCTGAGAATTAAATTGAGAGATGGGGTGGATGTTGAATTTCTGCCTCCTTTTCCTCATTGTCTCTCAGTTTCATTTATTCTCTTTCTTTTATTTTCAGTCTCATGTGCATAAGTGAAGGCACACGTCTCACATCTCTGCAAAGCTGTACCTACTGTCCCACATGCTCTACTTCAAGTCGCGCGCATTCAAGTGCTAATACTCCATATTGGATAGGAACTCAGAGGCTGCTTCATCCCTGAATCAGGCACACCTCTTTCCTGTTCCTCACACAACCAAAACCGTTTTGTCACTGCATTAAGGGTGCTTTGAGTCAGGTAAGCCTCATATTCCTATTCTATCTTTTCTGATGTTTCCATCTAACTGCCTCCTCAGTCATCATCTAAATAAGAGTTGTGTAGGCTTGTGTTCAGGATCCATTGCTAAAGCGTTATGGTGCACATTTTTACTTGTGTCAAATCCTGATTTTAGCTTATTAACTTTATTTATTCCTTATCCTCTTTTTCTTTATTCTTTCTTCATGCCTGACAAAATGAATCCTGGTTTTAGTTGCCTCTGAATTTTACACTATTTAGTATGTGTCAAAAAATCAAACTATGTGGTATTCATTTCAATTGTGGGAGACATTTAATCTTTGGAAATTCAAACACTAAAATTGAGGAGGGGGCATGTAGATTGACAAGGATCCTTCAGGAAGATTGATGGGGGTCTTCTGTTATGCCGTATGCAGGATCAACAGGGATCTGCTGAGCAAGTTCCATGGGGATCTGTACTTGGCAATAAATTGGCGCAAATCAATTGGGGATTTCAACAGAGGTTGCAGGAAGTCAACGTATCTAATGTATTCCAATGGATCAGCTAGTGCAATCAGGACTAATAGTGGGCCAGGTCATTGCGGAGGGTGCTAAGGAGGAGGTGTAGGAATTCATTCCATTGTTATTTTATTTTGTTTCCATAGTTTTAATTTTTGGTTTGTATATAAAATTAGTTGTCTTTTTAGCTGGGATGGATGTGATGGGGGGTTACAGAGTTTATTCCATTCATATTATATTGGGGTATTATTTTATTGTATGTGTTTCTTCTGTGCGTAAAGGTCCCAAAAACCCTGTATTGAGGTTAGCTAGGAGTAATTTCAGGGAATAGTTCAGTTGCAGAGCTTATTGAGGAACCTGTTCTAGTTTCTTACTGTTATCTCATTTCAAGTAATTTAAGAGAGTTTCTGTAGGATGCAGAGAAGAAGCATAGGTATCTATTTGAGTTTGGAGAAGGTATTGTAACTAAAGGGCTGGAGAGGTATCTGGTACTGGAGTGGGATTGGTGCCAAAATTAAGTGTAGCACATAATCTCTTTCCACAGAATTTCTTAACAACTCTCAAAGGAACATTTCTTCCAACAAAACTGTTAGCTTTGGGTTAAACATTTTTAATCAAGGCGTTTCAATTCATTGAGGAAAAATTTGAGAATTGAAAGCATCATCACGATGGTAAAGTGTGCACCAAGTCATATTCCAAGAAAATGGGCTTTCCCTGTTCCCACATAAATACTTGCATTTTGAGGATCCTTTTATCCTGAGGCTGTTCATCCTCAGTGAAGGTTACATTATAACTTTTTCAGTTTATTAAGTTGGATTATTTCATTATTTGATTGTTTGAATTGATTATTGATGAAGGCTTTTTGATTGATGATTCCTATTTGTTTTACAAATGAGTGATGGTTTTGAAAATTTAAATTTTGAAACTTATACAGTGCTTGAATGTTTGCAATTGTTTTAGAAGCTCATTTCAATTGTTATGGGACAACCTGAAGATGTTAAAGTTCCAATTTTGAGTCCCTGGTAAAGCATCCAAGAACTTTGGTTGCTCAGCCAAGGCTCAAGCAAAATGTCTTAAAATCCATCTGCGGTTTGGTGTTATTTTATAGATGCAGGTCGGAATTGGCTGGGCACTGCATGCTCAGAAGTAGCAGCAGGCTCAGCAATGGGGGCATCTTTTCTGCAGCAAGTCGCGCTGCGGGCTCAGCAGCAGTCAAATTGGGCTCAGCTACTGGAGACGCAGGATGATCAGATTGGATTGGACAGGTTGCGCACAGATTGCGCGTTGCAAGACGCGGATTGGATTGTGCGGATATTCCTCAGATATCTGGAATGGCGCGTTGGGCGGATGCAGAAATGCGCGGGGGGCACCAAGTTGGGCGTGGCGCAAGGCCACGTCATGAGAAGGACAAACCAGGTGAACATAATGGCAGGCAGGAAATACGGATGGATATGGGATATGCGTTGTGGATTATGGGATGGGAAGGATAGGGTTGAGGCTAGGGTTCTGTGCTTAGGGGTTTTGTTTCATTATTCTTGCTTTTTTCTGGTTGTACTTAGGTTAGGTTTGAGGGGGAGGTTACTTAAGCTGCACCCTCAACCCAGTTGGAGGGATCATTGGATCACAGAGGATCACACTGGTTGTCATAGGTTTTGGAAGGATCTTTATTTCTCAATTCTCTATCTCTCAGTCAAAGGGTGAACAGTTGCACTCAGGGTTTACAGACGCAAGGGATCAATAACTTCAGAAATTGGGAACCATTAAAGGAGAAGTCCTCTTCTTAATTCCACATCTGGGGGTCTGGCCGGGAAGTAATCTTTTGTTCCTTTTCTCTTGAAACTAACAAGAGTGATGTCCCATTACCACCCATTGACCCTTGCGGGGTCATCTAACATTAGCCCAACTCCTCTTCCTCCTCCTTCTACTCTGGCTTCTCAAAGGAACCCTCATCAGGGGCGGGATACGGTTTCCCTTGTTCCAACAATGGCGCTAACCACAATCCAGTTTGCATCAGGCCGCCCAACTATCCTCACATCCGGTTCAACACTGAGGACGTTGAGAAATTCCTTGGGAAATACAAAGTAATAGCCCATGCAAAAGGTGCAACAGGTTTGGACAAGGCTCAGCTCATTGTCCTCTTCATCATGGATGAAGAGAAGCTTTGGAATGTGGAGGAGATGGAGAGGTATGAGAAACTTAATTGGCAAAAACTGAAGGCAGAAATCTTGATGAAAACCTTGGTTTTGGGAAAGAAACTTTGAGAAAGCCACGGCCAAAGCAAGCTCAAACAGCGGAGTCTGGATGCAAGCGCAATCGGGGGATTATGTAGCTATGTTTGATTGGATCTATTGCTACCTTGCAAAGAACAAGGTTATATTGGGGCAGACAGGCGCAATGAAGAGGGTGTTTTTGGGAGGAATCAGTCCCCCACTCTGCGGGCGGGTGCAGCGGCACTTGTAGAACAACAAATTGGTGAAGAGGCTGCTGGATAGGAGTATTGCGCTCCTTCCAGACATCCTTGTCATTTGTTGCATGGTGGAAAGCAAGCTGGACTTAGAGGAATTGATGGAGGACATGGCAAGGTTTTTCCCAACGGTGCCAAAAAATTCTGCTTCCCACACTCTGGCGGCACCAACCCAAGCTCCAGTTGCGGGCCCCTTGAAAACAGAATGCGCTCAGGCAACGCCACCAACAAAAAGCCCCGAGGTTGGCAAAATGATGGAATTGATGAAGGATTTACAGATCTTTCTGAGTTGAATGTTGTCCAGGCCATGCAATGCACCTCCTCTTCTTGGGGGAGCACTTTGGCTGTTGAATCCACCCGCGTTGGGGTTATGCAATTAATTCTGGGACAAGGGGCATTGGCGTTTGGGGTGCAATAACATGACAAAGGACCTCAAGGCAGGATTGGTTTGACTGGTGGTAATGGGATTCATGTTCCCAATGGGTGAGCAGATCTCATCCAAACCTGGGAATCTGACCGTCATGGAGCAAATGCACACACAAGGACAGTAATTGGTGGTAACTGCTCAAGCTTTGCTGGGGATTGTCACTGGTACTGGGGTATGGCAACCACCGCGTGTGGAAGCGGAAGTGAGGGTGTTAGCAACGTAGGAGTTGGTGGTGGTGGAAAGGATGGATGTGGATGCCAAGGAACGGGTACCGCAGGCAGCTCCTCAGCCAATCGCGCATGTTCCAGAAATGGATGGGCGGCCGGTGAATCTGGCTGGGAAGAAGAAGGCGGTGGAAATTGTGTGCAGGGTGATGGGGAATGAAACAACTATTCCCTTGAACTTGAAGGAGTTGGCGGCGGTGTTGCCAGTTGTAGTGGATGAGATGGTTCAAGCGCTGAAGGATTGCGGACACAATAGGATCCCTCCAATAGTGCAATGGGTGAACTTGGCTTGGGATGACATGGAGCGCAAGCTAGAAGGGATGAAATTTTTTTCAACTCCACTGGCTTAAGTTTCAATGAAGAGTTCTGGAAGGAAGGTGTGGGCGCTGGTGGATAGAGGTTCTATGGTGAACCTCCTTCCGTCTAGATTGGTTGATGAAATTGGATTAGTTTGGCAGAAATGGGCAATGGGGCTTTGCGCGCTTAACGGTGGGGTGTGTCGCGTGGACGGGGTCGTGGAGGAGGAAGAGGTTGAGGTTGCAAGGGTCCATAAACCACTTTATTTTCTATTGGTTGATTGCAGGGAGGCTATTTTAGGACAACCATTCATGTTTAGGTTCCAAGCGCAAATGATGTTTGATCCAGAGGTGGGGAAGGAAGCATTAACGGTGGAAGATTTGTCCGGCGGGCCATTCAAAACCACAATCTGCAATCAGGGGTTGGGGAAGTGGATGTGGGACTCGGCAAGAGAGGAGGAGGAGGACCCCAGCATGGAGTTGGTTTGCAAGGGTGGTGCAGAGGTGGATTTCGACTAGTCGGCCAAGGTTACCGCACAGAGCAAGCTCCGGCTTTGTGTGGGAAGTCAACCAGTGAGGAGCAGGTGGGAAGAAGGGAGAAAGAGCGGGGCGCAAGAGCTGAAATTAAGTTCCGGTCAACCAGTGACGAGAAGGTGGGAAGAAGGGAGGAAGCCCAGGACACGCAAGCGCTTGAAGTAAGTTCCTTTCCTCAGTTTGCATTGCCGGGAGGTACTTCAAAAAAACACTCTCATTGTGCCACGCTTGTGAGCAAAGGCAAAAGCCGTGGTTTGGTTTTTACTAGGAGCTATGGTAACGGATGCGTGCAGATGGAGCAGTGCAATGTTGGAAAGTATAAGCCGGTTGGGCAAAAGGTCTGTCCCTGGAACAAAGCAATGCCACAGGATCTGAATGAACCACTGCAACCAATCCCTTAGTCTCAGGACCTTTGGATTTCTCTGCTGAAGGTGCCAGGATGGGTAACGCAATTGGAGCACATTATGGATGAGCGGATTGCAGCCCTTAACTTTGGACCGCCGGGCTGGTTAATTGCAAAAGAACGGGATTTGCTTACGTTGGTACTTGTCCTCTGGGAAAGAGCGCTTGCATTTGGACCTGAAGAGCAAGATAGGCAACCCTTATGTGATTCTGACGGTTCCGCACAAACCTTGGCAGATCAAGCCAATTCCAATTCTGAAAGCGGTTGGGGGGCCCTTCTTGGAGCTGGTGCGCAAGCGTGTGAGGATGGGTCTTTACAAGCAGTCAACTTCAAGTTACTCAAGTCCAATCTTTGCGGTGGTTAAGCAGTATAGGAAGTCATTACCGTTTTTTTCATGATCTGCAGCGGCTCAATTTGTTAAAAATCCGGGACGTGGTAACCCCCCCCCGCGTGGATGGGATTCTGGAATCTATGGCAGAATGCGCATGCTATGGGTCGGTGGATGTGATGGGCAGATTCAATCAGTGCAAACTAGATTGGAGTTTGTGTCCAATGAATTCCTTCAAGACCTGATTGGGCAGGATGCAAATGATGCGGCTACTGCAAGTTGAAACTAACTCGGTTGCGGTTTGCCAAGCACAGATGACCTTGATTCTGAAGGATGATCTTCTGGAGGGGGTGCAGATTTTGATTGACAATGCGGGCATCAAAGGCCCCAAGATGGATTACCAAGGGGAAATGCTTACAGACTTTCCAGAAATTTGCCAATTTGTCTGGGAGTATGCGCAAACGCTTGAAAAGATCTTGTTCTGGATCAAGGAAGCGGGACTGATGGTGTTGGGAAAAAATTTAGCGGTCTGCGTACCCACGCTGGAATTCTGGGACATGTGGTGGCTTCCAACAGAAGGCGTATTGCGGAAAAGAAACTCAACAATTTCCTTGAGTGGCCAATGCCAAAGACTGTATTGCACATTCTCCATTTCTTGAGATTGTGTAGCTATGAACAGATGTTCATCAAGTGGTTTGTGGAGGTTGTTAGCCCGTTGCGGGAATTGACGCGTAAGGGCACGGAAAGGACCTGGGGTTCAAACTGTGATTTTGACTTTGACAAACTCAAGGAGATTGTTGGGCGCAATATTGTACTGCGGGACTTGGATTATGACGCCAGAGTAATTAAGTTGGCTTTGAATTCAAGCAAGCTTGGTTCGGGGGAGGTGCTGACCCAGGAGGATGAGGGGAAAGATTGTCTGGTTCTTTACAAGTCTGTTACATTTATGCCAATGGAGAGCCGGTACTTGCAGCTGAAGTTGGAACTTTGCGGGGTCACTAAGATTGTGTGGAGGTTGCAGCATTTTCTGCAGGGGATTCACTCTGTGCTTCTGATGGATGCAGAGGTGATGGCGCCGATTATCAATTTGCCAATGCTGCCAAACGCCCCTATGACCAGGTGGGTCGCGTTCCTTTGTTTGTTCTCTTTCACAGTTGTGCATGTTCCAAGGAAGGAATTTATGATGCCGGAAGCGCTGTCTTGGTACCTGCGGGATGATCAGTACAAATGTGCAGAACCATTGGATGTGGAGGCTCTGACAGTTAAGGTAGGGGTGGTGTAAGTAGGCATGTGACTTCCGCTCCAGCAGTCCGCAAGGTACGCAGTCCTCAGTTTTTATTTGCAGGATCTTTGGTTTCGGGATGACAAACCAGCCAAGATTGTTTGATGGATTTGGCGGAGAGTGGGAAATTTCTACTTGCAGGAAGGACATCTGTGGCCGCAGAGCATGCCGGTACTGCTTGTGGTCAGCATGTCAAGGGCGGATCAGGAGATTATTCTGGGAAGTCTGCATGACAATCTTGGCCATTGTGGTAAGCTCAAAACGCGGAAGCAGGTGCGGGCAAGATTCTGGTGGCCGGGTTTAGTATGCGTAGTGCGGGAACGGGTACAGTTGTGCAAAGCATGTCAGGGGTGGAGCGCGACGTTACCTTGCAAATTAGGTATCCCCACTGGGGAGGAAGCCTTGTTTGGGCAGGTTTCTCCAGATGTTGTGCACATCAAGGCAGGTAATTTTGGGTACCTCCTTGTTGCGCGGGAAAATATTTTGGGACCAGTGGAAGCGCGGACGCTGGTGAAGCTTTTGGCGGAAAAATTTGGTCAGTTCCTGGAGGAGGATTGGTTTGTGCGTTACGGATCACTTTGGCTTGAAACGGTTGACGGGGGTGCGGAGTTCTGGGGACAGTTTGCGGAGCTGGTGCAAAGTTGCAGAGAAAAGTTTGGGCAAGTGACGGAGTACTATCTGGAAGGTGCGGGGATGATCAAGCGCAGTCACCAGCGAATCAAGGAAACAATGGTGAAGATGTGCGGCAAGGATGGCAAATGGTGGCAGGAAACCCTTCCGGTGGTTCTGTTTGCCAATTGGATTTTGGTGAAGAGATCAAAGGGTTATTTGCCATACAAGCTGCTATTTGGGCAGCAACACGTGCTTCCAATTGACATCAAGCTGGAAACCTTTCTGGGTATTGATTGGTGGAAGGTGAAGACAGCCATGGATCTAGTCAAGAACCGCGCCAAGAAACTCCTGCAATGGTACAAGATGCTGGAGAAAGCGGCTGGAAGACTGAAGGAGACCCACACAAAGTCTGTCCACTACTGGGACAAGCGCTGCGCGCATAAACTCTGGGATCTGTTGCGGAAGGGGGACTTGGTTCTGCTTTAAAACCAGAGCCTGGAAACTCAGTGGGGAAAGCTGTTTGCTAATCAATGGAATGGGCCTTTCTTCATGACGTCCAAGTTCACCAGAGGTAGCTGCCAGTCGGAGGAATTGGACGGATTGCCATGGCTTTTCACGTGAAACAATTCTTTGCCCGGGGCTCAACTTCATTTAACAAGACAGCTGGTTTAGATAGAAAAGGGGACATAAACATGGACCCTTCCTCCAAGGACAAGCCTGCGCTTGCACTTCGCCTCCGGCAAAGTAAACAACTGCAGACTGCTGGGGAAAGCAGCCAGGTTGGGGGGGAACAATGGATGAATAGGGGATAGGATTGGATTTGGTGAGCAGGTGTTCTAGCTGGTTCACAGCTGGAATAACTAGGCACCCTAGAATTTTTTTTTCTTATTTTCTTCTCTCTGGATTGGCTTTTGGATTATTTCTGGCTATGGATGGTTTCTTTTAGGTACGGGCACAGCGTGAAGCTGGGTCCGTTGACGCAAGGACAAGCCCTGCATTTTGGATGCAAAAGCATGGAAAATTTCCAAAAGATGATTGAGGGAACTAGGAAAGCGCGTGCGGGGAATTGATGTGGGTCAAAGAGCAAAGGCATGGGCTTTGAAATGGGTTGGTGTTTAAAAAAAAAATTCTCTTTAAAGTTTTTCTTAGGTTTGTTATAGATGGAAGGTATGGATGGGTGTGGGCGGATTCTTTTTCTTTCCCTCTCTCATGGATGTGCATGCGCTGCTGGTTTTCTTTGTTCTCTCTCTGTTCTGTAGATGGGTACAGGGAACTGTGTGGAAGTTTTTCTTTGGCAATCCAGGTACCTTGAGTGGATACTTCTCACTCTCAAAAGCACAGATCTTGCGCGTGGATGTTCTCTCTCTCACCGGATGCTCTCAGTGGCTGGGATCCTTCTCACTCTTGTGGATCTTGGGCGCGGCTCTTATTTCTCTCAAGGGTTTCACAAAGCCCAAAGGCTGCTCAGGATGGAGTGGCAAAAGTCCTTATCTTTGCATAGGCGCACGGGAGGATACAAGATGGAATGAAAGAAAGAAGGGAGGAAGGGGGGCAATCTGCCTACGCCGGCCAAGTCCTCATCACATCCTCTGCGTTGGCGCAAGCCCCTGCGGCTAGGGATCAGAACACGGCCAAGAACTTGCATTGCGCATTGGCAGTGTGTGCGTAGGGAACCGCTAGAAACCACCGGAGGAGTTTGTTTGCGTCGTTTGCCATTGCGTCAAACCTTGCCAAGGGAAGAGCCAGAACTAGGGGGATCTCCGGGATCTTGGGAGTTGCGGCCAGAGGGGATGCAGCGGCCGTGGATTCCAGTGAGGACTCAATCACCACAAAGACGGCGCGCGCGCCCGGAAGGATGTGGAACAAAAGGCTGTTCTGGCTGCAGTATGCGCTGGACATATTTGGTGAAGAGTGTTGGATGAGGTTTTTCTTTAATTCTTTGGTCTGAGGAGGTGGTATAACTGGGGTATAGTTGAAGGCAGGTGAGATAGTGGTGGATCTCTGGGGACAGAACTCAATTTGGGGGGATGTGGTGGTCTTTTATAGATGCAAGTCGGAATTGGCTACGCGCTGCGTGCTCAGCAGTAGCAGCAGGCTCAGAAGGGGAAGCACGCTCAGCAATGGGTGCCACTTTGCTGGAGAAATTCGCGCTGCGGGCTCAGCAGCAGTCAAATTGGGCTCAGCATCTGGAGACGCGGGATGATCAGATTGGATTGGATGGATTGCGCGTTGCAAGACACGGATTGGATTGCACCAATATATCTTGGATATCTGGAATGGCGGGTTGGGCGGATGCGGAAATGTGCAGGGGGCTCTTAGTTGGGCGCAGCGCAAGGCCGCATCATGAGAAGAACAAACAGGGTGGGTGTAATGGCAGGCAGGCAATACAAATGGATATGGGATATGGGTTGTGGATTATGGGATGGGAAGGATAGGGTTGAGGATAGGGTTCTGTGTTTAGGGGTTTTGTTTCATTATTCTTGCTTTTTTCTGGTTGTACTTAGTTTAGGGTTGAGGGGGAGGTTAATTAAGCTGCGCCCTCAACCTGGTTGGGGGATCAGTGAATCATGGAGGATCACACTGGTTGTCATAGTTTTTGTAAGGATCTTTATTTCTCAATTCTCTATCTCTCAGTTGAAGAGTGAACAGTTGCACTAAGGGTTTACAGACACAAGGGATCAATAACTTCAGGAATTGGTAACCATTAAAGGAGAAGTCCTCTTCTGAATTCCACAGAAAGAAACCCTAATGGAAAGACACCTTATGTGAAATTTCATGATTTGAGAATGTGGAAAGGGAACTTAAGAGGGAAAAAAGGGTTAGAAGGACACAAAAAAAGCCAAAAATTGTAAGTATTTTATCAAGAGAAACGTTCATGTTAATGGTTTAATGAACTTATAGTTGTATGATGTTTATAGTCCAAGTCCTCAGGGTAAGAGTCTCAATTTCACACTTCAGAGGAAGAGACTGGAAGTTAATTGTGATCCCTTCATTTTGATTCTGAATCCTCTTCTGAGGAAGAAAAAGAAGTGGAGAAGTCAAACAGAAGCTCATATTTGGTCATTATTGATTTCATTGATGTGATTTAAAAGTTGGCTAACTAAGCCCTGATGGTAGGAACCAATTTTGAAAAAACTCAATCAAATACCTGAGAACTTACATAGGTTCTTGGGTGAGGTTTGGGATACTGTTGGTGATGGTAATTGTGGATTTAGAGTTGTTTCTGAATCACTTTGTCATGATGAAAACAGATGGTTCACATTTCAAAGGGAAATGATTGAGGAAACATAAGGCATGCTATGCTAAGATAAATGGGGGAAGTACAGAGGTTGAAATGATCAAATAAATAATTTATGTTAAAAACATCAGGGAAAAAATTCTCTCTTCAAAATTTCTTTCAGTTGGATATGGGTCAAATAATAGCAGATGCTTATGCAAGGCAAATTTTTATAATTTCATTGGCATCATATTTTACTTATACTCCTATGAAAATTTTCATAAAAGATCTATCAGATGAAATATTCATTTCCTTTTTTGACAATAACCACTGGTTTCAATTGTTACTTGAGGGAGATATGATTCAAATCCCTCCCATTTTATCAAAAACCTACTATTTTACTTCAAAGAAAGCTTCATGTTGTTTTTATCATCTCAAAGTTCAAATTAATTTGTGTTTCAAATTATACAATTCATAGAAATCATATTTTTCATGATTTGGGTTTTTGTTTCATCATTTGGGTTTGCTCAAACATTTACTTCTGATGCTGACCTTATACTTCTATTGATATGAAGGTTTATCAAATTTTGAGAATAATTATTTTGAGTTTTTTGATTTGAAATAATTACTTTGAGTGCTTTAAATTAGGCTTTATTGGTAAGTCGGTTCAACTTGTGTTGGGCTGATCCCATAATATGGAGTATTTTTACTTCTTGTGATGGGATTGGCCTAACAAAAGTTAATTTTTTTGGTGTTTTTAATTTAGATCCATGACGTTGATGTGGACTTGAATTCCTCTTTTTTGGGGGTTGATTTATTGAATATATGAAATGATAAAATGGAATGATATGAATTCCATTTATTTTTTTTAATTCAATTTATTTGAATTTTTTTGATTAATTTTAAAATAAAACATGTGTATTTCATTATATTTCATTTTATTTTATTCAAACATTATATTTTATTGCATTTTATTGAAGGCAAGAACTGTATGTTTATTTTTCCATTTTATGTTTTTTGTTTTTCCATTTTTTTTATTTTTTTTTTGGGCACAATTTTCTGAGTTTTATAGAAATTTTGATTGGTTATTTTCATTCATCCATAGGGCCATGAATGTACATTCAGTTGTCAGCTGATTCCCCAGCTGCAATCACCACGGGCGCTGGTGTCTTTTTGTGCATGAGAGCACCAAGGCTCATTGGAGCAAGTGGGAGCTTTCAGATCTAGAGGAGGGGAGAAGGAGAAAGGAAGGAGGTAAAAGGAAAGGAGAGGAGGAGAGATAGGACAGAAGCACCTTCAAAAAAAACTCAATTCATGCTTCCTGAAGCTCCACAAAAGAAGGCCTTACCAGGAAAAGCAAATTCAGGAGGAGCCACACCCAACATACTCCATTTTATTGTATAAATTTCAAGAAGTAGGTTCAAGCTAGTTGAGCAGTACCAGAAGGTAATTTGGGATTTCCCTTCTTCCATCATGTTTCATTCACTTCTTCTACCAATGTTTTCCTCAATTACATGCTTATCCTTTCTATTTTGTTCATTATCATCTCAATTTGGCTTATTTCTATAAGAGTTATTCATGTATACACAACTGAAATAAAGAATTGGATTGAAATCTCTCACGGTAGTGAGAGTCCTTTTTTGGTAGTAATAAATCTTAAGACAAAGAAACGTAGGTCTTTCAGAGCAGAAAATGGCAAGTTCCAAGGAAAAGGCCTGCCAAATTGATTAAGGACTCTTCCAGCAATGAAACCAATGATGATTACTCGACTAAGGTCAAATTGGTGAAACTCAATTGTCATAATTGGCACAAGTGGAAAGTGGGGTTTCAGCACTTGCTGATTGGCAAATTCCATGAGGAAATTCTTGGCAGGAAATGGATTTATGTCCACAAGGGGACAAAAACCTATTGAAAGAAGAATCCTTATGCAATTATCCTACTGTAAAAAGTGGTTGAGTGTGACCTCCAATCACAGATCAATTCATCCCAAAATAATCTTTATCTAGCCTATCAAGCCCTTGCGCAAGCATGTGGAAAGAAATCAATCATTGTTTCCAGCAAAATGCTGTTCTGACTAATCCATCTTGCATAAAAGCCTAGGATGTCACTAAGGGATCACATGGCCCGCTTCAAGAACCAATACATGGATGTTTTCAAAACAATAAATGGGAATACTCCTGAGCTAAATTTCTTGGATGTCTACAAAAGCATGGCTGCAATACTCTTCCTTAAGAGTCTCCGCCACAATTCTTCTATATCCTCACTGGTCCATTCCTCCTATGCTCTGACACCCTTCACCCTCAACTCAGTGTGAAATTGAATCATGCTGGAAGACTCCAGACGTGAATCTCATGATTCCAAAACCCCCCATCTCCTTCATCCCACAAGTGCCAGCTCCCATGCAAGATCAAAACCACGCCGTCACTCCAACCAGATGAAATCCCTGTCATCAAGTCAAAATTCCACCTTTCCTCATTCAGCCTTTCCCACAAAGAAACTTCCCCAAGAAAAGAATCCCAAAGTTAAAGCTTAGGTCAATCAGCTTGCCAAAGAGCCGAAGAAGCTACAGTCCCAACTGTCTCTCAATGCAATAAATGAAGCCAATGAATCCTCGAACAAGAATTTTTCCAATGCTCTCAGTGAAAAAGGTTTGAAACCTGATGTATGTGGATTCCACACAAAAAATGAGGGGATACACATCACAAATGGTTCTGCAAAATACCGTGCCAAGCTCATTTAAAACTCCAGTTCTTCTTTATCAACCATATGTGAATTCTAACTCCTTCAGGATCAGACTCAACTTACCAAGTCTATGAACACCTATGGCAGGAAGGTCCAAATAACTCACGTGCAGAAGCTTAACATTGGTGGGATGCTGATCTACCCTATGTAATTTGCTCCTCAAGGTCCCAGAAACCTTTTCTCAGCCACTCAGTTGGAGGACCACAGGTTGAATATCCTGCATCAACATTGCACCATGCTTGTCAAACTTTCTGGGAAAATAATCTTCCAATTTATTTGTCTTGGGAATCTCTACGTATCCCATCCAAACTATTCTTGCGCTCTGTAATCTTATTCCTTGAAACTACCATGTCACAAAGTTGACTGGCACCTGGTTTGAGGAAATCCCTCAGATGACCATCTGCATTGATTTCTCTCCCTTCACTACATCACCAACCACAATCCTGCGTTCTCATCATCCAATTGCAAAGTTTGCAAGACGTGCAAAATAAAATTTTGGCCCCACTCAAACCTGCTACTGTTTTCTCCCAATCCCTTTCATTGACTTCACCTTGATGTCCTCCACATAACCCTGCCCTCCAAGCATGGTTTGTTTTATCTTCTGGTAATTATTGAAGATTTATCTTGCTTTAATTATTTCAATTTCATGAAAAGCAATTCAGACTTGGAATATTGTATTGTTTCCTATATTTAGGAGATTAAGAATCAGGTTGGTATAACACCCATATTCATTCACTTCAATCATTGAGGAAAATTTGGGTTGACAAAGCTGGATTCATTCCTCCAAGCACGCAGCATAGTGCTTAAGCCAGGCCCAGCTCATTTTCTGCAGATGAAAAGACTGGCAGAAAGGTTCAATCAGACAATCCTGACCGAAATTCAGCGCCTTGTTGCTCATTCAGCTGTTGCTACTGCTTACTGGGATGACTCAGCCTGTTAATCTTCCACTCTGATAAACCTCCTTCAATCCAGGTCCATCAAGTGGTCCTCTCCGGTCAGCATGCTTTCTGCGCACAACTGCACCATTGAGCCTGTCAGAGAGATAGCTAAGCCAATTTGCTTTTGGATGAAAGTACAGAAATTTAAGCAGGCATTTTCCAAACTTCTCCCCCAATTTTCTACTCTTCTTTTCCTTGGATACAAGCAATATTCTGATGCGGGCCAGTTGCTGCACCCGGTGAAGAAAAATGTCACCATCACTCAAGACTTTTTCTGTCCTCAGGCCATCTTTGAGTATGGCAACCATCTCTTTCCAAAGAAGCCACCCACATCCCTTCCCCAAGTCCAGATCACACCTACCCCTGATTTCCCAGGAAAAGTCTCCCTTACCCTGCAGTGCCCAGCCAGTTCTTCTCCAATCTCAGGCATTGGTGCACTCCTCTCTCAAGCTTTTGACACCAATTCTGCCATCCCGCCAGCCTCTGCAGACCCTCATCAGTACACTGATCCCAAAGCTCCCTTGAGGGAAACACCAGTGGACCCCTTCACAGAAGCCCCTCTGCCCAAGCCCTACCCTTACATAACATGCTCTTGCAAAGTGCTAAAGGCAATTTGCAGCTCTCTGGATCATTCCAAAATTCTCCTGTTGCAAACTTGCTCTGCTACAAGGGCTGAAAATATGTCTTTCAATCTGGCCAACTTCAGCAATAGCAATGATGATGATGGTGACATCCTGTCAGAGATGATATCCATTAAGGAGGTGTTTGCTGACGCTTCCAAGCGTCCATTTTTTTTTTGGAATCCATGGCAGGTGAGAAATTCTCCCTGATCAAATGCAAAACTGGAACTCTGGTCCCTCCCCCCAAAGAAAACATTGTCATCAGTGGCATGTGGCACCTAATTTAAAAGCGTAACAATTTTGGGGAATTTGTTGGTTGCAATTCTTGATGGGTGTGTTTTGGAAACAAACAGCATTACCCCCAAAACTACCTCAAAAATTATTCCTCCATTTGTTGCACCAAATCTCTCAAGTCCCTGCTAGAAATTTCTGTCCAACGTTGCATGTATTTATTTCAGTTTGATATGGATACGGCCTTCTTATATGGCAATATGAATGCAACTATCCATGTAGCCCAGGTTTCAGGTTTTGAGGTTCCAGGTAAGGAGAAATGTGTCTGGAGGCTAAAAAAGTCTCTTTATGGGAAAAAGCAGGTGCAGAAATCCTGGAAATCAAATTTTAACGCAACTCTGGCCAAGCTAGGACTCACCCCATCACAACGTGAGAAGTCTCTCTTTTTTACCAACAATAGGAGCATGGTGCTTGACATACATGTCAAAAATTGCCTCCTGGTAGGTTCCAATTGTGATCAGCTTCTTGCCTTCCTTGATTGCCTCAGGGAGAGTTACTCCATCTGCATGCAAGAGTGTCCAGTGCAGCATCTTGGGTTCACTCTTGACTGACAGGCTGACAGGTCCTTGTGCTGCACCAGCATTATTTCTTTCTGAAAGCCTTGTGCAAAATCAAGATGGATAGCAAATTCATTCAAGGCGCTATCCCCTCTGAACTTGCACCACCTCATCTCCTGTGATTCCCCCACTTTTGAAGTGAAGATCACACAAAAGGCAGTGAGAATTTTGATTCATCTGTTGATCAACATGCAACCCAAAATTTCCTTCACCATCAACATACTCTCTCACTACGCTAACTCTCCAACCAAGGCTCATTGGGATTTTGCAAAGAATTTCTTGTGATATCTCAAGGGCACCCCATCCATTGGCATTCACTTCAAGCTCTCCAAAGGCAAGGAAAAGGGGCTCTTTGGATGTGAGGATGCCAAATATGGGAACTCAGAGATCAGCAGGAAGTCTGTGACAGGCTATGCCATAAAATGTTTTGGAAACCCAATCTTCTGGGCCGCAAGAAAGCAGCCTATTTTTGCTCAGTCAACCACAGAAGCTGGGTTTGTGGCAATGAAAATGTGCGCCAAGGAAATGTGCTGGTTATCAAGTGTACTCCTTGGCCTGGGAGTCCAAATCACCTGCCCCTTTTTGGTGCCCCATCCTGGACACCCTGGCCAGTGCGGAGACCTTAATTTTTTTTTATGATTTTTCCTTATCATCATTCATAGGCATCATTATCAAAAAAAAAAAAAAAAAAACTCAATCTTGAATCTCATTAAACTCCAAGAAAAGGCCTGAATTTAATTGTTTGGGACGCTTAGAGGGATGAAAATCAGTACTTGATTGATATCCATCACCATCCACGCCCAGATTCATCATGACTCGACAGCAACCGACCAGCAGCAAGCCCAAGCTCAGGTGATAGACAAGCCAGCCATAGTCCTAGTTGGTGGTAGAGAGGCCAAGGGAAGGGGGTATCATCATAGAAAAATAGAGAGCAGAAAAGCACACCATTGTTTGCCACCTGGATTGCCCAGATGAGATGATGGATTGATGAAAGAATGTTTGTGCTACACAGTACATACACAACCATCCATCCATCCATCCATCCACCCATCATCATACTCCAACCCCCACACCAATGCTCATTTCTCAGCCGACTTGGACTGAGGCCGCCTCAGAGCCGGATCGCTACAATCGCCCAATCCCCATCATCCAGTCTGTCCTTCCAAGATAACATAGTATAGTAGTATTTACCTATCCCATCCTTCCTCACCAATGACCACGACCCAGGCAGCAAGTTGGACAATGCACACAATAGTCAATCAACTTGTTGCTTAGCTCAAGGCCAATCAATTGATGAGCAGCAGCACACTAGCACTCTCTTAGTAAATCCCTTATCACTCTCATTAATCAATCCTCCGTCATCCTTTCCATCCTAATCAATCATGAGAAAGTTCTTCAACCGCAAGGGAGCCTTGCCAACCCCATTGACCCCAACAACCGCCGTTGATCATCATCCTCACCAACGGCAAACAACAGCAGGCCAGGAGGAGGGAAACCTCAACAGCCAGTCCATCGACTCATCCATTCTCAGCTCCATCATCATCCCCTCCTCCAATCCTGATCTGGATCAGCGAATCCAAGATCCCCTGCCCGCCAACGCTTGAGAGTCCCCCAGGCTTGATAGGCATCAAGTTGCCTTCTAATCATCATTACATCCCTCCCTCAACCCCAATTCCCAATCCATCTACTTGTCACCCCTCATCCAATCCCCGCTCTCGACACTGTGGAAAGAATAAAGGTTATCCCCCTATAATTGTCCCAAGGTTCAGAATTTAACGGTTCCCTGCGTTTGAAAGGAGATGAGGATGTCCGAAGTTGCACTTAAATAAGAAATAGAAATAAGGATATAAGAGATAAAGAAAAGTAGAGAGAGAGAGAGAAATCACCAATCCTTTAATCCTAAGAACTCTCCACCTGGTTGTGTATCCGGTATGACACCTGGTTGTGTATCCGGTATGACACCTGGTTGTGTATCCGGTATGAGTTCCTTCAATCTCTTGGTGAGATGAGTGATCCAATCCAATGATGTGATGTGTTTCTTCCTCTTCCTCTCCATGCCTCCTCCTCCAACCCAGAGTTGGGAGTGAGGATAATTCCTCCCCCTCAACCCTAACCTAAGTACACGCGCAAATGACAGTATGAAAAAGAAACAGAAAACAATCCCAAAACAGAAACCCTAGCCTCCTCTCCCCACCTCCTCCATACCAAACTCCCCCCGTTGTCCGTAAGCCTTTCCGTTCATCCGGTTGGTCCTTCTCATGACGCGGTCCTTGCACCGCGCCCTACTCGGAGCCCCCCGCGCCTGTCCGTATCCGTCCATCCGCGCCCATTGTGTATGTTTGGTAAAGCCGGCATGATCCGCGCGCTTGCGCACGCGCTTCATCCATTCCTTTATAGCCCGCGGATTGCTCCGCCCCTACGTATCCGAACCGGCGCGCCAGCAAACCTAGTCAAGCGCACTACCTTCCAAATCCGATCTCTGTGGCGGATCGCCGCCCAGGCTGCATTTGATGCTGAGCCCGACCCGTCCACCAGGTGCGCAGCCAAACAGCGGCTGCTGCTAATCCAGCAGCTGCCGCTGCTGAGCACTCCGCATACCCTAGTGCTGAGCCCGCTTGCCCCCAATGCTGAGCGCGCAGCCGCGACGCAGTTCCCAATCTGTGTCTATAAATTGACACCACATCTCCCCCCCAACTTGAGTTCTGTCCCCAGAAGTTTCCCATTGCTTCACCATACCACCACCTCCGCTACTTCCACTCAACCCCCACCACCCCCACTATCACCTTCCATCTTCCCTCCTCTCCATTGCCATCATGCTCCCATGCGAGTTCTGCGCCCGGAACGGGCACGCGTGTTTGATCATCCCCGGTTGACGCGCCTGTGTAGCTTGCTGTAGCGGCCATTGTTGCTGCTTGCTTAGCGACAGCATCCCTTGAGCTCCCCTCCAATCCGGCTCTTGCCCCAGGCGGCGCAAGAGGGCTCTTCCGGACCCGTTTGTGGTTTTGGACAACGAGTCAATCTTGGAAGGCTTGTGGACACCACCCGGTTCACCTCCATCCCGTCGCCCCCAAGCTCCATCACCCACCACCTAGCACGTGAGCCACAACTTGGCATCACCCCTCCGCCGGGCCGGACCTCCGCAACGGGGAAAATACAAAACTTCGGAGGAATGGCGCGTGGCAACCCGCGCTTGGGCCGCTGCTGTCGGCGTGAACCAAACGGTACCAGACCCAAGACTCTTTGGAAGACCCGCGGCCGCACCAGAACCTCCTCCTCCTCCTCCACGACTGCCGACACCGCCCGCGCCATCAGCGGACTTGGATGAGAGGCCTACAACCCCCAAAGCCCCTCCGCCTCCGTCACCAATTGTTGTCACGCCATCACCTCCAGCTGGACCAAGCCCCCCTGTTGGTTCCCCGGAGGCCCCATCTTCTCTGGCCGCTCCTCCCCCCATCCCTCCCAAGATCCCGCAGATTCCAATTGTAATGGCGCTCCCGGCGGCTGGCTTTGAGGCTTTTGCGGAATGGTCAACCACGATGCTTCGGAATTTTCTCGCAATCCCCCGTGCACAATCCTTGGAATCCCTGCGCAAATTCCTGGCGTCTTTCCGGGCTTTACTGGCTTCCTTGAGGGCGGAAATGGAGGAAATGATGAAGATGGCTTAGGCGCATTGCCCCCCCTGTTCCCCTTCTTCCTTTCCTCTACTTCCTCTCTTCTTGTTGCTTGTACCGCGCTTCCCTTTTCAATTAAGAAAATACATGTCTCCGTGCGAGGTCCTCACTTTCTGAGAAAAAGTGCGCGGCCGCGCTTTGAGAGAGTGAGTCTGAGATTGAGTCCGCGCCCGCGTGCTTGCTTTGTGAGCGACCGTAAGTGACTAGCCGTTCCAAAAAAAAGAGGAACCTGGACCGCCCCAGACAAACTGCCACAAAGTTCCCCGTACCCTTCCTGTAACAAAAACAACAACCAAAACACCAGCACGCGCCACCGTAAGGGAAGAGAGAGGGAGAGAGAGTAGGAGAACGGACATTCTGGGGTGTCTAGTTGTCCTGGCTGTGAACCGGCTAGAGCACCCCCTCACCAAATCAAAACTTATCCCCTACCTCCTCTACCTCCCCAGCCACCCATCCTTGAGATATCCTGAGAGAAAGAAAAAAAGAGAAAAAGAAACCAACAGAAAAGAAAAATAGAAAAGAACACCCTTTTTTTTCCCAATCCCGTAGACCGCCTGCAAATCGCTCTTTGTCCCGCTTCCCCCATCTGCGGGATTGCCCTCGCGTCCCAGTTCTGCGGGGCTTGACCTCGCGTTTACGGACCCGGCTTTGTGCCGCGCCTGCGTTTCCTGCAAAAACCCCAAGCCAGCAAAGACCCCACAATCCAGATAAGGAAGAAACATAGAGAAACAAACATTCTGGGGTGTCTAGTCGTTCCGGCTGTGAACCCTATAGAGCACCCCCTCACCAAATCAAACTTATCCCCTACCCCCTCTACCTCCCCCCCCAACTTGGCCACTGTCCCCAGCTGGTCGCAACCGCCTACTCCGTTGCAACGGCACGGCCTCCGCTTCTCCGCCCGAAGATGAATCCCCGGATTGCGTTCTTACACCATGGCGGCGCTCCACACTCCCCTCGTCAGATCCTTCACCCCCTTCCGCCGTTTTGTCAAACAAGGTAGATCCTCGCGCAAAGAAGCGCTTGACATGCAAAGCCGCCGCCTTCCGTTTCAGCGGAGTACCACCTAATTCCTCCAACTGATAGCTGCCGCCCTCAAACTTGAAAGACACGCGGAACGGGCTGTTCCACCGGTTAGCAAACAACTTCCCCCACTGAGACTCCAGACTTTGGTTGTACAGGAGCACCAAATCCCTCTTTGGCAAGGGATCCCGGAGGAGATGCAAGAAATGCTTGTCCCAATAGCACACCAACGCTGTCCAAGTCTTCTTCAGCCGGTCCGTGGACTTTGCGAGCATTCCGTCCCGTCAAAGGAGCTGTTTGGCGCAAGCCTCAAGCAATTTGGCGGAAGTCTTCACCTTCCACCAGTCAACCCCCAGGAACGTCTCCAACTCAATGTCCACCGGAAGCACGGGGCGCTGTCCAAAAAGTAACTCGTACGGCAAGTAGCCTGTCAACCGCTTCACAAAAATCCAATCCGCAAACAGAACCATTGGAAGGGTCTCCTGCCAGCGCTTACCGTCCTCCCCGCACATCTTGACCAGGGCGTCCTTGATTGGCTGATGCCCGCGTTTGATCATGCCGGCCCCCTCGGGATAGTATTCCGTTACTTGGCCAAACATGGCTCCGCAACTCTTCACCAACTTGACCAAACGGCCGCAACACTCAGCCCCTCCATCCACTGTGACCAGACAAAGCAACCCGTACCGCGCAAACCAATCTTCCTCCAGAAATAGAGCAACTTTGCCCGCCAAGAGCTTGACCAACGGACGCGCTTCTACCCAACCGGACAGGTCGTCCCGCGTGACGAGCAGATAGGCAAACTTACCGGCCTTGATGTGGACGACATCAAGCAAGACTTTACCAAAGAGGGCATCTTCCGCTGTGGGTTTTCAGACTTCCTTGGGCAGTCTCGCGCTCCGCCGTTGACAGGCTTTGCAGGAAGCCAGCCATTCCCGCACCGCATGCACTACCCCCGGCCACCAGAACCACTCTTTGACCCGCTTCCACGTCTCAACCTCTCCTCAATGACCAAGATTGTTGTGAAGGCTCCAGAGGATAGCTTCCTGATCCGCTCTTGAAGTGGTAACCACAAGAGGAACCGGAGTCTTCCGCCGCCAAAGCTTCCCCTCCTGTACGTAGAAATTCCCTGCCCGCCGCTTTGCCCATTGCATGTCCTTCTCCATAGCTCCATCGGGAAAACAAAGGTCCCCCAAGTAGTCACAAAGGATCGCGTACCGCCTGGTCTGCCAGAGCGGGAGCTGAACGCCTGCCTCCACAACCCCTACCTTGACAACCGGAGTCTCCACATTGAGCAGTTCCGCGTCCTTGAACGGGTTGTCCCTTGGATACCAGGACAACGCATTGGGCATAGTGAACTCTTTCCCCGGAACATGAACAACAGCAAAGGAGAAAAGTTGAAGAAACGCCACCCACCTGGTCATGGGAGCGTTGGGAAACGCCGGGGAATTGATCATCTGCGCCAGCGCCTCTGCGTCCACCAAAAGGTCAAAGTGGACCCCCCACAAAAGATACTGGAGCCGCCGCACAATCTTGGTGACCCCGCACAACTCCAACTTTGGCTGGGAGTACCGTCTTTCCGTTGGAGTGAAGGTGACCGACTCGTAAAGTACCGGCCTATCCTTGCCATCGTCCTCTTGAGTGAGAACCCCCCCACGCCAAATTCTCTGGAATTGACCGCTAGCCTAATTCCTCCCGCGTTGTAGTCAAGATCAGGGAGCACAATGTCACTTCCCATGATCTCCTTGAGCTTCCGGAATGCGCGATTGCATTCTTCCCCCCACTTCCACTCTGCGCCTTTCCGCATTAGTGATCGGAGAGGGCTCGCCACCTCCGCAAACCTCTCGATGAAATACGGACATAGCTACATAATCCCAAGAACTGAAGGATATGCGACACAGTCCGCGGGGTTGGCAATTTGAGGACCTTGTTCCGCTTTTTCTCTGCAATGCGCCGGCCATTGGAAGCAACAACGTGGCCAAGGACTTTGAGCGCTGGGACACAAACCGCCAACTTCTTCCCCAACACTGTCAGTCCTGCCTCCTTGATGTGAAACAGGATTTTTCCAATATCTGCGCATATTCCCACACAAAACGTTGGACGCCGGCAACTTCAACCAGCTCCGCTCCCCTGTAATTGGATTTTGGACCTTTGATGCCCACGTCGTCAATGAAGATTTTTATTCCCTCTGGAAGATCATCCTTCAGGATCCAAGCCATTTGCGCCTGGTACACTGCCATGGAATTGGTCAGGCCTTGCGGGAGCCAAGTCAGCTGCATTCTTCCCAACCCAGTCTCAAATGCCGTTAGAGGCCGCAGCGAGGATCCAACTCAGGCTGGTCGTATCCCCCCATCACATCCACTAAACCGTAACAAGCGCGCCCCGCCATTGACTGAAGGAACTCGTCAATGCGAGGGGGCCGTCCTGCGTCCCGGATTGTAAAGGAGTTGAGCCGCTGTAAATCATGAACAATCCTCAATGACTTTACGTCCTGCTTAACCACCGCAAAGATCGGGCTGGAGTAACTAGATTTTGACTGTTTGTAAAGGCCAGTCTTCACCCGCTCCCGCACCAACTCCAGAAACTGCTCCCGGACCGCCCGCGGTATTGGAATCGGCTTGATCTGCCAAGGCTTGTGATTGACAGTGGGGATGAAATAGGGGTTTCCAATATCGTTTTTCAGGAGCCCCCGCTCTTCCGGTCCAAACGCAAGCGCTCTTTCCCAAAGAACCAGAACCAAAATCAGCAATTTGCGCTCCTCTGTACTCAACCATCCAGTTGGGCCGAAATTGAAAGCTGAAATCTGCTCCTCTGTGATCCGCGCCAAACTAGCAACCCACCCCAAAGCCTTAATTGGCGTGACCCAAGGGTGCCGCAACCAAGCAATTGGTTGAAGTGGTCCATTCAGTTCCTGGGGCATTGGCTCATTCCTTGGTTGGACCTTCCGTGACACCAGCTTGTACTTGCCCGCGTTGCACCGCATCATCTGCATGCATCCTTTGCTGTAAGTCCTGCACAGAATGGAACCGCAGCTTTTGCCTTTGCTCACGAGTGTGGCACGATGATAGGGTTTTCAAAGCGTAGTACCCTTGGGCAATGCATACTGAGAAAAGGGACTTCTTCTGCAACGTGAGCGCCCTGCACTTTCCTTCCTCCCCCTCCCTGCTCCTCATTAGTCAACCTCCTGCGCAAAACCGGAGCTTGTTCTGCGTGGTTTCCTTGGTCAACTAGAAAAAATCCTCCAAAGGTCGCCCGTTGCAGACCAACTCCGCGTCTGGTTCCTCCTCATACTCCAACACTCTCCTCCGCTTCCCTTGCCCGTGATTGCAGATAGTTGTCTCGAACCTTCCGCCGGACAAATCCTCCACCGTCAACGCCTCCATTCCCGCCTCCAGATCAAAAACCATTTGTACTTGAAACCCAAACATGAACGGCCTTCCCAAAAAGACATTCCCACAATCAACCAAAAGAAAAGAAAGGGGCCTGTGGACCCTTGCAACCTCAACCTCCTCCTCCTTGACTACTCCATCCACACAACACTCCCCTCCGTTAAGCGCGCGGAGACCCATTGTGCATTTCCGCCAAACCAACCCCAAATCATCCACCATCCGCGATGGCAGCAGGTTCACCATTGAACCGCTGTCCACCATAGCCCACACCTTCCTTCCCGCTATGACCATTGGAACGTAAGCAAGCGGATTCAAAACTGGTTTGGCTCGCACTCCCCGTGCCCCTTCTCCTTCCGCGCCACATGAACCCGCTGCACCGTCTGAGTTACCCAACCCTGACCGCAATCCCGCAACGCCTGAACCATCTTGTCTACCACCACCGGAGACACGGCCGCCAGTTCCCGCAAGGTCAGCGGAACCAGAGTCTTGTTCCCCATCACCCTTTGCACGATGTCGGCCGCTTTCTTCTTCCCTACAGGATTTGCTGCCGGCGCCTTGGTTCCGGGCACGCGCGAGGCCAGTTTTTGAACGGCCAACGGGGGTTTCTCCTTCGCGTCCACCTCCATTTTATTTGAGACTTCCACCTTTTCTTCCGTTGCCACTACCCTTAACTCAGCTTCCACCCGAGGTGGTTGCCACAATCTGGGACCGGTAACAATGCCCAGTGACGCTCACGCTGTCGTTCCCGCCTCCTGACCCCATGTGCACACCTGCTGGATTGCGGTTGGCTGGCTTGGCTCCATTGGAATCTGTTTGCCCGTTGGAAACATGTACCCCATCTCGGCCGTTCAAACCAATCCCGTGCTGAGATCCTTCGTAAGCTCCTCGCACGCCGATTGCCAATGAACGTGTGCCCCGCAGTACAAGCACCCGCTCAGCACGAAGGTACCGGGCGGCCAAAACCCTTTCACCATGTGAGGTGGAGGCCCTTGCGGCTGCTGCTGGCCCATACGGCTCATGCAGATCTTCAGGTCCTTCATCAGTTCCATCAATTCGCTTACCGGAGGGGCGGGTGCAGGTTGAGGAACCGGAACACACATGGAAGTAGGTGGAACTGGGGCCGGAAATTGTGCCGGAGCCGGAACCTGGGGGGCCGATTTCTTCGGTCCCGCTGGAAAGGACTTAGTTGTGTCCTTGATAAGCTCCTCAAAGTTGAGCTTGCTCTCCACAGCCCGGCAAATGACAGCCAACTCCAGAAGGAGCGCAATGCTCCCGTCCAATGACCGCTTTACCAAGTTGTGATCGTAAAGATGCCGCTGCACCCTTGCCCGGAGTTGAGCGCCTAAACCGCCCAGAAACGCGTGTTTCATGGCCCCCATCTGTCCCGCCACCACCTCGTTCTTTGACAGGTACCAATAGATCCAATCAAATGTTGAGGTGTACTCCGCCAGATCCACCCGCGTTCTGACCCCTCCATGTGCGCTGGCCTCCGAGGCCATGCGGTCGAAATTTCTTTTCCAGAATTGAGGTTCGCACCTACCCCACGGCCTTAGGATCTCCGCCTTCAGTTTTGGCCAATCTTGATTCTCGTAGCCTTCCATTTCCTCCACATCCTGGAGCTTCTCTTTGTCCATAATGAACAGGACAACAAGCAGGGCCTTATCAGCGTCCAACGCACCTTCCGCATCTGCAATACCTTTTTATCTCGAGATAAACCGCTCCATGTCCGCTGTGTTGAATTGGATGTGAGGGTAGTTGCGCAGCCTGATGCAAACCGGACGAGTGGGTTCATGGTCACTGGAGACCAATGGGGGAATGGTGTAGCTTGTCCTGGGTCAAGCGGAGGGAGGGGGAGGAGGAGGGATGGAAGACAAGAGTGGGGTTGGAGTAGCGGACCCAGAGACGGAAGGAGAAGGAGAAGAAGAAGAAGGAGAGACTGTAGGGAGGTATGAATAGGACATTGCGCCCAGTTACCTTTGAAAGACAAGAAACAGAAGGTTAATTCCCGGCCAGACCCCCAGATGTGGAAAGAATAAAGGTTATCCCCCTATAATTGTCCCAAGGTTTGGAAGTTAACGGTTCCCTGCGTTTGAAAAGAGATGAGGATGTCCAAAGTTGCACTTAAATGAGAAATAGAAATAAGTAGATAAGAGATAAAGAAAAGTAGAGAGAGAGAGAGAAATTGCCAATCCTTCAATCCTAAGAACTCTCCACCTGGATGTGTATCCAGTATGAGTTCCTTCAATCTCTTGGTGAGATGAGTGATCCAATCCGATGATGTGATGTGTTTCTTCCTCTTCCTCTCCATGCCTCCTCCTCCAACCCGGAGTTGGGAGTGAGGATAGTTCCTCCCCCTCAACCCTAACCTAAGTACATGCCCAAATGACAGTATGACAAAGAAACAGAAAACAATCCCAAAACAGAAACCCTAGCCTCCTCTCCCCACCTCCTCCATACCAAACTCCCCCCCGTGTCCGTACGCCGTTCCGTTCATCCGGTTTTTCCTTCTCATGACGCAGTCCTTGCACTGCGTCCTACTTGGAGCCCCCCGCGCCTGTCCCTATCAGTTTGTCTGCGCCCGTTGTGGGTGTTCGGTAATATCCGGCATGATCCGTGCGCTTGCGCGCGCGCTTCATCTGTTCCTTTATAGCCCGCGGATTGCTCCGCCCCTACGTATCCAAACAGGCGCGCCCGCGAACCTAGTCAAGCGCACTACCTTCCAAATCCAATCTCCGGGGCGGATTGCCGCCCACGCCGCATTTGTTACTGAGCCCAACCCGTCCACCAGGTGCGCAGCCAAACAGGGGCTTCTGCTGATCCAGCAGCTGCCGCTGCTGAGCACTCCACATACCCTAGTGCTGAGCCCGCTTTCCCCCAATGCTGAGCACGCAGCCACGACGCAGCTCCCAATCCGTGTGTATAAATTGACACCACAACGCATCACTGGTTTCCTGCGCAACTCTTCTGTCGCCTGCGCGGGTTGGTGATGTGTCCCGGGACCCTCAAGGATTCTGACTGCGCGTTCATCCACGGGCCAGCGGTTGCCAAGGGGCGTCAGCCTGTCTGCGCGGCCCGTCACCTCACCCTCATCTGCCTGTGCAAAAAAAAAATAAAAAATAAAAAATAAAAAAAATAAAAAAAATCGGCTCTATTTGTAGTATCTCTTGTAAATGGTTTACAGGGACCCATGGCCCATAAAAGGAGGGGCTCTCCCCAGCCTTTTGTTTGATAATCCATGGGAGTGTGTGCTTATGTCCCCCCTTTTATTGTGAAATTAAGATCCTAATCCTTATCCTGGGTATATCTCTGATTTCACCCTGATCCATTTTTGACCCTGAGTCTTTGCCCCTCTGTGGCCTGATCCTTATCACCAACCAATAGCCTTTCTGGTTGAAGAAAAATTCTTTCTGTTGGAATTTTTGAGTGTGTTATACCACTCCTTGATCCCTTTCTCTGACCATACTGGTCCCAATCCCTGATCATCTTTCTGGATACAATCACTATTGATTGAAGAGGTCTTATTAAGCTTAAGACCTGGAGTGTTATACCTCCCTTTATTTTCTTTGGAGTTGCATTCTGCCATCCTACTCTTGAGTCCCTTGAGAAGTTTTGAGGTTATCCTTGCTTCAAATCAGTTACTGTTTGCTTTTAGAGATTCTTAAACATTGTGCTTTGTCTTGTACAGCCACCCTCAGTTATCTGGTACCCTTCAAGCGGTTGATTGTGGAGAAGTGGTAAGGTTCATTGAGAACCTGGAAGTTGGTTGGGTTTGAGTTGTTCATCCTCAATCTTCTGCTGATGACCAGAGTTATTAGCTTGTGGGCATTGTTTACATACAACAGCTTTTGTTCCTTGAACTCTCAGCAGACTTTAACTTCTTTTGTTCAAGTTTTTTCCCTGCATAATCTTGTCTCAGATAGTGCTGTTCCATCGCTACCAAACTATTATCATCTTTATCCTCTACTCCTTGATTCCTCATTTACCAGGTTCTGGACCTTGATCTCCTTTACATCTAAATATTTTTGTAACACTCAGGAGGGAAGCCTAAACAGCACCTTTCCCCTCCACAGAACTGCCACGGCCTAGCACCGTTTGGAGTCTTACATTTGGTCCCCCGGGCCGGGATCAAACCAGCAACCTTGGGATCTATAGTCCCAACTTGAAGAATCAACTCCAAAATCTGATCCAATTTTTTTTTCTTTTCTTTCTTTTTTGTTTTTTCTTTCTTTCAGATCTGATCTGTGGAGGAAACTTGTTCCAGAAGTAAGTCCTCCCAATTATGCACCATCTGGGCAAGATCCTTGTCATTTTTTGTGAAACTCTACTCTTGCCACACTTGTGAGCCACCTTGGAACTCTGCTCTTTTGGATCTCTTGGGAACCCTTCAACATGGCATCTGCTGGATCCTCCTCATCTTTTTGGGCCAAGATGGTCAAAATCAAACCCCAGAACAAAAACTTAGGCTTCAATGGGACCAATGTCAAACGATTCCTGGACTCCTATGAGATGGCTGCTGAAGTGAATGGTGCCAGTGAACATGATATGGTTTATCAGTTACAATTTTTTATCTCTTCTGACAAAGTTATCGAGGTTGTTGAATCATTCAATGGATTTGAAACTCATAACTGGCGGCTCCTGAAAGAGGCTATGTTGGCCTATTGGAGGAAAAATAGATGTAGCCAGATTTACTTTGCAAGACTTGGATGCCCTGGTTTCTCAATGGATCTCCAATGGTGTTGTCTCTTCAGCTTCAGATTATCAGTCTTTCAGAAAATCTTGGGATCCTATCCAATCTTACCTCATCAGAAACGATCACATTGACACTGTGGAAAAAATTTTAGTCCGATTTTTCCAATCCTTTTCACCAGGAGTCCAGGAAAGAATTAGGGATGAACTGGTCAAATCTGGATCCATGATCATTACTAGGTATAATCGATTCAAACTTCCTGCTTTTCTGGTTTTGAGGGGAGCAGTGGACAAAGTCATGAAAGGTCAAACTTCCCTCACTTTTGAACAGACCAGAATTGCTGAACCAGTCCATGCTCCCTCCTTCCAAGAATCCAACAAAATCATGAACCAGATGGAAGCAAATTGTAGACCCAAAGCAAATCCCCAGGCCAGTAAGGAATCTGCTACTATAGATGAGATCACTAAATTACTTCAGGCATTTGAGAATAAAATAGATCAGAAAATATCCTCTTTAGCCACTCCTAAACCTGCTAATTCTGTTCCTAAATCTACTCTAGTCTGTTATTATTGCCATAGGGAAGGCCATGGTACTGGTAGATGTCCTGAACTCCAGAAGGACAAGGAGGAGAGGTTAGTAGAGCAGAAGGGAAATAATTTCTTCCTTCCTAATGGTGCTTTGATCCCTTTTGATTCATCTTGTCAGATCAGTCATGTGGTGGCCTCATACCAACCACCAACTCCCAAGAAGGCATCCTTGGTCTCTGTGGATTTTTGATCATCCTGTGGAACTCTGCAACCTTGGTATCCTCCAGCTATGACTTCTTCCAGCTTCCCTGGCACCTATCAATCTGATCCAGCTAGGAAACGCCATGAGGAACCAAAACCTCATAATTCTCCTCCTGTTCCATCCTCAATTCTGCAAAAACCTGTTAAACGTCAATCTTCACCTGAGCCTCCTTCCTCTGATGTGGAAGAAATGGAAGTAGAAAGGGAACAACTTATGGAAACTTTCCAGGACAACTCTGATCTTCCCCCTCTTCAACCTGTCCAACCCTCAGATCCTCTTCGCACCTATTTCACCTGATCTTCCTCCCTCCACCCAGCCCAAAGTTTGATTTGAGAGGGGCATCTCCAAGGACTACCCCAATGCTGTGGAAGGATTATTAAAGAAAATTTCTTATCTTAAAATCCCTGATCTATCTGTGGCTGAACTCCTGTCAATCTCTCCATCTGTGGCTGAAGGGATGAAGAAATGGGTTTCCCATTGACGTGTGGAGATTGGTCCGGAAAAATTGAAGGTCTCCTCTGGTACTCTGATGGAGGATTCTGGTGAAACAGATCCCTCTTCAGATACCAACCTGTATTCCTGTCCTCTTGGATTTCTCCCATGTTATCTTGGTGATTCAACTAAAACTGTTTCTCTCCTTGTGGATTTGGGTTCTCAGCTCAACTTGATTTTGGACTCCATGGCCTGCAAGCTTAAACTTAGCCCAAGGGTAAGTTTCAATTCTGCTGTGTATGGAATAGGGAACCAGTCCTGTGAGCTGGTTGGTATTGCTGAGGATATCCCTGTTTGAATTGGTTGAAATATTGTTGGCACCTGTCACTTCTGGATCACTTGTCTCAATGGTCCCATGATCTTGGGAAGGCCTTTCTTAATGGACTTTGGTGCTACCCTGATGTTTTCTGATCAAGTTGGGGAGAGAATTCTCCTCCCTGATGCTGATGGCAGAAAGATTGAAGTTTCTCTTTGTTCTATGGATTCTTGTCATTGGGAAAGAGACTTCCCTGGTCATCCTCCCAAATCTGTCCTGAAAGGAAAGCAGAAAGAAAACTCTCATTCCTCTCACCCTCATTTTTTAGCAGAATAGTTGGCCCTACTGATAGTTGTAGTTCTTCTCAGCCTAAGACTTCAACTCATGGACCAACTCCCAGCTCAGAGGCTTATCTTTCTTTTTCCTCATCATTTCCTTCTCATCCAAATAAGATCAAAAATCAAACACAGAAAAAAAAATCCAAAAAATCAAAAAAATTTTCTTCTCTGTCTGGATCTGTTTTATCTTCTTTTCCTTTTTCTTTTCAGCCTGATCAATCATCCTCTATTCTGGTTTCAAATCTCCGCAATGAGTCTAAACTAGATCTCAATCTCGATTCTTTTCTTGGTGACTTTGGGATGAAGGAGTATGGTCTTTGGTGGAGGCAATTTGGGGTAGAAGTAAGTCCTCCCAATTGTGCACCACCAGGGGCTTCTACTACTGTCATTTTCAAAACTCTACCCTGTGCCACACATGTGAGCAATGTGTTATCTTTTGGATCCTATTTTATGGAGAAGGCACCTTTCAAGGATGCAGCAGAAAATCAAACTTGGAAGATGTTGGAACATGGTCTCAGTTTTCGTAGTCAGGTCTCACTGGTCAATGCTTGGAGGAAGCAAGGATTCCTCTCCTTTGCAACTAAGTACAAACCAGTTGCAAAGAAGGTTCAGAAAGTCAACCAACCAATGCCTCTCAACCTCAATCCTCCCCTTATGCGTCCTCCTCTACCCCGCGATCCTTACTGTGGTCTATCCCAATCCCTCACTGGTCCATTCATTCCCTTTGGTTGGGTCACTGAAGAAAGTCTGAAAGTGGTCAACTTTGGTCCAGACGGATGGCTTTTAGCTGATGAGTTAAATTTGATCAAAAATATCTTGTCTCTAAGGGAAAAATCTATTGCATTCTGTGAAGAAGAGAGAGGTCTCTTGAAAGAATCCTATGGTCTCCCATACATCATCCCTGTAGTTAAACATAACCTTGGCAAAAGAAGAAGATCCCTATTCCTGCTGCAAAAGTCAACAAATTCATCAAGTTGGTCTGCGAACAAGTCTGTACAGGTTTATACAAACAATTGACTTCTAGCTATTCCAGTCCTGTTTTCTGTGTTCTAAAGAGTAATGGTAAACTTAGAGTAGTTCATGATCTCCAACCTCTTAATAAAGTTACTGTTAAAGACTCTGGGGTGCCTCCTGCTACTGAAGAATTTTTCAAATCCTTCTCTGGGAGAGCTTGCTATGTTTTAGGTGACTTTATGGGTGGCTATGACAAACAATCCTTGCATCCTATTTCTTGTCCCCTCACTACTTTTGATACTCCCCTTGGTGGATTTCAACTGACTCAATTGCCTCAAGGTGCCACCAAATCAGTTGCAGTCTATCAGGCTCAGATGATGTGGATCCTCCAGGACAAAATCCTGGATCATGAGGGTATCTTTATTGATGATGGTGGGATTAAAGGTCCAGTTTCTGACTATGATAATGAGCTCTTACCTTGGCACTCAGGAATCCAACGATTTATCTGGGAGTATGCTACTATCTTGAAAAGAATTTTGTTTTGAATCGAGGAATCTGGCCTTACTGTCTCTGGATCAAATTTTGCCGCCTGTGTCCCTGCCTTGGAAATTGTTGGTCATATAGTCTGCAAGGAAGGAAGAAGGATGGCACCCTCTAAAGTCAACAAAATCATCTCCTGGCCTACTCCAATAAATCCAACGGAAGTTAGAGGCTTCCTAGGTTTTGTAACTTATGTCATGATCTTCATTCCCTCACTATCCAAAATCTGTGCACCCTTGCCTTGTCTAACCAGAAAGGATGCTAAATGGCTTTGGACCCAAGCTTGCAAACAATCATTCCAGTTGCTCAAAACTATTGTTGGAAATGACATAGTTTTGAAAAAGATCACTTATGGACCTGGAGCTGGCAAGATCAAGCTGGCAGTGGACTCTAGTTATCAATCTGTTGGGGCTATCCTTACTCAGGAAGATGAAAATGGTTTGGATGGTCCTGCTCTGTATGAATCTCTTCTTTTCTCAGATGTGGAATCCAGGTACTCCCAACCCAAACTGGAACTTTGCGGTGTGGCCCAAATGTTGAAGAAGCTCCAGACTGTCATTTGAGGTCAAAACTTTGAGTTAAAAGTCAATGCACAATCCATTATTGAAATGATCATCGCCCCCAGCCTTCCAAATGCTCCAATGACTTGTTGGGTGGCTTTCATCCAGCTTTTCTCTTTTGATATTGTCCATAGGCCTGGGAAATCTTGTACTATGCCTGATGGTTTATCTAGAAGACCCATTGGAGACAATGAATCAGATGTTGGAATGGATTTCAATGAGGAAGAACCTTTGGTCTGCCCTGTTTTTTTGCTTTCTCCTCCCAGGATTACTCTGGTTTCCAACAAGGTTTCTGGCTTAAGTTAGAGCAGTACCTTTCAACTCTCCAAAGACTGCATGATCTCTCTGCCAAAGAATTTTGATCCCTTAAAAGGAAGTCCTCTATTTTCTTTGTTCAAAGTTCTAGGCTTATGAAAAGAGGAACCCCTTTAGCGCTTTTTGTGGTCACTATCCCTTCTAAACAAGATTCAATCCTGGAAAGTTTCCATGAAGGCCTTGGTCATTGTGGGGAAAAAAAAACTTATCAACAAATATCCAAACAATTCTGGTGGCCATCTCTGAAGAAATCAGTCTCTCAATGGTGCAGGAGTTGTGAAGTGTGCCAGAAACGTGGTCTTAGGCGCCCAGCCAAAATTTGTTACCCCACTGGAGAGTCCACTGTCTTTGGGAGGATTGCTATGGATGTGGTTCACATTAAGGCTGGTGGAGCTAAGTACCTCATTGTGGCTAGAGATAATTTTTCTGGATTAGTTGAAGAAAAGTTTCTTAAGAACCTCAGCTCTGAATCATTAGCAGCTTTCCTTTATGAGACTTGGAAAATGTGTTATGGCTTGGCACAATCTTATTCAACTGATGGCGGCTCCAAGTTTTGTGGTAAACTGGCTGATATGATCCGATCACTTCCTGGTCAACATAGGGTGACCACTCCTTATTATCCTGAAGGCCAAGGCATGGTTGAAAGAGGCCATTCTCCTTTGAAGGCTGCTCTTGTCAAACTGGCTGGTGAAAGTGGCAAGAATTGTTGCAGATTCCTCCACCTGGTCCTCTTCTCTGATCAAATTTCAACTAAACAAACCACTGGCTACTCACCTTACAAAATCATTTTTGTCAAAGGTCTGTCCTTCCTCTGGATCTGGAAATGGAATCTTTCTTAGGTATTTCTTGGGAAAAGGTTTCTTCCACCACTGATCTATTAGTTGCTAGATCCAACCAGCTGGAAAGGAGTGAAGATGTCTGTAGTGAAGCTTATCAGAAGATGATGGAGTCTAGGGAAAAATCAGTTCAGTATTGGGAAGACAAGCATTCAAAGCAAATGAGGGATCCCTTGAACCCTGGGGATCTAGTCTTAGCTTATAATCATTCCTTGGAAACTCAGTGGGGAAAGCTTTTCTCTAACCCCTGGAATGGTACTTATCAAGTGGTCCGTCAAGTTAGAGGTGGATCATATGTTTTGGAGGAACTGGATGTTACTCAGATGGCAAGAAGGTTCTCTGCTGATCAGGTCAAGAAATTTCATTCTTGTGGAGGCAACTTGTACCAAAAGTAAGTCCTCCCAATTGTGCACCACCAGGGTCATCTGCTGTGTTTTTTTGTGAAACTCTACTTCATGCCACGCATGTGAGCACCTGGGACGCCTTCTCCATTATATCTCAGCCACTTCTAGGATTATCCTTTGGATTAATAGACATATTCTTTTTCAATCACTCTCAAGATCAAAATGGCCATACCTTGGTTTCAATCATCTTTCTTTCCTTTCTCTTTTTATGGCATCAAACTTGGGTTCAGACTAGGGACAGTCTGTAAGTTGGGGAGAGATGTGGTGCCTCATCCTGGACACCCTTTCCAGTGCGAAGACCTTAATTTTTTTTTATGATTTTTCCTTATCATCATTCATAGGCATCATTATCAAAAAAAAAAAAAAAAAAAAAAAAAAAAAAAAAAAAAAAAAAAAACTCAATCTTGAATCTCATTCAACTTCAAGAAAAGTCCTGAATTCAATTATTTGGGACGCTTAGAGGGATAACAATCAGTACTCAATTGATCTCCATCACCATACACGCCCAGCTTCATCATGACTCGACAGCGACCAACCAGCGGCAAGCCCAAGCTCAGGTGATAGACGAGCCAGCCGTATTCCTAGTTGGTGGTAGAGAGGCCGAGGGAAGGGGGTATCATCATAGACAAATAGAGAGCAGAAAAGCACACCATTTTTTGCCACCTGCATAGCCCAGATGAGATGATGGATTGATGAAAAAACGTTTGTGCTACACAGTACATACACAACCATCCATCCATCCATCCATCCACCCATCATCATACTCCAACCCCCATACCAATGCTAATTTCTCAGGCAACTCGGACTTAGGCTGCCTCGGAGCTGGATTGCTACAATCTCCCAATCCCCATCATCCAGTCTGTCCTTCTAAGATAACATAGTATAGTAGTATTTACCTATCCCATCCTTCCTCACCAATGACCACAACCCGGGCAGCAAGTTGGACAACCCTCACAATAATCAATCGACTTGTTGCTTAGCTTGAGGCCAATCAATTGATGAGCAGCGGCACACTAGCACTCTCTTAGTAAATCCCTTATCACTCGCGTTACTTGATCCTCCATCATCCTTGCCATCCTAATCAATCATGAGGAAGTTCTTCAACCGCAAGCGAGCCTCGCAAACCCCATCAACCCCAACAACCGCCGTTGATCATCATCCTCACTGACGGCGACCAACAGCGGGCCAGGAGGAGGGCAACCTCAACAGCCGGTCCATTGACTCATCCACTCTCAGCTCCATCATCATCCCCTCCTCCAATCCTGATCCGGATCAGCGAATCCAAGATCCCCTGCCCACCAACGCTCGAGAGTCCCCCAGGCTTGATAGGCATCAAGTTGCCTTCTAATCATCATTAAATCCCTCCCTCAACCCCAATTCCCAATCCATCTACTTGTCACCCCTCATCCAATCCGCGCTCTCGACGCATCACCGGTTTCCCGCGCAAGTCTTCTGTCACCTGCGCGGGTTGGTGATGTGTCCCTTGCCCCTCAAGGATTCTGACTGCGCGGTCATCCGCGGGCCAGCGGTTGCCAAGGGGCGTCAGCCTGTCTGCGCGGCCCGTCACCTCACCCTCATCTGCCTGTGCAAAAAATAAAAAAAATAAAAATAAAAATAAAAATAAAATAAAAAAAATCCGCTCTATTTGTAGTATCTCTTGTAAATGGTTTACAGGGACCCATGGCCGATAAAAGGAGGGGCTCTCCCCAGCCTTTTGTTTGATAATCCATGGGAGTGTGTGCTTATGTCCCCCCTGTTATGGTGAAATTAAGATCCTAATCCTTATCCTGGGTATATCTCTGATTGCCCCCTGATCCATTTTTGACCCTGAGTCTTTGCCCCTCTGTGGCCTGATCCTTATCACCAACCAATAGCCTTGCTGGTTGAAGAAAAATTCTGTCTGTTGGAATTTTTGAGTGTGTTATACCACTCCGTGATCCCTTTCTCTGACCATACTGGTCCTGATCCCTGATCATCTTTCTGGAGCCAATCACGATTGATTGAAGAGGTCTTATTAATCTTAAGACCTGGAGTTTTATACCTCCCTTTATTTTCTTTGGAGTTGCATTCTGCCAGCCTACTCTTGAGTCCCTTGAGAAGTGTTGAGGTTATCCTTGCTTCAAATCAGTTACTGTTTGCTTTTGGAGCTTCTTAAACATTGTGCTTTGTCTTGTACAGCCACCCTCAGTTATCTGGTACCCTTCAAGCGCTTGATTGCGGAGAGTTGGGCAAGTTCATTGAGAACCTGGAGGTTGGTTGGGTTTGAGTTGATCATCCCCAATCTTCTGCTGACAACCAGAGTTATTAGCTTGTGGGCGTTGTTTACATACAACAGCTCTTGTTCCTTGAACTCTAAGAAGACTTTACCTTCTTTTGTTCAAGTTTTTTCCCTGAATAATCTTGTCTCAGATAGTGCTGTTCCATCACTACCAAACTGTTATCATCTTTATCCTCTACTCCTTGATTCCTCATTTACCAGGTTCTGGACCTTGATCTCCTTTACATCTAAATATTTTTGTAACACTCAGGAGGGCAGCCTAAACAGCACCTTTCCCCTCCACAGAAATGCCACGGCCTAGCACCATTTGGAGTCTTACACCGTCATCATGAACAAAAACCAAGGGGCCAATTTCATCAGCAAGGAAGCTCAACTGAAGCCCAAGTTGAGACATGTTGAAGTCCGCTATTGATATCTCCACAATTTGGTGGCCAATTCCCTCCTGTTGGTTTCCCACTTTCCCTCCAAGGAAATTGTCCCCAATATACTAAGCAAGCCACTGGGGTACATGAAGTTCATTCAATCCATAAAGATTCTCAGTCTGGTTCCAGCTGTGTCAAGGAGAAGTGTCAGCTGATTCCCCGCGGGCAACTGCATCAGGGTGCTGGTGTCTTTGGGCATGAGAGCACCAAGGCCCATTGGAGCGCACAGGAGCTGTGAGAGCAAGAGGAGGGAAGAAGGAGAAAGGAAGGAGGGTTGATAAAAGGAGAGGAGGAGAGAAAGGAGAGAAGCACCCCTCAAGCCAAAGCTCAATTCATGCTTCTTGAAGCTCCAAAACAAAGGCCTTACATGGACACATAAATTCAGGAGGAGTCACCCTTAACTTGTCCCAGTTTTTTGTACACATTTCAAAAAGTAGGTTCAAGCTAGTTCAGCAGTACCAGAAGGTAGTTTTGGCTTTCCCTTCTTCAATCCTGTTTCATTTTCTTCTTCTGCCAATGTTTTGCTTAATTCCATTCTTATCCTTTCTATTTCATTCTTTATCATCTCAGGTTGTCTTATTTCTATAAGATACATTCATATATACACAACTTCAATGAAGAATTGGATTCAAATCTACCATTATCTTCATGTAGTTGTGATATTTCCGCAATTTTTTTCAATTTTCTTTAGGGAAGTGTTAAATTTGCACCCCTTCACAACCCATTTATACCTCAAAATTGATTACATGGTGCATTTTGCCACCCATCTGGTTTTTGAAAGGATTTTTGTGACCTCTCTGGGTTGTGAAAAGCTGTTTGCAACCCATGTGAGTTGTGAATGGCTGTTTGCAACCCATCTGAGGTGTGGAAATCCATTCACAACCCAAATGGGTTACTAATTGTGCCATCAGAGCCTTTTTGAGTTGTGGTGTGCCGTTTTCAAATGTTTATTTATTTATTTATTTTATGTATTTTTTTATGTTTAAAAAACTCACTTATTTCACCAAAAGGGTGACAGTGTTACCCAAAAAAATAAGTGGGTTTTTTCCAATATTGTATAGAAATTCATCAATCTAACAGGAAAAACATCTATCCACATCCTCTTTACTTCATGTAGTCATTCCTCTCAAGCCTTCTCAAGGGCTGCAACTCATGCTCATCCACTTTTGAAGGCAAACCATCCTTCACCATCAGAACTCCCTTGGAAGCCACCTCCAAAATCCTTACCCAGAAGCTTTTGAAGATTTTTTTGGAACTTAAAACAACTGACCTTCAGACCACCAACCTCATCAAAATATCTGAACTATTCAGATCACCAAGGTTTTCATCCCAAAAAAAAATATCCAACCCTTAGTGTCAAATTCTCATCCAAGGCTCAGAATTTGATCACTTAGTTCTTGATGAGCCTTTTACCAGCCCTGGAAACCTTTGGGACTCCTTTCAGATGTTTAGGAATCAGATCACCCTTGGATCTATGAGATCTAGAAGGGAACCTTGAGTACACACTATAATCCATTCTCATATCCACCCTATCCTATTGTTTGCTTGTCCACTTCTTGTTGCAAATTCCAATTCTCTAACTTGCATTTGCCACCTGAAAGCTGCTCTGCTTTTCTCTTTCACTAGTGTATCATATCTTGCCACTCATCCAATTGTTAACATTGGCCTCAGAAATCTACACAATAATTCAAGACCTGGCTCTCCAACCATTTAAACATCATCATCTTTTCCTTATCTTGTTTTCTTGTCTTCTCAATCCCTTTGCTTCATAAGCTTGTCTTTTCTCTTATGTAAGAGCGATTTTATTCATTTCTTTTTATCTGTTTCATTTCTTTCCACTCATGTGTCACTCTTAGTTTTTTACAAAATATAAATCCTCCAGAACTCAAAATATTCCTAAAAGCAAAGAGGATGAAATTAGATGGGGAGGTCAGTTTATCAGTGGAGAACAAGATGGGAAGGTGAGTTGATGAGTGGAGAAGGAAATTGTTTTTCCAACCAACCAAACACATTTCTTCAACCAACCAAACCACTGTTTCAACAACCAACCAAGCCATATGCACTCTTTTGACTTGATCTTGTTATTCAAGCTCCTGCTCAGTTCTCTTGAGTTATCCTGATTTCCTTCCAGGATTAATCCCACCAAGTCCTCCTATCCAAGATGATTGATCTTTTCAAAACAAGAGTTTCAGTGCCTTGGCACACCTTGTATCCATCAATCTTGAACCAGTGACCAGTAAAAGATTCCACTACAACCCCTACTATCCGGTAAGCAACGCATTGATTAAAACATCACAGGGATTTAATCTCCCTGTTGATTTTAACCAATTATTTGCGGCTAAAAAAAAATGATTTCTGTCTCCAAAGGAGAACAGATCAATCAAAGCAGCCAAGACTGCATCCAGGCAACCAGGGCTATCAAGGGCTGAGTAACTCCAAGACAAGCACTTGGTCTTGGTGAATCATCCCAGTAGCAATGGATAGCCATGCAACATAGCCCTAAGCTATAGGAGCCATCAAGCAACATAGGATGAATGCACCTAAAAAAAATCCTGTTGTATTTACTATTTAAGACAATCCCTTTTTGTATATAGATCTCATCATCCATCTAAGACTCCCAAAAAAAATTTTATCCTTGGAAGGAATCTTATCACCATTTCCACACAAGCCTCATCAGCAAATAATTCCCCTTTAGAAATAAAAAACAAAATCTTTTTTCATCTCTAAAGGAAAAACTTGTACATAAAAAAAGCAGCAAGATTCTAAGAAATCTTTCAGATTAACAGTCAAACTCTGGGCACACACACAAAACAAAATGACCACCAGAAACATCTCAAAATACAAGATTGTGTGGATTCCAATTCTCCAGGGAGCCAGCAACTTTCCAATATGGAAACAGAAGATGACTTTTTTTCTCAGAAATAAAGAGCTTTTGGAAATAACTATTCCTTACCCCAGGCCTTACCCCTCTTGACAACTCAAAAAGAAGCTGAGCAAAGCAGCATGGATATCAATACAGAAGTTAACAAAGGAAGTCTACATGGCAAAATTAAGAAATAGTAATTGAAAAAACTCTGATGAAATGTGGAAAAGAATTGATAACATATACTCCAAAGCAAACCATATGCTCCAAGCCGTATTCTCACTAAATGGGCTATTATAACTTTCAAAAACAATCTAAAAGCCTTTCTTGATTAATTTTAAAATTGAATTATTCAATTCAAGGCCATAGGATTTAAACAAACCAACAATACTATCTGTGGATCCATTATGGCCAAAATTGCAAAGAAACAACCAGGCATAGTGGACTCACTGTTTCTTGATGCCCATGCAAAAACCTCTTTTGAATTCCTCATTAGTGGCCTCAGAAAGTTGTGTGACAACAATGTAACCCACATCTGAGTTCTGAATCATTGACTTCTGCCTCCCCCTTGGTTTTAGAGGCCCCATATCTTTCCCACAGAGTAATAAAACGTTTCCACTCTTCATCTTTATTACTGAAGCAAACTTTACAATTTTCTTGAATATTTTTAGAAAAGTGCCAGGAGCATAACTGTCTGGATGACTCAGGGAACCTATTTTAAATAGTCTGAATAAGATTTTTTTTTAGGTCCATCACAAAGACTTTGGGAAGCCTCTTTGGATCATAAGCCAACTCCTTTAATGCATTCAACCCCCAACTTAAGAACTCATATGTTACTTTTTCTATAAAAACAAAATCCTTTGTAAAAGTATTCCTGTTGGCTGTAATTCCTACAACATTCCATAGAGGGATGCTTTACCTGTTTTTTTATAATTACAATTCAACAAAGAAATATGATGGTATTTTTTACAATGATTTATGGAATTGGGATGAGCCAAGAACAGGGCCTCTAAGTGAACCTCTCCACCAAATTTTGACCTGGAAACCCACTGGGCTTTCTGAAGAATTTCAAATAGAACTTAACTTTCCTTTAGTGTTATAGATTTTTCTATCATCAATGTATTCCTGCCATCAATCTTGATCAATTTCCTTTTGAGTTGAATTTTATTGAGCCCATCTCTCATGCCTTCCTGAAGTTGATCCAAGGATAAACCAGAGATTCTCCTCAGTTGAGGATGCATTGAGAGGTTTTCAGACGGTCTGTTGGCGATTCCTAATGGAGAGATTCCACATAAGATCTTCTACTGTAAAACCTGCAGGGATCAAGAATTGACACCCAACCTTCCTTTTGTGAGCTTTCCTTTGCTGTTTGGTGAGGCATGGCCCCTCATATCCTCCAAATCTGTTGCATGATAGGTTGCCATATTTGTCCTTTTTCAACTTGAATGTTGTCAATGGGTAGCTTTTCATTGCTGCCCATTTTTGACAATAAATCTCTGTTTCTTTCATACTAGGAAGGTCTCTAACAGGAGGAGGGTAAAGGGGTTCTTTAACCTCTTAGTTACATAGTTACATAGTTACACTTGCATGGTTAAATTAGTATTGATCAAGCCAAATAATTCTCAGTCACATGGCATATGAAATGTGACCCACCACCTTGAGTCAATTCCATCTGTGAAGAAACATCTCTTTCCTCAATCTTAACCCCAGATGAGGATTCCATTGGGGCTTCCAATGTTGTCTTTTCCAACTCCCTACCCAAATACCTAGAATCTAAAGCTTTTTTAACAACACTTTCAATCAATTCCTTTCAAGCAGCCATGTTTAAAGCAGTTGGGCTTGGGATTTCCACTGTTCCCATAATCCACAAAAAAACCAATTCAATTTTTTATTCAATAAAAATGTTTTTAACAACTTCAAAGTGTTATCAATTTGGGGTTGAGAAAAATAAAATTTTCCAACAAGCAAGTGGTGTGTACAGTTTGTGTATCTGACAACCAAGTTTTGTGTACAGCTTGTGAAAAGTCTCTGTTTTCCCAAGTTCTTTTTTTGGTCCAATAATAGTCACATATAGTATTTGAAATCCCCATATTTGGTTTGAGGGCACTCACATTTTGTCCAGGTTTTTCTAGGTACCCCGATTCCCCCATCAAAGGCCCATTTGGGTCTATTTTTCCCCAAGTGAGCCAGTAAAACAGGCGCAAACCCCACTCACAACTTGTGCATCCCCTGTGGGTTGCAAACCCCCAATCACACCCCTTTTTGAGTTGTTATTGGGGATTTTTGACCCCCCGGGGGATCCACAAGTTGTGAGAAACTTTGCTTTATCCTTGTTGAGTTTTGATTTGCTTTTCACAATAGATATGGGTTTTGAACAGCAATTGACACCCATTTGCAAAACCAGGTTTGTTAATTTAGCATTGCCCAAACAAACAAAAAGAAAAAAAAGAAAAAAACAATTGGGCCACAAAGTACTTTTTTGCAATCCCTGGGGGTTGTGCAAGTCATAAGGGACTTGACTTGCAACTTTTTGAGTTTCAAACCTCTCCTCATGACTCATATGGCTCATGAACAGCATTTCAAACCCATTTGCAATCCAGGGTTGTGAATTTAAAATCACCCATTCCAACATAGATCTGTATTTGTACCTTTCTGTGGTCAATAATGGTTATTCAGGATCAGAACAGGGGGAAGGGACTATTTATGGAGGATAGCATGCCAATCAGAAGTAGCCAAGCATTAGCCTTTGGTGCTATGTGAGGGTTGGAACCTTCAAAGGTTTTACAACTTCCCCTGGCATGCAAGGGGCAGAAGGCACAGGCACTAATACTCATATAACTCAAGGATTATTTGTTGGAATTGCAATGAAGAAGATGAGAGGAGGAGTACAAGGGATTAGAAGATGGAAGGGTGGGATGGAGAAGTCCAGAAGGAGGTTGTTGGATAAGGTGTTGTTGAATAAGGGGTTTTTGAATCCTATAAGAGTAACACCAGGAAGAGACCAGGTGATATTAGTTAAGCAGGCTGGGTGAAGGATGTCTTGTGCTGAGATGAAACCTACTGGAAGAGGGACTAACCAGTAAGAAATATTAAACTAATTCCTTGAGGGGAATTAGTCCAGGATGGAAGGAGTAGCCAGTATATGTGAGAACTAAGAAGGAGGCCTTGAGGGATGAGTGGCTAGTGTTGCATGTTGGAGTTCCCATGGTATTACATGTGGGCTGATTGAGCTGGAGGCTTTAGTTGACTGATTGGGTGATGGGCCTGTCCAGAAAGGTTTGACATTTACTGATCTGGAGTCCTGGGGGTATGGGCTGACCAGAAAGTGGAGAGTATGTACTATGTATATACTAACTGTAATATGTACTAACCCATATACCAATTGGGTTGAGGAGAAATACAGGATGTACCAAGCCATAGAGAGAGGAGTAGATTAACTGAATCACATGACACAGTGGTGAGGTGCACATGGAAACAGAGCATATAACATACAGGGAGATGCTGAACTTGGTGGAAGAAGATGGAGACTGAAAGGTATGCAGGAGTGCTATCCAGTGGAAGGTACAGGAGTAATTGAAGTTGGGTTTGATATGAGGGTGAATTGGATGAAGAGGTTGGATTGGTTTAGTTGAAGGAGTGTCAGAACTATGGTCATGACAACAGGGCAGCAAGTGAGATTTTCCCTTCAATAATTGCACATTCTGATGTGCAAGCTCTATCTATTCTTGGGATTTCAAAATTTCCTCAAATCTAATGGGTTTGATAATCAAAACCTGAGACTATCACCAATTATCTGCATGTTGTGTAGTTTGCTTGGTTGCAACTGTTAGTAAAGGTTTGTGCTTGTGAAAGCTTGGAACCAAAACCAACAGGATTGTGGAGCAAGAGAACAGCCTTTCAGAGAAGATATACAATATTGAAAGGAAAAAGGCTCTTATGAAGTTTTAAATGGACCAATTAACTGTGATTTTTCATTCTGGAGAAGGCTGCCCCCATCAAGACCATGACAGGATGCTGAAAATGTTCAAGCAAAAGGTCAAAACTTGACTGGAAGAGTGATTTGATATATGTATGTATATATACCTAGGTGAACCAATCATATGCCTATATGATTCTTTCTTCTCTCAAATGTGGCTGTTCCTTGTTATTTCTCTACTTCTTTTTCTGGTAGTTTTGGTTTTGTTTTGAATTTATTACTCTCCGGAACAATAAAATGGAAACATCTTGATTCAATATATGTATTGTCTTTCGATTGGAAAAACAAAACAAGAAAAATTCAAATTTAAACACAGATGAACAATTGATAAAGTATTGTTTTGAATTGTCGAGATTGAAAAAAACAGTAAAAAATGAAATGGCAGAGTGGTTCTAGCTAGTGATCGACCCACTGTGTTGCACACGATTCCTTTGGGGTCACTAGCTAACTCCCGCGGCCTTATGAATCACATGATTGTGAATCACGTGCGATAAATCGCTCGGTAACTATTTTGATCTTGAGCTAGCGAGCGGCTACCCAAACGAGCCAAGCTCTCCAACGATCTGAAATGCTCTTACATTGGCATCATTCCGGACAGCATACTAGTTGGACCGCCGCCCCCACCCATTGGATTGATTCCCTTCAACATACTAGTTGGACCCTCACTCTTGTCGCCACCACCCATTGGATTCATTCCTGACAACATACTAGTTGGACCCCCACTCTTGTCGCCACCACCCATTGGATTCATTCCCGACAACATACTAGTTGGACCTCCACTCTTGTCACCGCCTCCCATTCCAGAAAGTATGCTACCCAAGCCCCCGCCTGACTTATCGCCCTTGTCACTTTCTGAAGATGAAGAGCTATCGCTGGATTTTTTATCGTCATCTGAGTCGGAGTATTTGCTATCTCTGGATTTTTTATCGTCATCCGAGTCGGAGTGTTTGCTATCTCTGGGGTTTTTATCGTCATCTGAGTCAGAGTCTCTATCGCTATTACGAGATAAAAGCTTTGGGTGGTATTCCTCGGAGCTAGCGGACGATCGTGACTGCAAAAGTGCGTGGCTTCGGGATGTTAAAGTGTCTCTATGAACCAGCGATCCTGGGTCGCGCTTAGCGTGGAGTCGTTGATGTCTGGCAGGGACCGCATTCGATGATTTTGCGAACCGCCAACTGCGGACAAAGACTGTATTGTCAAAAGGCCTCCGAACTACGCTGAAGCCAATGCTACAACAAGGCAAAAATTTAGTCACCTCTGCGGGACCTTAACATTACTTTAGATGAAAATATTATATTACCTTCGAAAGTTGACAACAGGTATGCTTTCCGCCGTCTGTCCTAGCGCTAGTATAGATTTCCTTTGTCAGTGAACCACGCGCTACGACACTAATCAAAATACCCTTGATAGTTCCGAATGGATCTTTTGGAAAACTGATTTTATGAACTCACCGAAAAACATTAGAGTGGAAGTGAGGAAACTAGCCAACATGCTGAATTTTTCCAAGTTAGTTGTATCTTTTGGGGAGTGGTTTGCTGAAAAAAAAACCAGTCGGATCCAACGATTGATAATGCGGCAAAAGAAAAGTAATGATTTTGATTTATTTTATGCTCTTTGAAAGGAAGACGGGTTTTATTCAACCAGTGAATGATGGAAGTTCTCGAATAAAATGAAGCGGTAGAAATGTACAGGGATTTTTTGATCTCGATCAAGCTTATACTCTCCGTAGATGCCAGGAAAATTGAATTATTCGTAGCCCAGTGATTTTTACTAAGAAAAAATTTACACGGTAAACAAAAACCCTTATGGGGATTGTGTCTTAGCTGATGTTTTTGCCTTGAGTCCTCAGGACGACTATGTTTTGGTGATGTGGAAATCTCTGGTCTAGCTACTCAACAGCTATATAGTGACGGTTTTACCCTTCACCAGAGAAAATGTCAAGCTTGTCATATGACAGCACTTGACCTAGGTTGAAAGAAAATAAGGCGACTTTGTTTCATTCCTAGGTCTCCCTTGAAAATCCGGCAACAGTATCTGGGTGAGCATGCTAATCATAGGATCAGCGACCGGTACTGAGGATAGTGTAGCTATTATATAATTACTTTGATCAGATGATAATTTGGGTGAAACCCTTTTCGGCAAAGAGCAATCGACGCGCTCTGATAGATGGCACATCCGCCTTGTAACACGGGACGAATTCAGTCAACGTGAGACCGAATTGGCTAAGAAATCTCATTGCTTGCCCTGGTGGGCCCAATCATTTTCTGAACTCGTGAGCGGAACGTAGCGACGTGCCGCTAGACTAAGAAACCGTCCAGTAAACTAAACTCCGTTGGGAATGGTTGGAGGACTGTCGCTCTCAACAGTGTTAGAATGTTGATTTGCGAAATGCCCAGGGAAAAATACAAAGGACATTTGAAAGCAAGAGAAAGAAAGAAAGGATCTTTCGAGTAAAAATACCATCGATTTTGAATTGTCGAATGCCGCATACTCCTCACACAAGAAGAAATGTTAACCGGTCCATAAATTGACCGGTATCAACCAAGTTGTAGATAGATGACTCTTCATCTCCTTGTTCCATCATCATCTTGGATGATCTGGTTGTGTACATAGCACTCGTATTATTCATTTCATTGTAATCAAAAGCGATCACCCCGACAAGCAGAATAGGGGTTGGGTTCGGCCAAGGCCGTGCAGGCGTTGGGACCCCAGTGAAATCTTCCAGAATCGCTGCAAGTATGAGTGATTGAAGTGCAGTGGACCTCTGCCGAGTGAAAAAAAAAGAAAAAGAAAGTTGTCCCTCTCAAAGCTGGAGGCAAGTAAATGATTTCAAGTCGTGGTACTTTACCCCGGGGTGGCGAGTTTGTATTCATGTTAAAATCCCCAATGTAAGATTCCACTACAGGAATTGGACCCATGACTTTGACATTGATCAGTAATGCTTTAACCGCTAAGCTCAGTGCGCCATTTGCGGATGGGCCATTTAAAAGACCCTATGGCTTTTTACCCCATGGAATAAGACCTCGGCGCAAGAACTTGTGTTGAAAATATGAGTCAATTAGAAAGCCAACCTAAGTTTAAAGATGAAAGATACCAATCATGGTTTAAAGAATGAAATAAATGAAATTAAAAAGTGAGAACTGTGAACATGGGGATAACGGGAATACTGGGTTATAGCGGAGACCAAGGATAGAAGGTGTAGAAAAAACAAGCCAAATTTTTATGAAAAAACAGTAAAAACATGATAGAGCATCCTTTAACAGTGTAGAGAACAAAAACAGATCAGATTTGATCAAACTGTGACTATCACTACTTTCCCCGCAGCCATACACAGCACTAACGCTTTAACTTTCAACACCATTGTGCCTGTCCACTTACCAAGGGTTTGCTTGTGTTACCTGTGAGGACCTGATTTGTTGTTTGACAATGCTGTTCAGGATTCCAGGACCCAGACTTATAATCCTTGGGTGGCAGTCTGAATAAGAGCAGATTTTGACTCCAATGTTTTTATGTGCCTTCACACAGGCAGGATAAAGTGGGTGAAGCACTGCTAGCAAGCTTTAACCAAGCATGCCAATGAGATGGCTTGTCATAAGACTTGGCTGCTTGAATAGTTTTCCCTGCCAGTAACCTCACCTGAAAAGAGAAATCCTAAAAGTTCCAGGGCAAGTGTCATTTTTTTTTCCTCATGAACTGACTAGAGTGTTGCCCCAAATTTGGGGATTGATTGGATTTTTACTTGTTAAGATGATGTTAATCAAGTGGGAAATCTGGGGAATGGATTAAAAAAATGAAAAAATGAAAGATTTCTCAAGTATTTCAACAGATAAGAAATTTAAACAAATCATATATCATGGAAATTTCAGTATTTGATTTCAGCAATGAATGGAATTCAAAAACTCATGATAAAAAATGTTCTAGCTTGAAATAAAATCTTTTTTCCAGGTTGCAAACACATAATTTGTAAAATTTTGGGATCTACACCTTGAAAGTTCAAACTATAGCTACCCATGGGTGGACACTGGGTCTTGATTCTAAAAAACACCACTTCAAATTTTATAACCATGTGATTTTTTAGTTTTCAATGAGAATTCAAAATTTAATGGGAACTGTTTTCAAATCATTTTGAAAGGCAGAAAATATTTATCTGGTTCAGAAATCAAAGTTACACATGGAATGGCCATCACTCTTCCTAAGGAATTGATCACCTGTAGCTATCTTGGCAAATATCAACTCTGTTCCCAATCTGACCACAATCAATCAAGTTGAATTTCAAAGACCAACTATACAAACCACATTCCTCAAAATGATAGCAGGGGTAACCACTTTCAGATTTAAGCCATTATTGTATACTGAGGTATTTTTGAAACATAGAATAAAACAAGAAATTTAGTAAATGGTACCAAGGTAGTGGTTTTGTAATTTTGGAAAGACAATATTGATTAATCTTTCTAAATAATTATCTCCCTTATTTTTGTGAATAATTGTGTGCTGAGGGAGAAGTATTCTATTTGAAAATTTTAAAGAATTGAGACATTCCGCAACAGAAATTAAATAATTTTGAAAATCAGCATCACCTGCCACACACAAATTTGAAGCAAGGTACAAAAATTGAAAATATCACCATCATGCAGAATTTACCAAAGTTGCATCAACTATTTGAGGATGCGTCAAGTTTTGAAAAACAGAAAAAAATTTCCTAAATTTACCACCAAGAACCATTGATTCTCCCCCAAAAATTATATTAGAATCCATCAGGTTTTGAAGTATTCTGTCAAGCAGCTGAAGAGCATGCATATGATTCATGGTTTCTTCATTAAAGATTATAAAACAAGCTCTTTTGAGATATTAATCCTTTTTGGAATTCTTTGATATTGTTGAAACATACTTTTTATCTCCAAAGGGATTCCAAAGGTGAGATGAGTTCTTCTTCCATTTGGTAGATTCATTGCTGCTATTCCATTTCAAGCACATGCCATAGGTATTCTACCTGTTTATCTCATAGAAGCCTGCAATCATTTATGCAAAAATGTTTTTCCTGACCCACCAGGCCATGAATAAAGACTGAAGAGGGTTGAGATTAATGGCATGCATGGACTATGAGGTCAATTTTATGCTTCTGCTGACTGTAAAAAAATGAATTTTTTTGCAAATCTGATTCAGATATAGGAAGATTTTGTTCTTCATCAAAGATCCAGTTCTGTTTTATTCTTTTAAACTCCATTTTTTAATCAAATCTTGGAAATTCATGCTGAGAATTGGTAATTTCATAAAAGCTAAGGATTGTATGGAACAACCCAGGAATTTTCAATGAGGAAGTTTTTATGATTCCTCCTCAGTGAAATGGTAGTTCCATTTGGGTGTTTTCTATACATGGGATAACTGCTTTAACCCCCAATTTCAAAAAAAACTGTAGCAAATTAGGAATCATAAATTAAGGGGAGGGGGACATTCTTATATGTGATGAATTTGGGAAGCAACAAATCCTCATGAAAGTTATAAGTGAAAATAGCTGGATTTTCTTAATTTATGAATTGAGGGGGAAGTACATTAAATCAACGTGGGATGGAAGGGGGTTTAAATTCATGTTTGATGCTCCAAAAAAAGCTTGAAATAAGTGAGGAATTAGTGCTCATTACATGTTTTTTCAAAACCTCTGTTATAGTCCTTGTTACATGTGTTTCTCTTGTTTACATGTGTTGTCCTTGGTTAAATTTGTTATCATTGTTTACATGTGTTTTCCTGGTTACATGTGTTTAAGTTTTCAATTTTCAAAAAAAAAAGCTGGAACCAAGTGAGGAATTAGTGTTCACTACATTTTTTTCATATTCCTCTGTTACAGTCCTTGTTACATGTATTTTCCTTGGTTCCATGTGTTTTACTTGTTAAAACATATGTTATCCTTGTCACGTGTGTTTGAATGTTCAATGTTCCAAAATCAAAAAAGTTTGAACCAGTTGAGGAATTAGTGCTCATTACATGTGTACATACATCACACAAAACCAAATACATACAAAGAGGTAGTTGAAAAGTAAACCCAAATTCATACAGAAAGTAGTTGAAAATTAAACCCAAATACATACAAAGAGGTAGTTGAAAAGTATCAAAAAGAAATAAACACAAAACTTACATATTTACATATATCACACAATCCTAAATACATACAAAGAGTGTCATCATTGCACCCTTTTCCATGTCCTGCTAATCTAATTCAACTCCTCCTATGCAAACACTTCCAATCAAGAGTCTCACTTGTCACTCAATCCCTTCCCTCTCCAATTACTGACCAGCTCTCTGCCTTGTCTTCTCATTTTCCCCTCATTGATCCTTCGACTAATCTTCCTACTCATTTCCACCTCCATCTTCATTGACTCTCCACCCTCATACTCCATCCTCCTCTTCTCCCTTCAATCTCCACCATTCCTTCCACCTCTCCATCCGCCATTCTTCCTGCCCAATCATGAATCTGCCAAATAAACTTCTCTTACCTCCAAGATTCCCTCAACATCACCATCTATCCTTCAATCACAAATCAGGCTTTTCTTCCCTCACCCTTTTCATCTTCAAGCTCCACCTTTCACCAAATTAATGGACTTCATCATCCATCCACCATTTAAATCATTCAACGCTTCAATTCTAATCCTTCAACTCTTAATACCTGACACACTCTTGACTCCACACAACTACCAATCATCCAACCTTGGATACTTGATCAGATGTGAGGAATCTAGACCTATCAAATAATTCAAACATTCATTCTGAACTGTGACTTGAGAAGAATTTGATTGGTCACCAAGACCAGACTGATTTGATTTCAAGCAAGACAAGATTCATTGTGAGAATTAAAGACACAATGAAAGACAATGAAACTGAAATAATGAGGTATAAGAAATACAACCAATGGAGGACCAGTCTTGCTGAGATCTGAGAGCTGGAAGTTGAGAAGAGTTGTCAGAGATGATCCAAAGTGGTTTGGAATCAGCCAGATTCAAACGGTTGAGAGATTTGAGGCGCCTTGAGAGATCTGATTTAAACAGTAGGTCAATGAGCTTGAATTGATTGATGAGTTGAAAGATTAGACCTTACAGAGATCAACCTGGCTGCCTGAGTTCAACGATTGAGTTAAGATTTGCTGATTGTAGGGATTTTCAATTGCAGTGATACAGATTGGAATTGGGTTTATGATGATTGTCGTGTTGAGTCTTGACTTGATGGTTTTGATGAGTTCGGATGATAGAGATCCGGAGTGTGGTTGTGCAAAGTGATGCTTGAGGTGATTGCGCATGACACTGCGAGATTGGTGACACATATGAAGAAGCCCGCAGAGAGCACACCTGAGACTGCTCACAGCGTGAGTCAAAAAGGAAACAACAGAACAAAATCAGGAATGAGAAAGAAGAGGAGACAAGGCACCAATAGAGTGCACATAGTAACAACAAAGGCTCCAATGATGGCAGACTGAGGTCCAGTAGAAGGAAAATCTGCATGAGCACAAGAATGAATAAGAAGACGTGAGACTTATTTCTAACATGACTTCCTTCCTTTATGAATTCATTATTTAGTCATTCCTCAGTTTCTTTTATTTTATATCCTTTCTTTCTTTCTTAAGCAAATTTTTTTGTGTCACAGAAGATACGGCGTAAGGTCTCTCCATCATTGTCTCTTTCCCCTCACATTTCATCCTGTTCATCAATTTATCCTTAGTTAATTGTCTCAGTTTGATTGGTCTTAGTTTAAATACATTTAAAATTTCAACTCAAAAGTTATCAAAGAGGTAGTTGAAAGAATTAAACCTTACAATCTTTGTACACAAATTTTTTTTTTAAATTGTTTCTGAAAAAAGAAGACTGGAATAAAAAATCAGGCAGAAAAAAAAGCAGGTAGAAAAAAAAAGAAGCCAGAAAAAAAAACATGCAGAGAAAAAAAAATTGACTGAAAAAAGTGGAAAGACAAAAATAGTGTATGAAAAAAAAGCAGACCAAAAAAAAGTGGACTAAACTGGATTCAAGATTTGCATAAAAAACAATGTCAATAAAGGAATACTAACCCCAGGCCCATGATGCCAGGTGAGGTTTGTGATGTTTTTCAATCTTTTTATGTTTATGGATGATTTTGAACTCTTTTGTTCTTTCTGCCTTTTAAATTTCACAGAACAAGGAAAGTCCCAAAAGGAGATTTTCTGGCTGAAAAACATGATAGGTTATGGTTAGAACATGTTTTTTTTTGGATTTTTCCCTTTGCTGATATCAGTTGTCATTCTTTCTCTACATATGTTTGAGAATTTTGTAATTTTTGAACTGCTTTATGTAATGAAATTTCTTTCTTGGATCTTTTTTGGAAAATCTATGTAGCATCAAAATCCAAATTTTTATATTCCTCCTGGTTTATCTTAATTTTATGGTCTGTGAGTTTCAAGATTGTGTTGGGTTAAATGCTTCAACTAATTATCTACCAAAGGCCCTGTCACTGGAACAAGTTGTGCAAGCTTTCAGGATGCACACTAAGAGAAGGGAGTTGATTGAAAAGCCTCAAAGAAGCTGAGGAATGCTTTGAGGTAGCTCAGGAAAGAAGAGGGAATCCTTAGATGGTAATTCTCAGTTAGTAAGGTTAGTATTAGGCTTGAATCAATCATATTTCAGTAGAGTGTAACAGAAGTGTGAAATTTCAAAAATCAGTCACTATTGATCTGAGCTTTAAAAATATCAAAATCAATAATAATTGATTTCTAAAAAAAATCAAAATCAAAATCAAAAGGGTGTGACCCTTCTATACTAAAACAAAGGGATTATTGGTACATCTTTTTTTAGGAGAAAGGCAACATCAGAAGATTATCCATGACCCATGGGAATCCTCATGGAATGTGTAAAAAGGGATCATGCTATTTACATTTCAATCAAAAATGATGTGAAATGAAAACAGGTACCAAATTGGAGGGTCTAGAATATAAACACACAATTGAATGAAACAACCAAAAAAATAGTATTCTACTAGTGTTACTGCATCATGAGTATGCTAGCTTGAGATTTGAAGAGGGGAAATTATCTTTAAGTGAATAGCCCAAGTGAATTATGGATTTTACATGAAGGAATTTAGTAGAATAGTGCAGGAAATTGCATCAAATATTAATGATGCAAGATTTATAGGCTATGCTTGAGTTATTTTTGGAAATTATCCAGATAGACAGTGCAGTATAGATGAGGTTAACTATCTTTTTAAAAAAATCACAAAATTCAATGGAGGATTTTGAAGATGGGAAGAATTACTGAGGTTTGTTTGAGTCCATTTGGAAAAACACAGGTATATTTTTTTCTTTATCAGGGAAGGAACTGGGTTTTTAGGTGTAACTTGTCACAGATCCTCAGGTATTAAGAATGGAAAAGAAAATGGCAATCCATGGTCTCTCTTCTCATCCCAAATCTTTTCATTTTCAATAAAACCTAGTTGAATTAACAGCTTATAGTTACTGAATCACACCCAAGTTCTAAAGACCTCTGCCATCCATGCTTATTCTTCTGTAATCCTGCAATATTAATGGCTTTGTCCACACCCCTGAATTTATGAAATCCAGAAAGGCTTGATGTAGATCAAATCAACTGAAAAATAGGCAACTTGCTCAAATTCAAAGTGATTCTGTTGGTTCTGTATCCAGTATGATATGGTTTCAAGTTTTTGTGGAATAGCATGATCAAGTACTCAAGAGCAGGAAGGTTTGATGGATGATATTGAAAACTTTTTTATTTTGGCCTGGGAGCCAAGCATAGGAAGGCTGAGAGGAATGCAATTCACAAAAAATTAATGGTAACTTATTTTAAGGACTAACCACCTCCAGTGTCTTTTTAGGGACAGAAAATCAGGAGAGAATCCAGAGATGGGTTGAAAACTTTGGTGTTTTGTTGGTGAAAAGCAAGTCAGAGGAAGATTTGGCAAGGGTTTCAAAGTGTGAAAAAAACATTGAGATTTTGAGGAAAACATTGAGTATTGTTTCCAATGTAGATGAAAGATAACAAATATGAAAAGAAAAAGGAGTATAGACTTTAAAAGGAGAAGCACAAGAGCAGGGAGAAGAGGAGGGAGGAATGAAGATTGATGAGCTCAAAAAAATGGAAAAATTTGATTCTAGAGTTGTGAAAAGTGTAATGAAGGCTATGAAGCATGCAGAGATGAACAGGAAATGATAAAACATCAAAGAGCCAAAGGGGAAGATATAATACTTTGAAAGTCAAGTGGAACTGATCTGATGAGGAGGAAGGGGCACTTCAGTTTAGATGTCTGGTAATCAGATGATTTTCATTCACAGTGCAAGGGAAGGGCCAGTATTTATAGAAAAATAGAGAACCCCAAAGGGGGCCTAAGGCAGCAGGTTAGAGACAAATACAGAGCCCCAGAGGGGTCCTAAGACATGGGTAATGAGATAATGAAAACAGTAAGACAGAAATAAATAAACTACATCTGTTAGTTACTGAATATGAACATCAAAAAAACAAAAAACCACCTTAGCTTAAAAATTTAGGAGCCAATCTAAAACCAGAAAACATTCCAGAGATTCATGAGAAATGAGAGGAGAATATGAGAATTGAGGGATATATGACAAGACACCACCTTTTCAGGATATGAGATGGGGAAATGATATACTATTTTAAGAGGAGCAACAAGGAACTCAGGCATAGTTTCCTAGCATGATATGGGGAATGATAGCCTATTTTAAGAGGAGAAAAAAGGAACTCAGGAATAGTTGCCTAGTTTAATGGGGAAGAATGATATGATGATGATGATGATGATGATGATGATGATGATGATGATGATGATGATGATGATGATGATGATGATGATGATGATGATGATGATGATGATATGATGATGATGATGATGATGATGATGATGATGATGATGATGATGATGAGGGTAATGGTATAGATTAATGGCTGAGAATGATATGATGGTGATGGTGATGGTGATGGTAATGGTAATGGTAATGGTAGTAGAGATGAATTTGGAATGTAGTGGTGACAGTTGTTGAATAATGATGGTGGATGATAGAATGCAATGGTAATGAATGTGATTATGGTAAAGATTGAGGATGAATATTAGGGAGATATATAGATAGTATTGAACAAAAGAGGAAAGGATTCCAAAAAATTTTTCTGAATGATTAAATGCTTGACTATCTGTACCAAAGAACAGTTTATTTGTAAAAAATAGGAAGGAAGATGTAATAATGGGAAAATAATTTGAGTTTATGTGAGGGAAAACCAAATTTTCTGGAGAGAAGGATGCAGCAATGTGTCATAAATATTGGATTAGTGGTTCTTTTTGAAGGAGGATGTCAAACCATTGCAAGTAGGGCAAGCAGATGAACCCAAAGACCCTCTAAGGAAAACCTTGGCCAAAAAGTAGGACAGTTGGCTTGAAGTAAGAGGAATAATTCTGGGAATAATAGAGAAATTTAAAGTTAAAAATAAGGTTGAGGATTGTTGGGAATAAATGAATAATGCAATAAAGGAATATTTGGAAGTCATTTTGGGGTGGTGAAAGAGGAAGTTATAATTCAAAGTAAAATAAAAATATTAAATATTTAATATTTTTTCAATAAAAGAAAACCAAAGTACTTAAATTTGTTTAGTAGATACTTTGAGGTTCACCATTTTTTCTTTTTTTTTACACATTTTACCTTGAGACTTGATTTATATTTAATTTATTTTTAATTTTTCTTTTTTTAGGAGGGGAGGGGGGGTTCAATGAAGGAAATTTCCAATTCAATTTATGTGAGGATATTTTTGGTGGAAGACCTTGATTACCTTCAGGAATTTTGATAGATTTTTTTAGAGGTTCCAAACATGGTATGTTAATTTATTTTTAATTTTTTCTTTTTGTAGGAGGGGAGGGGGGGTTCAATGAAGGAAATTTTCAAGTCAAGTTTTGGGAGGATGTATTTAATGGAAGAACTTGATTACCTTGAGGAAGTTCAAGAGATTTTGGGGGGTTTCTAAACATGGTATTTAAAGTTTTTCTGGGAAACTGGCCAAGTTGGAATCATCTTTTTCCAAGAAGGACTTCACCATTCACCCAGCACGCTTGTTTGGGTTTGGATTGCAGTGGCTGAAAATTGGAAAGTGACCATGCTCCCCTTGACACCAATCAAAGCTGGTATCATCCCCCTATCCAGCTTCCCTCCTCCCAATTTTGAATTTTTCAATTTCTTCCACAACTAAATTTAATATTTCAAGGTTTTTTATTTTAGTTTTTTGGCATCTTTCATGGAAATGGCAATTTTCAAACATCAAATCCGCCATTTATGCATCATATTCCATCCAAAAAGCATTGAATGCAAAACACCCATCCACACCTCCACCTCACCAAATCCATACCAATCACATCTGCATCTCTTCAAATGCATCTCATCTCTGTTGCTTCACATCTCCATCAAGTTGAATCTCCATTGCTTCACACACATCCCATCATGATCTCATCACCCCACATCACATCACCATCTTTTCCAAAATGTGAAATGAAACTTCCCAGAAGAAATTTGAGAGTTCAAAACAGCTGACTGAACTTTTTTTATTATTTTACTCTGATTCAGACTCTAATTTGGAATCCACTTGGTTAGCTTTGAATTCTCTATTGGAAAAGCAATACATGTGTCCAAGAAGACAGACTGTCCACAAACCTATGTATGAAAGGCAAAAGCTTCATCTCCTCCCCAACTTAATCTTCCAGCAACTGTTTCAAACTTTATTTCCTTTGTTCATGAAACTTTTTGAGATTATTTAAGACCACAAAATCTTTCAGAAAAATTCTTGGAATCCTCAATGCAATCCTGCTTTACAACTGGCTGTTTTTTTTTTAGATTGGGATCAAATGAAAATGAAGAAGCAATTCATTGATTAGAAAATATATTCTAAGTTTTTTATGGAACCATTTACTTATACACCAAAAGATTCATGATTTCTATCCTATCTTTCCTTTGATTGGTTCTTTTTTGGCCAACAAAAGATGAATTCAAGGAGATATCTCTAGTAATAAAGATTGAAGGCTTTCCTGTTTGCATTGATTTTTTTTGATGGAACCACTATCCTCTTGATTCAAAATCCCAAGCTAGATAGCAACCACTATTTTGATTGGAAAAAAAGGCAATTGATTTATCTTTTTTCCAAAGCCATCAATAAAACCTTTGATAACACACTGAACTAATATGCTTTATATGTTTGTATCAATACCCTGTGGCACTAAAACTTGTTTGTGATAAAAATAAGAAGTTAATATTCCTCCATTCTGGATTTCCAGGTTCTTGTCACAATTCAGATGTTTTCAATTGGATGCCAATTGCACAAAAAACAGAGAACTAATTTGACCAATATCAATGCCTTCTTGGAAATTCAGCTTATGCCAGTAGGAAAGATGTTGTTCCAGCTTATTGGAATGTGTCTTCCAATGATCTACAAAAAGCCGATTTCAACTTTCATCTTGTTCAATCATGTGTTTGGATTTACCATGCAATGTTTTTGCTGAAAGGAAGATGGGCCAGCTTAAGGGAAATGTCAAAGCAGCCTCAAAATCCCAAATACATGCAGATCCTCATCAGCTGCATTATAATTTGTGTAATTCTTCCCAACTTCTTTCCAACATAAAAGATGAATGGGATCAATTATTTCAAAAAGATATTCCCAATCTCCCTCAAGTCATCCCTGTCTCATCTTTTCCCTCATCTTCTGCCATGAGAGAGATGATTCTACCCCTCAAACCTGCTCACTTTGATGAATAACTTTTGGTTTTTTAATAGGTGAAAAATCACATCAGAGAATGTTTTTGTTTTGGTTTTTCAAGCAATAATCCTATGCTGACTTGGTTTTTTATTTTTTTTTTCTGGAGGACTTGGACAAAAAATAACAAAACCTCCACCTCATAGCTCACCAATCACCAAACCACCCACCTCACCTCACTAAAACACCCCTCCACTCCTTCCTACTCCTCACCAAACCACTGCTCCAGTCCTTCCTCCTCCTCACCTAACCACCTCACCCACCACCTCCACTTGATTTCTTGCTTTAGGATCCCCCCTCCTTGCTCAATCTTAGGTCACAAACCCAGGTAAGACCTACCCTCTTGCTCCTCCTCCTACTCTCCATCATTTATTAAAAACTGATCAATTTTTAATCAATAAATTTTTTGATTTAGGACCCCCCCCTCCTTGCTCAATCTTATTTCACAAACCCAGGTAGGTCCCCACCCCCACCCCTCCAACAATTGATTTCTGATCAATCAGTTGATCAATTAAGTTTCTAATCAATCAATCAATCAATTTCCCCCCCTTTTCCTCATCCTCCCCCTTATCAATTAACAACCAAAAAGTTTTTTTTGCTAATCATTCAATTGTTTACTTTAGGACCCCCCCTCCTTGCTTGATCTTAGGTCACAACAACAGGTAAGCACCCCCCCCCCTCCCCACCCCCCCCCCCTGCTGCTCCTCCTCTTCCTCCCCCTTATCAATTAAAAACCAATTAATTGTTTGCTTTACAAACACCCCATCCTTGCTCAATATTATGTAAAAACTCCTGTTAAGCAACCCCCCCTCCTTCTCCTCCTTCTCCTCCTCATTGATTTATGATCAATTGATCAATTAGCAATTGATTGATAATAAATTGGCTAATTTATTAATAATTGATGTCTAATCAATTGGAAAATTGATTAAAAATTGATAAATTTCCCGCCCCCCTTCTTCTCCTCCTTCTCCTCCTTCTCCTCTATATTATTCTGTGAAACTGTTGTTTAAGAAATGGGACTGACCAGATTTTTTTCTTTTCTTTTCTTTTCTTTTCTTTTCTTTTTTTTTTTTGGTAGGTTAATTGACCAGTATTTTTTATTTTTTTATATGTTTGTTGATCACTATCTTGATTATAACATTACTAATAAGGCCTTTTTTTCCCTTTTTTTTTGATTCCATGCAATTCAACCCACCGTTTGACCTGTTGTTTGTTCAACACCCGTCCTTTTCCCCAACTACCCATTCTTCTCCCTCTAAACTCAAAATGTTTCACAATGAATGGAATCCTTTCTTAATCCTCACACTTATTGTAGTATGTGGATGGGAGGGGACAAGATTGGAGGAGATGATTTTAAAAACATACAGAGAGGTGGCAACAATAGGGCTTTCCAGCAAAAGACAGCTCAAATGATGGATTCTGAAATCCCATTTGCAGTAGCAGAGGAGTGGATTGATAGAAATTTTGTGTGGTCTGGACATAATCTAAAACCTAAAAATCTTTATCCTGCCATTGTTTCTCAAAAGAAAATGACCAATCCAAAGCAATTCCCCAAAGAAGTTGAACAAGCCAAAGAGAGGATCGAAAAATTTGATTTATTCAGCTCTGGAAAGGTTATTGTTCTTGATTAATTGCATTGCAAGTCTCTGGTTGCAATAATTGAGTTTTTCCTTTTGAATAAACTGTCCAAGGATGATATGAAGGACATAAAATCTGCAACCATTTTCCTTAACCAATTAAAAAAAATTTAACACTATTTGTCCCTCAAGATCTTGGCGTGGAAAAATGTGGACAATTTGATAGCAAAAATTGGTGCACCCTTCTGAACTATTTTGAAAATATTTGAAGAAAGCAACTTTTCAAACTTTCCCTCAAGTGTTTTGCGTTTTGAACCTCAGGTCTGACAATTTCTCACAAATTTTAGGCCAACTTTTTTTAAAATTAGCCAGGCTTGCGGCGTTTGAATAAAAACATGAAGCAATGATGGAATAAAATATCCTCTCCTTCTCTTCATTGGAATTTGGATACTTCCTCACTACTTGTGCCTGTACCTCCCACATGAAAAGTTTAATATGAGAAGCAAGGTTATTTGGAGAAGGAAGGAGTATGTTGGGCTATTGAAGAGCCAAATGAGATGTATTGATAAGGCTACAAAGATCCAAGGACAGAGGGAAAGTACTTGTATAGTCAAGTGGAACTGATCTGAAGAGGAGGAAGGGACACTCCGGTTTAGTTGTCTGGTAATCAGATGATTTTTCATTCATGGTCCAAGGGAAGGACCAGTATTTATGGAAAACTAGAGAACCCCAAAGGGGGCCTAAGGCAGCAGGTTAGAGACAACTAGAGAGCCCCAGAGGGGGCCTAAGACATGGGTAATGAGATAATGAAAACAGTAAGATAGCAATAAGGTAACTAAATTTGTTAGTTACAGAATTTGAAAATCAAAAAGACAACACACCACCTTAAATTACAAATTTAGGAACCAATTTAAGACCAGAAAAAATTCCAGAGATTCATGAGAAATGAGAGGAGAATATGAGAATGATAGAGATATGAGAGTTGAGTAATAAATGGCAAGACACCACATTGTCAGGATATGAGATGGGGAAATGATAGCCTATTTTAAGAGGAGGAACAAGGACCTCAGGCATAGTTGCCTAGCATGATATGGGGAATGGTAGCCTATTTTAAGAGGAGCAACAAGGACCTCAGGCATAGTTGCCTAGCTTAATGGGTGAGAATGATATGATGATGATGGTGATGGTGATGGTGATGGTGATGGTGATGGTGATGGTGATGGTGATGGTGATGGTGATGGTGATGGTAATGGTGATGATAATGGCAATAGTGATGGTGATGGTGATGGTTTTAGAGATGAAGTAATGGTAATTGTGATGGTGATGGTGATGGTTTTAGAGATGAAGTTGGAATGGAGTGGTGACAGTTATAGGATAATGGTGGTGGATGAAATTATAGCATGATAAGGAATGTGGATATATTAAAGATAGAGGGTGGGGAGCTGGAGATATACAGACAGTATTGAACAAAAGGAGTAAAGGATCCCAACACACCAGCCTGTTCAATACTGGATGGAAGGGAGGTTGATATGTTGTTGAATAATGATGGTGGATGATAGCATGTAATGGTAATGAATGTGATTATGGTAAAGATTGAGGGTGGATAGTAGGGAGATATATAGATAGTATTGAACAAAAGAGGAAGGAATTCCAACACACCAGCCTTTTCAATACTAGATGAGGAATGTTTGCATGTTTTCAAAGTTGATTGTTGATTTAGATGATGATAATAGTGTTGAGAGTAGATTGTTGTTAAGTTTGATGGTTAAATTGGATCATGGGAGTATTGATGGAGGAGATTGAGCGGGTAGTGATGTAGCAGGTGAAGCCAATGAGATCAAGGAGATGAAGCAATGGTAGTTGAGGTAGCGGGTGGAGCGGATGAGATGGATGGGAGCAAGCAAGTGGTGATGTAGCATGAGGAATGGGGCAAGCAAGTAATTATGTAGCATGAGGAGCGGATGAGATGTAGCGGGTGGAGCAATGGGAGAATGTTTAGGGTGACAGGACGGGCCAAATGAATGGACCACCCCAGGATGATGGGTAGATCATATTGGTGGAGATGCAAGGTCAAGGTGGAGCGGCTGGATGAAGTGAGCAAGGTGGGGATGAGAAGCAACCAAGGTTGAAAGAAAGATTGCGCAAGGTTGAAGGGTTGAAGAGTGAGGAGAAAGTGCGCAAGATGTTGGAGGTGAGCCCCAAATAAATGCAGGAGGATGGTGGAGAAGAGTAGCAATTGAGATTGCAAGCAAGGTGGAGAAATTGAATAGCAACCTAGGTCTCGAGAATTTGAAGAGCAGTTGGGGTTGAGTAGCGAGCTAGGTTGCAAGATGAATGCAAAAAAAAAAGCTCTCGACAAGAGGAGAGAGCAAAGTTGCTAGATGAGGAGAAAGAGGGATAAGGAAGGGAAAGCAGGCAATGTTGTGATGGAGCAATTGCAGATGGAGGATGAGAGCAACTGAGGGCCCAAGCAAGGTTGCAAGTTGTTGAACGATGAATTGATGGTTGAATTGGATTGATGTTTGATAATCAATGGTGAAGGATGATGGAGTTATTGATGGGGAAGATGAAGCAAGTGGTGAGTGGATTTAGCCCAGAGCTAGTGCGACTCGGGAGATTTTTGGGGCCAAGGCAATGCTGATAAACGCCAGCTAATCCGGCAGATGAGAGGTGATGATTGATGGGATGGAGGAGATAGGAGGATGAGATATGAGGATTGATCAATGATGATAGATCAAGGCAAGCAAGCCAAGCATGAAGTGACTACAACAATAACCGCCAACAAGGTTGATGGAGGAGGAAGCTGGGAGGCAATCAATGTTGCAAGCAAGTTGGGATGAGAAGCAATGTTGGAGGGAGCAAAGTTGGAGGATCAAGGAACCAAGAGATGGAGACAAGATTGAGTTGGGGTTGATGGGCAAATTGATGGAGAAGAGAGAGGATGGGGAGAACAGGGTGTTTTGATGGGTGAGATTGAGAAGAGAATGAAAGGAAGCAGGGGAATGAGAGCAAGTAAGGGCACAAGCAAGGTTGAAAGAAAGGTGTGCAAGCAAGATTGCAAATTGTTGGAGATGCGGTTGCAAAAGGGAGGATAGAAGAAGGAGCAAAGAGTAAGGATTGATGAAAATCCCAATTGGGAAGGGTTGGAGGAGATGGTAGATGTCAAGGAAGGGTTCAAGAATGGCAGGGCCAATTGATGTTGCAGTTGGGAGGAGAATACAATTGATGTTGCATACAAGGGGACAACAAGATTGAGAGCGCAGGTAAAGTGAGGAAAAGGCTGAGAAGCAAGCAAGGTTGCCTCCAAGGTTGCAAGGACATTGAGCAAGTGCAAGCAATGTTGCAATTGAGGTTTGAAGGATTGTTGAAATTATTGGGATCAGAGGACAGGGAATTTGGAAGCAAGCAAGGTCATGTTCAAGGTGCAAGCGAGATTGATTGATTCCCAAATCTGAGGCAGCGTATTGGAATCCAGACCAGATTGAATTCAGATGCCATTGATGATGAGACCGGAGAGCCTGTCGTTAGGAAAGTATTAATTTTTGCAGGTGGAGTGAATTGGCCTTGGATCCGAGAAGGGTTTGAGGATGAGGACTCGAAGGGGATCTGAGAGTGAGGGAGACCATATTGATAAAGAAGTAGTGGGGACAATGAGCCAAGATAAGAGACCAGAGCAAACAGATGGTCCGCCAGGTTTCCAATAGAAAGATCAAAGACCAATTAACGAGTCAGTTCTGCGGTGATCATAGCAACCATCAACCCGGAGAGGAGGTGATTGAGAGAAGCAAGATGATCAAAATGGAGGAGTTGGTTGAGGGAGAGATGAAAGACAATGGAATAGATGATTGAGGAGCCAATTAATAGGCTAAGGTTGAGATGGATGGGTTGGATGGAGTTGAGGATGAAATATCTTGTTCAAAGAGGTGATTGATGGATGATGATGATTTGAGCAATGGATGAGATGAAATTTGTGATGGAATCACGTAGGAGAGGATGATAGTAGAAAGTTGAAGGAGAGAAGGATAGTAGAGGAATTGGATCCAGGATGGCCACAGTCTGGTGGGATGAGACTATTTGACAATCAGTGAGAGTTGGGAGAGTGCTCAAATTGGAGGAGGATTGATAGGACAAGGTTAAACGGAGATGGAGAGGCGTATAGGATCAATAAGATTGGAAGAAAAGCAACCAGTTGGAACAATGAAGTTGACCGGATGGCTTGGTTGGATGAGCTTTGGCTTTTAACCATGAAAAGTTTAAAATGAGAAGCAAGGTTATTTGGAGAAGGAAGGAGTATGGTAGGCTACTGAAGAGCCAAATGAGATGTATTGATAAGGCTACAAAGAGCCAAGGACAGAGGGAAAGTACTTGTATATTCAAGTGGAACTGATCTGAAGAGGAGGAAGGGACACTCCGGTTTAGTTGTCTGGTAATCAGATGATTTTTCATTCATGGTCCAAGGGAAGGACCAGTATTTATGGACAACTAGAGAACCCTAAAGGGGGCCTAAGGCAGCAGGTTAGAGACAACTAGAGAGCCCCAGAGGGGGCCTAATAGATAGGTAATGAGATAATGAAAACAGTAAGATAGCAATAAGGTAACTAAATTTGTTAGTTACAGAATTTGAACATCAAAAAGACAACACCACATAACCTTCACTTCCGATTCTTTCTACAAATCTCCTCATATTGAACATGGGGGATTTTCCTTCCTTTTAATTTTTACTGGTGGTTCCAACTAAAAAATCAAATCAACAAATTATTGGAAAACATGACAAATATAAAGTATCAGAAAGCCAATTTGTATTTCCTGACTTGGATTTTGGTATTGATTTCAAACAAAAAGGTGTGGTTAAAATGATTTGAGCAGGAAATAAGTAAAAGATCTGTACTTTTCCAGTTTTGGAGACTTCCACTCATAAAAGGATTGCAATTTCTATGCAAATCAACAAAACATCTCAGAAAACTTACCAGGACTTGAACAGTGTAAAAATTTACCCTAGAAAAAAATTTCACTAAAATTAGAAAGATTTGTTTATTTTTGGAGTTAAAAATAGTCTCAAACTTTGTTGTAATCAAAAATATTTTTTTTGCTTTTTCAAACTTTTTTCCAAGTAAATATATTTACAAGCCAAGCAATCAAGGATTTTATGTATTTCTTTGACTTTTTTACTACTACCAATACATGCCATGGCTACAAATAACCAATCTTTTTTTTCAACTGCCAGTTGTTCCCTCTCCTTTTCCAGTTGCTCTTCCAGTCAATACTTATCCTTTTCATCTTTTTGAAACTCCCACTCAGTCTATCTCAATTTCTACTAATCATCCAATTTTTTTTATGAGCCAATATCTTGGTTTTCTTATTTTGAAAATTAATAGCCATTTGGAAATCCCATGTTTCCTTTTCAAATTCAAGTTTTTTGGATTCAATTTGTGATTTCACTGATTTTTGAAGGGGAATAGCAATCAGCTTGATTTTGAAAGCAAGGAGATTCCATCAATGCACTAACTTTAATCTTGCTTCTACATCATATCTTTAAAGCTGGAAGAATTGGAAGTGTTTCTCCTCTTTTGACAGCTATTGGGGTTTATTTTGATGGAATTGGAGGCAATTTTCTTTCCCTTTGCAGAGGATGTTTGTGTGGGAACTTAATAACTCTTATTTGAAGGTGATTTGGGAGGCCCCATTGGCTAGAGGTTTTGGCATTCAGGAAAGGATGAGCCTGTTTTTTTACCACCTCAATCAGTTGGGATTAAATGGAAATAAAAGAAAATAATTGCTTCCTTAATTGAAAAGATTTTGATTGTAATGGAAATAGTGGAATAACTTGCTCCTCATTTGCCAAGTTTTTGATTTCTTCCACCCCAGGAAGAGAGCAATCCAAATAATAAATTGAGGGGTCCAAGGAAGAGTTTGAATCATTGATCAACCCCAATGTAGACATTATTAGACCTTATTGTGTTGTAATATCCAGCTCACTATCAGATTGGGCCTGCTCAAAGGTTTCACCAGGATCATCATTGCTTGGCTGGGCATCCAGTCCTCAGCATCAACTGAATCAGATTTTTGGGCCTCAAAATCAGCTAAAGGGGTGATGTTGACCCTCTTTCCAAATATTTCATCATTTGAATATAAAAAGGACAAATAAAGTCAAACCATCTACCACCAATTCAATTCCCTTGGCTTTATTGGAGTTGGTGATACCAAATCCAATGGAGATTGAAATTGAGTGGGCATTTTTTACTTGGCTTGATAGCTCTGGAGTTTCTCCCTCATCTGTTTGGATGAAAGATATTTTGAAATCTCACCAAAAGAAAAAAAGATAACAATAAATAATGACAACAAAAATTTAGTTGATTATTTTGTAGTTGCTCAGAACAACTACATTGCAACCACCCAAGAGTTTTCCCAATTGAGATAAATCAAACGAGTTGAGCATAGTTTCCCACTGGAATTACCACAGCCTGGAGTTATCCCAATTGGGATAACTCTAGGCAGTCAGGCAGGCCAGATCCCTGTGAAACTACACAACCAGCCAAACTCTGCCTCCAACTCCAACCAGGTCATGGCAGCCATTGAGCAACTCAACCACATCAATTGTGGAATTTTGAATCCGCTGGCCATCTAACATAAGCAACTTGGAAGCCATTGCCAACCAAAAAAACAAACAAGGATGATTGATCAGACACAACCAGAACCAGCCCCAGCTGTCAACCACACAGGCCAGCACAAACTGCTAGCCCAGACCCTCTGAGATATCCAAATTGGGATAATGTGGAGTAGTTGGGTGGATAGACCAAGCGCAACTACAATATCAGCAAGGCAAGTCAAGCCCAGACCAGCCCCAACAGCCCTGGAAGACCAGAAAGGCCCAGAAAACTCAGATAGGCCCAGCCTGCTCAGACAGACCCAAGAATCCCAGATAGGTCCAGCCGGCCCAGAAATGCCCAGAAAGCCAGACTGGATCAGCTAGCCCAGACAGGCCCAACCAGCCCTGACAGGAACAGCCAACCCAGAAAAGCCCAGAAAGCTCAGACATGATCAGGAAAGTCCAAACCAGCCAGACCAATTGAGCCAACCAGCCCCAGAGCTCTGCTCAGACCCAAAACAGGCATCCAGAACTGCCAAAACAGACCCAGCGGCCCAACCCAGGACCTCAGCCAGTCAGCCCTTGTCCACAATACCAAGAATCTCAGCCATTCATCCCCTTGTCAAAAGACCCAGACCAAGCCTTAGCCAGCCACAAGCCTTAGTTAGACCAGAGAAGGCCAGCTAGCCCCTGACCACCCAATATAGACCAAACCAGTCAGCCCAGACCTAAAAAGTCCACCCAAGCCAGCAAGCCAAAACCAAGCCAGCAAGCTAAATCAAGTCTGAACTTCCAGAAAAGGCCAGCCAGCCCGCCAGACCAGTAGTCAGACAGCTAGCAAGTTCAGTCAGACCACCAGACAGCCAACTAGCCGGCCAGTCAGCCAGACAAGCCCACCAGGCAGACCCAGCTAGCCCATCAGCCTTATCCAGCCAGCCAGACAGAAAAACCTAGCCAGCCCATCAACCTTAGACAGCCATCCAATCAGAAATTCAGTCCAAGAAATACAGCCAGTAAGCCAGCCAGACAGCCAGACAGCCATACCATCAATCAGCTAGCCAGCTAAACCAGAAATTCAGCCAACCATCCAGCCAGCCAGACAGACAGTCAGCCAGCCCATAAGCCAGCCAGCCAGCCAGACCAGCTAGAAAGACCAAGGCCATCAACCACACTCAATAGGAAGACAACTCCAGACCAAAAAGATAAAGACACAAAAGGAGAAGACAAAGAACCTCTTCTGGATCTTCAAACCAGTCAATCTCAGATACCCACCACCAGACCAAGACCAAACTAAGATCAATGTGGATGGCAGGATCAAGAGGAAGATCAACCCAAAAATAGAAGAAAATCAGGACCCCCATGAGAACAGAAGACTGGTGGATAGAGGGAATGAGAGAAAGACCCAGACATACAGAAGGACCCAGTCAAACAATCAAGCAGACAGAAAGACCCAAGGAAAGAAAAAGATAGACCAAGACTTCAATAAACCTCTTCCAGACCTTTTGGTCAGATTTCCTTGTATTATCATACCTGCCTTGATGTGGAGCCCTGTTACTCATACTAACTACAGATTTCCATAATTATTTCTCTGCATCCATTTGTTTACTCACATTTACGTAGACTGAGCCTAGACCAGAATTGATGGTTTCAGAATCAGCAATGAAAACAGAAATTGTAGATCAGGAGCCAATTATTTCATCAAGATCCAGACTAACTTTTGTTTCATTCTAAATTTCATTGGCCATCAGGAGATAACCATCAACCTTAGAGGATGGAGCTTGGACAACTTGAGTTTCATTGTTGGATCCAAAGCAAGAATCATGGTTGGAGGGGATTTTGAGCCAGGTTACCAGGATGATTTGATCAGCCCTCTTGAGCTGACTTGAGACTTTGGATGCTGATGGGAAATTATTTTTTGTTTTAGATTTCCTGGTAAATTTTTTCTTTCTTGTGTTTGATTTTTGTGTTTACTTGTGGGGGGAAATTCCCTGAGGGGCCATTTGGAAAGAGTAAGAGTGATGAAATGATAAGACTGATGAAGTGATGATAGTGATGGCGTGTTGATAGCAATGAAGTGATGAGAGTAATAAAGTGATGAGAGAAATCAAGTGTTGAGATTGATCAAGTGATGAGAGTGATGAAGTGATGAGAGCTATATATTGATGAGTGTGATGAAGTGAAAAGAGAAATAAAGTGATGAGAGTGATCAATTGAGAAGAGCAATAAAGTGATGAGAGTGATTAAGTGAAAATAAGAATAAAGTGATTAGAGTGGTCAAGTAATGAGAGCAATAATGTGATGAGATGGATCAAGTTATAAAAGTGATGATGTGCTGAGAGCAATAGAGTGATGAGAGTGATGAATCATATTTTTACAATGAGTTTGGAGGTAGAACTTTTCCAATGAGTTTGGAGGTAGAAGGACGTGAGGTTGGAAACCAGGGGTTTATGAAATGGGCTTATGCATGGTTGAGGAATTGAAAGCCTTTAAATACTTTATCTGAAAAAACACATTTATTTTCAGTTAACTCTGACATGTCTGAAGTGAAATAAGTTGGTTTTTTGATTTTTAATGGCGGTTTTGGGTTGAACCTGCCTTTAAAAAATGGTGGTTTGTTTAACTCTGATACTCCCTATTATCAAAAAACTTAAATCAATAATTTTACAACTTCTGATAGGCCATACAGACACCCCAAAAGCTCATTTCCCTTTTCATTGGTATTCAATAAATGCAAGAAATAACATAATTCTTGAAATATGACATGGCTATTTGGCCTAAAACACAAAAATAACCCTGTGGGCCATGCATGACTGCACTTCTGTACCCACGGCACAGCCACTTACCTAATTTTCACCCTGATACACATCAAGGGAACCCCTGAAAAACTTTTAGAGATAAAAAGTTACCCGTTTCAGGTGGTATTTCCCCCAGAACCATTATTCTAACAATCCAGAAACCATGCCATATAGGAAGCAAGTGCTTATTAAAAATAATTAAGTGATTAATTTCTTTATTACAACCCTTTAATTGAAAAGTCCAACCCCTAAAACTCAAATTTTGCACCACAATAAGCCCCCAAGGAATCACAACATGCTCACAACCCACCTTTATTTAATTTATTGCGGGTAAACTGGTATTAAGCACTCACCAATTAATTTAATCCTTTCTGATCTGGCTATTTTTCTACCCTAGAACAGCCATACCACATATTTTCTGGTTAATTATTCCTTTATCCAAAGGTTTCAAGCTCCCAGGTGCATGGATTATAAGCATAATCCCCTGAAGAGAGGTGTAAAAGATCCTCAGTAAACTGTGGCCCCTCTTTATATTTTAATATTAATTAGTTCATTAATTAATCTATAACAAACCACCTTCTTGCACTTGCTTTATCCATATTTCTATGGAATTCTGCTGCATCACCTTGAATAATATATTCATTCTGAACACCATCAGATCTAGTAGCTAAAGCATTGCAAGGGTCTTGGCATCTATTAGGCAGACACTTTTCTCCACATTTACCCAGCCTTTTCTACTGCCTTTCATCCCCAAACCAATGGCCAGAAAAAAGGTATCAACACCATTTTAGAATCCCAACTTTGAAATATTTGTAATCACAAGCAAAAAAAATTGGTCCAAACTGACAGCTAGTGCCAAGATTGCTTGGCCTAGTCCAGTCCATCAATCTTCAGGTTTCTTATCCTTTTATCTAGCAAAAGGTTTCCACCCTTGTTTAGATTATTTGGATATCCCTTTTCAAATGCTTAAGGCAAACAGTTTTATATAAATTTTAACCAATCATCAGCAAGCAGTTACCAAATCCCTTTTGAAAGCAAATCTAAACCAATCCTCTCAATATGACCAGAATTTGGGAAAGCTAAAACATTTCCAAACAATACAACAAGTTGTTTAACTATACCCACTATAATATATAAACATTATCACTATTCAGTTTTGTGAAACCTCATCAAGTCATCCTTGTGATATACTCGTAGTTCCTACTATCATATAATAATATAAACTTACACAATTCTCACGACCATCGTAGATATCTGATAAAATGCTCGGCCTTGGCCATACCCAACCCCCATGTGTTAGAATTCAATCACTATGAGCTGACAGATGGTCTTCCCTGAAAACTTCTGCCCTGAATTTCAAAATAAGACCAACAAAACTGAGAGGAGATCTTACTAAGAAACAAGTTATGGATAAATGGTTGAAACAATAAAAGAGAAAGGAGATATTTTTCTTACTTAATACTCAAAGCACTTAGAATTTCAAGACAGATGAGTGAGGGGACGGTTGAGGCGGACCGGGTCGGGGATTAAGAAGCAAGTTATCAGGTAATGAAGGAATCTCACAGTTGAAACAAAAAATTTAGTTGAGCTTGGATTTCATCACAGGTGAGGATTGAGTTCGAATGATGAGGTTTGAAATTTCGGAATGGCTGTTGGAGGTGTTGAAGAAGGACCGGCACGATTAAAGTCGAGTATGTAGGTTGTTTAGGTAGATGGGGAAGGATCGAGTTGATTGAGGTGGGGCGAAAAGATGACGGAGGCGATGGATGAGGAATGAGGGGAATCAGATGGAGAATGGAATGGAGGGATGAGAGGATGATAGTTGGGGAATTAATGAATGGAGAAGCAGGGATGCCGAGTGTGAGTGAGCTTGGCGACCGCGGGAAGCAAACAGCAGTGGACAGGTGGTGGAGGAGTGAGCTGTAACTGTATGTGAAAGGTGAAGCTCAACTTTCCAACACTCCACTCACGCAACCAGATAGGTACGCGTGTATGATGAGCAAAAGTCGTGGATCCATGAAGTCATTTTCTGTTGACGTCGTTGTACCCTGACGTCCTTGTTACTTGTTCGAATTGAAGTGACGGCATGTTTTTTTTTAATTACCGCTACGTTTCGTTTACCATTCAGATCAATATAAATAGCAGTGAGAAAAGGCCCATGATATTTTACTCCTCACTTCCTAATGTTGTGCAGAGCCAACCATTATCGTAGATACCAACTTATCTTCATATATAAATTATCAAAGAATGCAGCAGTAACATTATGTGTATTACTAGTCAAGAGAAACGCCCCCATCGCACGAGTGATCACTAGTGTCTTATTGCTGCTAAAAGATGGAATTGCCATCGCCAGGACTCGGACCCGGGTTGGGCTGCCTCTGGGTGCCCGCTTTATCACTTATAAGCTACGACGATGGTGTGCAGGTTGGTAACTCTCACAAGTAAGGTAAGACCTATCACTATTATCTTCAGGTGTTAGTTGCTGGATATTCTTCGTACACATCAATTAGGAGAAGGACTTCCCAATAGGGTTGAGGAAACCATTATCTCAGGAGAAACGTCGTCGTCGCTGGAGTGATCGCTAGTGTCTTGGTGAGCTAAGACCTATTGCTATTATCTTCAGACTATTCAAAAAGTGAAACCATTCTGTTGAGAGCGATAGTCCCTCAACCATTCCCAAAGGACTTAATGTCACTACACAGTTTCATAGCCTAACAATACGTCGCTATGTTGCGCTCACAAGTTCTTGAGAAAATGATGGGGCCTACAAGGGAAAACAATGAGTCTTCTTGTCCAATTCGGTCTCATGTTGACTGAATCCCTCCTGTATTGCAACACGGATGTGTCAGTTGATAGGGAACATCGATGGATTGCTTCGGGATGGTGGTCTTTCCCGAAAACGTTTTCACCAGAAGTACCATCTCATCGAAATAATGATAACTACACGCTCCTCAGTATCGGTCACTGATCCTATGATTGGCATGCTCATCCAGATACTGTTGCCGAGTTTTCTTTAGAGACCTAGGAATGAAACAAAATTGCCGTGTTTTCTTTCAACCAAGCTGAAGTGCTGTGATATGACAAGCTTGAAATTTTCACCCGTGAAGGGTTAACCGGTCAATATATAGCTGTTGAGAAGCTAGACCCGAGATTTCCGCATCACAAAAACATAGTCGTCCCGAGGACGCAAGGCAAAACCATCAGCTAAAATCCATCCCCCTAAGGGTTTTTGTCTACCGTATAAATTTGTTCTTAGTAAAAGTCATTTGAATAGCGAGCAAATCAATCTTCCTGGAATCTCTGGAGCATATGAGCCTGATTGAGATCAAAAAATCCTTTTAAATTTCTACCCGCTTCCATTTAGTCCACAATTTCCCTTATTCACTGGTTGATTAAAACTCATCTTTTCACAGAACATATAATCGACCAAAATCATTAATTTTCTTTTGGCGCATTATCCATCATTGGACCCTTGTGATTTTCTTCGGGAAGCCACTCCCCAAAAGATAAAACTGTCTTAAAACATCCAGCATGTTGGCTAGTTTCCTCACCTCCACTCTAATTTTTTTCGGTGAGTTCATGAGCCTAGTTTTCCACATTATCCATTCCGAAATTCATGAGTATTTTAATTGGTCTCGTAGCTTATGTTTCGCTGACAAAGGAAATTGCCTTTCTAGTCTTAGGACAGACGGCGGAATGCACACCTGTTGTCAACTTTCGAAGGTAATATAATATTTTCATCCAAAGCAATGGTAAGGGTTTTCGGAGGTGATTCAATTGTTTTCCTTGTTTTAGCATTGGCTTCAGCGTAGCTCGGAAGCCTTTTGAACATTCAGTCTTTGTGCGTAGTTGGCGGTTCGGAAAATCACTCGATGCACTCCCTGCTGAACATCAACGACTCCACGCTAAGCGCGACCCAGGATCGCTAGTTCATAGAGGCACTTTAACATCCCGAAGCCACGCACTTTTGCGGTCACGGTCGTCTGCTAGTCCCGGGGAATACCATCCAAAGCTTTTATCTCGTGATAGCGATAGAGACTCTGACTCAGATGACGATAAAAACCCCAGAGATAGCAAACACTCCGACTCGGATCACGATAAAAAATCCAGAGATAGCAAATACTCCGACTCAGATGACGATAAAAAATCCAGCGACAGCACTTCATCTTCAGAAAGTGACAAGGGCGATAAGTCAGGCGGGGGCTTGGGTAGCATACTTTCTGGAATGGGAGGCGGTGACAAGAGTGGGGGTCCAATGAGTATGTTATCGGGAATGAATCCGATGGGTGGTGGTGGCAAGGATGGGGGTCCAATGAGTATGTTGAAGGGAATCAATCCAATGGGCGGGGGCGGTGGTCTAACTAGTATGTTGTCCGGAGTGATGCCCATGTAAGGTCTCGGATTTTCTGATATACAGTTGAAGGATAGTTTCGGGAAAAAGGATAATGATGTAATAAATATGTTCTTCTTAGTTTGTGACTAAGGAGTGATCGATTTTCACGCAGAGGCTCCTGAGTATGATAATAATACACCTTCAAATGAGCAAATGTTTGGTTGCATGCTACCAAACATCACAAAAATTGTGCACCCCCTTAAAGTAGGGAAACCAGCCATGCTGTTATGTTTTGAGTTTCGGCATCTTGTCTGCTTACCACCTCTTCTCAGCGCTCTTATACTTTTCACCTTCCTTTCCTTGTGTTCTCACTGTCTCTTTGTACGCGACATCAATCGCCTCATCCTCATTCTGCAATATCCATTGCCCTCTCCTCTCAGCCGCAAACATTGCTCGAAATCTCGCCTACCTTGTTTTGTAGATTTTTGGATGGCACACCTGAAGCCAATAAGCAAAGGCGGCGATCTTAGCTGAGATAAGATCGGACCGCTCCTAAGATTTATGGCACCTATAACAATAGGTTCCCCAAAGCAGATGATTAGAAGCGATTTATTTCAACAGTTTTTAAGAAACACATAACCAGTGTTGGAATCCCAGACCGCGTAACTCGACACACGACACCCGGACCAACCAGACACCGAGCAGACCTGAAGGGGACGTCCAATGGGGGTTAACCTAACCATATCTGTCCAAACTTTGTCCATCTCTTAGTTAGGTTACATAGAGCCTGTACATAAAAACATCGTTGTACTCGAATCTCTTTCCTCTCCTCATCGGTTGTTTCCCTTTCACTCATCACTGTACCTCGTTCAGGTACTGTCTGCCATCTCTTTCGCGCCTCCTTGGTCCCATCATCTGTGTCCCACTCGTCCCTCACTCGCTGGTCCTTTTCTTCAGGTACTGTCTGCCATCTCTTTCGCGCCTCCTTGGTCCCATCATCTGTGTCCCACTCGTCCCTCACTCGCTGGTCCTTTTCTTCAGGTTATGAGCCCAGTTGAATACCAGCCGTGCGACCAGTAGGACAAGGAACAAAGAAACAGATATCAGAACTTACCACCGTGGCTCAGCCTTCTTCGTCTCCTTTCTCTCTCTCTCCTCATCCACCGATTTGCCACCTCCCACTTCGTCGAGTGGTCCTCCCTCTTCCCCTACCTACTCCACCGCCTCCTCTGGCAACACCGTTCAAAATCACCTCTTGGGATCTGACTCAAGAATCAACTCTCAGTCTAGTCCTGCCACCATGACCGACACCCACGACTCCCGAGGTATTCTGTGTGAAAAATTGTCTGGACCCGGAAACTTTTCTAGCTGGCGAAACAATGTGCTGACTGCACTTGGGTATAGGGATCTGGACACGGTTGTCCTAGAACAACTTGAAGAAGCCACTCCCGAGGTCAGACTAAAGAAGAAGCAAGCCACCACTTTCATCCGACTCCATCTGGATCAACAGAACTTTACCCGTTTTGTCAAGGATCCCACGAAATATGAACCGAAGGATCTCTGGGACTCCATTTGCGACCACTATGCCACCAAGTCGCTTGAGAATGTGGTTAATCTTATGGATCGGTTATACGACATCCCTTTTTCTGATGGTAATCTGCAAGACTCAATCAACAAGTTTTGCGAGACTTTTCGATTACTACTAGAAGTCTCTTTTGACAACCTCGATACCTCCACCTTAGAGACGCTCTGGGCCATCATCATCCTCAAACGACTTCCTCATTCCTTTGCTGTTATGCAATCATTGCAGTTTGCCCAATACAAAGGAAAACAAGCAAAAATTCCTATGGACACTTTCCTTTCCGATCTTGAGCTTGAAATCCAGCGGCAATCCGACTTAATCAAAAATTCTCAGGCCTCGGCCTTAAACGTTTCTCGTCACTCACCCTCGAATGTCACTCAAAACAAAAACCAAAAACAAAGAAATGTGTGCGAAAATGGAATCCACAACCCCAACACCTTGCATTCAGCCGATCAGTGCCACCAACTCCATCCAGAGCTGGCGATAGCCTACCATCAGGCAGCTCTTAACCGAATCCAGAACAAGACCCAACCAGGTAAAGCAAATCTCTGTTCAAACAACACCAACTCCAGCTCCGACTTAGTCATCCTCGACAGCGGGGCTTCTGGTCACTATCTCAAACATCGAGAATACTTCGTCTCCCTCAAACCATCCAACTCCACTCTGTTCACAGCAAACGGAACCCCACTAAAAATCGTGGGTCACGGCAAAGCCATTATTCCCCTTGCATCAGGTGTTCTTGAAATACCTCACGCGGAGCTAGTTCCCAACCTCTCCAACTCCTTAATTTCCATGACTCCCTATCTCCATTCGGGTTACTCCATCAGACCAACCAACAACGGTTTTGAATGCTGCAAAGATGGACAGCAACTCATGACTGGTAACTTCTACGACAACATTCTTACCCTTAATCTCACTCCATCAAAAGCTCTTTTGGCTCAATCTCCTCTTGATCTTCATCGTTCCCTCGGTCACCCTAATGACCAATATCTTCGAAAACTATTCCCTCATCTTCCCAATGCTCCCATTGAATGCTTGGAATGCCTGACTTCCAAGATGACTCGAACTCCCTTCTCCGGTCACTTTCCTACACCTTTGTCTTGTCTTCAATGCATCCACATGGACCTTTGTGGCCCCATCTCTCCCATGTCCAAGGGAGGAAATCGCTATTTCCTGAAAATAGTGGATGGATACAGCCGCTATGCCTTTATCTACCCCATGAGGAGTAAGTCAGACTCATACAACCATTTTCTCTCTTTTCTAAACGAAGCTGAACGCTTCTCCGGTCAAAAAGTTCTCTCGGTAGTCTCGGACAATGGAGGGGAATTCGTTAACCATAAGTTCGACTCATTCTTCAAGAACAAAGGCATCCGACATATTACCACTGCTCCCTATACACCTCAGCAAAATCCCTTTTCCGAACGAGGAAATCGAACTACCATCGAAAAGGCACGGGCTCTGCTTCTCACCAGTGGGGCTCCATTGACTCTCTGGGGCGATGCAGTCATGACAGCTGTGTTCCTTGAGAATCGAACACCTCATTCGGCCTTAGACTTCTTAACTCCATTTGAAAAATGGACTGGTAAACCTCCTTCTCTGAATCACCTTGCTCCTTTTGGAAGTAAGGCTATCGTCTACACTGAAAAGAAATGGCGGAAGTCAAAATTTGATCCCTCTGGAGAAGAAGGCATTCTCTTAGGTTTTAACTCCCACCATCGCTCTTACAAAGTATGGATAACTACGTCGGATAAAATTCTCTGGTCCCACCATGTCAAGCTCTGCCGCGATGAGTTCCCTCTTAAAGATCTCCCTAAAAGCCTGGAACATCCCAGTCTCCTCATCTGCCCGATGGACCAACTCCCTTCGCCTCCCACTCTTGTCTCCGACGCCATCTCTCTCAGCCCCCCGGAAAGCGAACCAGTCATCACCTCCCTTGCTGTAACCGATCCATCCTTTTCTTCTCTCTCTGCCAACTCTAATTCTACCTCTAGTGACTGTCCTTCCCCAAAAACCTCCTCTACCAAACATCACTCATATGTCCCCTGGTACGACATTGCTCCCAAAGAAGTTGGCTCGGATATCTCTGAAGATCGCATTCTTCCTACCAGAAGACGCAATCAAGCAAATGCCATCATCACCAAGCCTTCCTCCCATCAGGACCCAAGAACCGTGGCCGAAGCTAGGAGATCCCCAAACTGGTCAGGCTGGAAAGCAGCTATTGATGTAGAGAAGGATAATTGTGTTCGTCACGGAGTATGGGAGGTGGTTCCCAAACCAGCCCACATCAAAGAACTGGACACTACGTGGGTCCTTAAAACAAAATTTGACGCTGATGGTCTCTTTGTGAAACAGAAGGCCAGACTATGTGCAAGGGGTTTTCGTCAGGTCGAAGGGATCGACTACGATGAGACTTTCGCTCCTACAGGCCGCCTATCCTCGCTTCGCATCCTGCTCAGCCTTGTTGCTTCCTTCAATCTCGAACTTCATCAGATGGACGTTAAATGTGCCTTTCTAAATGGCAAACCAGAGGAGGAGATTTTTATCAAAACCCCCGAGGAAGTGGACATCTTCATTCCCCCTGGTCATGGTCTCAGGCTCGTCAAGTCCCTCTATGGCCTCAAGCAAAGTCCGCGATGTTGGTACTCTGCCTTAACCACCTTCTTTACCTCCATAAATTTCAAGTCCTCTGAAGTAGACCCCTGTCTCTTCATTCACTCCGACCCAGCTAAACTGTGCCTTGTTTACGTTCACGTAGACGATCTCATCATTGGAGGAAGAAAACACGATGTGATGGAGTTCAAGGAGAACATGAAAACGAAATTCGAGATGGAGGATTTAGGAGAGTGCGAGTGGGTGCTGGGTATGAGGGTCACCAGAGATCGTAAGAATCGGACGATTCAACTTCATCAAGACCGGTACATAGAAAACATGCTATCGGAGTTTGGCATGTCCAACTGTAAACCAGCCTCCACTCCTCTTCCTCAGCAACCCTCAAAAGTACCAGTATCCGACAAACCTGTGGATCCTTCTTTCAGCTATCGTCGAGGGGTTGGACTCCTCAACTACTTAGTTCAGTGCACCAGGCCGGACCTTGCGTTCGCCTGGAGCTATCTTTCTCAGTTTCTAAATAATCACACCATCACTCATCAACGTCAGTTTCTCCATGTTCTCCGCTACCTCAGGCGTACCAAGTCTTTTGGTATCACCTTGGGCGGTGATATATCAACTTCCTTCAAGTTGGATGCCTACTGTGATGCGGATCATGCATCAAGCAATGATCGTCGGTCTTTCACCGGCTGCTCTATCTTTCTTAATGGGCCAATTATCTGGCGCTGCTCAAAACAGTCCGTCATAGCGCTATCCACCACTGAAGCTGAACATCGGTCCTGTTCAGAATCTGGCCAAGATCTTCTGTGGGCCTCTCAACTTCTATCCGTCCTGTCTAAAGTCTTTCACTCTCCGTTCAGTACCCCTACCCTATTTTGCGACAACCAGGGGGCGATCGCTCTCCTGGAAAACCCTGTCTACCAACATCGTACGCGGCATATTGATGTCCGCCTTCAATGGATCAGACACCACATAGCCAACAATGACTTCGACTTACGCTACACGCCAACCACCGACAACCTCGCCGATGGCATGACCAAGATACTATCCCCTCATCAACATGCCAAATTCATGAAGGACTCTGCAATCTTACCGCTTCAAGGGGATTAGCAAGCAAGGGGGGGTGTTGGAATCCCAGACCGCGTAACTCGACACACAACACCCGGACCAACCAGACACCGAGCAGACCTGAAGGGGACGTCCAATGGGGGTTAACCTAACCATATCTGTCCAAACTTTGTCCATCTCTTAGTTAGGTTACATAGAGCCTGTACATAAAAACATCGTTGTACTCGAATCTCTTTCCTCTCCTCATTGGTTGTTTCCCTTTCACTCATCACTGTACCTCGTTCAGGTACTGTCTGCCATCTCTTTCGCGCCTCCTTGGTCCCATCATCTGTGTCCCACTTGTCCCTCACTCGCTGGTCCTTTTCTTCAGGTCTGCATCTATTTCTATCTTTTCTTCCTTCCTTTCTCTCCTTTTGTCTCCTCTCTCGAGTCTAGTTTCCTTCTTTATGCCTGCATACTGAAATAAATCCCCTCATCGGTTGTTTCCCTTTCACTCATCACTGTACCTCGTTCAGGTACTGTCTGCCATCTCTTTCGCGCCTCCTTGGTCCCATCATCTGTGTCCCACTCGTCCCTCACTCGCTGGTCCTTTTCTTCAGGTACTGTCTGCCATCTCTTTCGCGCCTCCTTGGTCCCATCATCTGTGTCCCACTCGTCCCTCACTCGCTGGTCCTTTTCTTCAACCAGCACCTGAAGACAATAAGTAAAGGCGGCAATCTTAGCTGAGATAAGATCGGACTGCTCCTAAGATTTATGGCACCTATCTGAAATAACAATTCGGATCTTCATCCAGTTACTCTATTAGTGCGTTGGTGTGCATCGTTCCAAGAGACATTGAATTACAACAATAGGTTCCCCAAAGCAGATGATTAGAAGCGATGGGGAACCTACTGTTGGATGCACACACGCATTCTTTAAATAGAAGACAGAGCCATAAAAAAATGAAAAGCAACACAGGAAACAATTGGGCCTGGCCGCACATGGCGCGGAACATGGTCTGTGCTTGCCATGACATTACATCAAGAACTATAGGTATGATGTCAGTGGCGTTCCTGGCGGTATGGGCGTTGATTTAATATTGTAACGATTCAGACCCACAGGTGCCAAGGGGGCAAAGGGAAGGGCAAGGAGAAAAAGCATCATGCATATGCATAAAGGGACGGTAGCGCGTATACATAAATAACAACCTGTTGTCTCTCAGTTGCATCCTCTTCTTTCTTTCCTTGTCATTTCCACTCTCCTTGCTCATCACCCTCAGGTGATCCTGTCACGTCTCTGCTCCTCGTCTCGTCTCCTTGCCTCATCTTAACTCTGGTCGCGCCGTTCCGGAGACTCACCCGTGGTGTCTCCCTCAAAGGTGAACACTTCTTCATTCTCGGTTTCAAACTTCTTCAGCCCTTCATGTCCTGCTTGTCCAGAAATCCAGATGGTCATTTCCACTCTCCTTGCTCATCACCCTCAGGTGATCCTGTCACGTCTCTGCTCCTCGTCTCGTCTCCTTCCCTCATCTTAACTCTGGTCGCGCCGTTCCGGAAACTCACCCGTGGTGACTCCCTCAAAGATTTCACAGGTTATGAGCCCAGCGTAGCCAAACGCATCTCGCCTCTAGTTCAAATCAATCACCATCCTGGATCACTTCCAGCGCTCCTCCTCTGGTTCTCTCTCTCCCTCTCCAACTACCTCATCTAACCGCGACAAGGAACTCTTGTCCAATCTATCTCAATCCACCAAGACTATCCTAACTCAATTGACCACCTTTGCTAATCCTCCCCTTCAATCACCAAGAAATATGGGGGACAATCTATTACAAACCAACATCCCAAAACTCACAGGACCCAACTTCCCAAGCTGGAGAAACGCCAGCATCACCCAATTAGCGTTCAAGGACCTAGACGACCTGATCAAAAATGACCCACCTGAAAATCCCACGGCGCAAGAACGACTCAAACTCAAACAAGCCACCACCTTTATCCAAATGCATCTTGATCATCAAAACAACAGCATGTTTGTGGAAGATCCATACAAGTAACTACCAAAAAGCCTTTGGGATGCAATCTGCTCTCACTATGCCACAAACTCAATGGAGAACATCTCTAAAACAATTGGCAAGATGCACAACATGAACTTCTCTTCTGGGAATCTATCTGCAGCAATCAGCAAATTGAGGGAACTGTTTTGACTCCCATGTGAAGGGTCAGCTGGGAAATTGGAGGGACACACCCTTGAAGCAATGTGGGCCTATCAAAACCTTGAACAACTTCCTGAATCATTCCATGTCTTCAAGTCTCTTTGATACTCCCATTTCAAAGAAACCAACAAAATCAAACTTTGAGGCCTCCTCACCAATCTTCAAACCAAGCTCAGAAGGCAGGACAAATCATCTTCCTTTAGTGCAGCATTGCTTGTAAAAGTGTCTGTGGGAACCAGCTCAGCTTCCAGAAAAGAAGATGGACAAAAGACAATGAGACAACAGTTCTGTTCATACAGGAAGCACAATTCACTCACTGCGCATTCAGAGGACCAATGCCATCAGCTGCACCCCAAGCGTTGTGGAAAGAATAAAGGTTATCCCCCTATAATTGTCCCAAGGTTTGGAAGTTAACAGTGTGGAAACTTAAGAAGAGTTACCTTCGCAAGTTGTCCTGAGTTCCACAAGTTATTGGTCTAGCGTCTGTAAGATGATTGGGCGTGATGAGTTTTAAGAAGAAAGAGTGATGATATGATGAAATTCCTTCCTTCTCCTTCCGTAAGGTGATGATGATCCTCCCCAACCCGGAGTTGAGGGTGATGTCTTGAGTCCTCCCCCTCAACCCTAGCCTAAGTACAACCACAAACAACAAGAACAAGTGATGAAATACAACCCTAAGCCGCAGAACCCTAGCCCAACCCTATCCCTCCATCCCTCGCCATTACCCGCGCCCCTCGGTATTAACGTAGCCCAGTTTGTCCTTCTCATGGCGCGGCCCTCCGCCGCGCCCTACTCGGAGCCCCCGTGTTTCCGTCCGCGCCGTCTGCGGATCCCGAGATCCGCGGGTCGGCACAAGCTTATGCCCAAGCGGGCCTCCCCAGCGCGTATAGCCCATGATTGCCCCGCCCTTGCCTTCCGGACTAGCCACCTGCGAGTTTGGTTGGGCCGGCTCCATCACTTGGTCCGCTTCTTCTGGGCAGGTCGCGGCCCGGCGCCGCCTAAGGTAGGCCCGACCCATACCTGGTGCTGAGCCCCGCAGCCCCTACTGCTGAGCCCGCAGCGGCTGCTGCTGAGCCCGCAGCAGGCACTGCTGAGACTGCGCGCACGCCAGATGCTGAGCCCAACCTACCCAACTGCTGAGCGCGCAGCCCGCAACGCAGCTCTCGATCCGGGGTTATAAATACAACACCACAATGGTTCCCTGCGTTTGAAAGGAGATGAGGATGTCCGAAGTTGCACTTAAATGAGAAATAGAAATAAGGAGATAAAGAGATAAAGAAAAGTAGAGAGAGAGAGAGAAATTGCCAATCCTTCAATCCTAAGAACTTTCCACCTGGATGTGTATCCGGTATGAGTTCCTTTAATCTCCTGGTGAGATGAGTGATCCAATCCGATGATGTGATGTGATGATTTCTCCTCCCATGCATGCCCCTCCTCTAACCCGGAGTTGGGAGTGAGGATAAGTCCTCCCCCTCAACCCTAACCTAAGTAAACGCGCAAATGACAGTATGACAAAGAAACAGAAAACAATCCCAAAACAGAAACCCTAGCCTCCTCTCCCCACCTCCTCTGTACCAAACTCCCCCCGTCGTCCGTACGCCATTCCGTCCATCCGGTTTGTCCTTCTCATGACGCGGTCCTTGCACCGCGCCCTACTCGGAGCCCCCCGCGCCTGTCTTTATCCGTTTGTCCGCTCCCGTTGTGGGTGTTTGGTAATATCCGGCATGATCCGCGCGCTCCATCCGTTCCTTCATAGCCCGCAGATTGCTCCGCCCCTAGGTATCCAAACCGGCGCGCCTGCAAACCTAGTCAAGCACACTACCTTCCGAATCCAATCTCCAGGGCGGATTGCCGCCCATGCCGCGTTCAATTCTGAGCCCAACCCGTCCACCAGGTGCGGAGCCAAACAGCGGCTGCTGCTGATCCAGCAGCTGCCGCTGCTGAGCACTCAGCATACCCTAATGCTGAGCCCGCTTGCCCCCAATACTGAGCGCGCAGCCGCGAGGCAGTTCCCAATCCTTGTCTATAAATTGACACCACATCCCCCCCCAACTTGAGTTCTGTCCCCAGAAGTTTCCCATTGCTTCACCATACTACCACCCCTGCCACTTCCACTACCACCCCCACCACTCCCACTACCACCTTTGCCATCCTCCTTCCGCATCATCACCAATATGCTCCCATGCAAGTTCTGCGCCCGGAACCGGCACGCGTGTTTGATTGTCCCCAGTCGACCCGCCTGTGTTGCTTGCCGTTGTGGCCATCGTTGCTGCTTGCTTAGCAACAGCATCCCTCAAGCTCCCCCCCAATCCAGCTCTCGCCCCAGGCCGTGCAAGAGGGCTTGTCCAGACCCGTTTGTGGTTTCGGACGACGACTTGATCTCGGAAGGCTTGTGGACACCCCCCGGTTCACCTTCATCCCACCGCCCCCGAGCTCCGTCACCCACCACCTTGCACGTGAGCCGCAACTTGGCTTCACCTCTCTGCTGGGCCGGACCTCCGCAACGGGGCAAATACAAAACCTTCGAGGAATGGCGCGCGGCAACCCGCGCATGGGCCGCCGCATTTGGCGTGAACCAAACAGTACGGGACCCAAGACTCTTTGGAAGACCCGTGGCCGCGCCAGCACCCCCTTCTCCTCCTCCACGACCGCCAACACCCCCCCGCCACCAGCGGCCTTGGATGAGAGGCCTATGACCCCCAACGTCCCTCCGCCTCCGTTGTGGTGTCATTATATAGCCTCGGGTCGGGGACTGCGTCGCGGCCTGCGCGCTCAGCATCTGGTAGGTTAGGCTCAGCAGTCGGGGTGCGCCGGTCCTCAGCAGTAGCCGCTGCGGGTTCAGCAGTAGCCGCTGCGGGCTCAGCAGTGGGCGCGGCGGGATCGAGCACGCGACTGCGGGCCGGGCCTGACTAAGGGAGGCGGGCCGCGACCCGCTTGGATGTCCGACTCATGGATGGAGCTGGGCCGACCGGGTTCTTGGAGCGGCTAGTTGGGGAAGGAAAAAGCGGGGCGACAGCGGGGCTATATGCGTGGCAGCCGCGCGCAAGCGCGGGCCGGTCACAGGACGGGAAATTCACGACGGCGCGTCGGGTGGATGCGCGCAAGCGCGGTGAATCTTGGGTATCGCGCGGCGGAGGGCCGCGCCGCGAAAAGACGAACCGGATGCGCGTAATGACAGGCGAGCTGGCGGGGTAGGGTATGGGTATGGGTTTAGGGATGGGTTAGGGTTCTGGGTCTAGGTTTCCTTCTTCATGGTTGTCAGTCTGTCTTTGTGCTTGTGCTTAGGTTAGGGTTGAGGGGGAGGGCTCAAACACCCTTCCCCTTGACTTCGGGTTGTAGGGGGGATTCTAGCATTGGATCAATCTACATATCTCATTCTCTCTCTCTCTCTCGGAGTAAAGGAAAGGAAGCAATCTTGGCCTTACAGAGGCTAGAACCATCAATCCCGTAACTAGGGACAACTTCGTGAGGATAACCTCCCTAAAGTTTCCACATCTGGGGGTCTGGCCGGGAACTTTCAATCCGTTCTCAGTCTCTTGAAGATTACGCAGAATGCTACCGACAACCACTCCGGGATCCAATGCTCCCCTTCCCTACCCTCCACGCCCGACTCCCGTCTCTGCTGCTCAACCCCCTCTGCCACCGTCCGCTCATGCTCCTAGAGTTAGCGGGTTCGCTCCTCCCTCGGAAGGGTCTTCGGACATGGCGGTGGAGGCCCCTCGCTGTGTTTGGTTGAGGCCGAGGGATTTCCCCCATCTTCGGTTCAGTACTTCGGATGTCGAGCGGTTCCTTTCTAGGTTCGAAGGGATTGCGGACTCGGAGGGCGCGTCGGGCGCAGATAAGTTTCGGACTATCGTGCTGTTCATTACCGAGGAGGAGAAGCTGCGGGACGTGGAAGAAATGGTTGGATACGAGAGGCAAGACTGGGGGAAGTTGAAAAGCAAGATGTTGGCGAGGTGGGGAAAGCGTGAACCTTGGTTTCGGGAAAGCGACTTCAATCGAGCTGCGGAGGAGGCGATTGAGAATGGCGGGGTGCGATCGCGCGAAGGATTAGTGGAATATATGTCAAGGTTCGAGCGAATCTACGGGTACCTTGCAAAGAACGAGGTCGTCGCGGGTCAGACGGGTGCCATGAAGCGGGCTTTCCTGGGAGGTCTCGCGCCCCAGCTCCGTTCCAGGGTGCAACGATACCTGTACAACCACGGCCTGGTTAAGAGGTTGCTGGATGGGAGCGTCGCGATTCTCCCCGATCTTTTGGTTATCCGTCAAGCCATGGAAAGCGAAATCGATTTGGACGAGCTCATCGCGGATACGGCACGAACGTACCCGTCTTCCTCCAAGAAATCGGTCACAATCTCGGCGCCGGCCCCCGACCAAACTTCGGCCGCGCGGCCGTTGACGCCCTCTCATGCCGGACTTTCCCAGAAGCCTCCGGGACCATCAGTCGGGGAGATAAAGGAGATTCTGCGGGACATAAGGGTTTTCCTCAACTGGACACCGGCTCCTACAGCTCCGGCAGCCGCACCGTTTCCGGAGGCTCCTTCTCAACCGCGCGCGGTGCCGCCTCACATGGCGGAGGGGTTCCAGCCTCCTAGCGGATCATCCGGATCGTACGGGTTGCCGCGATGTTCATATTGCGGGGTGAGAGGGCACTGGAAGTCAGTCTGTGAGGATCTCACTCGGGACATGGACAAAGGGCTTGTTCGCGCATCCGGGATGACGTACATATTTCCAACGGGTGAATCGGTGGACCTGACTAAGGACAAGCCGCCACCAATGGTGCAAGTGCGGGAAAGAGCAAAGGCTAAGACCGAAACTGCTCGGGTCTCGCTCGGGATTGTCACCGCGCCTGGAACCTGGGTGGCTCCGAGAGTGGAGGCCGAAGTCAGGGCATTGGCGACAAATGAGCGCATTGCGATGGATGTCGACGAGCAATCAACGGCTTCGAAGCCAGTCGCGCGAGTGCCAATTTCGGACGGGCCGCCCTCTAATCCCGTGGGAAAGAAGAAGGCCGCGGACATTGTCCGGAGGGTAATGGGGAACGACTCACCAATACCCCTGACCCTACGAGAGCTAGCAGCGGTGTCCCCCGCGGTCGTCGACGAGATGGTCCAGGCCTTGAAAGATTGCGGTCAGGGCCGGGTGCCGACAACGGTTCAGCGGGTTAACGTGGCGGAGGAGGAAATGGATCCCAAGCCGTGCCGGTCGAAGTCGGTATCCGTCCCGCTTGCTTATGTCGCGATGACCATTGCCAGGCGGAAGGTGTGGGCGATGGTGGATAGCGGGTCGATGGTCAACCTGCTCCCATCAAGGTTAGTGGACGAGCTCGGTCTGGTGCGGAGGAAGTGTGCGATGGGTCTTCGGGCGTTAAATGGCGGGGAATGTCGCGTGGATGGGGTAGTAGAGGCGGAGGAGGTGGAAGTCGCCAAGGTCTGTAAGCCTCTGTCATTTCTCTCAGTGGAGTGCGGAGACGTGATTCTAGGATGGCCATTCATGTTTGGGTTCCGAGCCCAAATGGCCTTCAACACCGAGGAAGGAACGGAGGCGCTGACCGTCGAAGACTTGCTCGGAGCACGGTTCGAGACGACGATCTGCGATCACAGGAGAGGGAAATGGGTACAGGACCCAATGTCTGGCGGCAACGAAGAGTCCGGCGCGGGGGTTGACCGTAAGGGTTACCCTGCGGAGGATTTTTCCTAGTCGGCCGCGGGAACCGTGCGGAGCAGGCTCCGGCTCTGCACGGGCGGCCGACAGATGAGGAGCAGGCGGGGGAGGACGCGCGTGGGGCGCAGGTGCCGGAAGTAAGTCCCATTCCTCAGTATGCATCGCCGGAAGGCTCTACGCTTCGAAAACCCTATCATCGTGCCACAGTCGTGAGCAAAGGCGAAAGCCCCGGTCTGGTCATTACTAGGACTTACGACGGCGACGATTGGGTCTGGATGGCGCGGTGCAATGCGGGCAAGTACAAACCGGTAGCGCGGAAAGTCCGGCCGCGGAACGAGCCAATGCCTCAGGGGCTCAACGGACCCTTACGACCGATTGCGTGGTCCCGCGACCCGTGGGAGACGCCCCTTAGGAAGAATGGATGGGTAACGTGGTCGGCGCGAATCACGGACGAGCGGGTGGACGCCCTTAACTTTGGACCGACGGGATGGCTGAGTGCGGAGGAGATGGATCTGCTGGTGTCGGTATTGATAATAAGGGAGAAGGCACTTGCTTTTGGACCGGACGAGCGCGGGTTGTTGAGAAGTGAGATCGGGGACCCTTACGTTATTCCCACTGTCCCTCACGAACCGTGGCAAATCAAGCCGATTCCAATCCCCCGTACCGTTTGGGAGCCCTTTCTGGAGCTGGTACGGGAGCGCGTGAGGACGGGGCTTTACGAGCAATCCACGTCAAGCTACTCGAGTCCTATCTTCGCGGTCGTTAAGCAGGACGGGAAGTCGCTAAGGATTGTTCACGACCTTCAGAGGCTAAATTCGTTCACTATTTGCGACGCGGGGCTTCCCCCGCGTGTTGAAGAATTTCTGGAGTCAATGGCCGGGCGCGCTTGCTACGGGCTGGTGGACGTGATGGGGGGATATGACCAGCGAGAACTCCACCCTGACTCGCGGCCACTGACGGCGTTTGAAACCGGGCTAGGAAGGATGCAGCTGACGCGGCTACCGCAAGGTGAGACCAACTCAGTGGCGGTATACCAAGCCCAAATGACCTGGATACTACGCGACAACCTTCCGGAAGGCGTGCAGATCTTCATCGACGACCCTGGCATTAAAGGCCCCAGAACGGACTACGAGGGCGCGGTCTTAGAGGATGCACCCGCGATCCGGCGATTCATCTGGGAATACGCAGAAACTCTGGAACGAGTCCTCTTCCGAATTGAGGAGGCAGGCCTTACTGTGTCCGGGAAAAAGTTGGCGGTCTGCATTCCAGCGCTCGAAGTGCTGGGGCATGTCGTGGCCTACGACGGGAGGCGAATAGCGGAGAAGAAGCGGAATAAGGTTCTTGAATGGCCGACCCCTCGGACAGTGTCGCACGTCCTGCAGTTTCTGGGGTTGTGCAGCTACGTCCGCATGTTCATCGAGCGGTTCGCGGAAGTAGCGAGCCCAATGCGGGCATTGACGCGTAAGGGGGCGGAGTGGAAGTGGACCGAGGGATGCGATGCCGCTTTCGCAAAGCTCAAGGAAATCGTGGGGCGCGACATTGTCCTTCGGAACCTCGATTACAACGCCGGAGGGATACGCCTGGCGGTCGACTCTAGCGAGCTCGGCGCGGGGGGGGGGTCTTGACACAGGAGGAGGACGGAAAAGATAGGCCGGTGCTCTACGAATCGGTCACCTTTACCGCAACAGAGAGTCGGTATTCGCAGCCGAAGCTGGAACTGTGCGGTGTCACCAAGATCGTACGGCGGTTGCAGCACCTTTTGTGGGGCGTGCACTTCGAGCTCCTGGTTGACGCGGAGGCCTTGGTGCGAATGATTAACTCACCGACGCTGCCGAACGCGCCCATGACCAGGTGGGTAGCGTTCCTCCAGTTATTCTACTTTAACGTGGTGCACATCCCAGGAAAGGCGTTCACAATGCCGGACGCGCTGTCGCGGTACCCGCGGGACGACCCATACGAAGGGGCGGAACCCTTGGACGTGGAAGCTCCGGTCGTTCGGGTAGGAAAGACGGAGGCGGCGGTTTGTCTTCCGTTGCGCCAGTCGGGAGGTTACGCGGTTTTGTGCTCTTATTTGCAGGATCTCCGGTTCCCCGAGGGCACGACGGAAACGGTGGCCCAATGGGTGAGGCGAAACGTTCTGAACTTCTTCTTACAGGACGGTCAGTTATGGCGGCGGAGCGGCTCCGTGCCTCTTGTTGTCGCGACTTCTAGGGCCGACCAGGAGGTGATTCTAGGAAGTCTGCACGATGACCTTGGTCATTGGGGTGAGGTCGAGACGCGGAGGAGGGTGAAAGCAAGGTTTTGGTGGCCGGGGGTCGTTCGCGCGGTGCGCGACTGGGTAAAATCGTGCGAGGCCTGCCAACGGCGAAGCTTGAGGCTGCCCAAGGAGGTCGGCCACCCCACGGGCGAGGACGCGCTGTTCGGGCGCGTTTCGCTGGACGTGGTCCACATCAAGGCGGGTAAGTTTGCGTATTTGCTGGTTGCGCGCGACGATCTGTCTGGGTGGGTGGAAGCGAGGCCCCTGGCAAAACTATCGGCGGAAAAGGTGGCTCAGTTTCTGGAAGAAGACTGGTTCGCGTGCTACGGGTCGCTTCGCTTGGTCACCGTTGACGGAGGGGCGGAGTTTCGGGGACGCCTGATGACGCTGGTGCAGAGTTGTGGAGCGAAATTCGGCCGCGTGACGGAATACTACCCGGAGGGTGCGGGGATGATTGAGCGGGGGCATCAACCAATCAAGGATGCCCTGGTGAAAATGTGCGGCGAGGACGGCAGACGGTGGCAGATGGCACTCCCCGCGGTCCTTTTCGCCAATCGGATCTCCGTGAAGCGCTTGACGGGGTATTTGCCTTACGAGTTACTCTACGGGCAGCGGCCTGTGCTTCCCGTGGACATCGAGCTGAACACGTTTTTGGGCGTGGATTGGTGGAAGGTTAAGACGTCCGCGGATCTGATCGAGGCGCGCGCGGAACAGCTCCTTAGGCGTGAGGAGACCTTGGGAAAAGCCGCGGAGCGGTTGAAGAAAACCCGGACGGCGTCAGTCCGCTATTGGGACGAGCGCTGTTCCCATCGGCTCCGGGATCCGCTGCGGAAGGGGGACCTGGTCCTGTTGTATAATCGGAGTCTGGAATCCCAGTGGGGCCGGCTTTTCGCCAACCGGTGGAACGGGCCGTACCGCGTGGCCTCTAAGTTTTTGGGCGGCAGCTACGGGCTTGAGGAATTGGACGGGACGCCGCTTAAGCGGAAGGCCGCGGCTTCGCACGTGAAACGCTTCTTCGCGCGCGGTTCCACTTCCTTCGACGAGACGGCGAGCAATGATTTGGGGCCCGGGGTGAGGCGGTCTCGGAGTTGGACGACGGCGCGGATCGTTCGGACAGCAAAGTAGCGGCGCGCAACGCGCAACCCCGAAGAAGTAGGAGGTTGCAGACGGCTGGGGACAGCTGTCAAGCTGGGGGGGGGGCGCTAGGTGGTTAAAGCTTGATTTGGTAAGGGGGTGTTCTAGCCGGTTCACAGCCGGGACAACTAGACACCCCAGAATGTTTGTTTCCTTATGTTTTGGTTTGGGCTTGGCTTTGGATTGGTACTGGCTATGGGTTATTTATTGCAGGTACGCGGGCGCGGCGTGGTGTCGGCCCGCAAACGCGAGGACGAGCCCCGCTCACGGATGGCGGGACGAAGAGCTAACTGTAAAAAAAAAAAAAAAAAAAAAAAAAAAAAAAAAAAAAAAAAAAATGAATGAATGGAATAATAAATATAGGATATTCTCTTTCTCTTCTTTGGATTCGGGCTGTTTCCTTTCTTTTTTTTCTATTTCTCTCCTGTTTCTTTCTTCATCGGACGGGCGCGACGGTCGCGGATTTAAGCTTAGCTTGGTAAGGGGGTGCTCTAGCCGGTTCACAGCCGGAACGACTAGACACCCCAGAATGTTCGTTCCCATCGCCTCTCCCTTATACTCCCGGTTGTGAGCGCGCGCTGTCGGCGCGGTGTTTGTTTTGTTTTGTAGAACGGGTACGGGGAACTGTGTGGCAGTCCGTCTGGGGCGGTCCAGGTACCTCTTTTTGTTGGGATAACTGGTCACTTACGGTCTCTCACAGAGGGAGCGCGCGGACGCGGATCTCAACCTCAACCTCACTCACACTCACTTCTCACGCGGACGCGGATCTCGGCACTCACACTCACTTTCCACCCGGATGCGCGGACGCGGGCCTTTCGTTTCCTCGCGCAGCAGAATATATTTCTCCAACGAACGCCGTACAACAATGGGACAAGAAAGTACACGGGAAAGGAGAAAAGGAAGGGGGCGGGGACGTCTAAGCCATTCGCATCATCTCCTCCATGTCCGCCCTCGATGAGGCCAGAAGGGCCCGGTAAGACGCCAAGAACTCGCGCCAGGATTCGGAGGATTGGGCTCCGGGGGTCTCCAGGAAGTTGCGGAGCATCGCGGTCAACCGTTCCGCAAAAGCCTCGAAGCCAGCCGCCGGGAGTGCCATCACAACCGGGATCTCCGGGATCTCGGGGGAGTTGGAGGAAGGCGGTGCCGGTGCTGGGACGGGGCTTGATCCGAGCGGACGAGGAGGTGATGAGGGGGTCCCTGGGGCATCGCGCGGAGGGCTCGGTCCATCTGGGGGCGACGACGGAACAACAATCGGGGACGGCGGAGGAGGGACCTTGGGAGTAGTAGGCCTCCCGTCTGAGACCACTGGTGACGCGGGCGGCGGTGGAGTACCTTGTGGAACCGGGGCGGAAGGAGCCGGCGTAGGTGCCGGAGGGGGAACCGGGGCTGCGGCAGCGCGACGTCGGAGAATCTCATCGAGTCGCGGGTCCCTCGCGCCTTCCCTCATCCGAACGCGGTCCGACCAGAATTGTACGGCCCTCCGATAGTCGTCAACGGACGAGAAATCCTCCTTCCGCGGCGGTCCCGCGCGGCGAAAGGGGGAAGCCGAGTCGCGATCCTCGCTTGGCGGAGGGCGACGGGACGGGGAGCCCGGCGGAGTCCACGAGTCCTCCGAGATGGTGTCGTTGTCCGAAACCACGAACGGGTCGGGACGAGCCCTTTTGCGCGGCCTGGGGCGGGAGCCGAAGTTGGGTGGAGCTCGGGGCATGCCATTGCTAAGCGAGCAACGGCGATGGCTGCGACGGCAAGCGACACAGGCGCGTCGACCAGGAGCGATCGAGCACGCCTGCCCGGTCCGGGCGCAGAATTCGCAGGGGAGCATGATGGCGATGAGCGGGGAAGGGGAGTTGGTGGAGTGTGAAAAGAGGAGTGGGTAGGGAGGAGCGGGGTACGGGTAGTCGAGGCGGCGATCGGAAGGGACCTCTGGGGACAGAACTCAAGTTGGGGGGGGATGTGGTGTCATTATATAGCCTCGGGTCGGGGACTGCTTTGCGGCCTGCGCACTCAGCATCTGGTAGGTTAGGCTCAGCAGTCGGGGTGCGCCGGTCCTCAGCAGTAGCCGCTGCGGGTTCAGCAGTAGCCGCTGCGGGCTCAGCAGTGGGCGCGGCGGGATCGAGCACGCGACTGCGGGCCGGGCCTGACTAAGGGAGGCGGGCCGCGACCCGCTTGGATGTCCGACTCATGGATGGAGCTGGGCCGACCGGGTTCTCGGAGCGGCTAGTCGGGGAAGGAAAAAGCGGGGCAACAGCGGGGCTATATGCGTGGCAGCCGCGTGCAAGCGCGGGCCGGTCATGGGACGGGAAATTCACGACGGCGCGTCGGGTGGATGCGCGCAAGCGCGGTGAATCTTGGGTATCGCGCGGCGGAGGGCCGCGCCGCAAAAAGACAAACCGGATGCGCGTAATGACAGGCGAGCTGGCGGGGTAGGGTATGGGTATGGGTTTAGGGATGGGTTAGGGTTCTGGGTCTAGGTTTCCTTCTTCATGGTTGTCAGTCTGTCTTTGTGCTTGTGCTTAGGTTAGGGTTGAGGGGGAGGGCTCAAACACCCTTCCCCTCGACTTCGGGTTGTAGGGGGGATTCTAGCATTGGATCAATCTACATATCTCATTCTCTCTCTCTCTCTCGGAGTAAAGGAAAGGAAGCAATCTCGGCCTTACAGACGCTAGAACCATCGATCCCGTAACTAGGGACAACTTCGTGAGGATAACCTCCTTAAAGTTTCCACACCGTCACCTATATTCGTCCCCTCATCGCCTCCAGCTGGACCAAGCCCCTCTGTTGGTTCCCCGGGGGCCCCAACTCCACCGGCTGCTCCTCTCCCCAGCCCTCCCAAGATCCCAGAGATTCAAATCATAATGGCGCTCCCGACGGCCGGCTTTGAGGCTTTTGCGGAAAGGTTGACCACAATGCTCTGGAATTTCCTTGCAATCCCCGGCGCACAATCCTTGGAATCCAGGCGCAAACTCCTGGCCTCTTTCCGGGCTTTACTGGCGTCCTCAAGGGCGGAAATGGAGGAAATGATGAAGATGGCTTAGGCGCATTGCCCCCCCTTTTCCCCTTCTTCCTTTTGTCTGTGTCCTCTCTTCTTGTTGTTGTACCATGCTTCCCTTTCCATTAAGAAAATACATGTATCCGCGCAGGGTCCTAACCTTCTGAGAAAAAGTGTGCGACCGCACTTTGTGAGAGTGAGCTTGAGATTGAGTCCGCGCCTGCGCGCTTGCTTTGTGAGCAACCATAAGTGACTAGCCGTTCCAAAAGAGGCACCTGGACGGCCCCAGACAAACTGCCACACAGTTCCCCGTACCCTTCCTGTAACAAACACAACAACCAAAACACCAGCGCGCGCCACCGTAAGGGAAGAGAGAGAGAGAGAGTAAGAGAATGGACATTCTGGGGTGTCTAGTTGTCCCGGCTGTGAACCAGCTAGAGCACCCCCTCACCAAATCAAAACTTATGCCCTACCCCCTCTACCTCCCCCCCCAACTTGGCCACTGTCCCCAGCTGGTTGCAACCACCTACTCTGTTGCAACAGCACGGTCTCCGCTTCTCCTCCCAAAGACAAATCCCCAGATTGCGTTCCTACACCATTGCCGCGCTCCACACTCCCCTTGTCAGATCCTTCACCCCCTTCCGCTGTTTCTTCAAACGAGGTAGATCCTTGCGCAAAGAAGCACTTGACATGCAAAGCCGCCGCCTTCCATTTCAGCGGAGAACCGTCTAATTCCTCCAAATGATAGCTGCCGCCCTTGAACTTGGACAACACGCAGAACGGGCCGTTCCACCGGTTAGCAAAAAACTTCCCCCACTGAGACTCCAGACTTTGGTTGTACAGCAGCACCAAATCCCCCTTCTGCAAGGGATCCTGGAGACAATGCAAGCAGCACTTGTCCCAATAGTGCACCAATGCCGTCCAAGTCTTCTTCAGCCAGTCTGTGGCCTTTGCAAGCATTCCATCCAATCAAAGGAGCTGTTTGGCGCAAGCCTCAAGCAATTTGGCGGAAGTCTTCACCTTCCACCAGTCAACCCCCAGGAACGTCTCCAACTCAATGTCCACTGGAAGCACGGGGCGCTGTCCAAAAAGTAACTCGTACGGCAAGTAGCCTGTTGACCGCTTCACCAAAATCCAATCCGCAAACAGAACCATTGGAAGGGTCTCCTTCCAGCGCTTACCTTCCTCCAGGCACATCTTGACCAGGGCGTCCTTGATTGGTTGATGCCCGCGTTCAATCATGCCGGCCCCCTTGGGATAGTACTCCGTTACTTGGGCAAACTTGGCTCCGCAACTCTTCACCAAGTCAACCAAACGGCCGCGAAACTCAGCCCCTCTGTCCACTGTAACCAGACGAAGCAACCTGTACCGCGCAAACCAATCTTCCTCCAGAAATAGAGCAACTTTGTCCGCCAAGAGCTTGACCAATGGACGCGCTTCCGCCCAACTGTACAGGTCGTCCCGCGCTACAAGAAGATAGGCGAACTTACCGGCCTTGATGTGGACAACATCAAGCAAGACCTGACCAAAGAGGGCGTCTTCCCCTGTGGGGTTTCCGACTTCCTTGGGCAGTCTGGCGCTCCGCTGTTGACAGGCTTTGCAGGACGCCAGCCATTCCCGCACCGCACGCACTACCCCCGGCCACCAGAACCGCTCTTTGACCCGCCTCCGCGTCTCCACCTCCCCTCAATGACCGAGATCGTCGTGAAGGCTCCGGAGGATAGCATCCTGATCCGCTCTTCAAGTGGTAACCACAAGAGGAACCAGAGTCTTCCGCCACCAAAGCTGCCCCTCCTGTATGTAGAAATTCCCCACCCGCCGCTTCGCCCATTGCATGTCCTTCTCCGTAGCTCCATTGGGAAAACAAATTTCCCCCAAGTAGTCACAAAGAATCGCGTACCGCCCGGTCTGCTGGAGCGGCAGCTGAACGCCTGCCTCCACAAACCCTACCTTGACAACCGGGGTCTCTACATCAAGCAGTTCCGCGTCCTCAAACAGGTTGTCCCTTGGATACCGCAACAATGCGTCCGGCATAGTGAACGCTTTCCCCAGAACATGAACACTAGCAAAGGAGAAAAGTTGAAGAAATGCCACCCACCTGGTCTTGGGAGCGTTGGGAAACGCCGGGGAATTGATCATCCGCGCCAACTCCTCCGCGTCCACCAAAAGCTCAAAGTGAAACCCCCACAAAAGATACTGGAGCCACCACACAATCTTGGTGACCCCGCACAACTCCAACTTTGGCTGGGAGTACCGGCTTTCCGTTGGAGTGAAGGTGACCGACTCTTAAAGTACCGGCCTATCCTTGCCGTCGTCCTCTTCAGTGAGAACCCCCCCGCGCCAAATTTTCTGGAATTGACCGCTAGCCTAATTCCTCCCGCGTTGTAGTCAAGATCGCGGAGAACAATGTCACGTCCCACAATCTCCCTGAGCTTCCGGAACGCGCAATTGCATTCTTCCCCCCACTTCCACTCTGCGCCTTTCCGGGTGAGTGATTGGAGCGGGCTCGCCACCTCCGCAAACCTCTCGATGAACATACGGACATAGCTACATAATCCCAAGAGCTGAAGGATATGCAACACCGTCCGTGGGGTCGGCCATTCTAGGACCTTGTTCCGCTTTTTCTCTGCAATGCGCTGGCCATTGGAAGCAACAACATGGCCAAGGACTTTGAGCGCCGGGACACAAACCGCCAACTTCTTCCCCGACACCGTCAGTCCTGCCTCCTTGATGCAAAACAGGATGCGTTCCAATTTCTGCACATATTCCCACACAAAACGTTGGACGCCGAGAACTTCAACCAGCTCCACTCCCCCGTAATCGGATTTCAGACCTTTGATGCCCGCGTTGTTGATGAAGATTTGGACTCCCTCTGGAAGATCATCCTTCAGGATCCAAGCCATTTGCGCCTGGTACACCGCCACGGAATTGGTTGCGCCTTGCGGGAGTTGAGTCAGCTGCATTCTTCCCAACCCAGTCTCAAATGCCGTTAGAGGCGGCAAGCAAGGATCCAACCCGCGCTGGTTGTATCCCCCCATCACATCCACTAAAACGTAACAAGCGCGCCCCTCCATTGACTCAAGGAACTTGTCAACGCGAGGGGGCCGTCCTGCGTCCCGGATTGTAAAGGAGTTAAGCCGCTGTAGATCATGAACAATCCTCAACAACTTTCCGTCCTGCTTAACCACCGCAAAGATTGGACTGGAGTAACTAGACGTTGACTGTTTGTAAAGGCCAGTCTTCACCCGCTTCCACACCAACCCCAGAAACTGCTCCTGGACCGCCCGCGGTATTGGAATTGGCTTGATCTGCCACGGCTCGTGAACAACAGTGGGGATGACATAGGGGTCGCCAATATTGTTTTTCAGGAGCCCCCGCTCTTCCGGTCTGAACACGAGCGCTCTTTCCCAAAGAACCAGAACCAAAATCAGCAACTCACGCTCCTCCGTGCTCAACCATCCCTTCGGGCCAAAATTGAAAGCTGCAATCCGCTCCTCTGTGATCCGCGCCGAACTAGTAACCCACCCCAAAGCCTTAATTGGTGTGACCCAAGGGTCCCGCAACCAAGCAATTGGTCAAAGCGGTCCGTTCAGTTCCTGGGGCATTGGCTCATTCCTTGGTTGGACCTTCCGTGACACCGGCTTGTACTTGCCCGCGTTGCACTGCATTATCCACACGCATTCTTTGCTGTAAGTCCTGCACAGAACGGAACCGTGGCTTTTGCCTTTGCTCACGAGTGTGGCACGATGATAGGGTTTTCAAAGCGTAGTACCCTTGGGCAATGCATACTGAGAAAAGGGACTTACTTATGCGACGTGCGCGCCCTGCACTTTCCTTCCTCCCCCTTGCTGCTCCTCATTAGTCAACCGCCCGCGCGAAACCGGAGCTTGTTCCGCGCAGTCTCCTTGGTTGACTAGGAAAAATCCTCCAAAGGTTGCCCATTGCAGACCAACTCCACATCTGGTTCCTCCTCATACTCCAACACTCTCCTCCGCTTCCCTTGCCCGTGATCGCAGATAGTTGTCTTGAACCTTCCGCCAGACAAATCCTCCACCGTCAACGCCTCCGGATTGAAAGCCATTTGTGCTCAAAACCCAAACATGAACGGCCTCCCCAAAATCACATCCCCACAATAAACCAAAAGAAAAGAAAGAGGCCTACGGACCCTTGCGACCTCAACCTCCTCCTCCTCGACTACCCCATCCACACAACACTCCCCTCCGTTAAGCACGCGGAGACCCATCGCGCATTTCCGCCGAACCAACCCCAAATCATCCACCATCCACGATGGCAGCAGGTTCAACATTGAACCGCTGTCCACCATAGCCCACACCTTCCTTCCCGCTATGACCATTGGAACAAGCGGAGTCAAAACCAATTTCAACTTGCACTCCCCGCCCCCCTCCTCCTTCCGCGCCACATGAACCCCCTGCACCGTCTGATGTACCCGGCCCTTACCACAATCCCGCAACGCCTGAACCATCTTGTCTACCACCACCGGAGACAAGGCCACCAGTTCCCACAAGGTCAGCGGAACCAGAGTCTTGTTACCCATCACCCTTTGCACAATGTCCGCCGCTTTCTTCTTCCCTACAGGATTTTCTTCCGGAGCCTCGGTTCTGGGCACGCACGCGGCCGGTTTTGGAAGGGCCAACAGGGGTTGCTCCTTTGCATCCACCTCCATTTTATTGGAGACCGCCACCTTTTCTTCTGTTGCCACTACCCTTACCTCAGCTTCCACCCAAGGTGGTTTCCATGATCTGGGACCGGTAAAAATGCCCAGTGACGCTTGCGCCGTCATTCCCGCCTCCTGACCCTGTGTGCACACCTGCTGCATTGCGGTCGGCTGGCTTGGCTCCATTGGAATCTGTTTGCCCGTTGGAAACATGTACCCCATCCCCGCCGTTCAAACCAATCCCGCGCTGAGATCCTTTGTAAGCTCCTCGCACGCCGATTGCCAATGACTGTTTGCCCCTCAGTAGGAGCACCCCCTCAGCACAAAGGTACCAGGTGGCCAAAACCCTTCCACCATGTGAGGTGGAGGCCCTTGCGGCTGCTGCTGGCCCATACGGTTCATGCAGATCTTCAGATCCTTCATCAGTTCCATCAATTTGCTTACCGGAGGGGCGGGCGCGGGTTGAGGAACCGGAACACGCATGGAATTAGGTGGAACTGGGCTGGAAATTGCTCCGGAGAAGGAACCTGGGGCGCGGATTTCTTTGGTCCCTCTGGGAAGGACTTAGCGGTGTCCTCAATAAGCTCCTCTAAGTCAAGCTCACTCTCCACAGCCCGGAAAATGACAGCCAACTCTGGAAGGAGCGCAATGCTCCCATCCAATGACTGCTTTACCAAGTTGTGATTGTAAAGATGCCGCTGCACCCTGGCCCGGAGTTGAGCACCTAAACCGCCCATAAATGCATGTTTCATGGCCCCCGTCTGTCCCACCACCACCTTGTTCTTTGACAAGTACCAATAGATCCAATCAAATGTCAAGGTGTACTCCGCCAGCTCCACCCGCGTTCTGACTCCTCTGCACGCGCTCGCCTCCGAGGCCACGCGGTCAAAATCGCTTTCCCAGAATTGAGGTTTGCGCCTACCCCACCGCTTTAGGATCTCCGCCTTCAGTTTTGGCCAATCTTGATTCTTGTAGCCTTCCATTTCCTCCACATCCCGGAGCTTCTCTTTTTCCATAATGAACAGGAAAACAAGCCAGGCCTCATCGGCGTCCGACGCACCTTACGCATCTACAATACCTTTGTATCACAAGATGAATTGCTCCACATCCGCGGTGTTGAATCAGATGTGAGGGTTGTTGTGTGGCCTGATGCAAACCGGACAAGTGGGTTCATGGTCACTGGAGACCGATGGGGGAATGGCGTAGCTTGTCCTGGGTTGAGCGGAGGGAGGGGGAGGAGGAGGGATGGAAGACAAGAGTGGGGTTGGAGTAGCGGACCCGGAGACGGAAGGAGAAGGAGAAGAAGAAGAAGGAGCAACTGTAGGGAGGTATGAATAGGACTGGGCGCCCAGTTACCTTGTAAAGACAAGAAGCAGAAGGTTTGTTCCTGGCCAGACCCCCAGATGTGGAAAGAATAAAGGTTATCCCCCTATAATTGTCCCAAGGTTCGGAAGTTAACGGTTCCCTGTGTTTGAAAGGAGATGAGGATGTCCAAAGTCGCACTTAAATGAGAAATAGAAATAAGGAGATAAAGATATAAAGAAAAGTAGAGAGAGAGAGAGAGAGAAATCGCCGATCCTTCAATCCTAAGAACTTTCCACCTGGATGTGTATCCGGTATGAGTTCCTTTAATCTCCTGGTGAGATGAGTGATCCAATCTGATGATGTGATGTGATGATTCCTCCTCCCATGCATGCCCCTCCTCTAACCCGGAGTTGGGAGTGAGGATAAGTCCTCCCCCTCAACCCTAACCTAAGTACACATGCAAATGACAGTATGACAAAGAAACAGAAAACAATCCCAAAACAGAAACCCTAGCCTCCTCTCCACACCTCCTCCGTACCAAACTCCCCCCGTTGTCCGTACGCCGTTCTGTCCATCCAGTTTGTCCTTCTCATGACACGGTCCTTGCACCGCACCCTACTTGGAGCCCCCCACGCCTGTCCGTATCCATTTGTCCGCGCTGGTTGTGGGTGTTTGTTAATATCCGGCATGATCCGCGCGCTTGCACGCACGCTCCATCCGTTCCTTCATAGCCCGCAGATTGCTCCGCCCGTACGTATCCAAACCTAGTTGAGCGCACTACCTTCCAAATCCAATCTCCAGGGCGGATCGCCGCCCACGCCACATTTGATGCTGAGCCCGAACTGTCCACAAGGTGTGGAGCCAAACAGCGGCTGCTGCTGATCCAGCAGCTGCCGCTGCTGAGCACTCCGCATACCCTAATGCTGAGCCCGCTTGCCCCCAATGCTGAGTGTGCAGCCGCAACACAGTTCCCAATCTTGTCTATAAATTGACACCACAGCGTGCCATTGCATACTACCAGGGGTTGGTTGATAGATGCTCTCAGGGAAAGATTGAAAGCCATTGAGGTCATTGCCTGTCATTGATGCTGCTGCTGGACTCAGTAATACTGGAAAGTGGCGCATCAGGGAACTATCTGAAGGATCAAGAACACTTCAAAATTACTCAATGTGCTCTGATTCTCTCTTCACAGCCAATGGATCACGTATTCCAGTGATAGGGAAGGGAAAGGCTGTCATAAAACTGAAGAACGGAGACCTTGACATACAAATAGCATATCATGCTCCAGCTCTGTCACATTCTCTTGTGCAATTATCAAACTACCTCCTATAAGGGTACTCAATCCATCCTGAACAGGGCATTTTCAGATGCAGGAACAACCACAAAACCATCTTTACTGGCAGCATTTTTGAAAACTTACTTTTCCTCCATTTTCAAACCAATCAAGCTCTAACCTCTACATCAACTGCAGTCAGGATGCATTGGCGCTTGAACATCCTAGTCAAAAATACCTTGAATCCTTTCCTGTCCCAGCATCTTGACCATGTACTCTGCAAGTCATACAATCTCTCCAAGATGCACTGGCAACCATTCTTGGGGAGTTTTCCTTGGCCCTCCACCAAACTCAAATTTATTCATATGGACCTGTGTGGGCCAATCACCTCAACCTCCAGAGGCAGGAACAGATAATCCCCCAAAATAGTTGATGGATACTCTAGGTATTAGTTTCTCTTCACCATGGAAAAAAATTCACAAGCCTTTGCATTCTTCCAGCAATTTCTAAAACTAGCCAAGAGCCAATCCAGAGAGACAGTAAAATTCATTGTGTCAGACAACAGGAAAAAATTTTTCAAGCACCTGTTCTCCAATCTACTGCAGACCAAAGGGATCACACACCTCAGAACTGCACCATATACTCCACAGAAAAACCTGTTTTCCAAGAAAGGAAATCAAATCACAATTGAAAAAGCGCGCAAAATGCTACTTGACTGTAGAATACCTTTACATTGGTGGGGGGAAGCAGCAAGTACCATGGTTTACCTAGAAAACAACTCTCCTGACAGCTCCATTGGAATTAAAACTCCTTATTAATTATGGTTTGCCAAAAACACTGACCTTTCTTATTTGAAACCCTTTGGTTTTGGAGCCATTCTTTTCACCAAGAAAGGGGCTCAATGGTCAAAATTCTCCCCTGCCAGGGTGGAATGCATCTTCCTTGGTTATAACATAGGGCATTGTTCCTACCAAGTGTTGGATCCAGTCTCAGATTGAATTCACATTTCACATCATGTTTGGTTCAAGCCCAATTTCTTTCCTTATTTAAATGTCAAGTCCCCTAGTCAGACTCCTCTCTAAGATTCAATCTTCTTCTCTTCTTCTCCACTTTCTGTGTCCTCTCCTTCTTCCTATTCCCTTGTGCCTGTAATCAGTCCACCTCTTTCTGTTTCCTCTACTTCTATCTCTCCCTCTGTGTCTGCCGTTGATTTTCCTCTTTCTGTTTCCTCTCCTACTTCATCACTCCCTCTGGCTGTCTCCGGTCCTTCCTTCACCACTCCCTCAACTCAATCCTCATTTGACGTTGTGGTTTTCTTTTATGGACGCAAGTTGGAATGGGCTGTGTGCTAGTAGCTGGTGGCTCAGCAGTGGTGGCGCGCTCAGCAATGGGTGCGGTTCTGCGAGCTCAGCAGCAGTCAAGATGGGCTCAGCATCCAGAGATACGGGGTGGATCTGACTGGGCTGGATGGATTGCACACAGATTGTGTCTCTTGCACCACACAGATTGGATTTTGCGGATGTACCTTGGATATCTGGAATGATGTGTCAGGCAGATTCAGACACGCGTGGGGGGCCTCCAAGTTGGGCGCAGCTCAAGGGCTGCGTCATGAGAAGGACAAACTGGGTGGACGTAATTGCAGGCGGGCAATACGGATGGATATGGGGCAAGGGGTATGGGATATGGATCATGGGATGAGGTTGGAAGGATAGATTTGGGCTAGTTTTCTGTACTTAGGGGTTGTATTTCATTATTCTTGTTTGATTGCGGTTGTACCTAGGTTAGGGTTGAGGGGAAGGTTACTTAAACCGCACCCTAAACGCGGTTGCGGAGACATCATGTCAAGGATTAGATTGGATCATTTTATGGGATCTTATCTTATCACAGAGGATGGGAAGGATTGAAGGAACAAGTAACAAGGAAATCATCTTATTTTTTTTTCTCTCTCTCTCCCTCTCTCTTTAACTCATTGCATCCAACCTCCTTCCAGACGCTTGGACCATTAACTCTCAAACTTGAGGATAACTAAGGGTTATTTCCACTCTTTGTTGTTAAAATGCGGATGCACTCAGGTAATGTGCATAGGAGTGTGTAATCCAAATGGGATGCAAAAATGGGCCTCCACGGCCCATTGTACATCACGTGGGCCACGTGGACCTATTTGGGTGTTATTGGTTTTGGGCATTTTGGCGCCAAAACACTTTTTTATGGTCTTTTGGGACACGGGCCTTCACGGGCCCGCCAGGGTGGATGGGCCACCCAAGCCAGATGTGCTTTTTTGGGCATAAAAGGGCCCAAGCTTTATTATGGACATACTTGGCCAGACGGGCTGGCCCGCCAAAGTATGTAATTCTCACAATTTGGGCTTGGGGCGGCCCATTGGAGCCCCCGCCCCTGTCGCGGCCCGTGTTGTGGCCTGTTTGGGGCCGCCTGTGTTCCTCAGTGCGGCCCACGCGGGGCCCAATGGCCCGCCGCAGGGCTGTCGCGCGGCCAAGGGATCCCGCGTGGGCCCGGCTGGTCGCGCTAGGTGACCAGCGCCACAGAGCCAGGGCTCGCAGCCCTGGATCGCTCCCCCTCCCCTTGCTTGCCGTTGCGAAGGGGATGGGGGCAGGCTGGCTGGGTTGAACCAGCCAGCAACCAACCGCAACAGCGCGGTTGGTCAGGGCAGGGGGGACCTGACCACCCCCTTGCCCAAGGAGGTGGCGGCGCTGGCTGCAAGAGTAGCAACCGGAAGGTGGGGGGGATTTCATCACCCCCCGCCATTGATTTGTTAATGCAACCAAACAGGATAGGGGTGCTCTCCCCCCCCCCTTTACCAAGGTGGAGGAGCGATGGGCCTGGGGGGACCTGATCACCTCCCAGGCCAATTTACATGACAACGCCCTGGGGGTATCAACCCCCAGGGCCCCTGGTGAGGGGATTTGACCGCCCCCACCAGGGATTTGAGAGAAAGAGGGGGGGACAGCATGTCCGCTGGTCACACCCCCCCATGTGAGTCTGAGACCGGACCCAGGTGTGCCCTGGGTCCCACCTGGCCCATTTGAGGGGCCAGGGGCTGGCTGCATGAGGCAACCAGCCCGTAAACTAGGCAATAAAGTTCATCATGGCTGGTTGTAAAGGACAACCAGCCAAAGGGATTGAACAGTTAAGGGGCTGGTTCAGCCCCATTGAGGTGGAAACACCAGAAATAACCGGAATAGGCTGGTTGTAAGGGTACAGGGACTGATGCCATGTGGGCTGATGTAGTCCAAACCAAGTAACATGGCCAGTAGAGCCTGTGGAGCTATTTTGGGGCGGAAAATTTGCCTTTTGGCTTGTTGTATCATGTGCTCACAAGAGACCAATCTTTTGTACTTAAGGAGCCCTTCTCCCTGCTGTTTTCCATCCATTCATTCATCATTCCAATCAAATTCATCCAAGATATTGCCCCATTGTGAGAGCCCCATTAGACAATATTGACACCCAGTGTCCAGCATTTCTTTTGCTTTAAATACTTCTAATTTGCCTAAGCTAATTGCTGGCCATAATTCTAACATTTGTTTCCACAATTTTACTAACACCACTCCCTAAAACCCCACCCACTCTTCTGAAGAAAGACACACACTGGAAAAAACCATGGCAAATCCCAGCAAAGCAAAACCCCTCTCCATCAATCCAGCACCTAAACGATATGCATATTTACCCCAATTTGAGAAGGCACTGTAAGAATCCAAACAGTGCTAGGCCGTGGAAGTTCTGTGGAGGGGAAAGGTGCTGTTTGGGCTGCCCTCCTGAGTGTTACAAAAATCTTCAAATATAACCAAGATCAAGGTCCAGAACTTTTGCAGTGAGGAATCAAGTAGTAAAGGATGAAGTTTGAAAATATTTGGTACCAATGGAAAAGCACTATCTGAGGCAAGATTATGTGGGAGATATATGAACAAAAGAAGTTAATTTTTTTTAAATTTCAAAAGGACAAAGCTGTTGCATGTAAACAACATCAAAAAGGTAATAACTCTGGTTTTCAGCAGAAGATTGGGGATGATGAACTCAAACCCCAACCAACCTCCAGGCGCTCAATGAACCCGCCCAACTCTCCCCAATCAAGTTCTTGAAGGGTACCAGATAACTGAGGGTGGCTGTACAAGACAAAGCACAATGTTTTGAGAAGCTCTAAAAGCAAAAAGTAACTGATTTGAACAGGAATAACCTCAAAACTTCTCAAGGAACTCAAGAGTAGGCTGGCAGAATGCAACTTTGAAAAAAATAAAAGGCATTATGACACTCCAGGTTTTAAGCTTAATAAAAAATCTTCAATCAAACATGATTGGCTCCAGAAAGATGATCAAGGAAGGATCAAGACCAGTATGGTTGGAGAAAGTGATCAAAGAGTGGTGTAACACACTCAAGAATTCCAACAGACAGAATTCTCTTCAACCAGCAGGGCTATTGGTTGGTGATAAGGATAAGGCAACAGAGGGGAAAAGACTTAGGATCAATGGATGAAGAGGCAATCATAGATATACCCAGGATGAGGATGGATCAGATTTCAGATAATAACAGTGGGGGGCATATGCACACACTCCCATGGATGTTTAGAAAAAGGTAGGGGAGAGCCAGTCCTTTTATGGGCCATGTGTACCTGTAGATTATTGACAAGAGATACTACAAATAGAGCGGAAAAAAACATTTTTTTTTCTTGTCAATGATCAACTAAAAAGATTTGAAAACCATGATCATACTAAAAAAAACAAAGAGGAAGGAGGAAAGAGAGGGAAAAAAAACCGGAGGGAAGAGCAAAAGAATCCTTGAGAGGCTGCAACAGATAGGCTTGACGGGCCTGGGAAACAGCCGTGGGCAGAACAGCAGAGACCTTCACGGGAAAAAGACAAGCCGCGCAGGAGACCAGTGAGCTAGGGGCAGGATGAGCAGACGACCAATCAAGATTGCTCAACGGGAGTGGGAAGAAATGACTGACCAATGAGGATTGATTGATGTTGATGGGTGACAGATGCGCAAAGGATGAGAGCGGTGATGGATGACTGCTTGGTGTTGGATGGTTGTGGATGGTGGTGATGAGGTGGATGAGATGAGGATGGGAAGGGTGGTTGTATGGGATAAGGCAACCAATTGAATGTAGACCAAGATCAGAGAGGTTGGACAGGTGATTGCTAAAAGATGGATGTAGGGATCAGCAACAGAGGATGGGAAATGTGCAAGGATGATTGGATGAACACATCCAAAGGAGGTGAGGACAAATTGGTAGGCTGGATGGATCAAGGGAAGTGAAGGAGGATGGAGGAGAGATTGGTTGTGGGAATGACCAATTGGGTGAGGTGATGTGGGAGGTGCATGATGATCAGAATTGGATGAAGCAAGCAAAGTTTCTTGCAACTGGTCCTTGACCCAAAAGGGAAGGAGTACCGTCAGACTTGCAACTGGTCCTTGACCCAAAAGGGAAGGAGTACCGTCAGAGAGGGGGGATTTGAACAAACAGACTGGGAGCTTGAGCACCCCATGGCCTGTCCTAGACAGCTAGGAGAAGGAAGAGCTGGAAGGCTAGGAAGTGAAGAAGGGCATTGTTCCGCAATTTTTTTTTTGATTTAATTCATGATGAAAGATAGTCAAAAAAATCATAAAAAATTGTAAAATTTTCTGCACTGGCCCAAGGTTTCAAGAATATTTGGTCACCACATCTCTCCATAACTTACAGACTTTCCCTAGTCTGCATATGAATTTGATAACATATATACAAAAGGAAAGAAAGATGATTGGAACCAAAGAATGGCCATTTGATCTTGAGGGTTACTGGAAAAGAATATCTTGATCCATCCAAAGAAAATTCCTAGAAGTTACGGAGATAAAAAAAGGAGGCCTCCCAGGTGCTCACATATGTAGCTTACAGTAGATTTTTACAACAAAGATGCAGCTGATGACCCTGGTGGTGCATAATTGGGAGGACTGACTTCTCATTTGCCTCCACAACAATGAAATTTCCTTACTTGATCAGCAGAGAACCTCCTGGCCATCTGAGTAACATCCAGTTCTTCCAAATCATATGATCCACCTCTGACTTGGAAGACCACCCAATAAGGACCATTCCAGCAATTAGAAAAAAGATTTCCCCACTGAGTTTTCAAGGATTGATCATAAGCTAAAACAAGATCACCAGGATTCAAAGGTCCCTGATCTGCTTTGAATGTTTATCTTCCCAATACTGAATGAATTTTTCTCTGGATTCCATCATCTTCTGATAAGCTTCACTGCAAAAATCCTCAATCTGCTCCAGTTGCTCAGATTGGGCAACTAATAGATCAGTGGTAGAAGAAACCTGTTACCAAGAAATACCCAAGAAAGATTCCATTTACAGATCCAGAGGAAGGACAGCCCTTTGACCAAAGATAATTTTTTAGGGTGAGTAGCTAGTGTTTTGTTTAGTTGAAATTTGATTGGAGAAAAGGACCAGAGGAAGAAATTTGCAACAATTCTTCCCACTTTCACCAACCAGTTTGAAAAGAGCAGCCTTCAAAGGAGAATGGCCTCTTTCCACCATGTCTTGACCTTCAGGATAATAAGGAGTGGTCACCTTATGTTGATCAGGAAGCAATTGGATCATTTTGGCCAGTTTGCCACCAAACTCAGAGCCACCATCAGTTGAATAAGATTGGGCCAAGCCATAGTGCATCATCCAAAGCCCATAGAGAAAAGCTGCTAATGATTCAGAACTGAGGTTCATAAGGAATTTTGCTTCAAACCATCCAGAAAAATCATCTCTAGCCACAATAAGGTACTTAGCTCCACCAACTTTAATGTGAACGACATCCATAGCAATCCTTCCAAAGAAAGTAGACTCCCAAGTGGGATAGCAAATTTCAGCCGGGCGCCTAAGATCATGTTTCTGACAGACCCAAAAACTCTTTTAAGGGATTGAGAACTTTTATCTGAGAGATCAGGAGGTCTTTGGAGAGTGGAAATTTACTGCTGTAGTTTAAGCCAGAACCCTTGCTGGAAGCCAGAATAATTTTGAGAGGGAAAGCTGAAGAAAGGTTGAATAAAACGTTCCTCATTGTCAGAATCCACTCCAACATCCAATTCTTAATCTCCAAGAGGACTTTGAGACAAAACTTCAGGCATGGTGAAAGAATTTCCAGGCCTATCAAAAATATCAAAAGAGAAAAACTGAATAAAAGCCACCCAACAAGTCATTGGAGTATTTGGAAGGCTGGGGGCATTGATGATTTTGATGATGGATTGTGTGTTGACTTGTAACTTGAAGTTTTGACCCCAGAGAATATTTTGGAGCTTCTTCATCATTTGTGCCACACCACAAAGTTCCAGTTTTGGCTGGGAGTACCTAGATTCCACATGTGAAAAGAGAAGAGATTCATACAGAGCAGGACAATCCAAACCATTTTTGTCTTCCTGGGTAAGGACAGCCCCAACAGATTGATAACTTGAATTGACAGCCAGCTTGATCTTGCCAGCTGTCAGCTTGCTACTATTGCAGAGCAAGCTGCAAAAGTAACAGAAATAACATAAAAATAATAATAACAAAATTAACCTAAGAAGGAGTAAGAAAAAAATAAATATTATTGCAAAAATGGATTCTCAACCCAAAATTAGGTAGGGTCACTCACTGACCCCACCGTTAAAATCCAACTCCTTATATTTTTAAATAATTAAGGAAAGGAAGAGCAAAATACTATGGCTCCACTATTGAGCTTTTTGGCCAATTAAAAATTTCACATGTATTGTCACATATAGGTTTCACACCTAAAATTCAGTCAGAATTGAGGTGTTGTGTATATTTTAGGAGTCACAGACGGAAAAGTGTTCTTTCACAATTCCCGCACGCAGCCGCGGCAGCCAATACACCCGCGCGCAGCTGAGCTACAGCTCTGTCACTCTGTCAAATCTGTGGTCACAGCCCTGGGCCTCTGACAAGTACGCAGCCGCAGGACTAAGGGTTAACAAAGTGACAGGTGGCCTGAGAAACATAGGTACCGCGTAAACATGCTACAACCTACACGGGAACATTCTAAATATGTAATAAATGTTCCTGTGGATAGTAGATAGTCCAAAAATATCTAAAATTATATAAAAATACCTAAATAAACTTTATATGTATTTTTTATTAATTATAATTCAAAGTACCAAAAATGTCAAAAATAAGATAATGAATACTTCTAAAAATATATTAAAATACTTCAATATACTATTATGAGAATTTCTAGACATTGATATTCTTGTGAAATACTAAGAAAAATGATGATGTAGAAATATTACATGAATACCCATGACTTATATTTTTAAGTAATTATTTTAGTAAATCAACTGAATTTTGAAAAAAAGAAGTAAAATCAATATCCTGAATTTACTCCAATTATTAATGCATAATGAGATCTAACCTGACATCAGAATATCCGTAGGAATGTCTATTATATTAATTATTCACTTACTGGGAACATTTACTAAGGATAATTAATTAAATAATAAATAAAAAGGACAGATTAGTGTTATTCACACGTCCAAACATCAATTATAAAGTAGGATCATTCCCATACGCTGTGGAATTAGATGCTACCCGTTTTAAAGCACCAGGAAAATGTGACAGGCTACCCTGGTTACCCTGCTAGGCTCAGTTTCTGTCCCTTGGAGCCCCTGTACCCCTCAGAAGGACAATATTGGGACTCCAAAAGCTACAAATAAAGAGCTCTTTTGAGGATATTGATACCCAGAGACCCAGTTATATTTACATCCAGAAACCGTTTGAAGGCAATCAAATACTTATGACAGATAAGTAAGTGATTTATTGCTTCAGTCTGATTAATAATATCCATCCTCAACCCTCTTTTATCAATTTAAACTGCTGAAAAACCTTAAAACCCCAGTATACAGGTTTAACACATCAGTGCACATCCCAAACAGGTACCCAAAGGATTTCAGAATATACCAGTGAGTCTTATTATACTTTCTCTGTCGTGGCAGCTTGGTTACAAAGCCCTGCCACTCCACTGTGTATGTTATATACATATTATCTTTGGGAAAAATATCCCTTAAACTAAAGGTCCCAAAGTAACCAGGCCTATGTGTTTTCATACTGAATTCCCTGAAGAAAGGTGTTAAAGATCCCCAATATAATTGTGGCCCCTCTATAAAAATATTTAATAATCAATTTATCTACATTGATTCATAACAATAAACCATATCCAAACAAATTAACCTTGCAATAAGCTTTATCCAAATATTTTCCAGATTTTTGCTGCATTTATTGAATAATATATTTATTATTTATTCTATCACCTCTGGTAGGTAAAGGATAGCAAGGTTCTTGGAATCCAGGAGGCTGACACCAGCTCCAGGTCCATAAGTGATCTTCTTCAAGACAATGTATTTCCCAACAATTGTTTTGAGCTTCTGAAATGATTTTTCACAAGGTTGGTTCTGATGCCATTCAGCATACTTCCTGGTTCAGAAATGCAAGGGAACACAGATTTTGGATAGAGAAGGGATGAAGATCTGAACATAAATGACAAAACCTAAGAAACCTATGACTCCAGTGGGATTGATTGTAATGGGCCAAGAGAGGATTTTGTTGACTTTAGATGGGGCCATTCTTCTTCCTTCCTTGCAGACCACATGACCAACAATTTCAAGAGCAGAGACATAGGCAGCCAATTTGGATTGAGAGACAGTGAGACCAGACTCCTGCATTCAAAACAAGATCCTTTCCAAAGTGGTTGCATATTCCCAGATAAATCAACGGATTCATGAGTGCCAAGGTAAGAGCTCATTTTTATAGTCAGAAAATGGACCTTTAAATTCGCCATTCTCAATAAAGATACCAGCGTGATCAGGGATTTCATCCTGGAGGATCCAAACCATCTGAGTCCGATAGACTGCAATCAAATTGGTGGCACATTGGGGCAAACAAGTAAGTTGGAATTGACCAAGAGGAGTATTGAAAGTAGTGAGAGGACAAGAAATTGGATGTAAGGATTGTTTGTCATACCCACCCACAATATCACCTAGACCGTAGCAAGCTCTCCCAGAGAAAGATTTGAAAAATTCTTCAGTAGCAGGGGCAATACCAGAGTTGTTAATAGTAACCTTATTTAGAGGCTGGGAATCATGAACTATTCTAAGTTTACCATTAATTTTGAGGATACAGAAGACAGGACTGGAATAGCTTGAAGTTGACTTCTTGTATAAACCGGTACAGACTTGTTTGCGGACCAACTTGATGAACTTGTTGACATTAGCAGCGGGGATAGGGATCTTTTTATTTTTTCAGGGATCATGTTCTACTACTGGAATGGTATAAGGTGGGCCATAGGATTCTTCCAAGAGAACTCTCTCTTCTTCACAGAAAGAAATAGATTTTTCTCTAAGAGCAAAAATTTTTTTGATCAAATTTAACTCATCAGGAAGAAGCCATCCTTCTGGACCAAAGTTGACCACCTTCAGAAGTTCTTCAGTAACATGTCCACAAGGAAAAAAGGGACCAGTGAGAGATTAAGATAAACCACAGTAAGGATGCTAAGATAGAGGAGGATGCATAAGAGGAAGATTGGGGTTGAGAGGCATTGGTTGGTTGAATGGTTGAACCTTTTTTGCAACTGGCTTATAATTAGTTGCAAAAGAGAGAAATCCTTGCTTCCTCCAAGCATTTACCACCAAGAACTGACTACAAAAGCTGAGACCAGATTCCAACATCTTCAAAGTTTGATGTTCTGCAACGTCCTTGAAAGGTGCCTTTTCCATAAAAGAGGATCCAAAAGATGACACATCTCACATGTATGGCACAGGGTAGGGTTTTGAAAATGACAGTAGTAGGAGCCACAGATGGTGCACAATTTGAAGGACTTAATTCTACCCCAAATTGCCTCCACCTAAGGCCATAATCCTTCATACCAAAACCATCAAGAAGAGAATGAAGATTGGGATCTAGTTTGGACTCATTGCAGAAATTTTAAACTGGAATAGGAGAAAAATGATCAGGCTGAAAATAACAAGGAAAAAAGAGAAAACAGATCCAGAGACAGAAGAAATATTTTTAGGATTTTTGGATTTTTCATGTTTTTGATTTTTAATCTTATTTGGATGAGAGGAAAATAATGAGGAAAAAGAAAAATATGCCTTTGTGACAAAAGTTGATCATTGAGTTGAAGTCTAAGGCTGGGAAGAAATACAACCCTTAGTAGGACCAACTAATCCAATAAAAAATGAGAATCAGAGGAAGAAGAGGTGTCCTTCTGTTTCCCTTTCAGAACCAATTTAGGAGGATGACCAGGAAAATCTTGTTCCCAACAACCAGAATCCAAGGAGCAAAGGGGGACTTCAATCTTCCTGCCATCAGCATCAGGGAGAAGAATTCTCTCCCCAACTTGATCAGAAAGAATTAGGTTTGCACCAAAATCCATTATGAAAGACCTTCCCAAGATCATAGGTCAATCCAAATGAGTAATCCAAAAATGAAGGGTGCCAATAATATTTTTTCCAATTCAAACTGGGACATCCTCAGAAATACCAACTATTTTTCATGACTGATTCCCTATACCATATAAAACAGAGTTAAATCTGACCCTTGGGCTGAGTTTGAGTTTGCAGGCCATAGCATCCAAAATCAAATTGAGCTGGGAACCAGAATCCACCAGAAGAGAAACCGTTTGAGAAGAGTCACCAAGATAGCAGGAGAGGAAACAAAGAGGACAGGAATAAGTTTGAATCTGAAGATGGATCTGTTCCACCAGAGTCCTCCATCAAAGTACTAGAAGAAACTTTTAATTTGTCCGGACCAATCTCCACACGTCAAAAAGAAACCCATTTCTTCATCCCTTCAGCCAGAGATGGAGATATTGACATTAGTTCAGCCACAGACAGATCAGGAATTTTTAGATCAGAGATTTTACCTAATACTTCTTCCAAAGCATTGGGGATATCATTGGGAATTCCCCTCTCAAATTCAACTTTGGGCTGGGTGGAGGGAGGATGATCAGGTTGAGCAGGTACTGGAACAGGTTCAGAAGGTTGAGGAGTTTGAACAGATTGAACAACAGGACAATCAGAGTGGTCCTAGAACCTTTCCATAAGTGCTTCCTTTTCCAATTCCATGTCTTCCAAATCAGAGGAAGGGGGCTCAGGTGAGGATCAATGTTTCACAGGTTTTTGAAGGATTGATGCTGGAACCAGAGGAGACTTGTGAGGTTTGGGTTCCTCATGGATTTTCCTAGCTGGATCTGACTGATAAGTGCCAGAGAAGCTGGAAGAAGTGACATCTGGAGGATATCAAGGTTGTAGAGTGCCACAGGATGATTGAAAATCCAAGGAGACCAAAGATGCCTTTTTGGGAGTTGGTGATTGATAAGAGGCCACCAAATGAGGGATTGAACAAGACAAATTGAAAGGAATCAAAGCACCATTAGGAAGAGAGAAATTGTTTCCCTTCTTCTCCACCAATTTTTCCTCCTTGTCCTTCTGGAGCTCAGGAAATCTCCCAGTACCATGGCCTTCCCTATGACAGTAATATCAGACTAGAGTGGTTTTAGGAACAGAGTCAGAAGGTTTAGGAGTAGCTGAAGAAGAAATTTTCTGATCTATTTTACTTTCAAAGGCCTGAATTAATTTAGTGATCTCATCTATGGTAGCAGTTTCCTTATTGGCCTGGGGATTTGGTTTAGGTCTACAATTTGCTTCCATCTTGTTCATTATTTCATTGGACTTTTTAAAGGAAGGAGCATGTAATTGTTCATTTACTCTAGTTTTTTCAAAAGTGAGAGCTGTTTGACCTTTGATGACTTTATCCACTGCACTCCTTAGAACCAGAAAAACAGGGAGCTTGAACCAATTATCTCTAGTAGTAATCATGGATCCAGATTTAAATAATTCATCTCTAATCCTTTCCTGCACTCCTAGAGAAAAAGACTGGGAAAAAAAACTTGAATTTTGTCCACCATGTGAATGTGATTGATTCTGAGGAGGTAAGACTGAATAGGATCCCAAAATTTTCTAAAAGACTGATAATCAGAGGCTGACAAGACACCACCATTGGAGATCCATTGAGAAACCAGAGCATCCAAGTCCTGTAAGTTAAACCTAGCCACATCTACTTTTCACCAACAAGCCAACATAGCCTACTTCAAGAGACTCCAGTCATGAGTTTTGAATCCATTTGATGAAAAGTCCCTATATTTCTCCAGAACTTAGAACCAGCTTATGCTGATTAGCAGACAGTGAAGAAAAGATGTCAGACAAAGAACAAAAAGGAAAGAGATAGACATAGACAAGAGATAGATCCTACAGCATCAACCACTTAATACCACCCAATAGAAAGAGTTTTAGAGATGAAAGAATTTAGAGACGGGGAGAACAGGCGGCCATGTATCAAGCGGACAAGAAGGAGAGAGACTGATTGAAGGAAAGTCAGATTGGTTTTTGAAAAGTCAAACAAAGAAATCAAAATCTTACCAGTCAGAGACCGGTGGAGGCGAGACAAGTTATTTGTTGGCAGAGATGAGGATTGAGAGAATAAGAGACAAAGAAGGAGAGATGATTGAGAGGGGAAGAATATAGTGAAAATCGAGGTCAAGCGTGAGGAGGTTGAGACGATCAGGTTTTGAGTAGAAGATCACAAAAAGAACACTCAAGAAGAAAAGGAAAAGAAAAAATAAATAAAATAAAAGCAAGGGTAAGAACTCAAGAGAGTGCGACCGGGTGATGGACAAGAAGCGGGGTCCCCGCCATAGGCTCCATGGAGAGCCGCGCGCGGAGGTGTAGAGTGCTTGATTATTCAACACCCCTCATGACTGGTAAGAGGAGAATTTCTATTCAAGTTTTGGTTGGGGAAAACACATTGCTGAAGGACACTGAGGGCGCTTATGGAGGTGGCCTTTGTAAGAGCGTCTGCTATCATTTTATTGGAGGTGATGAGAGTGAGATTGAATTTGGACAGAGAAAAATCTTCACGTAGACCATTAGTTTTAATGTCTATGTGTCTGGATTTGGAGTGTGATCCAAACTTCTTTATTTTATTGTCAAAACCCTTATTGTCTATGAACAAAGTTGTTTTAGTCAAGGTAGAAGAATAAATTTCATCTGCAAGATGCACAATCCATTTCAGCTTGAGATAGCAGTCCAAAAGTGCATTGAGTTCTTTTTTGGTCAAGGAGTATGTGATATTGCGTTGTCTGGAGGAACTCCAAATGACAGGACTTCCATAGTGCAATACTATGTATCCGGTTTGAGACTTTTGAAATGTGGGGTCATCACCCCATGTGGCGTTGCTATAGCTAGAAATTTCATCTTTGGATGGATTGTATTGAAGGGTTAATTTTGCGTTCTTGGTGGTTTTGAGATACTTCCAAACTTTTCCCACTTCTCTCCAATGTGAAATGCCCGGCTTGACATTGAATCTTGCCAGACTTGAAACCACAAAGGATATTTCCGGACGTGTGTATTGAGCAAGATGGTTTAGAAGTCCAATTGAGGAACAATAGTTGATGTTAAGGCAACAGAATTCCGCGTGATCTTTGTCTGAGGCCGATTCAAGATGAAAATTTTGAGTTACCGGAGAATTAGTGTCTTTACATTCAGAGAGTCCCAATTCTGCCAAGCCTCGATTGATATGTTTTGGTTGACTTAGGAGTATTCTTTCCCCGTCCAGCTCCATTAACATCCCAAGAATGGTATTCGGAGCATGACAGGAGGAATTCAAAAATCTTTTCATGTAGTTGACCAAAAAAGAATCAGATTTACCTACTAAGATGAGGTCATCAACATGGAAGTAAAGCACTTCACCCAACTTAGGGTTGAGATAAAGACAAGGATCGCTAGTTGATTCATGGAAGCCTTGAGATTTTATCCAAGAGGTGAGGGTTTCATACCAATTCTTTGGAGACTGTTTTAAACCATATAAAGATTTGTTTATTTTTAGATAGGGAGATTTTCGACTTGATCCTAGTTTGTTCTTGTCTTAGTCAATACCAAAGGGACGTCCGTAGAGGGTTTGCTGATGTTAGATTGGGCCTTTCTCTTGTTATTGTATTGAATTAGATGGTTGAATACAACATCCATTGTCAGATTTGTTTCCGCATGCATTATTTGTTGTTTGAGATTTTCGAGCATCTGGGGAAATTTGAAGAGGAATAAATAATCTAGAATATCTTTGGGTAGTTCAATCCCAACTTTGGTCATTCTTGTGATAGCCTTTCTCATTTCTGTGAAAAAGCTTTCGATGGCGTTTTCATGTAAGATTGAATGTAGAAAATGGTTAAAGACTCTAGCTTGGTTGGCAGTCTCTGAGGAGGCAAATCTCCTAGTAATCTTGGCCCATAAAAGTTTGGAGGAAGAGATGTTGGTGGAGTTAACCACATTGGCGTGGGTGGTACTGTCTAGTTTAGATAATAAGATTGCTTGTATTTCTCTATCTTGTTTTGTTGACATGGGTCCCAAATTCCTAGTGATGGCGTCCTTAATGTCCTTGAGATCAAATAGCATAAGCATTTTATCTCTCCAGATATAATAATTTTCTTCATTCAAGGGGGGTATGGCATTGACGGAAGCTTTCAGAGCCACTTGATGAAAGTAATTGGCTGCTGCAGCTAGTTTGTTCATGATGCAATCAGTTAGATTTATTTGCAGGGGATTTGGCTTTTAACCGTGATGAAAAGTCCCTATATTTATCTAGAACTTAGAACCAGCTTATGCTGATTAGCAGACAGTGAAGAAAAGATGTCAGACAAAGAACAAAAAGAAAAGAGATAGACATAGACAAGAGATAGATCCTACAGCATCAACCAATTAATACCTCCCAATAGAGAGAGTTTTAGAGATGAAAGAATTTAGAGAAAGGGGGAGCATGCAGCCATGTATCAAGCGGACAAGAAGGAGAGAGACTGATTGAAAGAAAGTCAGATTGGTTTTTGACAAGTCAAACAAAGAAATCAAAATTTTACCAGTCAGAGACCAGTGGAGTTGAGACAAGTTATTCATTGGCAGAGATGAGGATTGAGAGAATAAGAGACAAAGAAAGAGAGACAATCGAGAGGGGAAGAATATAGTGAAAATTGAGGTTGAGCATGAGGAGGTTGAGACAATCAGGTTTTGAGTAGAAGATCACAAAAAGAACACTTGAGAATAAAAGGAAAAGAAAAAATACATAAAATAAAAGCAAGGGTAAGAACTCGAGAGAGTGCGACCGGGTGATGGACAAGAAGCAGGGTCCCTGCCATAGGCTCCATGGAGAGCTGCGCGCGGAGGTGTAGAGTGCTCAATTATTCAACACCATTGAATGATTCAATCAATTCCATAAATTCATCAGAGGAGATAAAAAATAGTAACTGATAAGTCATATCATGTTCACTTGCACCATCCACTTCAGCAACCATCTCATAGGAGTCTCAGAATTGTTTGAAATTTGTTCCATTGAAGCCTTATTTCTTTTTTTGAGCTTGATCTTGACCATCTTTACCCAAACAGAGGAGGAGGAGGTACCAGTAGGTTCAATTTTGAAGAGCAGAGTTTGTAAGAGATCCAAAGAGCAGAATTCCAACGTGGCTCACAGGTGTGGAAAGAGTAGAGTTCCAAAAAAAAGGGCAAGGATCTTGTCCAGATGGCGAAAAATTGGGAGGACTTACTTCTGGAACAAGTTGCCTCCACAGATCAGATGTGGATGATAAAAGAAAAAAGAAAAAGGAGAAAAAGGAGATCGGATTGGATTTTGGAGATGATTCTTCAAGTTTGGGACTGTAAATCCCAAGGTTTCTGTTTTGATCCTGGCCCAGGGGACCAAATGTAAGAATCCAAACAGTGCTAGGCTGTGGAAGTTCTGTGGAGGGGAAAGGTGCTGTTTAGGCTTCTCTCCTGACTGTTACAAAAATATTTAAATGTAACCAAGATCAAGGTCCAGAACTTTTTAAGTAAGGAATCAAGTAGTAAAGGATGAAGTTTGATAATAGTTGGTAGCAATGGAACAGAACTATCTGAGGCAAGAATATGTGGGAGATATTTGAACAAAAGAAGTTAAAATTTGTTTCAAGTTCAAAAGAACAAAGGTGTTGTATGTAAACAACACCCACAAGGTAATAACTCTGGTTGTCAGCAGAAGATTGGGAATGATCAACTCAAACCCCAAGCAACCTCCAGGTTCTCAATGAACCCGCCCAACTCTCCCCAATCAAGCGCTTGAAGGGTACCAGATAAATGAGGGTGGCCGTAAAAGACAAAGCACAATGTTTTGAAAAGCTCTAAAAGAAAAAAGTGACTGATTTGAACAGGGATAACCTCAACACTTCTCAAGGAACTCAAGAGTAGGCTGGAAGAATGCAACTTTGACAAAAATAAAAGGATGTATAACACTGCAGGTTTTAAGCTTACTAAAACCTCTTCAATAAAAGGTGATTGGCTCCAGAAAGATGATCAAGGAAGGATCAAGAGAAGTATTGTTGGATAAAGGGATTAAAGGGTGCTGTAACACACTCAAGAATTCCAACAGACAGAATTCTCTTCAACCAGAAGGGCTATTTGTTGGTGATAAGGATCAGGCCACAGAGGGGCAAAGACTCAGGATCAATGGATCAAGGGGAAATCATAGATATACCCAGGATAATGATGGATCAGATTTCAGATAATAACTGGGGGGCATATGCACACACTACCATGGATGTTTAGAAAAAGGTAGGGGAGAGCCCCTCCTTTTATGGGCCATGGGTCCCTGTAGACTATTTACAAGAGATGCTGGAAATAGAGCGGAAGAAAGGTTTTTTTTTCAGGTAAATGATCAACTAAAAAGATTTGACAAACATGATCATACTAAAACAAACAAAGAGGAAGGAGGAAAGAGAGGGAAAAAAACTGGAGGGAAGAGAAAAAGAAGCCTTGAGAGGCCGCAAAAGATAGGCTTGACAGGCCCAGGAAGAATCCACGGGCAGAACAGCAGGGACCCACGCGGCTTGTCTGTTGCCTGCGCGGGAGACCAGTGAGCTAGGGGGGGGATGAGGGGACAACCAATCAAGATTTCTTGACAGGAGTGGGAAGCAATGGCAGACCAATGAGGATTGATTGATGGTGATGGGTGATGGATGCACAAAGGATGAGAGCAGTGATGGATGACTGCTTTGTGTTGGATGGTTCTGGATGGTGGTGATGAGGTGGATGAGATGTGGATGGGATAAGGCAACCAATCACATGTAGACCAAGATCCAAGAGGTTGGACAGGTGATTGCTGGAAGATTGATGGATGGATCAGCAACAGAGGATGGGCAATGTGCAAGGATGATTGCATGACCAGAGCCAAAGGAGGTAAGGACAAATTGGTTGGTTGGATGGATCAAGGGAAGTGAAGGAGGATGGAGGAGAGATTGGTTGTGGGAACAACCATTTGGGTCAGGTGATGTGGGAAGTGGAGGATGAGGAGCATCAGATGAAGAAAGCAAAGTTGCTTGCAAATGGTCCTTGGCCCAAAAGGGAAGGAGTGTTATAATTATGGCCAGCAATTAGCTTAGGCAAATGAGCAGTATTTAAAGCAAAAGAAATTCTGGACACTGTGTGTCAATAATGGCTAATGGGGCTCTCACAATGGGGCAATATGTTGGATGAATTCGATTGGATGATGAATGAATGATGGAAAACAGCAGGGAGAAGAGCTCCTTAAGTACAAAAGATTGGCCTCTTGTGAGCCCATGATACAACAAGCCAAAGGGCAAATTTTCCGCCCCAAAAGAGCTCTACAGGCTCTACAGGCCTTGTTACTTGGTTTGGACTGCATCAGCCCACATGGCATTAGTCCCTGAACCCTTACAACCAGACTATTCCGGTCCATTCTTGTGTTTCCACCGTTACGGGGCTGAACCAGCCAATTGCTGTTCAGTCCCTTAGTTGGTTGTCTATTACAACCGGCCCTGATGGCATCATTACCCCTGTTACGGGCTGGTTGCCTCATGCATCCAGCCCCTGGCCCCTGAAATGGGCCAGGTGGGACCCAGGGCTCACCTGGGTCCGGTTTCAACCTCACATGGGGGGGTGTGACCAGCGGACATGCTGTCCCCCCCTCTATCTCTTACAAATCCCTGGTGGGGGCGGTCAAATCCCCTCACCAGGGGCCCTGGGGGTCGATACCCCCAGGGCGTCGTCATGTAAATTGGCCTAGGAGGTGATCAGGCCCCCCCAGGCCCATCGCTCCTCCCCCTCGGTAAAGGGGGGGGGAGAGCGCCCCTATCTGGTTTGGTCGCATTGACCGATCAATGGTGGGGGGGTGATGAAATCCCCCCCACCTGCCGGTCGCTACTCTTGCGGCTGGCGCCGCCACCTCCTTGGGCAAGGGGGTGGTCAGGTCCCCCCTGCCCTGACCGACCGCCTCGTTGCGGCCGGTCGCTGGCTGGTTCAACCCAGCCAGCCTGCCCCCTCCCCCTCGCGACGGCGAGCGAGGGGAGGGGGAGCGAGCCGGGGCCGCAAGCCCCGGCTCCGCGGCGCTGGTCGCCGGTCGCGACCAGCCGGGCCCGCGCGGCATTGCACCGCGCGGGATCCCTCGGCCGCGCAACAGCCCCGCGCGGGCCGTCGGGCCCCGCGTGGGCCGTGCCGAGGAACACAGGCGGCCCCGAACGGGCCGCGACGCGAGCAGCGGCCCCAAGCGGGCCGCGACACGGGCGGCAACCCTAATGGGCCGCCCCAAGCCCGAATTGTGAGAAAAGACTACTTTTGCGGGCCAGCCCGTCTGGCCAAGTATGTCCAAAATAAACCTTGGGCGCAATTATGCCCATACAAGCCCATCTGGCCGTTTTTGCCCATATACCCCATCGGGCCCGTTAGGGCCCGTGTACCAATGGGTCTATTTCACGCGTTTTGAGGCCAGTTTCCCCAACTCTGTTGCATCCACATGGGCCCGTATGGTCCGTGTGTGTGTCCAATGGGCCTCAGAGGCCCATTTGTGCATCCCATTTGGATTACACTTATACGTAGCACCCGCGTAAGTGCGTACGTATTTTAACAAGGAGTACTGTCAGAGAGTGGGGATTTGAACACACAGCCTGGGAGCTTGAGAACCCCATGGCCTGTCCTAGAAAACTAGGAGAAGGAAGAGCTGGAAGGCTAGGAAGTGAAGAAGGGCATTTTCCCGTTTTTTTTTTTTGATTTAATTCATGATGAAAGATAGTTAAGAAAATTATAAAAAATTATAAAATTTTCTGCACTGGTCCAAGGTTTCCAGATTTGGTCACCACAGCGCCAAAAAACATTGAACTAAGCCTAGGTCCTCAGCCTATCCTTGAGCATTCTTGAAGGCAAAGGGAAAATCTCATTGTTGAAGAGTTAACCTGCCTCACCAACCCCACCTCATACAAAGATGTCCAACAAATGGGTGAAACAGCTGACTGGTTAGCTTCTTAGGACGCTGAAATTAATGACATTTTCCAACATGGAGTCTGGGAAGTAGCTGAAATGAAACCAAAAAAACATGCTGTTGACACCATATACATCTACCAAAGTAAGAAGGACGCCAATGGTGTAGAAGTGAAGAAGAAAGCCCACCTGTGCGTACTAGGAAATTGAAAAATTGAAGGAATCAACTACAATGAAACCTTTGCACCAACTGGTTGAAAAACCTCACTAAGACTGTTTTTAATGATTACTGCATTGGAAAACCTTAAACTGGATCAAATGGAAATTTTCTGTGCATTCCTAAACGGCCTAACCAACATGCAAGTCTTCATCAAACCCCCCAAGGGGGTGAGAATCAACTTAAACCCAAAAAAGGGTCTCCTCCTAAAAGAAGTTGCTATATGGACTCAAAAAATGTCCGCAATGCTGGTACAAGTCCCTGTCAACTTTATTTTCTGATATTATTCTTTAACCCACTCAACCCAATCCCTGTCTCTTCATCTCATCCAATCCATCCAACCCGCTCCTTGTTTGTGTGCAAATTGAAAACCTAGTGATCACCAGAAGAGAAATCAAACCTGTGAAGGCAGCCTTAAAATCCAATTTTGAAAAGCACAATCTTGGGCCATGTAAATGGGTCCTGGGTATGCAAGTCACTAGGAATTGAGATGTGCAAATAGTCACCCTCAAGGAGGAACAGTACATCCAAGAAATGCTTGAGAAGCACGGAATGCTAGAATGCAGACCTGCCACCTCTCCCCTGCCATCAAACTACCTCCACAATCCGGTACCACCCCTTTCCCCATCTACTACCTTTAAATACTGGAGGGGGGTTGGGCTGTTGGTTTATCTTGTTCAAAAAACCCAAACGGACCTGGCCCATGCGCCCAGCTACTTCTCCCAATACCTCAACAACCCAACAGCTCACCATCAGGCCTGCTTTCTTCATCTACTGCGCTACCTCCAACACCTGACCAGTCTTTGGCTGACCCTGGGAGGAGCTTCTGCCAAATCCTTGACGCTGCAAGGCTATGCCAATGCAGACTATGGCTCCTCATCAGACAGACAGGGCTTCTCAGGGTCTGAAATCACCCTGGAAGGTATTCTAGGCTGGAGGTCCACAAAACAGCCAGTTGTCACACTTTTGACAACCAAAGCCAAGCATCAAGCCTGCACCAAAAAAGCTCAGGACCTGCTGTGGTGCAAGCAGCTCATCTCCCAAATATTTTCCGTCTTCTCTCTACCCCTCCCGCCTGCAACCATGTACTGCAACAATCAAGGCACCATCCACCTGATCCTGACCCCGCTTTACCAGCACCAAACTTGACACATCAATGTTTGGCTTCATTTTCTGTGCCAACACGTCCACAAGGATGAATTCTCCTTTTCCTACATCTCCACCAATCTCAACCTAGCCAACCCTCACACCAAACTTGTGTAGCCCAAGAAAATCCGCAAATGCCTAAGCCGCTTCCAGCTCACCACACACAATGATTCCTGATCAAGCACAGGGGTGTGTAACAATTCAGACCCACAGGTGCCAAGGGGGAAAAGTGAAGGGCAAGGAGAAAAATCATCATGCATATGCATAAAGAGACGGTAGAGCGTATACATAAATAAAAACCTGTTGTCTCTCCATTTCATCCTCTTCTTTCTTTCCTTGTTATTTCCACTCTCCTTGCTCATAGCCCTCAGGTGATCCTGTCACGTCTCTTCACCTTGTCTTGTCTCCTTCCCTCATCTTAAATCTGGTTGCGCCGTTCCAGAAACTCACCCATGGTGACTCCCTCAAAGTTGAATAATTCTTCATTCTTGGTTTAAAACTTCTTCAGCCCCTGTTGTTCTTCATCCCTTCATGTCTTGCTTGTCCAGAAATCCAGATGGTCATTTTCATGCTCCTTGCTCATCACCCTCAGGTGATGCTTTCATGTCTCTGATCCTTGTCCTTTCTCCTTCCCTTAGCTTAACTCTGGTTGCATAATTCTGGAAACTCACCTGTGGTGACTCCCTCAAAGATTTCACAAATATTATTTAATGAGTTGGGTGCCTAGGCTAGAATTCCAACATGTTTTCTTGCTTTGTGTACCCCACCTTGTTTGCAACTTTTTTGAACTCTTGCTCTGCAAAGAAATGAAACCTTGATTGCTCCTCAACTTCACTCTCCTCCTCATCCATCCACCACCAGTCTTTCTCCCTCAATTGCATCCTCATTTGCTTCTTGTTCACCCCATTCATTACCTCAATTGCATCCTCAATCAAATCTTGATCATATCCTCATATGCAACATTGCTTGCAATCTTGCTAGTACCGCCGTCCTGACTCTCAACAATCATGAAGAACCCAATAGCAATATTTACAACAATAATGGTTCTCAGTCTGTTGGTACCACCTCTGTTACTGGTCCCAATGTTGAGCACAAGAGCTTCATTATTGGGACAAGCCAGCCCCAAGGGTTGGATGGCTTCAAGGTATGGAAACCTAAAAGGAACTTGAGATTTTCAGTTCATTTATCATACCCTTCTTGCCATCTTTATAGGATTTAAGGTCCTTCCTCATGTACCTGATTGACCAATTTTCATTAACAGTGCAAAGAATTGGATTATGAACAACTGTCTGATCAATAGTCATTTGAATACTGCTAGATGCATTTCCTTTGACTTTTATGAGCTCTTGATTGTTTCTATTGATGATTGCACTGTCAATCTATGGAGATTAAATACAAACTCAATACATGAGTAAGATAATTTTTTTTATTATTAGGGGTATCAAAGTTAACCAAACCCGCCATTTTTTAATGGCGGGTTTCAACCCAAATCGGCCATTTCAAACCCGCCATTAAAAATCAAAAAAACCCACTTATTTCAGATCAGACGTGTCAAAGTTAACCTGAAATAAGTGGGTTTTTTCAAATAAAGTATTTAAATGCTTCCACCACCTGTCCGCGTCATACACCCCTGTATTCCCACCTCCTTCTACCTCCAACCTCATCGGAAATTTTTTTACCCCCACCCTCATCATAAAATTGATTGACCACTCTCATCACTTGATCACTCTCATCCACTTCATCGCTCTCAAAACTTCATCACTCTCATCACTTAACCGCTCTCATCACTTGATCACTCTCATCCACTTTATTGCTCTCAAAACTTCACCACTCTCATCACTTTATCGCTCTCATCACTTGCGTAGCCCTTACTCTTTCAAATGGCCCCTCAGCAAACCTCCCCCCGCAAGTCCAACACACCCAAGAGAACATCGCCAAGGAACTCCACAACAAACAATCCTCCCCCATCAGCTTCAAAGGGCTCAAGTCAGCTCAAGAGAGCTGATCAAATCATCCTGGTAAACTGGCTGAAAATTCACTCCAACTACAATGCCTGCTTTGGATCCGACAACAAAACACGTGTTGGCCAACCTCAATCCTCTAAGGTCAATGGTTATCTCCTGATGGCCAATGAACTCAAGAACAAAACAAAAGGTAGGCTGGATCTGTCATCCAAACAGATGAGGGAGCGGTCCAAAAACTATTGAGCCAAGTACAAAAAGGCCCACTCCATGTCTATCTCCACTGGCTTTGGTATCACCAACTTGGAAAAAGCCAAAGGAATCAACTTGGTGGTTGATAAGTTGGACTCCATTTGTCCTTTTTATATTCAAATGGATGAAATCTTTGGAAAGAAGGCCAACATCACCCCCCTAGCTGCTTTCAATGCCCAACAATCCGATTCCGTTGATGCCAAGGACTTGGCTGGGGATGCTAAGCCTACGAACGGGGGCCTTGATGAAACCTTGGCCTTGGAGTGGCCCCCATCTGATGACAAGGAGGATATTCAAACACAATTGGCTCCAATCACTTCTACTTTGGTATTGATTGATCAGTCAATCCCAACCTTGGACCCCTCACTTCCTTCTTTTGATTGCTCTCTTCCTGGGGAAGAACAACTGGAGAACTTGCGCAATGAGGAGGATGTTATTCCCGGATCACCATTGCCATCAACATCTGCTCAAGTAAGGAACTAAATTGTTTTAGATTCTGTCTGGTTGCTTGTGACTGATTTACATTGTAAAAAAGCAGGCTCATCCATTTTTGATTGGCCGAAAACTCAAGCCAATGGGGCCTCCCACATTGCCTTCAAATACTAGTGAGGACTTTCAGACTCAAACCTCCTCTGCCAAGGGTAAGCAAAAGGCCTCCAATTCCATTAATGTCAACCCCAAAAGTCATCAAAAGAGGAGAAACACTTCCAGTTTTTCGGGCTTTGAAGAAATCATGGAGAAGCAAGATTCATTTAAGTTGATTGATTCAATATCCTTGCTTTCAAAATCATGCTCATTGCCATGCCCCTCCAAAAAACAGTGAAATCACAAATTGAATCAGATAAACTTCAGTTTGAAAAGCAAAAGTGGGATTGTCAACTGGCCATGGATGGTGAAAAGCAGCAAGCCGAGACTTTGGCTAATCAACAAAAATTGGATGCTGAGTGGAGGTTGAAACAAGCTGAGCTAGAGTTTCAAAAAGAGGAAAAGGAGAAGGATTAGCAGCAAGTGCAACTCGAAAAGGAGAGGGAACAACGGGCAAACAAAAAAAAGGATAAGGTATCAGTAGCTTTGGCTTGCATTGGCAGTGGTAAATTGGTAGAAGAAATACAGCAGATTACTCAAATTCTGGGCTTGTAAATATATTTGCATGGATGAAAGAAAAACAAATTATTTTTTACTACAACAACGTTTGAGAGCATTCTTAACCCCACCAATATACAGATCTTTTTTGTTTTTATTGATATTTTTTTCTCTAGAGTAAATTTGGCCGTTTTTCATGTCCCTACAAGTGCTCTGAGTTTTTTTATTAATTTGAAGTTACATTGCCATTCTGGTATGGGTTGATGTGTCCACAGCTGGAAAGGTACAGTGCTTGTACTTGTTGGCCGCCCAAACCATTTTGACTATACCTTTTTGCTTGAAATAAATTCCAAATCCAAGGTCAGGAAAAACAAATTGACCGTCCAAAACTTGATATTCATGCGTATCTTCAATAAGTCGACCATTTGATTTTTTGGTTGGGACCACAAGTAAAAAGGAATAGCCAGAGATGTCGCCTTTGTCAATATGAGGAGAATTGTAAAAAGAATCCAAGGTGAAAGTGAGGTTTGGGGAGCAATCAAAAGGTGTAGGCTTGGAACCAAATTCCAACGAAGAGAAAGAGGTGATTTTGCTGTCCTTCATGGTATCACGGTTTGATTCAAAGGCAAGTTTGGCCAAATTACAAAACATTTGTCCTAAAATTTGGGATACTTTGTTGGACTTCAGGTTGAGGACAGCGTACTCTTACTCTTGAGGAGAAGATCTAATGGATGATTTCTTCACATAACGTCCAAATAACTCCAAAGGGTTCATCAATTTTTGCCAACCAATCACCCACATTTTTCCACCCCAAGATCTTGAGGGACCAACCGGGTTGACAAATTTTTTTGAACAGTGAAGAAATGTTGTCACAAAGTTGATATCTTTCTTATCTTGCTCAGATAGTCGATCCAAAGGCACAAATTCAATGACGGCAACCAGAGCATGGTGATCAGATTGGTCGAGAACAATAACTTTTCCATGGTGGAAGAAGTGGAAAGCCCCAATTTTCTGTTTTGCTTGCTTAAATTCTTCCTGGGTGGGTTTTCAAGGGTTCTTTTTCTTTTCAGCCGTGATAGCAGGGTACAGATCCAAAGGGCATAGCTTTTTTCTAGACCAGGCAAACTTTTCCTTGATCCAGTTGTCAGTCACTTCCAAAGAAATTTCCAAATCCCTCATTTGAGCACTCCTTTTTCTACAATTCCTCTGCTTGCCACCTCTTTTTATGTTTTTCATACCATCTCCTTCCATCTTTCTCCCTCCCAGGCACTTACTGCACCCAAGGTGAGGATCAAGGTGAAATTTGAATGGATGTATAACATTTTGAGTTTGGTAGGCAGTGAAGGAATCAATATCAAAAAAGGGGTTGGACAAACAAAAAGACTGGTCAAACAAATAAAAAAAAAATTCAGCAACGTTCTCATTATTGGTGACAAACGGTGGGATTAAAAAAATAAAAAAGAGATGAAAATCAACGATTCCTCTGCTTGCCACCTCTTTTTATTTTTTTCATACCATCTCCTTCCATCTTTCTCCCTCCCAGGCACTTGCTGCACCCAAGGTGAGGATCAAGGTGAAATTTGAATGGATGTATAACATTTTGAGTTTGGTAGGCAGTGAAGGAATTGATATCAAAAGAATAGAATTAGCTGGGAAGGAGTGGTAATGATGAGGAGCCGCGGCTGGCATCATACTAGGCAAACCAGACTGTCCCAGGATGTAGCTTGGTTGGCGTAAGACTTGAGAGAATGTGTTCTGGCAGAGCTAGAAAACCTAAAAAAAAAAGAAACAAAAACAAAGAAAAAACAAAGGGAAAGTCAGTTCCCTGTACCCTCCAAAAACTCTGCATTGATTGGCCCAAACAATTGGCCAATCGATTGCGAATCAATCGCTCGATTGGGCAATCAATTGCCAATCTATTGCTCGATCAATTGCGAATCCATCAAGCGATTGATTCGCAATTGATGGCAGGAAGAAGATGAAGGGGAGGGGGGACTCACCGAGGGCAGAGAATGGACCAGAGGATGAGGAGGGGGAGGGGTACTGGGCTGGCTGGACCTGGGGGGGTTCAAAGGGAGGGTTATGGTAGGAGATCAGCCAGGTGAAAAAAGAGAGAGGTGATTCAATGAGGGGAGGGGACTCACCTTTGATGTTTGATGGAGGTTGGGTGTGAGGTAGGTATGTTGTTGGTGATGTGGATGTTGGTGAGGTTGGTAAAGAGTGAAGGTGGTGGTGTTTTGGTGAGGTTTTGAAGGTGGTGGTGATGAGTGAGGTGGTTTGGTGAGGAGGAGGAAGGGTTTGACCGGTGAGTGAGTGGGGTGAGGTTGAAGGGGTTGAGTGGTGAGGGGGAGGGGGGTGGCATTTGGTGAGTGGCAGGGTTTGAGGTGGAGGTGTTTTTGGATTCAAGTCCACTAAAAAAAAAAATAAAATAAAAACTCAGCCTATGAATCTTGGGTGAACAACCAAAACCAAAACAATACGGTGAAGGGAATTTTTACCAATTTCAAAATCAAAATTACTCATCAAAGTGAGCAAGGGTGAGAGGAAGAATCCGCTCTCTCATAGAAGAAGATGAGGGACCAGATGAGACAGGGATGACTTGAGGGGGATCAGGAATATCATCTTGGAATATTTTGTCCCATTCATCTTTGATGTCGGCCAAAAGGTTGTGAAGGATTACACAAGTGATAATCCAGTTGATGAGGAACCTCATATCTTTGGAAAATTGGAGCTGGTTTCGCATCTCCCGTAAGCTGGCCCATCTTCCTTTCAGAATTCCTATGGCATGCTCAATCCGAACTTGTGATTGGGAAAGATGATAGTTAAAATTGGTTTTTCCTTGATCATTGGACAAAACATTCCGGTATGCTGGAACTAAATATTTCCCACTAGCATAAGCCAAATTGGCCAGAAGGTATTGATCTTGGTCAAAGTAGATCTCTGGTTGTTGGGAAATCTGCATCCAATTGAAAAAATATGAATCATGACAAGAACCTGGAAGGCCAGCATGGAGGGAGATGAACTTCTTGTTGTTATTGCAAACAAGTTGTAGTGCCACGGAGTATCTAAACAAAGAGATGGAAAATATTTGGTCAGTGTGTGATCCAAAGTTGTATCATAGCAATTGGAAAAGAAATGAATCAATTTCCTTTTTTTACAATCAAAATAGTGGTTGCCATCCAGGTTGGGTTTTTGACTCAAGGGGATGGTGGTTCCATCAACAAAACCAATGCAACCAGGAAAGCCTTCTGTCTCCATTACTTGAGATATCTCCTTGCGTTCTTCTTTGGTTGGCCATGAAAGGACCGAGCAACGGAAAGATAGGATAGCAATCATGACTCTTTTGGTGTATAAGTCAATGCTTCCGTAACTGACTGAGAATAGATTTTCCAATTGATGGATTGCTGCTCCATTTCAATCTTCAATCATTTCCAAAAGTTTTATGAAAGAAGGCAACAAATTTTGGAACAGTTGCTGGAAGCTTAAGTCAGGGATGAGATGAAGCTTTTGCCTTTCATACATGAAGTTATGGAGAGTGTGTATTCTTGGAACCATGTATTGCTTTACCAACAGAGAATTCAAAGCTAACCAAGTTTATTCCAAATTGGAGTCTGAATCAGAGTCTGAATGGGAGTCAAACAGTAGCAAAAGTTCAGTCAGCTTTTTTGCGTTTTCAACTTGCTGGCTGGATGTTTGATTGGACATGTTGAGAAAGGTGGTGAGTGATGTGGGGTGATGAGATGATGATGGGATTAGTGTGAAGATGGGTATGTGAAGGTATGTGAAAAACAATATAGATGTGTGTGATGCAATGGAGATGGGACCGGTATGTATTTGCTGATGTGGATGGGTGTTTTTGATGTGATGGATGGTGGATGGATGATGATGCATAGATGGCGGATTTAATGGCGTGTTTGATGGTTGAAATCCGCCATTTTCATGAAACACACCATTTTGAAATACACCAGTTAGTGGGTATGTGTATTTCAGAAACCCGCCATTAAAAATGGCGGGTTTTGTCAAAAAAAATGGCGGGTTTCTAATGGAGGGTTTGCTAACTTTGATACGCCCTATTTTATATTTTATGCGTTTAGAGGCCTTTTTTTTCTTTGGAGAGGTTGACAATGAGGCTATAGGGAGGAACAAGTGATTTGAATGTAAATTGAATGATTTCTAATAAAGCCCCAGCCCCTTGAGCTGGCAAGAAGCCAAACTCCAGATTACCTATTGGGGTCAATTAGCTGCAATCATAAGTGTCGTTGTTTCATGATCACCTCCTAGGATTTATTAAGCTTTGTTAGATTCATTTGTCTTGGTATGGTCCCTACAATCCCACAAAAATGAAAATTATGCACCATATGATCCACCGTTGTTGTTGGAAACATTTTTTGGCCACAGTGATGCCATTTGGGATATGGTCTCATTACCATTATGACTGAGGTATGAAGCCCTTTTGGCCACAGTCAGAAAAGATGAGATGGTCAAATTATGGAGCACGGATGAACTCAATATTCTGCTCAAGTTGAGTTGGGAATAAAATGGTATTCTTGATCACCTTCAACCTTCCTCTGCATCTAACAACCCAGACATCCTTTTCATTGGTGGCAATGGTCAGAAAGCCAAAGTAACTCCTACTAAGATTGCCATTGTCTTGCCTGATCTTAAAAATTTTGCCATCTTGTATACAAATTAATTTATCAAGCTGTTTAAATTAGAAAATTGTGGGATTTTGTTAAGATTGAAAAGTGAAAAGAGTTTTGGTCAGTTGGAATTATCCCTATTGCTATTTATTTGCTATTGGTGAAATCATTTGCAGTTTCCAACAATTTTTGATCCTTCTCCCTTCCCACAAAAAAAATCCAATGATCTTTGAAGGTGGTTAATTGTCCTTCTTTGTAGATGGGATCACTGCTACTCAAATTAAAAAAAATTTCACCCATCCCATGTTCCCGTTATTAATCAGTGCTCATGAGGATAGATACATCAGATTATATGACTTGAAAAATGGTAATCCTTGCATATCTTTTCAGTTTTCCTGATTTTTAGCCAGAATATTTTAAGTAGAGGTTTCAAATAGGAGAAGAAACTGATTGGAGGATAATATGGACTAATAAAATGAAAGAAAACTAGGAGCATGCACCCATTCTAAGTTAGGAAATTTTTCTGGTTAAAATTTTGTCTTTTTCAAAACTTTCTTTCTATGGAAAATCAAGCAATGGGAAAAAATAATTAACTCAGTATATTTTATGGGAAAAAAAAATAAAATTTATAGGAAACTCCAGTGAAACTTATTTTCCTCAATGGAGAAATTAATTTGAACCAAACTTTTCATTCAGGTGAAATTCTGGGGAATTTCATTTTCATCCCAAGGTGAAATCCAGTTTAATTTGATCCTGCATAGGGGTGAAATGAGAGAATTCAATCCTATATATTGAAGTCAATTGTGATAAGGGAGCAGACAGTAAAAAAGGATAACTTTGATAAAAAGCTTATTATAGTGTACTGTATGATATAAGCAATGGAGCAGATTGTAAAAAAAGGCACAGTAGGGTGAAACAACTGGTGATGTAGTTGGGTGAAGGAAATTACCTAATAAGCCCTCAAGACTGATATTAACACTTGAGTTTCTAGGAGTTGCAAAATACTCCTCCTTGATAAGATGGGTTTGAACCTGTCAAGGTCATATCTTGGTAGGTTCTGAATTGGAGGATGGACGGGAAAGGGTTGAATTCTCTGGGCTCTTTGGGATTTGACAGTTTTTGGACAGGAGTGGGGAGGATAGAGAATGGATGTGTTGAAAGGTGGAACTGAGGCTTCTTTTATAGTTGTTTGTTGGGTTTGATTGTGAGTGAGATGAGGAGGAGAAAGCTGGAAGGGAAAGGAGACAAGGTTCTGGATATGGATGGGAATGTGACCAAGGAGGTGTGGTAGGAATGGTTTGTTGGTGCAGAGGTGTAGAGAGCTTAGTTTGAGAGGTTGATTGAGGGAATGTGATAGGGGAGACTGGTAGTGGACTGGTGTAGATGCATAGGTTTCTTTGAGTAGATTCTAAATTTGGTAGAGCCCCCAGTCAGACTCAAACACTCCTCCTTGACTAGGCGGTCAATAGGTGAAGTTGCTTTAGGGTGATGTTCACTTTGAGTGGTCCAGGGGGTTTGTTGAGAATTTCAGCAATCATTTCCTTGGATGGGTTTTTTGTTACGGTTAGTAGGGATTTTGAGACCAGGTCTTGGAGTAATTTTTATCAAATTTGAATATGTTTGGAGTTTGGTTTGAGTTGAGATTTTCTGCTTAGGAAGTTTTCCCCCTGATTGAAATCCTGTATGACGGGCTTGGATATTTTAACTCCAAGTATTTTTTTGAGGGAACAGAGCCATGTTACCTGTTTGGCGCACAAGTTCATGCCAAAAAACTTGGCCTTGGTGATGGACTGGGAAAGAATGGATTGCTTATTTGTTTTCCAGCTGATGGTATTTCTCTATATTTTGATGACTTGACCAATGGTAGACTTCTTTTTGATGGGAGAGGTTCAATAATTGGAATCTTCCAATATGCAAAGTTTGTTGCTGGGGTTGTTTGATTTGGAGTATGGGGGTCCAAGGGAGCTGTTGCTCTTTAGGCATCAGAGGAGGCGTTTGGCCAGATTCAAATGGGTTTTGGTTGGGTAACTTGTGCGTGAGCCAGGATTATTGTGGTTAATGCTATGTCTTCTTGGGAGTTGATTGCAAGGTGGGTGAAAATTCCTACCACCTGCTGCATGATTGCATGATAAAAGGGTTTGGAAACCTCTGCAAGGAGTTGATAGAAGTTCATAAGGGCTAGGGCCTCCACTGGATTTGGGTTTCTCATGTTGAATACTTTTAGGGTTTTTTTGCAGAATTCCATTGGTGTAAACAGAGCAAACCATCCTCCTTCAAGTCAAGGGTGTAGCCCAGTTGATGCGTTGTAAATACCTGATTTCTAATTTTTTATCTCTTGTCTAGCTTCTTGAGAAACTCAAGGAGATGACTGCAATCAAAAAAACACTAGCAGAACATAATCAACATGAATATGGAGAAAGATGGACCAGCCTTTTTCCATGAAGAGAGATTCTTCCCCAGAAGAGAGCCTCATGCCCAGTGCCTGGAGGGAGTCCACAAGATGGGACCACCAGAATTGCAATGATTCCTTATTTCCATAAAAATATTTATTCAGATTCCAAGCCAGTCCTCTTTTCCAGGGACTTCGAAACTAGCCACCTGTGCAACATAAACAGTGGAGTCAATCTTGCCATACCAAAAAGCTTTTTTGACATCAAAATGAAACACAGGAAAGTTGTGCTGCACAGCCATTGCTAGGATACATTTGAAGTAATTTTTCTTGCTGACCAACAAGGAGGGTTTCCTGTAGTGTCTGGGGAAATCTTGATGGTTTCCAAAACAGACCTAACAGGAATTTCTATGATTTATCTTTCAAAAATCATTTTTCTTCCAGACCAGGCCCTACATACTGCCAATGACATTATTGTCCTCTGGGGGGGGGGGGGGGGTACCAGAGTCCCAGTGTTTCATTCAAGGAGAGACTCATTCTCTTCAGCCATGGATTTTAACTAGTGCGGCATTTCTGCCGGATCTTAGAATGCTTCATCCACCAAGATTGGTTTGGACACCTGTAGTTTTTTGTTGTCCTAGTAAAAATAGCTGGTGCTGCTTTTATTGGTTGGGTGGCATAAGCAGCAGCCTTTGGGTAGGATGTTTGAGGAAGAGAAGGTTTGGGAAATTGCCTTTGGGGCATTCTTGTAGTATGGGACATAGGTATAGTGTTGTGCTGTAGTTAGAGGTACAGTTTCAGTGGTAGGAGGGGGGGAGAAAGAGCATAGTCATTCCAAGGTGGGGGGAGGGAGTATCTGGGGGTTGCAGAGCTGGTCAGAGGGAAGGTGGATTGTCAGCTCCGGGGATTTCAGTGTGAACTTGGGGGATGACTGCAGAGCAGGGTGCTTTTGAGTAGAATATCAGAGCAGGAGAGAGATGGAAAAATCTTTTCACAGGGATGAGGGAGGGGGTGAGAGGCAAGAAGGAGGGAGGGGGAAGGTTTTTTCATGGAAAGAGGGTTGTTGTGGGGGAAGAGTACTGGTTTGGACTTGAAGTAATGGCTGATAATGATGGAAGAAGTGGTGGTGTCCAGGAATCAAGTGTTGTTGGTGAGAGGATTGTAGCCAAGGAAGAAGACAGGTTTAGAGGGGTGTGAGATCCTGCAAGTTGTCTTGTGAAAGAAAAAACATTTTACCCCAAATTTTAATGGGGTAAAGAGGTTCCAAATTGGTTCAATAGAGGATGAATGTCCTTCAAGGACCTTCAACAGGGATTTCCATTTCAGAGCCCTTGAGGGAAGATTGTTGATTAGAGTTCCACAAAATGACCAAGTATACACTTCATTTTGACCAGAATGGTGTGATTTAATTGTTCTGAAATATCTTTTTTCTGAGGAGAATTGATAGGGCCCTGTTCAACCTCAATTCATTTGTCAGAGAGGAAGCTTATGAGGATTGAGGAGGAAAACTCACAAAAATGTTTGGAGTGGAGAGTGGTCAGGTGGTAGCCCAGGTGGTTGTGAACCTTGTTGACAAAGCTTGCAATCTTTGGCTCAGATTTGGATTTGTTCTTCATAAGATAGATTTGGTTAAAGCAAGAGAAATTGTCTACAATCAACAGGAGTTTTTTTATCCATTTTTGCTTGGGGGATTTATCTTTAGGAAATTGAGATGAAGTTTAGCAAAGGGTTTTGTCGCACAGGTGATTAGGTTTAGGTTCAAAAAGTGCTTAAGTTTGCAATTTTTGCATACTTTTCAGTTGGATGAAGATTGGAGCGGGATAGAGGTCATGATGTTGTGTAAATTCAGAAATTTGTTGGGATACTTGTTGGACAAGTGTAAAGCCTGATGTGCCAATTTTTGTCAGGCTTGTTTTCCAATATTGAGTCAATTTTGAGGGCATATGGCTTTTGATTTGATATGTATAGATTCACAACCCATGGTGTGGTGACCAATCTGGGACACCTCATGTAAAACACAAATTTCTTGAAAAAAAAATTGTTTGTGTTGCTATGGGTACTCTTCCCCTTTCCCTTTCCCCAACTCCTTCCTGTCCTAGCAGTCTGGGAAGGCTTCTCTAGGGCTTTGAAATCTCCAGATCCTCTGTTCAACTCCTCCTTGGTTCATTTGTGGCCAGAATGTTTTGGCTAAGCTTGTGTGCAATTGATCATTTCCTTCCTCATTTCCGCCGTTGTCATCCTCATCATTATCATCCCACCCATCATCACTTTCATTGGCAATGGCAACACAGACTGCCCTCACCAATTTTCAACTGTCAACCATCCCCTCTTATCGCTCCTCATGCTACATCACCACTTGCTCAATTCCCACCGTCATTGGAAACAACAACGAAGACCCCCAACATCAATAATACCATCTGCCAGCTTGCTGAAATCCATCAGCCATCAACCCATCACTACTACCACTTGCTCATCTGGGGGACCAGGAGCTGTTGCTTGTGGCTGTTATGGAAAGAGATTGTGTGTTTGGTAAATTTGCCGCAACAATATAAAATTTTCTGCAACAATCCCGCTCCAAGTTCCAGAAAGCCCACTAGTTCTTGAGTTATGCTCCTGTACCTCTGCAATTCCTAATTGAACTCCGCTTCAGCATCCAAGCTGGAAACCACTAAAGCTAAATTGAAATGAAATAATAGTAAATAAAAAAGTTTGAATCCCCAAAAAACTCTGCAATTGAACTATTTCCCTAAATATGACCTCCAAGAGCTCTTGCTGGTTATTACACTCCAAAGTAACAGAAGAAAAAGAATCAAGCTTTAATTTTCCACAAAAATCTCCAATAATGATGATGTGATCTCTGATAATGGTAAACTCCCTCCTCCCCTTCCCTTTTCCTTCATACAACAAAAGAAAAGCTTCCTTATATATACAACAATTAAAAAAGTAAAGTAAACTGCTAAAGAAAGACTCCTTTTTCCACCACCTCTTTGCAATCCTCACTGATCCTCCTTACTTATAGTCCAATCCTTGCCCAATCCTATGATCTGCAGTAGATTCAATGATCCTGTTGCCAATTAACCCTAACAGTTGAGTGGCACCAATGCATAACTAACAAAAGATCCTTTTTGATCTTGCCTAGCGGATCACTCCCAATCCTGCATGTGGCATAAATACAGATCCCCAAAAACCCGCATGCCGCCTCCACAAATTTAGCATTCATTGCCCCACAGTGCTCTGCAATCTCAGTGCATATCCCATAATTGGCCTAATCCATACTACTTAGCTTTGATCACTTTCTTCCACATTAGTAAACCCACTGCGGCGGAGGGAAAGTTACGTTGAACCATGCAATGTCCGCAAAAGGCAAAAAATCCAGCCCATTCTTGTCATTAGTCCCTCAAAAAGCGCGCGCCGCACCAATGCCAAGCCCTCAGCTAATGTACTCCGGAATAGACACTCCGCCAAAGTGCTTCTCTGTGTCTATTGTACTGCTGACTTCCACCCACAGCTGAGTCGCTCCAAGTTGAATTTCCATTGATGAGCCTACTTGTCCCCATGTCTATAAATAACCACCACACCCTTTGAGCTGTCATCCTGCCAACCGGTTGACGCTTGCGGTGGTTGTTTCCGTCACCTGACAGCTCAAAAAATTCCTTCATCAAGTCCCCACCAATCATCCCATCCCAATCCTCCTCCACATGTTCAATTGTCTTGCACTGTTGCAAGCCTTGCATCTTGCTGTCATTGGTGCCAGTCTACCAGCTTAATCCTGCCTGTGGTTGCTTGTGCCAGTCTGGCTGTCACCTCTTGGACAGCTGTTGCGTGCTGTCGCACGCATGGCTCATTCCATCATCCCCCCAACAAACAGCTTGGCTGTTGCAGCCACTCTCCTTTCTCCTCCCACTGTTGCAGCCGCTTGAGTTCACCTAGCGTTCATCTTTGGCCTCAGGGCCTAGTCTTTTTCTTCCTCCTCTCTTGTTTTTCCTGCCTTTCTTTTTTTTTTACATCATGATCATGCCTTTTCAAGTTTGTTCATCATTTTATTTACATTTTTTTTTAAAAAAAAAATCTTTTCCACCATCATCTGTGTTATCCTCTTGTAGGTAGTCTGCAGGGCCTCTTTCCCATAAATGGAGGGGCTATCCCTTGCCTTTTGCAGGTGGTCCTATCATCATCAGCACTATAATCAATCAATAAAATCTGTGGGGCCCTTTGCATTTATCTAAGAATCCTTATCCTGGGTATATCTATGATTTCCCCTTGATCTTTTGAGCCTCCATACTCAAACCTTTGGTCCATCCTCTGTGAACTTATCCATTATCAAAAACCAGTAGCTTTCTGGTTGAAGAAGAATCTATCTGGTTGGATTATTGAGTGTGTTATACCACTCCCTGATCCATTTTTGAACATACTGTGTTGGAGTATTATGTCTTCTGCTGATAGCCTTGATCCTTTCTGTCACAGAATCTTATTACTACATTTCACCTGGTCATTTATTAACTTATGAATTCTTCATTATTGGCTTACTCCATAAGTTCATCACATTGTCTTTTGTCCATATAGTTTCTGCCAATGCTGATTAGTCATCAAGTCCCTAGGCCCCCTGTGAGGGGCTCTCTAGTTGTCTATTTAAACCGGTCTTTTCCATGACCTTGCAATTCACCTTATTGACTTTGTTTCTTACAAATCCGGTCCTCAACTTTCTGAGTTGAGTAAGAGTCCATGATCCAATCATCGACTCCAACAGGTTATGAGCCCAGAGCACCATCTATTGTGCTGTCTCTGTTTTGCTTCTAGTAAATCCTCTTAGTCCGGTAGCTCTACTGTCTTTCTATTACTGATTGTATCTGCCTTCTTATCCAAACTGATCCTATTAATCACCCCAATTAGTCACCTCTATGGTCTTCCCGAGTAGCACTACTGTCTTTCTATTACTGACCGTATCTACCTTCCATCCGACCTATCCTGTTGACTACCCTCAATTAATAACCTTCATCGGTCTTACATCCACTTCCATTTTTGTTGAACTCAACTCAAACCTCATGTCGGAACCCTTCATTGCGGTCACTCAACAGTTATAACCCACCTTCAGAACTCTCATCCTCAAAACCGGTACTCTAGTCTTCTGGCAAGGGGGTGAGATGAGATGAGGCATCATCCCCTTGTCTCCACCATTGACGCTCGCCATCAATTGACCATTTCATCCCTAAACTGCCATCACAACCATCAATACACTCACAACAGCAAACCCAACAAATCACTTTGGCTTGGCCAAGTGCCCAGTCCGGTTGCTCTCTCAACTGTCCCTCTCAATCATTGGGTCATCACCATCAATGATCAACTCAAGATTGATCGAACCTACACTCTTGCTACGATTGATCAACTCGACTTTGACCACAATATTTCCTTCCCTCTATCTTCTATCTTTCTTTCTGCTGGTCCGCCTTCAATAGTCTCGTCCCTCAAACAGGCCTCCGACTCTTTTGGCGAGGGGGTGAGATGGGATGACTCCCTATTCCCTCAGCCCTCACTCAATCTCATCTTTGACCGACTCTCCCCCTTTAACTTTCTCAACATCGTACGTCCAAAAGAAATCGTCCATGATAATCAAAGCCAAAGACCACCAGCATTGTTTGGAACGAGCAAGAAGAGACAAGCGAGTCAAGTAAGTCATCAAGTCAGTCACTCACTGACCAGCAAGTCAAAAACCAAAACTGTATTCAACAAACCACTCGAATCTATCCCACAACCAACTAGAGTACACCAAACCAATGCTCATCACATCCATCAACTCTCCTGGGATGCAACTAGATTAAAAACTCATCTTGGCAATCAAAACTTATATATCCCAGAGAGAGATCAAAGCTTCAAAACCCAAACCACCTCAACTCTTGTTTGTCTTCCATCATCCTCCACTCCATCCTGACCTATCATCCTCAACCACTAGCTTGAATTCATCAATAGTATCCATTCAGTCTCAAGACTAAACAACCCATCTCAAGATGATCTCAATCAATCCCGCTTTTCATTTGGTTCTTTGCTTGTCGAGCTTGCATAGATTATCATCCTACCCATCTCAATCCATCCGTTCACTCTCCTCTCAAGCCCAACCTGAGCCAAGACTTGATCAGCCATCATTGATCCCCCCACTAGCCCCTGATCGTCCTTCCATCAATCAACGCTATCTTACCAAACTCACCTTGTCAGATCCCCAATTGCTTCTAAAATTTGACATCAACAAAGAAAGTCCCAGGATCCTCCAAACCCTCGCTACCGCCTCTCAGACTGCCAACAATCTCGTCAACCAACTCCAACTGTGTGATCCCAACCAAATCGCTACGAATCCTATCCTCCAGGCTCTGGTAGAGAAAGCCAAAGTGTCTCAAAAGGGATTGGTACGGTATATCCAAACAGTATCCAACCACAATCCAGAGGGAGAATATTTAGGTACCCTCTTGAACACCAATGCCCAGGTTCTCGCCGCATTAGATCTATTCAACGATCTGATTCAATCCAAGGTCAAAGGCCGCCAAATCAATCAACTCGCCGATAGATTGAAGAAGGTTTCACTATCTGGCCAACCGTTGGATGTCCAGGAGGAATTCAATATATTTAATGATTTGAACCGGTCAGAGGAACGACCGATTGCAATCGTCAGTCCCCAATCTCCATCCGCCGATTTACTAGGGTTGGAATTTGGAACGACTTCACTCTCTAAATCGGGAGGCGATCAGTTACAAGTCCCATTGGTACCCGATCCTGCTGGAGCTTCTACTCTTCAAACTCCTTCCAGCTATGATCCTGGCACGTTGTCGGATTTTTCTGATTTTGAAAACGACAAGGTTCTTCTAACTGTAGCAGTCCAAACGATTCTTCTGAAATGACCACTAGTCCTTCACACCTTGCGCGCAACCTTGTCAATGCAATCCTTTAAATCACGGTTCCTTTTGTCTCCATCCATTATTGTCTCTGATGAAAGTCATTCTGCTAGCCTGTTATCTTGTCCTAAACCAGAACCTGCTTTGTGATATTTGATCAGACCTATTTCTACTGTTTGGTTTCTGTTTTCTTATGTTTTCCTTGACCTTTGGTCCTGTTCCTTTTCACCATTTTGTCAGCCTGCGTTGTCATACCTTTTCATCTTCTCACCCAGTCTCAAGCCTACCAGCAAGGGGGTGTGTTGGAGTATTATGTCTTCTGCTGATAGCCTTGATCCTTTCTGTCACAGAATCTTATTACTACATGTCACCTGGTCATTTATTAACTTATGAATTCCTCATTATTGGCTTACTCCATAAGTTCATCACATTGTCTTTTGTCCATATAGTTTCTGCCAATGCTGATTAGTCATCAAGTCCCTAGGCCCCCTGTGAGGGGCTCTCTAGTTGTCTATTTAAACCGGTCTTTTCCATGACCTTGCAATTCACCTTATTGACTTTGTTTCTTACAAATCCGGTCCTCAACTTTCTGAGTTGAGTAAGAGTACATGATCCAATCATCGACTCCAACATACTGGTCTGATCATTCTTTATGATCATCCTTCCAGAACCAGTCACGTTTGACTGAGAGGTTTCTTTAAGCTTTAAATATGGAGTGTTGAACCTCCCTTTATTTCTTTAAACGTTGAATTCTGTCACGCTATTTTTGAGTCCCTTGAGAAGTTCTGGGTTTTTCTTGTTTGAATTTGTTACTGCTTTGCTTCTTGAGCTTCATAAAACAAATGTGTTTGTTTTGTACAGCCACTCACAGTTATCAGTAACCCTTCAAGCGCTTGATTGCAGAGAGTTGGGCAGGTTCATTCAGAACCTGGAGGTTTGTTGGGATTTAGTTGATCTTTCCTAATCTTCTGCTGACAACCAGAGTTATTAGCTTGTGGGTGTTGTTACTTACAACTGCCTTATTCTATTGAACTCTGAAAAAACCTTAACTTACTTTGTTCAAGTCTTTTCCTGCACCATCTTGCCTCAGAAAGTGTTTTTCCATTGCTACCAACTACTATCAAATTCATCCCTTCCATTTATTCCTTATTTACAAAGTTCTGGATCTTCATTCTGGTTAAATTTAAATATTTCTGTAATGCTCAAGAGGACTGCCTCAACAGCACCTTTCCCATCCACAGAACCGCTTGCAGCTCAGCACCATTTTGAGTCTTACATTGGGTCCCCTGGGCTGGGATGAAACCAGCAAACCTGGGATTTAAAGTCCCAAATAAGTTTGGAATTGATTCCAAATGTAATCCAATCCTTTTTATTTTTTCTCTGTTTCTCTTTTCTCAGATCTGATCTGTGGAAGAAATCTATCTCACGAGTAAGTCCTCCCGATTTTTCACCTCTTGGGCAAGATTCTTGCTGTTTTTCAAGAAACCCTACTCTTGCCACAGTCCTGAGAAACTTTGTAAATCTGCTCTTTGGATCCTCTAGGAATTATTTTATTCAAAATGGAATTTACTGGTACTCCCACTACCTCTTCTCGACCTAGGATGGTCAAGATCAAACCTGAGAACAAGAACTGAGGGTTCAACAGGGGTAATTTTTGAACGGTTCTTGGAATCATACAAAATGGCTCCTGAAGTGGATGGGGCAAGTGAATAGAAAATGGCCTATCAGTGACCATTATCTATATCCTCTGATGAAGTCATGGAAGTAATCAAATTTTTTTATGGATTAAAATACCATGACTGGAAGTTTCTAAGGGAAGAAATGTTGGAATATTAGGGTAAAATAGATGTACCCCAGTTTACTTTACAGGAACTGGATGATATTTTCTCTAAGTGGATCTCAAATGGTGGTGCCTCTTCAGCCTCTGAGTATTAGTCTTTCAAAAATTCATGGGATCCAATCCAATCTGGTGTTATCTGAAACAACCATATTGATACGGTGGACAAAGTTTGAGTTTGATTTTTCTAATCTTTTTTGCTAGGAGTGCAGGAAAGGATTTGGTATGAATTGGTCAAGTCTGGATCAATGATCACCACCAGGGATAATTGATTCAAACTCCCTTTTTTCCCGGTCCTTAGTAATGCTGTGGATAAAGTCATGAAAGGTCAAACTGCTTTAACTTATGAAAAACATAGAACTACTGATCCATTCCATGCTCCTTCTTTCAAAGAATCCAGTGAAATTATCAATAAGAAGCAGGAAAACTGCAGGCCCAAACAAAATCCTCAGTCCAACAAGGAAACTGCTACTATCAATGAGATAACCAAGCTACTCCAGGCTTTTGAACATAAAATAGATCAAAAAATTTCTTCTCTTGATACTCCTAAGCCCTCTAATTCTTTCACTAAATCTATTCTGGCCTGCTACTACTGTCCTAGGGAAGCTCATGGAACCAGACAATGCCCTGAGCTCCATAAGAATAAAGAAAAAAATCTGGTGGAGCAGAAGAGGGAAAATTTATTTCTTCCTAATTATGCCTTGATCCCCTTTGACTCATCTTTCCCTATCCAAAATGTGGTAGCCTCTCATCAGCCACCACCTCCTATGAAGGCATCTTTGGCTTCTTTCAATTTCCCATCTTCATGTGGTACCCTTAAACCTTGGTATCCTCCAGCTATCTCCTCCTCCAGTCTTGTGGGATATCATCAATCTGATTCAGCTAGCAAACAAAATGAGGAATCAAAACCTCATAAGGCTCCTTCCTTGCCCTCCTCAATCCTTTGGAAACCATTTCAACGTCAATCTTTGCCTGAGCCTCATTCCCCTGATGTAGAAGACATGGAGGTGGAAGAGGAGCCACTCATGGAGAGGTTTCAAGATCACTCTGATCATCTTTCTGCATCTAATTCGCCTCAAATTTCTGATCCTGCTCCTTCTTCACTTGAACTTCCTCCCTCCACCCAGCCCAAAGGTGGGTTCAAGAGGGGAATCTCAAAGGATCCCAATGCTTTGGAAGGGGTATTAAAGAAAATTTCTGATCTTGAAATTCCTGATCCATCTGTGGCTGAATTACTTTCAATCTCTCCATCTTTCACTGAAGGAATGAAGAAATGGGTCTGTTGTCAACGTGTGGAGATTGGTCCTGACCAATTAAAGTTCTCCTCTTGTAATATGATGGAGGACTCTGGTGGAACAGGTTGCTCCTCAGACTAAAAACTTTATTACTGTCCTCTTGTTTTTCTTCCTTGTTATCTTGGGGATTCAGCAAGAACTGTTTCACTTCTTGTCAATTCTGGATCTCAGATCAACTCAATTTTGGATGCTATGGCCTGTAAACTCAAACTCAGTCCTAGGTTCAGCTTCAATTCTGCGGTTTATTGGATAGGGAATCAATCTTGTGAATTGGTTGGTATTGCTGAAGAAGTCCCATTCAGGATTGGTTGAAATGTTTTTGGTACTTGTCATTTTTGGATCACTTGTTTGGAAGGTCCTATGATCTTTGGACAACCATTCTTAATGGATTTTGGTGATACCCTGATGTTTTCTGATCAAGTTGGGGAGAGAATCCTCCTCCCTGATAATGATGGTAGAAAGATCCAAGTTCCTCTATGCTCTTTGGATTCATGTCATTGGGAAAGAGATTTCCTTGGTCATACTCCTAAATTGGTCTTTAAGGGGAAGCAGAAGGATAATTCCAATCCCCCTCATATTTTAGTGGAATAGTTGATCCTACTGATAGTTGTAGTTCTTCTCAGCATTGGAATTCAACTCAAGGATAAAAACTAATCCCTGAGGCTTATTTCTATTTCTTCTCATCATTTTCTTCTTATCTGGAAGGTATTAAAAATCAAAAAAATGTCAAAATAGAAAATTCCAAAAATATTTCTTCTCTGTCTGGATCTGTTATGTCTTTTTTTCCTAGTACTCTTAAGCCTGATATATCTTGTATCAGTTCTGGTTCAGAACTCTGCAATGAGTATAAACCAGATCCTGATCTTGATTCTATTCTTGGTGGCTTTGTTATGGAGGAATGTGGGCTTCAGTGGAGGGAATTTGGGGCACAAGTAAGTCCTCCAAATTGTGCACCGCTAGGGAAATCTTCTAACATCATTTTCAAAACCCTAACTAGTGCCACACATGTGAGAAATTTATTATCTCCTAGCTCTCCCTTTATGGAAATGGCACCCTTTGAGGATATTGCAGAACATCAGACATGGAAAATGTGGGAACTTGGTCTCAGTTTTTGTAGCCAAGTTTTGCTGGTCAACTCTTGGAGGAAACAAGAACTTCTCTCTTTTTCCAACAAGTAAAAGCCAGTTGCCCTTTGTGCCTCATGGAAAAGTCACTGAAGAAATTCTGAAAGTGGTCAACTTTGGTCCAGATGGATGGCTTATTCCTGATGAGTTTAATTTGATAAAAAATGTTTCATTGCTAAGGGAAAAATCTATTGCTTTCTGTGAAGAAGAGAGAGGTCTCTTGAAAGAATCCTATCATCTCCCTTACATCTGTTGAAGTTTGAGTTCAATGCTCCGGTTAAGATGGGAGAAAGAATGGGGGAAGGAGCTTGTGAAACCAAGAGGAGCGGATTGGAGAGTCAAAGGGGCACCCAGGTTTGTTTTGAGTCAGAACGGATGATGTTAATCCAATTGTTCAGGAATCTCTATAAATAGACTAAGTAAAAGATGGCTGAGAAGTGGTTGGAAGGAAAGATGAATAAGATAAATGAATAAGATAGTTTTAATAGTATGGATGTGACACACAAGATATCACAAGACAAAGAACATTGATGAAGAAGATGAAACTGATGACAGTATGGTTGCACCCAAGATTTAGGCAACACAAAGATCAGGCTGAAATTCTAAAAAAATCATCAATGTAGTTGAACATGATCATTGGAAAAAGAAAAAGATCCTGATCCCTGCCGCTAAAGTCAACAAATTCATCAAGTTTGTCTGCAAAAATTTTTTTACTGGTCTATATGAGCAGTCAACTTCCAGTTATTCCAGCCCTGTCTTCTGTGTCCTCAAGAGTAATGGTAAACTTAGAATAGTTCATGATATTCAGCCTCTTAACAAAGTTACCATTAAAGACTCTGGTATTCCTCCTTCAACTGAAGAATTTGATGAATATTTCTCTGGGAGAGCTTGTTATGGTATGGGGGACATTATGGGTGGTTATGACAAAAAATCCTTACATCCTATCTCTCTGCCTCTCACTACTTTTGATACTCCTATTGTTCAATTTCAACTTACTTGATTGCCTCAGGGTGCCACCAATTTGGTTGCAGTATACCAGAATCAGATGATTTGGATCCTTTAGGAAAAAATCCCTCATCATGCTGGTATCTTTATTGACAATGGAAGAATTAAAGGTCCAGTTTTTGACTATGATGATGAGCTCTTATCCTGGCATCCAGCAATTTTTCAATTAATCTGGTAATATACTACTACTTTGGAAAGGATTCTGTCTCAAATCAAGGAATCTGGCCTTACTTTCTCTGGACCCTAATTGACTGCTTGTGTCCCTGCTCTGGAAATTTTTGGTCATGTGGTCTTCAAGGAAGGAAGAGGGATGGCACCAGCCAAAGTCAACAAGATCATCTCTTGGCTCAATGCAATCAATCCTACTGAAGTTAGAGGCTTTCTAGGTTTTGTAACTTATGTTTGAATCTTTATCCCATCTTTATCTAAAATCTGTGCACCCTTGCGTCATCTAACCAGGAAAGATAGTGAACTGATTTGGACCCAAGATTTGAACATTTGTTTCAGCTGCTCAAAATTATTTTTGGTAAAGATATAGTTTTGAAAAAGATCTCTTATGGACCTGGATCTGGCAAGATCAAGCTGGCTATTGATTCAAGTTATCAATCTTTAGGGGCTGTTCTTGCTCAGGGAGATGAAAATGATTGAGACCTTCCTGCTCCGTATGAATCTTTGTTATTTTCTGATGTAGAATCCAGAGACTCTCAACCAAAGCTGGACCTCTGTGGTGTTGCTCAAATGATGAAGAAGCTTCAAACCAACCTTGGGGGTCAAAATTTCAAATTAAAAGTCAATTCTCAATTCATCATTGGAAAGATCAATGCTCCCAGCCTCCAAAATTCTCTCAAGAATGGTCGGGTGGAATTTATTCAGCTTTTCTCTTTTGAAATTTTTCACAGGCCAGGGAAATATTTCACCATGCCTGATGTTTTGTCTTGACATAAACTAGGAGATGACAAATTTTATGATGAAATTTATATTGATGAAACAGAACCTTTGATTGATCCTGTCTTCTCCTTCTCCTCTCTAGATTATTCTTGCTTTCAGCAAGGTTCCTGGCTTAAATTAGAGAATTTCCTTTTAACTCTTCAAAAACTTCCTGATCTCTCAGGTAAATAATTTTTATCTCTTAAAAGAAAGTCCTCTAGTTTCTTTGTACAAGGCTCTACGCTTATGAAAAGAGGAAATCCTAGTGCTCTTATTGTTTATACTATCCCTTCTAAACAAGATTCAATCCTGGAAGTTTTCCATGGAGTTCTTGGTCATTGTGGGGAAACTGAAACTTATTGAAGATTATCCAAAAAGTTCTGGTGGAAATCTGTGAAGGAATCTGCCTCTAAATGGTGCAAGAGTTTTGAAGTTTTTCAAAAACACAATCTGAGGCGTCCAGCTGAAATTATTTATTCTACTGGGGATTCCACTGTATTTGGAAGGATTGCTGGATGTGGTTCATAGTAAGGCAGGTGGTGCTAGGTCCCTGATTGTGGCTAGAGATGATTTTTCTGGATGGTTTGAAGCAAAATTTCTTAAGAATCTTAGCTCTGAATCAGTGGAAGCTTTCCTCTATGAGACTTGGACAATGCTTTATGGCTTGGCGTAATCCTAATCTACTGATTGCGGGTCTGAATTTGGTTGCAAACTTGCTGAAATGATCCAATCTCTTCCTGGAAAACATAGAGTTACTACTCCTTATTATCCTGAAGGCCAAGGCATGGTGGAACAAGGCCATGCTCCTTTGAAGGCTGCACTTGTTAAACTAGCTTTTTAAAGTGGCAAGAATTATTGCACATTTCTTCATCTTGTTGTTAACCTAATAGACCACTTTCTACTCACCTTATGAAATCATCTTTGGACAAAGATAATTTCTTCCTTTGGATCTGGAAATAGAATCTTTCTTGGGTATCTCTTGGTAACAGGTGTCTTCCACCACTGATCCATTAGTTTCTAGATTCAAGAAACTTGAGCAAATTGAAGATTTTTGTGATGAAGCTGATCAAAAGATGATGAAATCAAGAGAAAAATTATGTTCAGTATTGGGAAGAAAAGCACTTAAATGAAATCAGCAATCCCTTATATCCAGGTAATCTAGTTTTATTTTAGAATTGATCCTTGGAAAACCAGTGGTGAAAAACTTTCTCAAACCGCTGTAAGACTCCAAACGGTGCTAGGCCGTGGCAGTTCTGCGGGGGGGAAAGGTGCTGTTTAGGCTGCCCTCCTGAGTGTTGCAAAAATATTTAAATGTAACCAAGATCAAAGTCCATAACCTGGGAAACGGGGGACCAAATGTAAGAGGATAAAGATTATAGTGGTTGGTAGCTGGGAAATAATGCTATCTGAGGCAAGATGGTTCTGGGGAAAACTTGAATAGAAGAAGTCAAGGTTTGTTCAGATTTTAACAAGAGAAGGCTATTGTAAGTAACAACACCCACAAGCTAATAGCTCTGGTTGTCAGCAGAAGCTTAGGAAAGATCAACTCAATCCCAAACAACCTCCAGGTTCTCAATGAACCTGCCCAACTATCCGCAATCAAGCTCTTGAAGGGTACCAGATAACTGTGGGTGGCCGCACAAGACAAAGCTAATTGTTTGAAGAAGCTCTAGAAGCAAAACAATAACTGATTCAAACAAGAATAACCCAACACTTCTCAAGGGACTCAAGAGTAGCGTGGCAGAATTCAACTTCAAAAGAGATGAAGGGAGGTTTAACACTCCAGGTTTTAAGCTTAATAAAATCTCTTGAGTCAAACGTGAATGGTTCCAGAAAGATAATCAAAGGATGATCAGGACCAGTATGGTAAGATAAAGGGATCAGGAGTGGTGTAACACACTCAATAATTCAATCAGTCAAATTCTTCTTCAACCAGCAAAGCTATTGGTTGGTGATAAGGATCAAGGATCAAGGGTTTGAGTATGGAGGCTCAAGGATCAAGGGTTTGAGTATGGAGGCTCAACAATCAAGGGGCAATCATAGATATACTCAAATTTTTGTCTCAGATAAAGGGGAATGAAGATCCCATGGATGATGTATTGCTCACATGTGTGGCACAAGGTAGGGTTTGGAAAATGATGGTAGTAGGATACCCCAGTGGTGCACAATTGGGAGTACTTACTTCTACCCCAATTTGCCTCCACTGAAGCCCATATTCTTCCATACAAAATCCACCAAAAATAGGATTGAGATTGGGATCTAGTTTAGACTCATTGCGGAGATTCAATTTGGAACTGAAAGAAGGTTGATGAGGAATAAGATTACAAGGAAAAGAAGAAACAAAATATGAAGAAGAAATATTTTTGAATTTTTCTGTTTTGTTTTGTTTTTGATTTTTGATATTTTTGAGATCAGAGTAAATCGTTGAAAAGAAAGAGAAATAGGCCTCAGGAATGAGGGTTGACCCTTTAGTTGGAGTTTGAGGCTGAAAAGAACTAAAACTATTAGTAGGATCAACTACTCCCATAAAAAATGAGAAGAACTGGAATTATCCTTCTGTTTAGGAAAATGACTGGGGAAATCTCTTTCCCAGTGACCAGAATCCAAAGAACAAAGAGGAACCTCAATTTTTCTACCATCTGAATTGGGGAGGAGGATTCTCTCCCCAACTTGATTGGAAAACATCAGGGTTGCTCCAAAATTTATTAGTAAAGGTTGACCCAAGATCATAGGTCCATCCAAGCATGTGATCCAGAAATGACAAGTTCCCACAATGTTTTGGCCAATCCAGACTGGGATGTCTTCAAAGATTCCAACCAATTTGGAAGACTGGTTCCCTATTCCATAAACTGAGGAGGTGAAGCTGAACCTAGGGCTGAGTTTCAGTTTTCAGGCCATAGAATCCGAGATCAAGTTGAGCTGAGAGCCAGAGTCAACAAGGAGCAAGACCGTTTTAGCTGATTCACCAAGATGGCGGGGAAGAAAACCAAGAGGACATGAGTAAAGACTAGACTCAGAATAGGGATCTGTTCCACCAGAATCCTCTATAAAAGTTCCAGAGGAGACCTTGGGTTCCTCAGGACCAATTTCCACACGTCAACGCAAAGCCCATTTCTTCATTCCTTCAGCAACAGATGGAGAGATTGACAGGAGTTCAGCCACAGATAGATCAGGAATTTTAAGATCAGAAATTTTCTTTAATACCCCTTCCACAGAATTGGGGTGATCTTTAGAAATTCCGCTCTCAAACCAAACTTTGGGCTGGGTGGAGGGAGGAAGATCAGGTGAAGCAGGAATAGGATCAGGGGATTGAGGAGTTTTAATAGATGAGGAAGGAGGATCAGGGTGATCTTGAGACCTTTCCATGAGTGGTTCTTTCTCCACCTCCATGTCTTCTACGTCAGAAGAGGGCTCAGGTGAGGATTGTTGTTTGGGTGGTTTTTGGAGGATTGAGGTTGGCAAGGAAGGAGCTTTATGAGGTTTGGGCTCCTCATGTTGCTTCCTTGCTGGATCCAATTGGTAAGTACAAATCAAAGAAGAGGAGGAAATAGCTGGGGGATACCAGTGTTGAAGAGTCCCACAAGAAGATCGGAAATCCACAGAAGTCAAGGATGCCTTCATAGGAGGGGGTGGCTGGTAAGAGGCCACCACATGACAAATGGGGCAAGATGAATCAAAGGGGATTAGGGCACCATTAGGAAGAAAAAAGTTATTCCCTTTTGCTCTACTAATTTCTTGTCTTTTTTCTTTGTGATTTTGAGAATCAACCGATTCCATGGCCTTCCCTGTGGCAATAATAGCAGACTATAGTATTTTTATGAACAGCACTAGAAGCTTTAGGAACAGCAAGAGAGGAAATCTTTTGATCCATTTTTTTTTAAAGGCTTTGAGCAGTTTAGTGATCTTGTCCATTGTAGCGGTTTCTTGGTTAGGCTGAGGGTTCTTGGGCCTGAAATCAGATTCCATTTTATTCATGATCTTGTTTGACTCTTTGAAAGAGGGGGCATGGACTGGTTCAGTGGTTTTAGAATTTTCAAAAGTGAGGGCTGTTTGACCTTACATGACTTTATCCACCACTCCCCTAAGGATAAGGAAACCAGGGAGCTTGAATCAATTATTCCTGGTAGTGATGATGGATCCAGACTCAACCAGTTTGTCCTTGATTCTTTCCTGTACTCCAAGAGAAAAAGATTGGAAAAATCGGACTCAAATTTTGTCCACTGTATTGATGTGATTGTTTCAAAAAAGGTAGGATTGGATGGGATCCCAAGATTTCCTAAAAGCTTGATAATTGGAAGTGGAAGCCACACCGCCATTGGAGATCCACTGGGAGACAAGGTTATCTAGATCCTGCAAAGTAAGTCGTGCTACATCTATTTTTCCCCAATAAGCCAACAATGCTCCCCGTATCAGGGTCCAGTTATGCCGTTTGAAACCTTCAAACAACTCAATGATTTTCATAACTTCATCAGAGGAGATAAAAAATTGTAACTGGTAGGCCATATTGAATTTTCTAGCCCCATCCACCAAAGCAGCCATCTCGTACGAGTCCAAGAAGCGTTCCACATTTGTCCCGTTGAATCCTAAGTTCTTGTTCTGGGGCTTGATCTTAACCATCTTAGGACAAGTAGAAGAGTTGCTGGTGGATTCCATTTTGAAAAAGTTTCCTAGAAGATCCAAGGAAAAGATTTCCAAAGTGGCTCACGAATGTGGAAAGAGTAGGGTTTCTGAAAAAACAACAAGTATCTTGCCCAGGTGGTGCACAATTGGGAGGACTTACCTCTATAACAAGTTGCCTCCACGGATCTAGATGATGAAAAAAAAAAGAAACAGATTGGATTACAAAGTTGATGATTGATGATGGGACTGTAAATCCCAAGGTTGCTGGTTTGATCCCGGCCTGGGGGACCAAATGTAAGACTCCAAACGGTGCTAGTTCGTGGCAGTTCTGCGGAGGGGAAAGTTGCTGTTTAGGCTGCCCTCCTGAGTGTTACAAAAATATTTAAATGTAACCAAGATCAAAGTCCAGAACCTGGTAAACGGGGGACCAAATGTAAGAGGATAAAGATTATAGTGGTTGGTAGCTGGGAAACAATGCTATCTGAGGCAAGATGGTGCTGGGGAAAACTTGAATAGAAGAAGTCAAGGTTTGTTCAGACTTTAACAAGAGAAGGCTATTGTAAGTAACAACACCCACAAGCTAATAGCTCTGGTCCTCAGCAGAAGATTATGAAAGATCAACTCAATCCCAAACAACCTCCAAGTTCTCAATGAACCTGCCCAACTCTCCGCAATCAAGCGCTTGAAGGGTACCAGATAATTGTGGGTGGCCGCACAAGACAAAGATAATTGTTTGAAGAAGCTCTAGAAGCAAAACACTAAATGATTCAAACAAGAATAACCCAACACTTCTCAAGGGACTCAAGAGTAGTGTGGAGGAATTCAACTTCAAAAGAGATGAAGGGAGGTTTAACACTCCAGGTTTTAAGCTTAATAAAACCTCTTGAGTCAAATGTGAATGGTTCCAGAAAGATAATCAAAGGATGATTGGGACCAGTATGGTTGGATAAAGGGATCATGAGTGGTGTAACACACTCAAGAATTCAATCAGTCAAATTCTTCTTCAACCAGCAAAGCTATTGGTTGGTAATAAGGATCACAGAACAAGGGTTTGAGTATGGAGGCTCAAGGATCAAGGGGAAATCATAGATATACCCAAATTTTTGTCTCAGATAAAGGGGAATGAAGAACCCACGCATGATTTATTGCAAGGTGAAAATGATGATGATACCCTGTGCTGATGTGATGTTGATGGTGTGATATGATCTGATGATGATGATGGGATGTAGGATAGCCTCCCCTCCAAAAGGCAGGGGAGATCCCCTCCTTATATGGGCAGGAGGCCCTGTTAGACTATGTACAAGAGATACTACAAATGGAGCGGAAAAAGAATTTTTTTTTTTGATTTTCAGATTAATGAGATCAGAAGAATTTGATCACGCAGGCCGTCGGACCCCCGGCCTACCTGACCGGGGTGGGATCCTTTCATCCCTTCACCTATCCTGCGTCCTTATGTAGACGGACGCACGCGACAATACCGGATCACACCCACCCCTTGCCCAAAGGCAGAAGGGGTGGGAAAAGAAAAATGGGCCAGACCGCCCGGGGGTGTCTGGGGGCGGTAGATGTCACTCTCCCACCCCCACCCAAAGATGGAAGGGGGTGCAAGCTATGGATGGATTGGCAGATGGAAAGGTTGATGAGGAGGTAGGGGGCATCTTGAATGATTGTTGATCATCAAGACCGTTGAGTGAGGAGTTGGACGGGGAGATGGCAAGCTGGGGAGTGTGTGCAAGAGAGTGGTGAGAGAGATGACAATGAGCGACTCAAAGGGTTCCCAACTCCTTGCCTTGCCGCGCTTCCATACTCCAAGGTCCTGTTCAAGTATCACATACGGTATACATAGCTATTGATATAATTTGATTGATTTTGGTTGGGATGATGTTATTGATGATGATACATTGTACATGGGGAATAGGATTTCTGGGGTGAGTTCATCATCCTTGACAATCAAGGTTAGGTTGAAGGGTGTAGGAGGCTGGTGAGGCTGAAAGTCATTGTTGTTGTCGTCTTTGTCATCATCATGACGCATGATCCCTCTGGATTGATGGTGATGATGATTGTTTGGTAGTTGGGATGAAGATGAAGAGAATAGCCTTGGATTGTACTTTTTGGGTAGGATGTCATGATGATTGATTTGATTTGAATCTTGAGTCAAGTAGAATAGAGGGTTTTGATGATTGGAGGATAGACTGGATGAGAAGAATCTTGATCTGTAGATTGGATTGACAAATGAGGTCAATAGGAATCAAGAGAGGGATGGATTAGTGATGATTTTTTGATGATGTGAGTGTGAGATTGGATGAGATTGTTGAGAGTGGTGGTGGTGGTGATGGACTGATGAGGATGGTTCAAGTTTGAAGGGTGAGATGAGGGAGATGAGGATGATGTTGGAGATGGATTGGAGTTTGAGGTTTGGAGATGAGATCTCGGGCCGAGCGGGTCTTGGCCCGCGCGTTGCGCCAAAAGGAAGGGGGGGAACAAAGAGAGAGGGGATTGAACATGCTACCTAGATCGTCAGGAAGAGAGAGGCCTGTCCTAGACAAATGGGACAAAGGGATGTTTGACAGGATGAGGAAATTGGAGAAGTGATACTGAAAAAAGAAATTCCATTTTTTTTTTTTGAATAAACCTAAATAAAAGAACTGTAAATTTTTTTTGAATTTTTCTGCATCTGGTCCAGGGTGTCCAGATTTGGTCACCACACTGCTGGAATGGTACTTATTGGGTGGTTTGGCAAGTTAGAGGTGGATGTTATGTTTTGGAAGAGCTGGATGGTGCCCAGTTGGCCAAAAGGTTCTCTGCTGATCAAGTCAAGAAGTCTCATTGTCTTGGAGGAAAATTATCTCATAAGTAAGTCCTCCCAATTGTGTACCCCTAGGGTCATTTGCTGCATTTTTTTTGTAAATCTCTACTTTATGCCACATATGTGAGCACCTGGGATGCCTTCTTTGGTTTGTCTCTGCCGCTTTTAGGGCTATTTTCTTTTGGATGGATCCATATATTTTTCAATTTTTGAATCACTCTCAAGATCAAGAAATGGCCAATCTTCTGTTCAATTTCTTTGTATTCCTTCTTTCCTTAATATCTTCAAAACCAAGATGCAGACTAGGGACAGTCTGCAAGTTGGGGAGAGATGTTGTGACCAATCTGGGAAAACTCATGTAAAAGTGTAATTTCTTTGAAAAAAAAAAGTTTGTGTTGCTATGGGTGCTATTCCCCCTTCCCTTTCCCCAACTACTTCCTGTCCTAGCCGTCTGGGAAGGATTTTCTACAGTGTTGAAATCTCCAGATCCTCTTTTCAAGTACACTTCCTTGGTTAACTTGTGGCCAGAATGTTTTGGACAAGCGTGTGCGCAATTGATCATTCCCTTCCTCCTTTTCCTCCATTTTCATCTTCATCATAGTCATCCCACCCATCATCACCATGATTGGAAACAACAACAAAGACCACCCTTACCAATTTTCAACTTTCAACCATCCCCTCTTACGCTCCTCATGCTACACCACCACTTGCTTGATTCTTACTGTCATTGGCAACAACAACAAAGACCACAGACATCAAAAATTCCATTTGCCAGCTTGCTGACATCCATCAGCCATAAATCCATCACTACTACCACCTTTCTCATCAGGTGTACAAGGAGCTGTTGCTTGTGGCCTTTGATGCCTTTTTCCTTCCAACCAGTTGATGCTTGCGGTGGTTGGTGCCGTCACCTGCCAGCTTGAAAACTCCCCTCATCAAGTCCCCACCAACCATCCCATCCCAATCCTCCTCCACACTGTCAATCTTCTTGCACTGTTGCAAGGCTCCAAGATTGCTGTCATTGGCACCAGTCCACCAGCTTAATCCAGTCCCCGGTTGCCAGTGCCAGTCCAGCTGTCACCTCTTGGACAGCCATTGCACGCTGTTGTGCGCGCGGCTAATTCCATTGTCCCCCCCAACAAGCAGCTTGGCTGTTGCAGCCATTCTCCTTCCTCCGCCAGCTGTTGCAGCTGCTTGAGTTAACCTAGCGTTCATTTCTGGCCTCAGGGACTAGTCTTTTTCTTCCTCCTCTCTTTTTTTCCTGCTTTTCTTTTTTTTCAAATCATGATCATATCTTTGCAAGTTTTTTCATAATTTCATTTCCATTAAAAAAATTCTTTTCTGCTCTCATCTATTTCATACTCTTGTAAGTAGTCTGCAAGGTCTCCTGCCCATAAAAGGAGGGGCTCTCCCCTGCCTTTTTCCAGGTGGTCCTATCATCATCAGCACTATAATCAATCAATAAAATCTGTGGTGCCCTTCCATTTTATCTGAGCATCCTTATCCTGGGTATATCTATGATAGCCCCTTGATCTTTTGAGCCTGCATAATCAAACCTTTGGTCCGTTTTGTGTGAAATTATCCATTATCACCGACCAATAGCCTTTTGGTTTTAGAAGAATTCATCTGGTTGGATTCTTGAGTGTGCTATACCACTCCTTGATGACTTTGTCAACCATACTGCTCCTATCATTCTTTTTTATCATCCTTCTGGAACCAGTCACATTTGACTGAGATGTTTCCTTAACCTTGAAACCTGGAGTGTTGAGCCTCCCTTTATTTATTTAAAGGATGAATTCTTCCAGTAAATTCTTGATTCCCTTGTGAAGTTCTGTGTTATTCTTGTTCAAATTTCTTACTGATTTGCTTCTAGAGCTTCATAAAACAAATTGCTTTGTTTTTTAGAGCCACCCACAGTTATCTGGTGTCCTTCAAGCGATTGATTGCAGAGAGTTGGGAAGTTTCAGTGAGAAACTGGAGGCTGGTTTGGATTGAGTTGATATTTCCTAATCTTCTGCTGAATAGCTTGTGGTTGTTGTTACTTACAACTGCCTTTTTCTATTGAAATCTGAACAAAATTCAACTTATTTTTTTAAAGTCTTTCCCTGCACCATCTTGCCTCACAAATTGTTGCTCCATTGCTACCAACTACTATCACATTCATCCCTTCCATTGATTACTTATTTACAAAGTTCTGGATCTGGATTCTGGTTAAATGTAAATATTTATGTAAGGCTCAGGAGGGCAGCATAAACAGCACCTTCTTATGAGGTGAACTGGGGCAGCAGAGATAGTGAGTGGAAGGATTATATTTCATATAATAAAATGAGACAAAGAAAAGCACAAAGTCAACGTACCTGAGGCAGCAGAGATAGTGAGTGGAAGGATGAGGAAAGAAAGAGGAATCCTTCCACAGCTGCTGACCCGGGTATACAACACTGCTAGTTACATGACTGTGATGAGTACTGGCTGTGACATAGACACCAATTGACGCGGACAAGAGATTGACATGAGCAGTAGTAGGTGTGTGGCACACGTGTAAGAAAAGGATACCAAGTAGCTGTAATAAGAAAAGGATACTAAGTAGCTGTAACACCCCCCCTTGCTGCAAACCTACTATAGGAGATGGAGAAAAGAGGGAAGATAAAAAAGAAAAGAGAAAGAAAGAAAAAGAAAAAAAAAAGAAAGGAAAAAAAAAAAATTAGGGGACGACGCCGAAGGCCAAGCAATTTTTCTCCAGTAACACACGAGGCAGGGGTTTGGTGAGCATGTCGGCGAGCATCTCCTTAGTGGAGACATGCTGAAGGGTGATATTTCCCTCTTGCACACACTCACAAACAAAGTGGTAGCGCGCATGGATGTGTTTTGTGCAAGCATGATGCTCCGGATTTTGCGCTAGAGCTTTGGCGCCCTTGTTGTCGACATGAAGTGGAAGGGAGCAACATGGCTTGAGATAAAGTTCAGACAGCAGGTGGGTGAGCCATACACCCTCTTTGCACGAATCAGACAGAGCTTTATACTCCGCTTCCGTGCTGGACAGAGAGACCGTGGTTTGCTTACATGACTTCCAGGAGATGGCCCCCTCGCCTAGACGGTAGGTGTAGCCCGAAGTCAAACGGCAATCGTCGCAATCTTCTGCCCAGTCGGAGTCAGAATATCCTGATATCTCAAGTCAGCCCCCAAGGCAGAGCTTGAGGTCTTTGGTGGAGATCAGGTAGTTAAGAACCTTCAACGCTGCCTGCCAGTGCGCCTCCAACGGATCGCAAAGATACTGCAATAATTTGTTGAAAACAAATGAGACATCTGGGCGTGTGCATTGCAAAACCCAAAGAAGGGACCCAATAATCTGGTTGTAAGGTCCCGACAAAGGAGGATCACTGGGCAGTCGACGGACGACTGACTTGAAGGTTGAGGAGGTTGGGGTTAGGGTGGACATGTGTTTGCCGGAGAGAAAGCGCTGGCAGAGTTTGTCGATGTAGTGGGATTGGTTTAGAAAAACGTACCAACAATTGGTATTGCGCGTGATACAAAGTGAGAGAAAATGGTGGAGCTCCTCATTGGCTCCTATTTGAAACTTCCGTCCAAGCGACTTGATGAGATTGTTGACGAACATCGGTTTACCAACAATAGCTAGGTTGTCCACATGCATCATCAGAGCGCCAACCAGTTTGTCCCACTCAATCCTGAAGTAAAGCGTTGGGTCATATTTGGAGTTGACTAGGCCAAGCAAAAGTAGCGCGCGGTGAAGCTTGACGTTCCATTGCCTCGGGGACTGTTTCAACCCGTAGAGAGAGCGGTCCAGGTGAAATACCCATTCGGGATGGATTGGATCCTCAAACCCCGGAGGTTTCTGCATGTAGACTTCATGGTCAAGGCGGCCATTGAGGAAGGCGGTCTTGAAGTAAACCTGACGACCCTTCCAGTCCTTTGCGGCCAGTATGCTGAGTATGAGGCGGAGGGATTCAAGCCGCAGGGTGGGGGAGAAAACATCCTGGTAGTCCGGACCGTGTACTTGGGAGTATCCCATTGCAACCAGCCGTGCCTTGAGTTTCTGGATTGAGCGGTCCGGACAACGTTTGATTTTGAAGACCCATTTCGATTTGATGATCTTCCTTTTTGTCGGAAGAGGGACAAGCTGCCAAGTGTGCATTCCGAGAAGCAAGGCAAACTCCTCATCAGCCGCCTTGAGCCACCAAAGTTTGTTTGGCAACCGGAGGAGCTGCCGCCACGTTTTGGGGGTGTCCAGAACCTCATCCGTTGTCGCGGTCTTGGACCACTGGCCGTAGCAATCAGGAAACCTGCGCTGTCTGGCAGAGCACCGTCTTGGTCGGGAATGCGGACGAGGTGGATTGTTGTCAGAAGGGGCCGGCAGCAACGGGGGGTTGACATTTTTGGTGGTGCTTATGTCGGAGGGAGCGGGATGAGCAGGCATGTGGAGCGTGCTTGGGGAGAGAGGGTTGGCCGGAGGGGGGGAGAGATGAGCAGGCATGGGGAGCTTGTTTGGGGAGAGGGGACTGGCCGGAGGGGCATGCATTGACGCAAAAAGGGGGCGATCAGGACCCTCCCTCAGTGGAACATGGAGGAGAGGTTCATTCTGGACATCCAACAGCCGCGGAGGAGAGTCATCTCGTCTTGTGAGGACACGATTGGGTGGATTGGGGGGGGGGGGGGAATCACAGTTAGCACAGGCATCCGCGGTGGTGGAGTTGGCAGTGAAGGCCAGGGGACTTCAACCTCTAGGGGAGATGCAGGCAATATCAGCTCGGCACCATACAGGAAGGAGACCTCAACAAACATAACATCCCTTGACTTGATCACCACCCGTTTTTTGAGATCCCTGAGACAAACGCCGTTGCCGTGAGACAGATATAAGAGTAGGATGGACAACCGTGCCTTACTGTTGAGTTTCTTTTGATCCGGCTTGGGTACTTTGTACCAAACGAGACACCCAAATGGGTGAAGTTTGTCAAGTTGAACTGATGGAAGACCCAGGATGGAGAGTGGCGACTGGAAACCTGCAGGTGTGTTACACGGGAAAGAGTTGTAGCCTTGAAGAACATGGCGCAACGCATCAGCCCAGAATATTTTGGGTACATTCGCATGTAGAAGAGCACAGCGGAAAAGGTTGTTTATTGTTTGGTTCGTCCTCTCAGCAACCCCATTCAGCTCAGGCGAGTGGGGAGGTCCCGGTTCAAGATGGATACCCGTGGATTTCAAGTAGGCCAAGAACTTGTTGGAGAGATATTCACCGCCGTTGTCTGTGCGGAGAGACCTGACTATGTTTTTGTTGTCTTTTTTGAAGGAGGAGTGGAAGAGTTTGAAACATTTGAAAACATCACTCTTGGATTTCTTAGGGAAAGCATTGGTGAATTTAGAGAAATCATTGACAAATGTAACATAATATTTATATCCCTCCCGTGAGACAGTATTGTACAATGCAACATCGGAGTGGATGATCTGACCCGGACAGGTGGAGAAATACGGCTGTCGTGACTTGAAAGTGTTTCTGGTCATCTTGCACTGTATGCACGTTGGGCATTGCTGGACAGCGATCTTGTTCATGGATTGAGGAACAATGCCATGAGCTTTGAGAAATGCTTTGAGCGGTCGAAGGCCTATGTGAGAGAAATGGACGTGATATCCCAGAAGAGTGCAATCAACTTGGGGATTGGAAAGAGTAGAAGCAGATTGTGAGCTCACATGCTCAGAAGGAAGATAGTAGAGATTTGCACAACAATATCCTCTGCCAACTGGCTGATTGGTGAGTTGAACGGCTGCCAAGGGATAGATTTTGCAGCTTGTACGAGTGAACACAATGGTGAGACCGGCATTGCACAGCGCGGCTACTGACAGAAGGGGTTCATGAAGTGTGGGAACAACCAGAGTCTTGACTTTGGTGTTGTTGGAAAGCGGTAGACTGGTGAAACCTCGGTGAGTGGCCTTTACTTGAGAGTGATTGGCCAGTCTCACTGGTGTGTGGTCTGGCTGGATATTGCTGACTGCGTCGATATATGGAGTCATCAAGACGGAGCATCCAGAATCAATGTTGATGTCTCCACTGGTGTGACGGGTGTGTGAGGACAACGACGAGATGGTTGCAACTCCAGAAGTGACTTTGTATTTGGATCCTGAGTAGTCTGAATCTTCTTCGTCATCTGCAAAGGGTGCCCTTGAGGCCTTGCCAGCTTTTGCGAGTGGTTTATGGGAAGAAGAAGTAGGTTCTTTTGTATTGGAGCGCGATTTCTGGTTTGCTTTATGTTCATTAAGAATACGCCAAGTGTTTTTACAGTTGTTGAGATCATGACCGTTGGCCTTGCACAGAAAACAGTGGCGGGTTTTTTGTTGTTCATTTGGCCGTTTGGCTGGGTAAGGGTTGGATTTGACTGCTGAAGCAGCAACTAGGACATCTGGCTGAGATTGATGACAGATTGCCTCATTCTTGAGCGCAGAGACAATGGTCTTGGACTTCACTCCGTCTTGGTTCATCAGTGCCGAAACGCAATGAAGCCAGTCTTGCGGTATGGAGCTTAGAAGGGCAGCCGAGTGAACGTTGTCCGGGGTGAGGGGCTTCTCAGGAGTGACGAGAGAATTGAGCCGTTCGTAGTATTGAGCCATTGTTTTAATGTGGTCCAGCATGTTGTCTCCCTCCATCCTTGCTAGGAGGAGCTTGCGAATCCAGTATACTCTCCCTCCGGTGGACAAGTCTTGATGAGCTTTGCGTAGAGCGATCCACATTCCCCAAGCATCCCGACGAAACTCCGTGATATATTGGATGTTTGAGGCATCTATGGTTTGGGTGATGATCGAGCAGACAATTTTATTTCTGGTTATCCAAGCATTGGGGGGATGTTCAGTTCATGGGTGGTTGATGATATGGTCAAGGCCAGAGGCATCAAAGTATGCGTACACCACTAGTTCCCAGTCAAGATAATTTGAATCCAGACCTGAGCTCTTTAAGATGGGTAGTCTTGCGCTGGAGAGATTTTGAGAAGAGCTTGCTGGATTGGCGACTCAAGTGTCGTTGTTTTTTGAGTCAGTCATGATTTGGATTAGTTGCTTTGTCAAGAAGCTTACGGATCCTGATAGCTTTACAGATGGTGCGGCTCTGGGCTCATAACCTGATGGGGTGAACTGGGGCAGCAGAGATAGTGAGTGGAAGGATTATATTTCATATAATAAAATGAGACAAAGAAAAGCATAAATTCAACGTACCTGGGGCAGCAGAGATAGTGAGTGGAAGGATGAGGAAAGAAAGAGGAATCCTTCCACAGCTGCTGACCCGGGTATAAAACACTGCTAGTTACATGACTGTGATATGTACTGGCTGTGACATAGACACCAATTGACGCGGACAAGAGATTGACATGAGCAGTAGTAGGTGTGTGGCACACATGTAAGAAAAGGATACTAAGTAGCTGTAATAAGAAAAGGATACTAAGTAGCTGTAACACCTTCCACCTCAACAGAGCTGCCTGTGTCTTAGCACTGTTTTGGACTCTTGAAATGGGAACCAATATATTTTCTTATTTTCTTGCTTGACCAAGATTCATCTGTGAGGGTGGAAAATTCTTTTTCTGTGTTGTCAAGATGGGTGGTTAAGACCAAGTTTTGAGGGCCAGATGCTGCATATCATACCTGCTAAATATATTCCTCCTAGATTGAGCTGACCAATGTGGGAAATGCTGATTTGTCTGCCATAGGTATTCATTCTTTTTTGGTAGGACTTGGGGTCTTTGAGTGTCCCATTGGAGGCTCTTTAGGTATAACACCGCTGACCTTCCTGTGGATAATTAAATAATTTTGTCTTGAGGTAGTTGAACTCCAATTTTCTCACTAAAGGTTACATAGGCTTCTTTGAAGGGAGAGGTATGTTCTTGAAGGGATTACTATGGTTTTCTGGTAGTTTTCACTACGTGAGAGAGGAGATCACAGGTGAAAATGACCAATTTTTCTCCACAGACTTTTTCCAGGGCCACAATAGATACTCTGAAATTTTTCTGTGATTCTTCTTCCCAGGGGATCATTTCCTTATCAACAGATTGATATAGCTTTTTCAGAGCTAGAGAATTCTTTTTACAATATTTTTTTTGTGTGTTTGTTGTGTTTGATCCATTTGGGGTCTATGATTTGTTGGAGTAAACACTTACCTCCATTCCTCCATGTCTTTTCCTTTCACATTTCTTTCTTTCTATATTTCCATTTAGTCTCACAACAGTCTCATCTCTTTCTCTATGCTGGCGCGCGCACGTCTCAATTTCAATATTCAATATCAAATACTTATCATTATTGTCACAACATGTGTTACACTTCAGCCAGTCATGTATACCTGAGGGCAGAGTCGGGGCAAAGCAGAAGGATCTTCTTCTCTCATCCTTCTACTTTGTTTTATACTCTGAGTGCCCTCAGGTAAGCTATGTTTTCTTTCATCAATTCCTTTTCTCCATATCAGTTATCATCACTGCTCATGAAACCCATCCTTCTACTTTGTTTTCTACTCTGCGTGCCCTTAGTCCAACAGGTTATGAGCCCAGAAGCGTAACCAAATTGTCTGTAGAATCATCTCTGAAGGATCCGGTACTCAAAGTGTTGTTATATTGTTTAATTATGGATGAAAACCAATCCCATCCGGTGTTAAAAACACCTTTGATCATTCCGCTCAACTCTCCAGGATCAGATTTGAACTACTTGGACTGGGCAATGATACTACGTATCCATTTCAGAGCATCAGGCGTGGGATATCTTCTTACTACCAATTCACAAAAACTGAATCATGAAACATGATCTAAAGACAACTTGGCAGTATGCTCAGTTATATCAATATCTATAAATCCCTCAAACTTCCAATTCATCAGAAAACACAAAGAAAGCGCAATTGGGATGTGGAACTCTCTCCGCAAAGCACATCAGGACAGCTCATCAGGCGGTCAAATGTACTGGCTTCAAAAGCTTCTTCTCACCAAGCTGAACAACAAAGAAATGATGGCTCATCTTTCAGAAATAGTCTCCTACGGAGAAAAATTATTGTCACTCATCACACCTGAGAACCCTCTCACTGCAGACAATCTCCAGTCAAAGGCCATCCTTCTTTCTCTTCCAGATGATTGGCTCGGATGTGTATCCAGTATGATGAATGAAGAGTCAGTGCCTTCCTCCAAGCTTATAAACGCACTCAAACAGGAACACCTGCCACGACAAACCAGAAACAAAGATTTTCTTGTGGCAAACTCAGCCAAATCCCAAACCGAAACCAAGTATCCGAACAGACCGAATCCATCAAGAATCTACTACTGCACCAATTGCAAGATCGAGGGTCACTCATTCTCAAGATGTCCGGAAGTACATGAAGCACTCAAGCAATCAAAACAAAACAAGCAGAATTGAAACAAATAAAATTTGAACAAAGCCAATATTTTGACGACAAACAAAAATGACGATGAGGATGACTTCTCCGAATCAGAAATTTTAATCCATGCCGGATACGCATTGTGCAATCTGACGAAACTGAAGTCAACATCCAACACGGATTTGAATCTTGACTCCGGGTGCACGTTCTCAATGACTCCTTTCAAGGAACAACTCAAGAACAAATTCCCCTGCTCCACTTCAGTTTGACTGGCCAATGGTTCAACAATTGCGTCCAGAATGGAAGGGAATCTTGATCTGTCCTTCGGTAACATGAACCCCTTGGTCGTCCCTAAACTGCACAAACCACTTTTGTCCATCTCAAGCCTATGTGATGATGGATACGCCGTAATTTTTACCTCCAACGGGTGCAAAATCTTCAAAGACTCCAGCCTCTCCGTGAATGTTCCACCAGTCACTACTGTCTATAGAAAATCAAACCTATACTATCTCCCTTCAAAGAAGGTAAGCCAAGAACAATTGGTTCTCTCAAGCGTCAAGATTTTGTCTGACGACACTCTCTTTGGCTACCACTGTAGACTCTCACACCTCAATCTAAAATCACTTCGCAAACTCTTAAAATCACAAAATATCAAGCGCAGCCTGAATAACAAATACAAAGTACAGCAATGTACTACATGTATTTAATCCAAGATGTCTCGAACACCTTTTCACTCTTGTCTCAGCCACTGGTCAAATCTCCCAGGCCAAATCATACACTCAGACTTATGCAGTTTTGAAACTACGTCATGAGAAGGGTATAAATACATTGTTACTTTCATACACGCCTGCTCTAAAGCACTTTTTGCGTACCCCTTCCGACAAAAATCAGATGGCTATGAGTGCACAAAAACCTTTTTTTCCTTTTTCAAGAATCAGTATAAGTGCTCCATCAGCTCTCTTCACACTGACAACGGGGGCAAATACATCAACAACAAAGTGAAGACTTTTCTATCACTCAGAGGGACCACGCACGAACCAGGACCTCCACATTCTCCACAGCTTAATGGCGTAGCCAAACGGTCAAATAGGACTATTTTAAATTTGATTCAATCCGCCCTCCTATCATCCAATCTCACCAAAAACTACTGGGCTGATGCTCTTCGACATTCTCTTTTTGCCTTCAACTCCTTTCCATGCAAGACTCCCCAGGGATTCACCTCTCCCAACTCAATTCTTCAACTGAACAATGTATTGCCAACCTACCTTCACCCATTCGGATGTCTTACCTGGTAAAAATTACCCAAACACGATTGACGGAAGCTTTTGCCAAAAGCTCGCCCGTCAGTTCTGTTATCCTATCTCAGTCAAGGAAATGGCTACGTAATTCTGGACCTCGTCAACAAGAAGATCGTTAAGTCTAGGGACTGTCTCTTCAACAACACCCTCTTTCCTTATGGCTCCTCAAATCCAGACGCAAATGCAAATCACATTCCCATTGCCGCTGAACTCCCTTGGCTGTCTTTTCTACCTTCCCCCCTCCTTCTGTCCCTCCTCCCTCCGCTTCTCTCAATGACTCTTCCTCCCCCGTTGTTCCACCCCCGCCCCCTTCCCCTTCTTCCGTTCCTGCTGGTGACTCCAATCTCATCCCTGCATCTCCTCCCTCCGGGTCGTCTCCTGATGCGGGAGTCTACCTCCCGACTGATTCAACCCACCATAGTCCCAGCCCCAATCCTTCCAAAGATTCAGTTTTCCCCCCCCTCCTGTCGCCTCCCCTTTCCTCAGTTGAATCTGGATCGCCGGTCAACTCCCCACTATCCTCTCCACATCCCTCCCCACCCATTCCTTCCATCCCTCCACTCTCTCTTCCCAGTCCTGTTCCTGTCCCCTCCGCTCGTTGTTCCCCGTCCCCTCCCTCTCTCCCCCGTCGCTCTTCCAGGGTTACTTGCCCTCCGTCTTGCTTTGGGAACTACTCCCGATCAGCCAAAGTGAAAGACAATCTCCTCGCTCCTAAAACCTGGAAGCAGTTAATGAATTTGCTCCATTGCCACCACTGGATTACTTCTGCCCACAAAGAAATCTCCTCTCTTCGAGGCATGAACACCTGGGTGCTTGTTCCCCCACCTACCGGTCGGAAGATCATAAGCTGTAAATGGGTCTTCAAAGTCAAGCAACGCGCCGATGGATCCATCATCAAGCTGAAGGCTCGTCTAGTGGCCATGGGATTCTCGCAAGTTCAAGGTTTGGATTTTTCCAAAGTCTTCGCTCCCACACTCCGTCTCGAAACTCTGCAATTACTCCTGTCCCTGCTAGGCAACAAAGGGTGGGCTGGCCTTCAGGTCGATTTCAAAACAGCTTTCTTGAATGGCCATCTAGACGAACCCGTATATATGTCCCAGCCTCCGGGTTTCGTAGACCCCGCTCATCCCGACTGGGTGTGCAAGGTCTCCAGGGTGATCTATGGCCTTCAACAGTCTCCCCAACAGTGGAACATCAAATTAAACTCAGCCCTTCTATCCCTTGGTTTGACGCGCTCGTCTTACGACCCCTCCCTTTACTTCAAGCTCTCGCGTGGTGTTCTTGTAGGCGCCATCACTGCACACGTCAATGACCTAGCTGTAGTTGGCTTCCCAGACTTTGTTAAGTCCTTCATCTCAGAAGTTGGGAGACGCTTCTCCATTGGTTCCAATGAGGACCTGTTGCTGTTCCTTTCCATATCCATCCACAGGGACATTCCTTCGCGCACAGTCTCTTTGGGCCAAAGCCACTACATCTCCTCCGTCTTCTCCTCCTTTCTTCCCCCCTCTTCCACTCCAGCCATCTCTCCAACCAACATAAACTTCAAATTCCTCTCCAAGCGGTCACCTACCTCCCCTAAGTCCCCGTCTCAGTACAATCAACTCATTGGATCCTTACTCTGGGTATCCCAATGTACCCGTCCCGACATCTTGTTTGCGATCAACAAACTGTCTCAGTTCCTGCAAGACCCATCCCTCGACCACTGGAACGCCACTATCCGGATACTGCAATATCTCAATGCAACCAAACACTTCTGTCTCACCCTTGGAGGCAATGATCTCAAGCAAGTTGGCTACTCTGATTCCGACTGGGCAGAAGATAGGGACAATTGGCGCTCCATCTCAGGTTACACATTCCGCCTTGGCTCAGGAGCTATCTCCTGAAAATCGCCGAAGCAGCCGACTGTCTCCCTCTTGAGCTCCAAGGCCAAATACAAAGCCTTATCCGACTCCTGAAAAGAAGGATTATGGCTCCGTAACGTCCTCTGTGAGCTACGCCTACAAGGAGATGCCCCCGTCAAAATTTTTGTTGATAACAAAGGAGCGGAAGCCCTTGCGAAAAATCTTGAACATCACTTGCGGATGAAACACATTGATGCAAGGTATCACTTCATCCGCGAATGCGTCTCTCGACAAGCCTTCAAAATTCATTATGTTAGCACAAAAGACATGATTGCGGATATGCTGACCAAGAGGCTCCCCCGGGTGCTCTTAAAAACTCATCAACGTCTATTTAGTATCTCAGGCATTGGCCAGCAAGGGGGGGTGTTGGAGTAAACACTTACCTCCATTCCTCCATGTCTTTTCCTTTCACATTTCTTTCTTTCTATATTTCCATTTAGTCTCACAACAGTCTCATCTCTTTCTCTATGCTGGCGCGCGCACGTCTCAATTTCAATATTCAATATCAAATACTTATCATTATTGTCACAACATGTGTGATAATTCAGCCAGTCATGTATACCTGAGGGCAGAGTCGGGGCAAAGCAGAAGGATCTTCTTCTCTCATCCTTCTACTTTGTTTTATACTCTGCGTGCCCTCAGGTAAGCTATGTTTTCTTTCATCAATTCCTTTTCTCCATATCAGTTATCATCACTGCTCATGAAACCCATCCTTCTACTTTGTTTTCTACTCTGCGTGCCCTCAGTCCAACAAGATTTTACTATGACCTTTTCCTGCAAGCAAATTTTCAACTCAATTCCTCCATTCCAACCAGTTTTTTTGGGTGATTCTGATTATTTGTACCTTGGTTGAGTAGTTTTCATTGGAGCTCAAGTCCAATTTGGGTATTTAAATGGTTTCTCACTTTGAGGAGTCCTGGACTCTGTCCTTCATGATTAGTGGGAACCTAGATAGATGCTGATATCAAAGTTATGTACTTTATCTTGAGTTAATATGAACAAGAGTCAACTCTTTATACCACGGGAGAATTCAATACCCTTTATTGCAGTAAATAGTGATAAGGGAGTAGAAAGTAAACAAGGATAACTCTGATAACAAGCTTATTATATTTTAATGTATGATATCACCAATGGAGCAAATGGAAAAAAGACACAGTAGGTTGAAACATGTGGTTATTTAGTTTGGTGAAGGAAATCAACTAATAAGCCCTTGAGAATTTTATTAAAACTTCAGTTTCTAGGAGTTTCAAAATGCTCCTCCTTGATAGGATGGTGTTAAACTTGTCGAGGTTGAGTCTTAGTAGGTTCTGAATTGGAGGATGGACAGGAGAGGGTTGCATTCTCTGGGCTCTTTGGGATGTGCGAGTTGTTGGACAGGAGTGGGGAGGATAGGGAACAGATGTGGAGACTGGTCAAAATGAGGCTTCTTTTATATTTATTTTTTGGGTTTTATTGTGAGTGAGATGAGGAGGAGAAAGCTGGAAGGGAAAGGAGCCAAGGTGAGGGATTAGGATGCAAACATGACCAAGGATGTGTGGTTGGTTGGGCTAGGGGTTTACAGAGCTTAGGTTGAGAGGGTGATTGAGGGAATGTGACGGGGGAGACTGGTAGTGGATCAGTGTAGAAGTGTAGAATGCTTTGAGTAGATCCTATCTTTGGTAGAGCACCTAGTCAAACTCTAACATGAAACACTGTTGATTTCTATTTTACTTCTTGGTGAAATCCATTTTATTTTCATTTTCCCCACAGTTGAAACCCAGAATGATTCCAGTTTACACCATTTTGAAATTCAGAGCTCATATTTTTCTGTACGTGGTAAAATTTTGTAGAATTTCAAGCATTAATGGTGTCAGCCTGCTACTATTGCAAAGCAAGCTGCAAAAGTAACAAAAATAACAGAAAATAATAATAATACAATTAACCTAAGAATGAGTAAGAAAACCGGTAAATATTATTACAGAAATGGATCCTCCACCCAAAATTAGGTAGGGTCGCTCACTGACCCCACCTTTGAAATCCAACTCCTTATATTTTTAAATAATTAAGGAAAGAAAGACCAAAATACTATAGCTCCACTATTGAGCTTTTGGTCAATTAAATATTTCACACACATTATCACGTATAGGTTTCACACCTAAAATTCAGTCAGAATTGAGGTGTTGTGTATATTTTAGGAGTTACAGACGGAAATGTGTTTCGTCACAATTCCCGCACGCAGCCGCGGCGGCCAATGCACCCGCACATGGCTGAGATACAGCCCTGTCACTCAGTCAAGGTTGTGTACGCAGCCCCGGGCCTCTGACAAGTACGCAGCCGCGGGACTATAGGTTGACAGGGTGACAGGCAGCCTGAGAGGCTCAGGTACCGCGTAAACATGCTACAACCCACACAGGAACATTCTACATATGTAATAAATGTTCCCGTGGATAGGAGATAGTCTAAAAGTGCATAATATTATATAAAATACTTAAATAAACCTTATACATATTTTTTATTGAATATAATTCAAAGTACCAAGAATGTCAAAAATAAGACAACGACAACTTCTAAAAATATATTAAAATAATTTATTATACTTTTATGAAAATTTCTAGACATCAATATCTTTGTGAAATCCTAAGAAAACTAATAATTTAAAAATATTACATGAATTCTCATGACTTATATTTTTAAGTAATTATCAGAGTAAATCAACTGGAACTCAAAAATAAGGAGTAAAATCAATATCATGCCTTTTACTCCAGTTATATAATACATAATGAGAGCTCACCTGAAATCAGGATGTCCGTAGAAATGCCTATTGATATAATTATTAAATTACTGGGAACATTTACAAAGAATAATTAATTAAATAATACATAAATGAGACAGATTAGTGTTACTACACGTCCTAATATCTATTATGAAGTAGAATAATTCCCATACCCTGAGGAATTAGATGCTACCCGTGCTATAGAAGCAAGGACACATGACAGGCTACCACTGGTTACCCTTCTATCCTTAGTGTCAGTCCCTCCTCCATTCACAACTCCAATTGTTTCTGAATGGTTTTTTAAACCCTTTCACAACCCAGGGTTGCAAAAGTATCACTTCCCTTATCTGAAAAATGTTTAAGGATTACAATTTCAGGGGAATGGCTGGAAAGTGACCCTACATGAATTGGGTGGGGATTTCATTTCTGTAATAAATTTTTGGGTGATTCTGATTTTTGATTTATTTTTGTTATTCTATATGGATTTTTTTACTTTGTGTCATCTAGCCCTTCAATATTAGCTGGCTGGAAAATTTCTTTAAAATGGAAGGGGTATCAAGATCCACAGGTCCTAAATACTAAGTCAGTCTCAAAAATTTCAATTTCTTATCTTTCACCTCTCCTTGAAAAAACTCATTAACTCCAAGGCTATGACACACCATCAGGCCCATTGTGCTGAATTTCTCTCTGAATTCAACTTGGTGAATATTTAATCAATTGCCTTGGAAGCATTCCATAGTTCATAAAATTTTTCCACATTCCCACCATTGTTACCCTAAGATTAAAATGGCTTACTCAGGAAAGAATCCAGAAGATTTTCAACAACTGCTGAGGAAGAAAAGCTTTGGGAAATCAAAATTACATTTAATTTCCATTTAAAAGCTTCATCAAAAATTTTGAAAATTGATACAGGATCATAATTCAAAAAAAAGAAACTAAATAGATACTCAAGATGCTCAACATAAAATTCAAATTCAATCATTAACTGAAGCTTCCTTAATTGATAATATTTTATAATTGCCCCCAAATAGTGCAAGGAATGACATTTTCCCAGTGCAGTATGGGCTTTGCCTGGTGCAGTATTTAATTTGCGCAGGGTCAATGTAAGAGTTGCATAACAACATTGGAAAAAGAATAAAAACCTGAGGACATCAATGCCGGCTGAGGTGTTGGAAGTTTTTCCATATTTTTATATTTATAGATGAGTTGTGAAAGCAAAAAAACAACCCAACTTCAAAGGTCATACCAGTAACAGAAATTATTTCAGAAAGCCTTGTATTTGTCTCTGTAGTTTCTTTTCCACATGTCCCAACTTATTCTTTCTAGCTAAACAAGTATTTGAGGATCTAAAATTCTTTAAATCTTTCTATAATCTTCTGCCTTTAAATTAACTCCTTTTCATCAACCACTAAATCCTCTTTGGATTTCCTTTTTTTTGGTAACTTTCATCATTTCTAAAATCTTTCAACCATTATCTAACCATCCAATTCTCCCTGTGCTACATTTTTTTTTAAGCCCAGGCTAATTTCAAGCCAAAAATAAATACCAAAGTCCCACAAACTTTATGAATTGATGTAATTTTGAAGTTCTTTGGCTAGATTGACACCAAAAGGTTTCATTGATCTGATCATAGTAAACAAATTACTATGATAATGAAAATTGGTGTGTTTCACCACCCCAGAAATATTTGTGGAGTTTTTTGGTTTTAAAGGAGTGCCTGTGGCGGGACAGTGGCTAGATTAAGGCCTCCAGACCCCTGAGGGGTCTGTGGGGGGGGGAAGGGCTTTTGGATAATTCAAATTTCAACACTAATTGAGTTTTTTCGTGTTTAAAAATTCAATAAATATGAATTTTTTGAACAAAATTAAAATCCAAACTCAGATTTGAAAAACAAATTTCATCCAATTTGATAAAAAATTCCAGGAATGCATTTTTTTTGCCCAAAAATGGAATATTTCAAGTGGGATTTGAATACTTTTTTACCAAACATAAAAAAACATCAAGAGATGGCAGAAACATGCTACATATGCAAATTTCATGCTTGGAATCCAAATGATTGAAATATTCAAAAAAAATATCATCCAGAACATTTAAATTTGTTAAGAATATGAAAAAGATTTCTCATTTAAGAAAAATAAATATTTTGTATGGAATTAGAATAATTTGTACAAAAAATAAAAAAAAGCTGAATGTATATAACAGGGGATATCAGAGTTAGAAAACCCTCAATTTTTTCAATAGCGGGTTTCAACCCAAATCTTCCATTTCAAAAATGCCATTAATACTTGCAAAAAACCAATTATTTTGTCAGAAGGGGTTTCACAGTTGCCCAAGAAATAAGTGGGTTTTTTTCCAAATATATTATATTAATTCAAGACTCAAAAAGGGAACCACATCCCAATGCACTGTGGCTCCACCATCTCCAAGCGTGAAATCCACTATCACCACTCTACGCTCATCTTCATTCAACCATTCATCATTGCACTCCACTCTTCATTTCTTTATTCTATCAATCATCCTTTACTATCATCCTCCTCTTCCCCCCCCCCCATCAACAACTTGACTGCAACTTTATTTCTTCTTTCCTCCCAAAAAATCTACCATCTCCAGAAAAACTGCCATTCTACAAAGTCAAATTGTCAATTCCAATCATGGAGATTAGCTCTGCATCTGGAGACTTCAAGCTGGGTATTTGTTTTTTTCATATTCAGCAAGTTCAAACTTGCCTCATTTTTGCTGAGACGTTTCTAAAGTTATTCAATGTTTTTGTTGTGAATTTTCTTTGACAGGGATGAGCCCTTTAAGGCAACTTTAAACACAACTGAGGAGCCTACATTGATTGAAATCTCTGATGATGATGCCAATGCAGATTATGAACACCAGGGCCAAATTGGTGTCTTTGGCTGACCACTGCCATCAAGTCACTATTTGTGGCCACTGTTGTCCTCTGTAAGTATCATAATATTCATCATGAAATCACAATGATTGGTTCAATTTTTCACAATGCTGTACACAATATTTCTTGTGGGTTTCACCTTTATTCAAAATGAAAGTCAAAAGGATTTCACTGCTACTGGAAATGAGAATCAACTTGACTTCACCGTTTGGGAAATTGAAATTCAACTGTATTTCCCAAATCATGAACTTTGAATTCTGGAATTTTGAAAAATATAATAATACAAGAGTATTTTCCAAAAAAAAAATAATTTTTTGAAAAATTTCAACTTTTTTACAGAAAAATTGATTTGTGTGTTCCTCAAAGGAGTTTTTTTGGTTGAATGAATTGAAAAAATTATATCAAGTTTTCAGTTTGTGACATTCTCACTTTTCAAAGAGTTACCATTATAGTTTCATAAAGCTCCACCTCCTCTAGAAACAGTTGGGATTTTTTATCCAGGCCAAGATTGAAGTTTCATAAAGAGTCTATGTAATTAATGCGAAAATTTATGTGTGGGGAAATCAGGGATCCCTGTGTGAAATGAAATTGGTCTTAATTTTTTTCTAAAAAAAAGTAAATAAATAAACAGAGAAGAAAATAAAGCATGCTGTAGCAATGGATGCAACCCCTGTAATTCAATTCAATTGAATGTAACATGCTTTTACCAAAGTTTCCCCAGGTTTAACTGCAATTTCATAAGGAAATCACTTCAAATCAACTCACAGGTCACTTAAATGTTTTATGGATGCAGTTTAGTATACAGAAAAGTCTTTCATTTCACTTTGCAATAAATTATTTCATGTTAAAAACATGGATACCTCTGCGAGAAGTTCAGCATTCAAAATGATATCTCAGCAAATTTTTCACATGGAGGGCTGACACAAATCCAAGTTGGAACTCACTACAAGTAATGGGAAGAAGAATTGTACTAGGATAAAACAAGACTACCAGCCTGAAACTTCAAGCAGAAAAGAAAGGTGGGACTCCAACACAATTGGAGCACCAACTACCATTTCAACAAAATCCTCTACCAATTTGTGAGGCATGTGGTGTTAAATTACAATTTCTAAGATAAATCCTCTTTCCCCTCATTCTCCCATCATAGATGGAGTTTGTGTGTTCCGTTTTCTTCATATCAATCAACTTTCTGCATGAAAGGTGCTAATGTGTTTTACCCACAACAACCATCTATTTTAAATATCTTTCTCCTTTCAGGGTTTATTGTATTCTTTCTAAATACTCACCTGAGGAGCTGTGTTAGTTGACTTGATTTTGCATGCATTCTTGAATAGAATCTTTTTAGTTAGTTGTATTTTCATGCTCAAATCTGGATCTTCCTTGTAGGGATGTGTTTTTGCAAAAGATTCCCTTGAATCATCATTTCATAAAATCTGCTATTTCTGCCACTACAACCACTCTGGTTGAAACCTATGATCCAAGGCTACTAATCTATCTTCAAAGGCTACATGCTTGGATTTTCAGTCAAAGAATTAAATAAACATTTTTACAAATTCAAAGTGCATCTGTCAAACAGATTCATGCCCTTTCTTGCCTACATGAATTTTTTCTTTGAGCCTATTTGACTACAAATCACATTCAGGAATGAATGTGCATTGATCATGGCACAGCCACAGCCCAAAAAAACAAATAATATCAACAACAAAAGCCCACACATTGCACGGTTTTCTTAATGGACTAATTTGCGCATGTGAACCAATGTCTCCAGCATGCAAAGGCCAACTAATATTGACCAGAGCACCTTCTCAAAAATCTTTGTTTGAAAATATATTAGACTTACAAAGTCACATTTATTTCATACAAAAAACTTGTTTCTTATAAAAAGAGTGAAGGTACTTTACAGACTAAGAATTGTGTGTATTTCATCCACATGAGAGGGGGGGCAGAGGAGGGACTACACTGTTATGTGGGTTTAGTTCCACTTTTGCTAGTGAAGTGGTGTGCACTCCCATGTAGTAAGGCAGGCATGAGAATTTGGGCTGGAAGGACGCAAGTGTGGTCCAGGAAACTTAAGCCCAACCACCAAGTTTCAATTACACAACACCAGCATATGTAAACCACTTGAACCACACCTCACTCAATGGTTCAAAAACTACAACTGACTCCCTGGGGGGTGATGAAATCCCCCTCCAGGGTCCCTGGGGGTTGATAGCCCCATGGCATTGCTTCAAATTTGGGCTGGGAGGTGGTCAAATCCGCAACAGCCCGTTGCTCCTCCCCCTTGGTAAGGGGGGGGGGGTAGATGGCCCCTGTCTGGTGGTAGGGTGATCAAGTCCCCACCACCCCTGGTTGCCTCATTTCCACCAGCCTGGTCCATCTTGTCCCTCCCACCCTTGCAATGATGGAGGGATGGGGGGGGAACAAAGCTCCCCCACAACCAGAGGACATGCTGCCCCCTCCCCCCTCCTTACAACTGTTCCCTGGGGGGGGGGGGGGTGATGAAATCCCCCTCCAGGGGGCCTGGGGGTTGATGGCCCCAGGGAATTGCTTTGATTTTGGGCTGGGGGGTGGTCAAATCCCCAACAGCCCATCACTCCTCCCCCTTGGTAACAGGGGGGGCAGATGGCCCCTATTTAGTGGTAGGGTGATCAAGCCCCCACCACCGCTGGTTGCCTTGTGGCAACCAGCCTGGTCCGTATTTTCCCTCCCACCCTCCCAATGATGGAGTGATGGGGGGATGGGGTGGAACAAAGCTCCCCCCATGGTTGCGGCTATTGACCCGAGGCCACATACCTTGGTTGCGGCTGCTACCCCACGGAGGCATACCTCAGTCGGGGCTGCTACCCTGGGGCCACAACAACCAGCCGGGGGTGGTGGGACTCCATTTGGAGTCTTTCTGCCCCCCACTACGGCCCCGCAGGAGCTGTTTCTCCCCTCAGCGGGCCAGAAGCAAGGAAAATTGGCCACGTGCGGGTTGCAACGCGGGCAACAGTCAGAAAGGGCCGGCCCAACCCAAAAATGAGGAATGAATATTTTCTGGGCTGGCCCAAAAGGCCCGGTATGTCCACAATATAGAAGGGGGCTGGAAATGTCCGCTCAGCCCCATTTTGTTGGCATGGCCCATCCAGTCCAGGGGGCTGTTGAGGGCCTGTGTCCCAAATGACTTATTTCACATGTCTTGCAGCCATTTTTTCCAAATCAGTGACATCCACACGGGCCTGCATGATCTTTGTAATTGTTAAATGGGCTGTAGAGGCCCATATGTGAATACCATCTCAATTACACTCATACATGGTACACACATAATTTCTGATAGGAAGTAAAAAAAAACTGTTGCACCAAAATGCTTGTTTTTGGATGCATGCCTCCAAACACAAGCATTTTGGTGCAACAGTTTTTTTTTGATTCTTTGAAAAGAAAAAAATCTGTTGAACTATTGCACTTAAATGCTTGTGTTTGGAGGCATGCATCCAAACACAAGAATTTTGGTGCAAAATGTTTTTTTTCTTTTCAAAAAATCAAAAAAAAAACTGTTGCACCAGAATGCTTGTGTTTGGAGGCATGCATCCAAACACAAGAATTTTGGTGCAACATATTTTTTTTCTTTTTGTTTCCAAAGGCATGCATCCAAACACAACCATTTTGGTGAAACATTTTTTTTGGTAATTCTTTGAACAGAAAAAAAATCTTTTGCACCAAAATTCTTGTGTTTGGATGCATGCCTCTGAACACCAGCATTTTGGTGCAACAGTTTTTTTTCAATTCTTTAAAAAAAAATATATTGCACCAAAATGCTTGTGTTTGGATGCATGCCTCCAAACACAAGAATTTTGGTGCAATGTTTTTTTTCAATTCATCAATTGCAAAAAAATCCTTGCACCAAAAGGCGTGTGTTTAGATGCATGCATCCAAACAAAGGCATTAAAGGATTGCAAAAAAAAACTTTTCACCAAAATTCTTCTGTTTGGAGGCATGCATCCAAACACAAGCATTTGGGTGCAACAATTTTCTTTTTTTTTAAAGAATTTCAAAAAAAAAACCTGTTGCACCAAAATGCTTGTGTTTTGAGGCATGCATCCAAACAGAAGCATTTTTTTGCAACAGATTTTTTTTAAAATAATTGCAAAAAAACTTGTTGCACCAAAATGCTTGTGTACTGAGGGCCAATTGGCCATGCCCACAAGATCAATAATCAGGGGCATTTTTTATTTCTTTTCTTCAATAAACTTCTCAATACCATTTACAACTTATTCAATTATAGAAAAAAAATGAAAAATTTTTATAAAAAAAATAAAAGGAGCTGAGGAATCACCATTTTCAAGCAAACAGAAGGGGTAAAAAACTTTCAAAACCTACTGGGGAAATGAAAAGACATGCCTTTGACTTCAACATTGATTGATCCCCATAGACCAAAAGGATTGATTCCCATAATGTTAGATTACAGAACCTTGGTTGGTAGAACTGAGAAGGTTGTAAGGGAGAGGGAGAAAGGAGGAGGGAGAAAGGGGGATGGAGCAAGTGAGGGGGAGGGGGATGGAGCAAGTGAGGGGGAGGAAGTGATTTAGGGGGATGGAGCAAATGATTGAGGGGGGGTTCCAACAGATTGGCATTTTCTGAGTGGAACTTGGAGGTATGCCAAGATCTGAAGCGCAACCGGATGGGAAAATCAAGCCTGCTGGGAACACACCCAAGCGCGCTTGGCGTGGTTCCAAGCGGGAATTTGGAGTGTGCCCAAACAAGCTTGCATTACCATACATCCTAACACAAGCACTTGGTGAAAGAGTTTTTTAAAAAACAATTTTGAAAAATGCCCCAAAAAAAACATTGTACCAAAATGCTTGTGCTTGGATGAATGCCTCAAAAAACAAGAATTTTTGTGCAATTTTTTTTTCTTAAAGCAGGATTCAAAAAAAAACTGTTGCACCAAAATTCTTTTGTTTGGATGCATGCCTCCAAACACAAGCATTTTGGTGCAATGGTTTGAAGGCCTAGCAATTGGGCTGTTACAATGGATGAAGCCTACCACACCTCCAAAGCCCCTCACTCCGTCAACACCCAGCTCCTAAGCTGCTAATCCAGGTTTAATGTCAATCTATTTGTTGGCAGCCAAGAAAATGGTTGACTTGGGATCAAGAACCAGGAGTTCCAGTGGATCAACTGAAGAGGTTTGATTCCACATCAGATGACCCAGACTGTTTCACTCAACCCCCAAAATGTTTTCCTGGGATTAATATTGTGCAATACAATTGGTGAAAAAAGAAGGATTACTTGATGCAAAATATTTTTTTTTCTGTTGTGTTTTGCAAGAATTGGGTGTCATTTTTTCTTTTCTCTGTTGATGGAAATAATTTTGATATTAAATACAATTCATTCAAAAACCCAAATTTGAAACACAGGTAAAAGGCAGGAAACAACCAGGTAAAATAAAAACAACAGACCTGTGAAATTTGAAAAACAGCAATTTGAATGTATTGGTGAAACATTACAGTTGTTTTCCTAGATCTCCAAGTTCATCGGAATTCATCTTTGTGCTTATTTTGTTTAAATTTTCAAACAAAATCAAGATTCATTGGAGCTCACTTGTCACTATTTGTTAGAATTATTGATCACCGGTTTGATGGGTGGGGCATTCCAGTAAACAATATTTTGATTTGGTATGTTTTATATATCATTACTTCCAAGGTGAATGCCAAGGGAGTTTTGATTTCATTAATGTGTAAGCTCAAGTGAATTCTAGTTTCTGCATTTAGGAATGACCAGTGACATCCATTTTCCACAATGGTGAATCACATGTGAATTCTATTTTTTTTTCAATGTTAACTTTGGTGAAGTCAAGATACTTCATTGGTGAATAACTTTCTGGTTAAGGGATTCAATGGGTTGGAAAATGGGACTGGATGGTGAAATGGAGTCACTGGCTTTCCAGAGACCCCAATTTGGCCCTGGTGGAAGATGAAGATCACAAAAATAATGAATGTAAGAGCCCCCCTGTACTGGAACCTCAAGCCAATTGATTATATATTTCATATGCGCCCAATACTGGTCACGTGGTGATTGATTCCAACTTATTTGAGAAAATCAAGTTCTTCAGGGAAGAAAATAAAATCAAGTTTTTGTTTAGACTTTTGAATGCAGTTATCCAAGATGATCAATTTGATTGTGTGACAAAAGAGTACTGGATGAGAAAAGGTTTTTTGGCAAGGCATAAATTGCCATCATCTTCCTTTTGTGAACATTGATTTCCACACCCTTGAGGATGCTTTAAAAAACAAAGAAACATCAAATTGTGAAACCTTGAAAAAAAATAAAAATGACTTTTCCATTGAGAAAAAGGATTTTGATGAAGCCAAAACAAGCAAGGATTTTGAACACATGGCATATAAACCTCAATTAACCCCTCTTAATTTCCCCTTCTTTTGTGTTTGCAAGCTGATTCAATGGCAAATGCTTCAAGTTAACCAGATGATGATTAAATAAAAGCCATTGTATGTGACATCCACGCAACACCTGCCTTCAAGAAGAATACTATTCTGATTATTTCAAAACTTGAAATTGTTAAACCCCTTACCAAAGCTAAATGGGTAGGGAATGGAGATATTGAATCCTGGATATTTAATCCCCAAAGTCCAGATTCAGACCTTCTTTGAATTGAGTGGATTCAAGACATGGATTCAATAGAAGATCAGGCCCAGTTAAAACTAAGGAATCTTGATGATTTGCTTTGAATTGTCAATCTCCATCCTCACCATCCTCTGTTCCATCTTTGTTCTCATCAGGTCCCACTTCAGAAACCCAAAAGGAATAAATTTTCCTTGAAACTTGCACCAGTTTATCAACCAATAAACCAGCTTTGATTGCTTCACTCAGAGATCTAATAATTTTGGGTGATAGACCATTGATTGAATTGGGTGTTGGACGATCACTAGGGTGTGATAGCTGTTAGAATTTTAAATGAAAAAGCTACAAGTTTATTGTTTAAATGAAAAGCAAAGAAAAAAGAAATACAAGATCTGGAGGAAATTAAACAAGATTAAAAAAAGAGGATGAAATGAGACAGGAAGGTGAGTTGATGAGTGGAGAAGGCAACTTTTGTCTGAGTTGAGCAAGAAGAAAAAGAGGCTTGGTGGGTTTTTGATTTGATAAAGTTGGCCCGTGCATTTTAAAATGTGTTCTGGAGAAGTTTGAGATGAATTGATGAAAAGATTTCAGTTTAATGACCAAAAAATTATGTGGATCAGAATGGTTAGAGTAGCAAACTTAATGCACCTTATATAGTTCAGGTATGAACAGGTTGGATTTCAGGTGAACAAGAACATCTTTCAGCCATTTTTCCAGGTTACAGGCCTCACTGGTCCCTTTCCAAGTCCGTTTCCTGGATGACAGGTTGGATTGCAGGGTTAAACTCCAGTTCTAGCAACAGGATAGAGATGGCCTGGTTATGATCATGAAGAGTTTTTAGTTGGACCGGGGTAAGCATAATTGATGAATGGATTGAGGGAATTTATGATAGCAAGAGTGAATTGCTGCAAATTGTTTAATCAATAATGATGAAAGATGAAGAATGGAGAGGGAATTGTGAAAGCAACTCCACATCTGCGTACACATTGTCTCTTATATAGACATGGGTGTCTTTCTCTGGTCAGGATGGATTGTTGCCCTAGGAGTTAATGACATTTCAGTGAGGCATTAAGTTAGCTGAAAAGTGGCCTGCAGATTTGGATATCTGACTGGTCCAGGATACAATGTGAGAGGGCAGTCAGATTTTAGAATTAGGAAATTGGGATAAGGTGTGGTAAGGTTTTCAACTTACTGTGCTTCTGTTCTGTAACAGATGAACCTGTTCTTCCAAGCTCTCTTTAAGGATGGACCAGAATTTATCAAGTTGGTCTTTTCTGGGTTCTTAGAGGCCTCATTTTGAAAATATTAAGGAGGATTATGAGTTCCTAATACAATTAGATAAGAGTGTAGAGGGGGAGGAGGAGGAGGATGGAGAGGATGGCTTGAAGTGGTAGGATAAGATGATGATTAAGGTGGTGGGTTTTGATTAAAACAGTTGATTTCATGCTTGAAATATGCCTTGTTGAAATGCACCAGTTAGGGGGTATGTTTTGGAGGAACCCCCCACTGCCAGTGGGTATTTCTTAATTCTTAAAGGAGAAATATTTCACCTGGTAGATGTGGGTTTTATTCCAATCATTCATGCTATCCTTTTCCCTGCTCTTAGAGAATCTCCATCACCATTGGTAAACAGTTTTCAGAGGTGAATTTACCAACGCAGGGCCCAAAAACAACCTCCATTAGTGTTGCTATTGCAGTTGCTATTTTGCATACATTGGTAAATTGGCCTCTTTTGTTGCTAGATCTGGAACAGTTTACCAACTGTGAAGCCAGGAAATAGTGCACCCACCTTGAAATTGCACTCTTGCGCTCTCCCCATTATCCCATTTGGATTATGCAGGTGATGGGTTTCACATGAGTTAAATCTCATTTACCTTTTTTTTTTACCAACGCTGCTGGATGTCACAGAAATTTGGGTTGCTAAATGCAGAAGATGGGTTGGTAACCTCAAAAGAAGCTTCTGTTTTTTACCAATGCTGCTGGAAATGCTCTTAAAGGTTATGATCCCAGCACTGTCTGCTTCCTTTGGACCATAAAAATAACAATGGATAAGCTGCAACTGTTTCTAGAGTTTCTGGGGGGTAGTCCCTATTCTTTTGAACAATACTGTGGTTGGTGTATGGGGGGTGTTGGAGATACATCTCCCACCACAAGGGGGTGTAGCTTAATAGTTAAAGTGTAAAAAATAAAGAGAGCTGGAGCTCTAATGAGATTAAAGGATTTAAGAATTATTTATAGGGGCTTGTAACGTCAAGAATGACAGACCTGAGATCAGGAGGAAAAGGAAACTCCAGTTGATGTGTTGGCTGAACAGATGCTTGAATTCCACTTGAGAGAACCATATTTTATATAGACTAAATACATGTTTGGCTAACAAGTGGTTGGGTACAAAATGAATAAGGCAAAATTAACATAAGCAGTTTAAGTGACATGGTAAGTGAAATGCTATGAATAAACAATCTAATAGCTATGAATAAACAGTCTGTTAATCACAATACTACAGCACAGCCAAGTTATATTTTACCTAATGTTTTTGTATTTTAAGGTTAACAATAATAATATTGAATCAATCCAATCAATAGTACTATAAACTCCAGTGAAAGTCAAATATATGAAACTCCAATTCTAACACCCCTGCTTGACTTGCACTGGAGGAAGTTAAGGAGCATGTTTGATTCTAATCATGTGTAGAATTGATAAAATTGACTTGGTTGATTTGTAGGTAGATTGAGATGTGAGTGATTGAGCAAAGAGTAGCACCTTGAGGGATTTGTATCCAACTGGCTGCAGGTCTTGCTGATACACAACAGTGTTGATTGGATTGGATTGTATTGATTGAGACTGGCTTGTTGATTGATTGGTTGAGTCAGTCAATATTGAGTTGATGATTGATTGATTGATTAGGATTGATTGAGACTGGTTTGTTGATTGATTGGTCAAGCCGGTTGATATTGATTTGATGATTGATTGATTTGTTTGGATTGATTGAGAATGGATGAGAAGGTTGAGGTAGGTTGCAATGGATAAGGCATGAGCTGTTAGGAGCCCAAGTAAGGAGTGATGTAGCATGGGAACTAGATGGATGCCACCGCGCAGTTATGCGATTAGAGTGAGGATGATCAGAAGCACTAGTGGTAAGTTGACCAAAAGGTCGTGAAGCAGTTCATCAGTGATCTGCTCCGAGCAAAGTGACCAATGATATTTGCTAGACTTGAAGTAGACTGATAGATCGCGCTTGTAGGGCAAAGCAGTCTAGGTATAACTTGGATACAATCACGGCAGCAAGTCCTACGCCCCAATCAATAACATAGGCCGGACAAAACCAGATTGTGGAAGAGGAATTGTTGAAGTTTTCAAGACCGAGAGCATGCTTGAATTGACTCAAATGCGAGGCTCTATGGCCACCTAGACGCAGTCTTAACCTCTCAGGATCTTGAAGCAATGATCCTCTTGAATGGCTTGGGTCAATGACAAGGATGGGATGGGCTGCTGGTCCGATGGAGTAGGTTGGCTGACCAACATGCTCCAATAGCAGAGATGATGATGATCGCAAGAACTTGAGACCAATTGAAGTTTTGACAACGATGAGGAGAATACAGTGATGATGTGATGGCAAACCAGTCGAGCTAGACAAGATTGATCCAAAGGTTTTATTCCTAACAAGAACAGATGCCAAGCACCACTCAGGCTACAATGATGATAGTATGCTTGAGCACTGGTGAGATTGAGGACTAAACCGTCTGTGGAAGATCTTCTGAGAACGTTGTGGGCGGTTTTGAGGTTGAAGGAGAGTTGTTGTAGGACAGATTGCAAATAAATCACGAGGCAGGGAAACTTGATGAATGAGTTTTGAATTTGAATTTGATGACCATCCGTGGTGGTGTCAATTTATAGACACGGATTGGGAACTGCGTTGCGGCTGCGCGCTCAGCATTGGGGGCGAGCAGGCTCAGCATTAGGGTATGCGGAGTGCTCAGCAGAGGCAGCTGCTGGATCAGCAGCAGCAGCTGTTTGACTCCGCACCTGGTGGACGGGTTGGGCTCAGCATTGAATGCCGCGTGGGCGGCGATCCGCCCCGGAGATTGGATTTGGAAGGTAGTGCGCTTGACTAGGTTCGCGGGGGCTCCGGTTCGGATACGTAGGGGCGGAGCAATCCGCGGGCTATGAAGGAACGGATGAAGAGCGCGTGCAAGCGCGCGGATCATGCCGGATATTACCGAACACCCACAATGGGCTCAGACAAACGGATATGAACAGGTGCGGGGGGCTCCAAGTAGGGCGCGGAGGAGCTTACAAAGGATCTCAGCGTGGGATTGGTTTGAACGGCGGGGATGGGGTACATGTTTCCAACGGGCGAACAGATTCCGATGGAGCCAAGCCAGCCAACCGCAATGCAGCAGGTGCGCACACGGGGTCAGGAGGCGGGAACAATGGCGCAAGCGTCACTGGGCATTGTTACTGGTCCCAGATTGTGGCAATCACCTCGGGTGGAAGCTGAGGTAAGGGTAGTGGCAACGGAAGAAAAGGTGGTGGTCTCCGATAAAATGGAGGTGGACGCGAAGGAGCGGCCCCCTTCAGCCGTTCCAAAACTGGCTGCACGCATGCCCAGAACCAAGGTGCCGGCAGCGAACCCTGTAGGGAAGAAGAGAGCGGCAGAGATTGTGCAAAGGGTGATGGGTAACAAGACTCCGGTTCCGCTGACCTTGCGGGAACTGGTGGCCGTGTCTCCAGTGGTGGTAGACAAGATGGTTCAGGCATTGCGAGATTACTGTCAGGGCCGGGTACCTCAGACTGTGCAGCGGGTTCATGTGGCGCGGAAGGAGGAGGGGCGCGGGGAGTGCGAGTCCAAATCGGTTTCGACTCCGCTTGCTTACGTTCCGATGGTCATAGCGGGAAGGAAGGTGTGGGCTATTGTGGACAGCGGTTCAATGGTGAACCTGCTGCCATTGCCGATGGTGGATGATTTGGGGTTGGTTTGGCGGAAATGCGCAATGGGTCTCCCCGCGCTTAACGGAGGGGATTGTTGTGTGGATGGGGTAGTCAAGGAGGAGGAGGTCAAGGTCGCAAGGGTCTGTAGGCCACTTTCTTTTCTTTTGGTTGATTGTGAGGATGTGATTTTGGCAAGGCTGTTCATGTTTGGGTTTTGAGCCAGAATGGTTTTCAATCCGGGGACGGGAACAGAGGTGTTGACGGTGTAGGATTTGTCCGGCGGGAGGTTTGAGACAACAATCTGCAATCACGGGCAGGGAAAGCGGAGGAGAGTGTTGGAGTATGAGGAGGAACCTGACGCGGCGGTTGTGACCAGCTGGGGAAAGTGGCCACGTTGGGGGGGAGGTAGAGGGGGTAGGGGATAAGTTTTGATTTGGTGAGGGGGTGCTCTAGCCAGTTCACAGCCGGAACAACTAGACACCCCAGAATGTTTGTTTCTCTATGTTTCTTTCTTATCTGGATTGTGGGGTCTTTGCTGGCTTGGGGTTTTTGCAGGAAACGCGGGAGCGGCACAAATCCGGGTCTGTAAAAGCAAGGACAAGCCCCGCGGAACCAGGACGCTTGGGCAATCCCGCAAATGGGGGAAGTGGGACAAAGAGCAATTTGCGGGCGGTCTACGGGCGTTGCGCAAAAAAAAAAGTTCTTTTCTATTTTGTTCTTCTCTTTTTGTTTCTTTTTCTCTTTTTCTTTCTCTCAGGATATCTCAAGGATGGGTGGCTGGTATGGGAATAAGCTTGATTTGATGAGGGGGTGCTCTAGCTGGTTCACAGCCGGGACAACTAGACACCCCAGAATGTTCGTTCTCCTACTCTCTCTCTCTCTCTTCCCTTACGGTGGCGCGCGCTGGTGTTTTGGTTGTTGTGTTTGTTACAGGAAGGGTACGGGGAACTGTGTGGCAGTTTGTCTGGGGCGGTCCAGGTGCCTCTTTTGGAGTGGCTAGTCACTTACGGTTGCTCACAAAGCAAGCGCGCGGGCGCGGACTCAATCTCAAGCTCTCTCTCACAAAGCGTGGTCGCGCCCTTTTTCTCAGAAGGTTAGGACCTCGCGCGGAAACATGTATTTTCTTAATGGAAAGGGGAGCGCGGTACAACAACAAGAAGAGAAGAGGTAGAGGAAAGGGAGAAGGGAAAAAGGGGGGGCGATGCGCCTAAGCCATCTTCATCATTTCCTCCATTTCCGCCCTTGAGGCCGCCAGTAAAGCCCGGAAAGACGCCAGGAGTTCGCGCCGGGATTCCAAGGATTGTGCGCCGGGGATTGCGAGGAAATTCCGGAGCATCGTGGTTGACCTTTCTGCAAAAGCTTTGAAGCCGGCCGCCGGGAGCGCCATTACAATTGGAATCTCCGGGATCTTGGGAGGGCTGGGAGGAGGAGCGGCCGGTGAAGATGCGGCCTCCGGGGAACCAACAGGGGAGCTTGGGCCAGCTGGAGGTGATGACAGGACGACAATTGGTGACGGAGGAGGAGGGGTGTTGGGGGTCGCAGGCCTCTCATCCGAGTCCTCTGGTGGCGCTGGAGGTGTCGGCGGTCGCTGAGGAGGAGAAGGGGGTTCTGGCGCGGCCGCGGGTCTTCCAACAAGTCTCAGGTCCGGTACCGTTTGGTTCACGCTGACAGCAGCAGCCCAAGCACGGGTTGCCGCGCGCCATTCCTCCAAGGTTTTGTATTTGCCCCGTTGCGGAGGTCTGGCCCGGCGGAGAGGTGATGCCAAGTCGCGGCTCAGGTGCAAAGTGGTGGGTGACAGAGCTCGGGGGCGGCGGGATGGAGGTGAACCAGGTGGTGTCCACAAGCCTTCCAAGATCGACTTGTTGTCCGAAACAACAAACGGGTCTGGAAGAGCCCTCTTGCGTGGCCTGGGGCAAGAGCTGAATTGGGGGGGAGCTCAAGGGATGCTGTCGCTAAGCAAGCAGCAACAATGGCCGCAACGGCAAGCAACACAGGCGCGTCGACCGGGGATGATCAAACACGCGTGCCCATTCCGGTTGCAGAACTTGAATGGGAGCATGATGGCGATGGATAGGATGGAAGACGGTGTGGAAACTTTAGAGAGCAACCCCCCTGAAGTTGTCCTCGAGTTCCGGAAGTTATTGATCAAAGCGTCTGTAAGGAGATTGGATGCAGCCGTTCAAGAGAAAAGGAGAGAAGAGGGGAGGGATTCTGTTTTCCTAAGTCTGCTCCCCGCCTCCTGATGATACAATGATACGATGATCCTCCTACAACCCGGAGTCGAGGGGAAGGGTATTTGAGCCCTCCCCCTCAACCCTAACCTAAGTACAAGCACAAAGACAGACTGGCAACCATGAAGAAGGAACCCTAGACCCAGAACCCTGACCCATCCCCCAACCCATACCCTATCCGTGTCCTATTCCGCTTGCTTGCCTGCCATTACACGCATCCGGTTTGTCCCCGCGGCGCGGCCCTCCGCCGCGCGCTTCTCGAAGTTCACCGCGATTGCCCGTATCCGCCCGACGCGCTGTTGTGAATTTCCTAGTCCCGTAGCCGGCCCGCGCTTGCGCGCGGCTGTCCACGGGTATAGCCCCGCGATCGCTGCGTCCTTTCCTTCCCTAACTAACTGCCCGACAACCTGATTGGCCCGGCTCCATCCCTGGGTTGGACATCCAAGCGGGTCGCGGCCCGCCTCCCTTAGTCAGGCCCGGCCCGCAGTCGCGTGCTCGATCCCGCCGCGTCCACTGCTGAGCCCGCAGCGGCCGCTGCTGAGAACGCGCGCACCCCAACTGCTGAGCCCCGACCTACCAGATGCTGAGCGCGCAGGCCGCAACGCAGTTCCCAATCCGAGGCTATATATTGACACCACATCCCCCCCCAACTTGAGTTCTGTCCCCAGAGATCCTCCCCATTGTCACCTCGGCTTTCCTTCGCGCCCTACCCCCTCTACCAACTCTAAACTCCGCTCTGCATCCCTATCCCTCCACTCCATCGTCATCATGGTCCGCTGCGACTTCTGCGCCCGAAACGGGCTTGAATGCTCTATTGGGTCCGGCCGCCGCGCCTGCTCCGCGTGCCGCCGCGGACACCGCCGCTGCTTGCTTAGCGAGGGTATACCCCGTGGCCCCAACCAATCCGGCTCTTGTCCTCGGCTGCGCAAGCGGGCTCGTCCGGACCCGTTTGTGGTTTTGGATGACGACGCTATCTCGGAGGACTCGTGGACTCCACCCGGATCACCTCCCCGCCGTCCTCGTCTGAACTCTGACCGCGACTCCTCTTCTCCGCTTCGCCGCGCGGGACCACCGCGTAAGGATGACTATCCGGACTTTGCGGCTTATCGGAGGGCATTGCGATTTTGGGCAGATCGCGTCCGGGTTACGCAAGGCGCGAGGGACCCGCGAATCGACGAAATCCTTAGGCGACGCGCTGCTCCGGCCCCGGCTCCTCCTCCACCCGACTCTCCCAAGATCCCGGAGATTCCGGTCGTGATGGCGCTCCCGGCAGCCAGCTTTGAAGTTTTTGCGGAAAGGTCAACTACGATGCTCCGCCAATACCTTGCGACTCCCGGAGCCCAATCCTCGGAATCCCGGCTGGCGTCGTCAAGGGCGGAAATGGAGGAAATGATGAAGATGGCTTATTCTCTTTTTTTTTTTTTTTTTTTTTTTTTTTTTTTTTTTTTTTTTTTTTTTTTTTTTTATATATATACCATTGCCGCGCCCGCGCCCTATCCCCCAGTTCCCCCCCTAAACTTAGCTGCTGTCCCCAGCTGATGGCTTCAGCCAATGCCATGAGGGTCGCGTCCGTCGCCTGATCTCCCTGCATTCCTCCAAACCATGCCGTCAGTGCCTGATCCGTCCGATTCTTGGTCCCGGCGCGCTTCACTTTCCCATTCGGCGTCCGTCTCCTCCGCCGTCGAAAGGGTCTTGCCTCGGTTACGATCGCCCGACACATGACCTGCTCCCACCACCGCTTGTCCCCCACCTCCCATCGTATTTATCCGTCGTTCACCAACTCTTGAACCGCGCGGAGTATCCTCTTCTCGCTTTGTCCTCGCTTGCTTCCCGCCGTTAGACTGAACCGGTCCCGCCAATACCCGCTTCCCCAACACGCACCCCGCCTCTGCCGGCCTCGGATCGATCAGGTTTGCCGTCCAACTCTTGTGTCTTGTCCGCCCACCATCACCGTTGCTTCCACGCGCGCCCGTCCTTTCCGTTGCTGCCACTACCCTTTCCAAATGCGCGCTCTCCGCCGTCAAAGAGGTCTGGCTCGGGTTGCAATTCTCCAACGTGTGGTCCATCTCTTCCGCCGCCGCGTGTACCTTCTTTGCAAGATCCGTCCGCCGCTTGCCAATTCCCAGTCCGCACGGAGCATCAATTTCCCATTCCGTTGTCCTTGCCCTCTTCCTGTCAGTAGGCCGCACCAGTTCCATCGAATCCCGCTTCCCCAACACGTTCTTAGCCCCCCCTGGGGAAACCAATTCCGCGTTTGAATCCGCTGTCCAGTCCCTTTGTCCCGCCTGCCAACGGTTGTTGTCCTCCCCATTTGCGTACACGCGGGGCGCAGAAGTGCTGGGGGACTGAATACTCTCCAGATAGGCCTCGAGGCCCCTTGCCACCTCTGTAAGTTTGCTAGCCCAAGAGATGGTTGCCGGTGATGGGGCCGGAACATACTCTGCCCTGTAGTACTCCGGTTCCGCGTGGTCCACCTCTGCTTGCATCTGGGTCCCGTCGCGCGCGCCTGCCTGATAACCCCATTCCGCGGATGGCTTGAGATCGTCCTTCCGAAAGCAAGAACCGTGCCTCCCCCATCTTGCCAGCATGTCCTCCTTCAGTTCCGGCCAATCCAGGTTCAGGTATCCTCCCATCTCCTCCACTTCCCGATGCGCTTCCGCGTCCTCGATGAACAGGACAACATGGCGCACCTTCTCAAAATCCAAAACGCCTTCAGAGTCCGCGATTGTTTCATAACGTGAGATGAATCGCTCCACCTCCGCAATGTTGAGTCTAATATGCGGGTAAATCCATGGAGTAGCGCGGAAGCCGTTGGAGGAGGAAGGAAGAGAAGCGGCTGTTGGTAGCATCCGTGAGTACCTTCAAGAGACTTTGACAAAAGATTGTTCCCGGCCAGACCCCCAGATGTGGAAACTTTAGAGAGCAACCCCCCTGAAGTCGTCCTCGAGTTCCGGAAGTTATTGATCAAAGCGTCTGTAAGGAGATTGGATGCAGCCGTTCAAGAGAAAAAGAGAGAAGAGGGGAGGGATTCTGTTTTCCTAAGTCCGCTCCCTGCCTCCTGATGATACAATGATACGATGATCCTCCTACAACCCGGAGTTGAGGGGAAGGATATTTGAGCCCTCCCCCTCAACCCTAACCTAAGTACAAGCACAAAGACAGACTGGCAACCATGAAGAAGGAACCCTAGACCCAGAACCCTGACCCATCCCCCAACCCATACCCTATCCGTGTCCTATTCCGCTTGCTTGCCTGCCATTACACGCATCCGGTTCGTCCCCGCAGCGCGGCCCTCCGCCGCGCGCTTCTTGAAGTTCACCGCGATTGCCCGTATCCGCCCGACGCGCCGTCGTGAATTTCCTAGTCCCGTAGCCGGCCCGCGCTTGCGCGCGGCTGTCCACGGGTATAGCCCCGCGATCGCTCCGTCCTTTCCTTCCCTAACTAACCGCCCAAGAACCTGATTGGCCTGGCTCCATCCCTGGGTTGGACATCCAAGCGGGTTGCGGCCCGCCTCCCTTAGTCAGGCCCGGCCCGCAGTTGCGTGCTTGATCCCTCTGCGTCCACTGCTGAGCCCGCAGCGGCCGCTGCTGAGAACGCGCGCACCCCAACTGCTGAGCCCCGACCTACCAGATGCTGAGCGCGCAGGCCGCGACGCAGTTCCCGATCCGAGGCTATATATTGACACCAAAACGGGGAAGGTGGTAGTGGGAGCGGTGGGGGTGGAGTGGAAGTAGCGGAGGTGGTGGTATGGTGAAGCAATGGGAAACTTCTGGGGACAAAACTCAAGTTGGGGGGGGATGTGGTGTCAATTTATAGACACAGATTGGGAACTGCGTTGCGGCTGCGCGCTCAGCATTGGGGGCGAGCAGGCTCAGCATTAGGGTATGGGGAGTGCTCAGCAGCAGCCGCTGTTTGGCTCCGCACCTGGTGGACGGGTTGGGCTCAGCATTGAATGCGGCGTGGGCGGTGATCCACCCCGGAGATTGGATTTGGAAGGTAGCGCGCTCAACTAGGTTTGCGGGCGCGCCGGTTCGGATACGTAGGGGCGGAGCAATCCGCGGGCTATGAAGGAACGGATGAAGCGCGCTTGCAAGCGCGCAGATCATGCCGGATATTACCAAACACCCACAACGGGCGCAGACAAACGGATATGGACAGGCGCAGGGGGCTCCGAGTAGGGCGCTGTGCAAGGACCGCGTCATGAGAAGGACAAACCGGATGGAGGGAACGGCATATGGACAACGGGGGGAGTTTGGTACGGAGGAGGTGGGGAGAGAAGGCTAGGGTTTCTGTTTTGGGATTGATTTCTGTTTCTTTGTCATACTGTCATTTGCGCTTGTACTTAGGTTAGGGTTGAGGGGGAGGACTTATCCTCACTCCCAACTCTGGGTTAGAGGAGGGGATGCATGGATGCAGAGGAGGAAGAAACACATCACATCATTGGATTGGATCACTCATCTCACCAGGAGATTCAAGGAACTCATACCGGATACACATCCAGGTGGAAAGTTCTTAGGATCAAAGGATTGGGGATTTCTCTCTCTCTCTCTACTTTTCTTTATCTATTTATCTCTTTATTTCTATTTCTCATTTGAGTGCGACTTTGGAAATCCTCATCTCCTTTCAAACACAGGGAACCTTTAACTTCTGAACCTTGGGACAATAATAGGGGGATAACCTTTATTCTTTCCACACCGTCCATTGGTTTGCTTGGTTTTTCTTGATCACTTTCTTCGATTCTGAGATTGAGATTATAATGATGAGGATTGAATTGAATGCAGCTGATAGGTTATCAGCAGAGTAAGAATTGGACTTAACTCAACCGGAGAAGTTGGTAGATTGGGAAAAGGATGAGAAGAATCCATTGAGTCAATTGTCCGCTTCTGGTGATCCTGGTGGTCAAGTGGGTTCTACTGAGGTGATGATAGCTGTTTGAGGTTTGATTTGAGTATGAATCTTGAGTGAGTTCTTCCTCTTGAGATTCTTGTTAATCTGTGGTTGGTTCTTGACCAATGCCCTCCCACCAGCGTAGAGTATTCAAGTCTATCTCATTGAATTTGTCCAAGTAAGGAGGGAAGTTCAAGGACTGGGTCCAACAATTTCATCAACAGTTGTTGGTCAATTGTCCTTTGGTTGAATCAATGGATCATCTCCTTTTAATATGAAACAATACAATCTGTCTCTCCTTCAACGTCCCCCTTGTTGAGTCTTGGTGGTGTTCTCGTTGGATGGGTAGGCCTTGACTAGTTTCAATCTCTTGATGACCACGTTGAAGTGAATGGATGGGATGAGCTTGATAGTCAATGACAAGGCTCATCCTAATCTCCCCCCCTCGCCAAAAGAGTCAAAGATTGGCTTTTGGGATGAGACTGTTGAAGGCGGACAGTTTGAATGAAGTATAGTTTTCTCAGGTTGAGCAAAGGCTTTTAACCGTGTTAAAAATAAAGAGAGCTTGAGCTCTAATGAGATGAAAGGATTAAATAATGAGTGAAAGGGGCTTGTAAAGTCAAGCATGAAGGACCTGAGATCAGGAGGAGAAGGAAACTCCAGTTGATGTGTTGGCTGAACAGATGCTTGAATTCCACTTGAGAGCACCATGTTTTATATAGACTAAATACATGTTTGGCTAACAAGTGGTTAGGTACAAAATGAATAAGGCAAAATTAACATAAGCAGTTTAAGTTACATGGTAAGTGAAATGCTATGACTAAAAAATCTAATAGCTATGACTAAACAGTCTGTTAATCACAATACTACAGCACAGCCAAGTTATATTTTACCTAATGTTTTTGTATTTTAAGGTTAACAATAATAATATTGAATTAATCCAATCAATAGTACTATAAACCCCAGTGAAAGTCAAATATATGAAACTCCAATTCTAACATAAAGCAACAAAGCGGCACCAGGTATATGCAGTTTTTATTCCCCTCATCCATGCTATCCTTTTCCCTGCTCTTGCAGTATTTTTATGTTGGAAAAACACCATTTTGAATGGCTGTTTTGGCAAAAAAAGTCAATTTTCTCACAGAGGTTTTTCTAATTCTGATAAACCCAATTTTATCCTGGAAATTCAAATTTTTGAAATATTCAGGGAAAAATATCATCTAGCACATAAAAAACTTCATAAAAAAATACTTCTTTGAAGAAAATTCAAGATTTGTGATGGAATCGAAATAACTTTTTGCCAACCATAAAAAAAGGGGGAATAGGGAATAGATCTATTTAAAAATTTAAATTCAAATATGTTGAAATATTCCACAAAAAGATTAATCAAGTAAAAAAATACATTTAGTTATATTTGAAGTCCTCTCATTGAATAGGTTCATGTGTAATTTTTTTCTTGTTTTATGTTTGGTAAAAGATATCCACATTCATTCAAAAATAATAATAATTTTCAGTTAAATAAATCAATTTTTGAGTCCATTATTTTTATTATTTTCCTCAATGAATTATCTGTTGGGATATTTCAACATTCTTGAATCCCCCGCTAAGGATATGTATATATATGATTTTTTATATTTTTATTTATTTTTGTGTTAAGGTATTTAAGTCTCCCTTGGAATTTAAATTTCTATTCAAATCCAGTAATAAAGATGCTATGGCAATGGTAAGCCACATTTGGAAGACATATCTTTTCATTGATTTGAATTGGGACCCATATTTTCCAGATATTTCAAAAAGTATTATGCGTGGTAAAAAAAATTAAAGATACACAAGGTATAATAACACCAATGTCCACCTCAAAAATAAAGGATATTTTCAATGAAATATTCAAGGATGTAAATTTTGGATCAAAAATTGAGTAAACAATGCTTTATAATCCCAGAATAGAGTTCTTCCTAGTAATCATGTCTTGTTTATTCTCATCATTATGACCAACCATGAAAATCTTAATAAATTCAACTTATTTTTTGAAGAGATACATGATCAATTCACCAAGCCTGAACTTTTTAAAGAATTTCAAAGAAACATGATTCACAGCCCATGTGGCATTTTGAAAATGGAAGCACCTTGCATGAATAATTGTAGATCCATGAAGAAATTCCCAAGATCCATCTTCAATGAGAAAATTGTGGGTTGAAACAGTTATACAATATATAGAAGAAACCAGAATAGACCGACCCTCTCACTGAGGAGGAATCATCAAAACTACCACATGAAAAATTCCTGGGTTTTTCCTAAAAATAATTACCTTTTAGAAAAGTAACAATGGCACAAAAATCCAGCTATATTTTCAGGTATCTCAGATTTAAAAAAACTCTAAAAATAGATTTATAAGTGCCATAAAAATTTTAATCTTTATTTTGGTGCAGATTTGGATGAAATAAACCATTTTTGAGATTCAAGATGGTTATCTCCTCCAGAGGCATGTTTGAGAATTTTTTTAATCAAATTTCTTCTACTATAAATTCTGTGGTAAGGCTTTGTATTCATCTTCCAAACCAAAAACAGGGTTTTTTTAACTTTAGGAAGTTCTTCAAATTTAAAAACAAGGCAAAATCATCCTCAAAGAATATTTCAAAAGGAATTCTATTGATCAATTTGCAAGAGCCATAAAATAATCTGAGTTTCTTCAATGTTTCACCTGGAATCCCAAGAGAAGAGAATGAAATCCAAGACAGGAGTATATTCAATTGAATAGATTCACACTTTTTATCTTGCAGATGAAGAAGGCCAATGGTTACTCATATTTTTGTTGAATAACTCTATTTGCGTGACTCCTTTTGATTTCCTTAAACAGGTAGATGGTATTTGTTACCAAAATTTCAGACAGGTAGCTTTTGCAAAGGGTCTAATTATTGATGATTTTCATTTTGAAACAACTATGCAGGAATCTTATGAATCTATCAAATCATATTAACTGAGAATTTTATTTGGAATTCTCTAAGAAATCTTTCAGCCAGAAAACCCACTTTTATTCTGGAATCTATCATTCAATATTATGGTTTCATATTTGGTTCATTCTGTAATTACAGACCAAATGGTTCTCTTTGATGAAGTATCAACAGAAATGGAACCAATGATTTCAAAAATATTTGAACCAGAGTTGAAGTGGCTTTCTCTGATCCCCAAGACTTGAACAAAAATTTGAAGGCACAAAACACAACAGGAACACAATCAATCAGAAAGAAAAAAAAACTTGAGTATTTCAATCATAATGTGAACATCTCTCTTTGCTGAATAATAGACAGACATATTTTTGAACTGACAATAAAGGCATGCAATTATTCTCAGCCTTATCACTTATTTATTGATAGACATGTGGGCTCTGGAAAATATTTTATGCATACATTTTTGTTGGATTCTATAATACCAACAGGGAAAATAGCTCTAGAATTTCCTGGTGGGGGAATAGCTGCCATGAATCTAGCCAATTTAAGTGCAGCTCATCTCACCTTTGGAATCCCCCTGAAAATAAATCATACCTCTTTATCAATAATTTCAAAGCCTTCTTAAATTTAACAAGCTTGCAAGTGGGCTTATTTTACAATCTTTGATGAATCTAATATCATTCAAGGCATGCTCTTGTTATTTTTACCAGAATTATTGAAAAAATAATGTATTACAATCTACCATTTGATGGTAATTCATGTTTCTTGTTAGTGAAATCAGGTGAATTCTACTAGTGGTTAAAAAAGTTCCACATATTCAGATTGTTTCTGTCAGTTCAGTAGATTGATTTTTGCTTAAAACATTTTGAATTCATCTTGCACCTAACTTCAAATATCCTTTCTGAAAGTAATCCTGATTTCCAGAATTTATTACTTGATTTTGGAGATTGTTTTCATATCATTCAGGGTCCAAACAAAATCTTTCTTGCAGATTATATGTTTTCTCAAGGTTTTTGTGAAGATCATGCTTTGTAGAATTCAATCAATTTTTTTTCAAGACTTGCACCTTTGCTAACTTTGAAATTTCAATCTAATGGATCATTTGATCCTATGTTGCAAGAATAATTTAATACACAAAATAAAAAATTTGATATGGGATTTTCTCCCTCGGAATGAAAAAAATAATACAATCATATCTCAATTAAGTCATTAATATTTTGAAGATGACACTCAAAAACTTCCCCCACAATATTTTGTTGATAAATTTGTTCTTTCACAATTTCTTCCTAGAATGACTCTGAAAGTTGGTGACCCAATGAAATTGTTTAGGAATATGAACTTTAAGATTTGCCTTTGCATTGGTACTTGCTTTTTGGTGGTCTGATTGAGCACAAATATTATCTTTCCCAAGATAGAAAAAGGTGATTTAACAGGAAAAGTAATTGCCATTCCAAACATCCCTTAAAATTCCGAAAAGGTCTTTTGAAACTGATAATCTTGTTTACCATGAGTTTATAACTGCCATTCATCCCGCACCTTGATTCATTTTGGACATCTTCTTTTTTGGATTTTTTTCTGATGTATTTATTTGTAATAATGTATTTTATTTTTTCTAATCCTGGAATCTTTTCAGATTTTTTTTATTTTTTTTGCAGCCACAATCTGATTTTACATTTCAAACTCCACAAAATCCTAATTTCCCCCAATGGATCTCCCAAGTTGGGGGCAATAGACTAGTCTATTAATACGAAAATATTGAAAAATCTTCCCATAGCTCACCTGGTGTCAATGCCCTTGGGTTCCTATTCACTTGACATTTCTAGTTGAATTTTTTGATGCTGAGCTTGGGCCAATGGAATGTCTGCTACATCGGGAAAGGTACATACTTGCACCAGGCAAAGTACACGCACCATGCAAACGGATTTCCCCCCCAAAATTTGAGGCAACATACGCTAGTATTAGTATGAAAAGGCCGATAATGGTTTCCTGATCACTTCCTTATATTGTGTTGGGAAAACCAACATCGTAAGTACCAACTTATCATCAGTTAACTTGAGCAATGAATGCAGCATCAGCATCATGTTTAATATTAGTCGAGGGAAACCTCCTCGTCGCAGGAGCGATCACTCGTGTCTTAATACGCTAACACAGATTACCGTTATCCTCGTACTGTTCAAATATTTATACCATTCTGTTGAGAGCGGTAGTCCTTCAACCATTCCCCACGGAGTTCATGTCAATGAACGGTTTCTTAGTCTAGCGCTACGTCGCTATGTTGCGCTCACGAGTTCTGAAGAAAAGGCTTGGGCCCACCAGGGCAACAATGTGATTTCTCGGCCGGTTCGGTTTCATATTGACTTAACTCCTCCCGTATTACAAGACGGATGCTTCATCTGAGGGCGCACATCGATGACTTACTTCGGGATGGTGCTCTTTCCTGAAAAGGGTTGAGCGAATCAAAATAATGATAACTACATGAAACCCGGTATCGGTCACTGATCCTGTGCCTATGATTTGCATGCCCATCCAGATACTGTTGCCGGATTTCCTAGAGACACCTGGGAATGAAACACAATTGGAATACTCTCTTTCAACCTAGCTCAACTACTATGATATGATAAGCTTGAAATTCTCCCTCGTGAAGGGTTGACCGCTCAATATATAGCTGTTGAGTGAGTAGGCCAGAGATTTCCACATCACGAAAACATAGTCGTCCCGAGGACCCAAGGCAAAGCCATCAGCTAAGACACATCCCCCTAAGGGTTTTAGTTTAGCGTCTACTTTTCTGCTTAGTAAAAGCCGTTTGGCTAGCGAGTAACTCAATCTTCCTGGCACCTCTGGAGAGTATAAACTTGATTGAGGTCACCAAATTCCTTGACATTTCTATCCGCTTCAATTTATTGGAAAATCCCCGCATTCACTGCTTGAATAAAAACCACCTTCCTCTGAGAGAGCATAAATCCAGAAAAATCATTACTGTTGTTTTGGCGCATTATCAATTATTGTATCCAATCGTTTTTCATTCAGCAAACCACTCCCCCGAAAGATAAAGATATCTTGGAAAAATTCAGCAGAAAAATTCAGTATGTTGGTTAATTTCCTCCCCGCCACTCTAATGTTTTTCGGTGAGTTCATAAAATCAGTTTTCCTAATGATCCATTTGAGACTTTCAAGGGTGTCTTGATTGGGGGTCGTAGCGTGTTTTTCGCTGACAAAGGAAATCGCTATTTCAGCGTTAGGACATACGGCGGAATGCATACCTATTGTCAACTTTCGAAGGTAATTTGATACTGTCCTCTAAATCAATGGCAAGGGTGTACGAGGTGACTAAATTTTTTGCCTTTTTTTAGCATTGACTTCAGTGTAGTTCGGAAGCCTATCGAAAATGCAGTTTTCGTCCGGAGTTGGCGGTTCAGAAAGTCATCGGATGCAGCCCCTGTCAGACATCGACGAATCCACTTTAAGCGTGACTTGGGATCACCGGCTGATAGAGGCACTTTAATAATGCGAAGCCTCGCACTTTTGCAGTCACGGTCGCTCGCTATCGCGAAGGAATACCACCCAAAGCTTTTATCTCGTGATAGCTATTCATCATTGGAAAGTGAAAAGAGCGATAATTCAGGCGGTGGCTTGAGTAGTCTCCTTTCTGGAATGGGTGGTGGTGACAAGAGTGGGGGTCCAATGAGTATTTTGTCAGGAATCAATCCGATGGGTGGTGGTGGCAAGGATGGGGGGCCAATGAGTTTGTTGAAGGGAATCAATCCGATGGGCGGAGGCGGCGGTCTAACTAGTATGCTGTCCGGAGTGATGCCCATGTAACGTCTCGACTTTCCTTGTATATGAAAAATACTTTCGGGAAAAGGGATGCGAATATGTAAACTGGTGTATTTTGTAAATTTATAAGAAGGTGTGATCATAATGCAGTAAATATGTTCTTCTTGGTATGTAACTAAGAAGTGGTCGATTGCTTCGTACAGGCTCCGGAGTGATAATACTACACGTTTGGACGAGTAATGCTCTTGTGAAATATTGAAATTGGATACGATAGATTCAGGTTTTTAATTACGACGATAAGTTCCCAATCAAATAACGAGGATTTATGGGGAACCTATGTCGAGCGCAGAAAGGTCTAATATTTGTAGTCTTTGGATTGTAAAGATGAATCGGAGGGCCTTAATCTTGTTGGTGGTCAGAAAAGATGTCATCATTTTAATTAACAATAGTTGAATAGTGTGTCACTCATTGGGATCATATTGTAGCTTTGTTAAGGACAGATCCTCTGAATTAATCCACATTGGATTCCAATATATGTATTTATTTGCCCCAAACTTCGGGAGTTTTCCCAGGATAAATTTCTTAATCGAAAAAACGGGTAAGAGGCCTACATCCCGGTTTGAAAGACATCCATGTCAGGTCTCTATCATACAACTACCCTTGGAAAGTGACTTCATCAACTTCTTGATAATGCTACATTTAATTGAGCCCGACTAACTACCAAGTCTCCCAGATAACCACCAACACAAGAAGTTATCCCATCTTGATATTTTTAAATTTTGATGAGAATGCCAGATTTAAAGTGACTTGTTTGCAAAAAACTTTGAACTTGAGGTTGGTCTTGCCTGCGTCAAATATCAAGCAGATGTGCGGAAGGTAACAACTGTTCCCATTGAACCAATCTTGTTATCTTGAAAAAAAAAGGATAAGCACAAAATTTGACCACAAACAGGTACTATTTGCAGTCCATATTGCTCAATATTTCTATTGGAGCGCCCACTTTCAGAATGTAGGTATGAGAAGGAAATATTTCAATAATCCATGAATCAAGAAATTGGAGTTCTGGTTTCAGCCTCCCAGAGTTGAAGGCCTTTGCATCATTTAAGCTATTAAAAATGAAATTCAAAGAATAAAATAAAATATTCTCTTTGGAAAGAAAAATCCTCAAAAACATGCAAACAATGCAAATTCAAGGATGGTGTTGTGTGGATTGGATTGGAATATGTTCAAAATGCAAACAGAAGAAAGGAAATAGGGGTCAGATCACTCTGGGATACTAATCCTCTTATTCACAGGCTTCATGAGGAGGAAAAAGATTGAATGAATTTGTGCATTTCACAAAAGGGCAGGGTGATTGTCAGCTTCCAACTGTAGCAGACTTAGTTGCATAGAGTGAATGGTATAAGTGCACAAATCAATCAAAAATTTAATTTTTCTAAGAAACTATATATATATATATGAAGGAGTAAAAAATCCTGCAGTATTCTTTCTGAAATGGATTTATTGCATGCTTTCACAACGGTCCCTGGCTTGCAGGGGGAAGATGGCACTGGCATTACTGCTCACAGAACTCAGGATAGAGAGGATTGTATTGCAAGGATGAGGGATGGAATAAGGACAAGGATGAAGAAGTAAGGGATGAGATCAGTGCAGGAGTAAGGCTCTGAAGGAGGCTGGTTGACTAAATCCTATAAGTAGAAAAACAGAGGGGAAGGTGAGATTAGTAAGGTAGGCTGGTTGGCTTTCTTCTGCTGGGATGACACCTATTGGAAGGGACTAACATGTTATAATTATGGCCAGCAATTAGCTTAGGCAAATGAGCAGTATTTAAAGCAAAAGAAATGCTGGACACTGTGTGTCAATAATGGCTAATGGGGCTCTCACAATGGGGCAATATGTTGGATGAATTCGATTGGATGATGAATGAATTGATGGAAAACAGCAGGGAGAAGAGCTCCTTAAGTACAAAAGATTGGCCTCTTGTGAGCCCATGATACAACAAGCCAAAAGGCAAATTTTCCGCCCCAAAAGGGCTCTACAGGCTCTACTGGCCTTGTTACTTGGTTTGGACTAAATCAGCCCACATGGCATCAGTCCCTGTACCCTTACAACCAGCCTATTCTGGTTATTTCTGGTGTTTCCACCTCAATGGGGCTGAACCAGCCCCTTAACTGTTCAATCCCCTTGGCTGGTTGTCCTTTACAACCAGCCATGATGACCTTTATTGCCTTGTTTACGGGCTGGTTGCCTCATGCAGCCAGCCCCTGGCCCCTCAAATGGGCCAGGTGGGACCCAGGGCAAACCTGGGTCCGGTCTCAGACTCACATGGGGGGGGGTGACCAGCGGACATGTTGTCCCCCCCCCTTTTTCTCTCAAATCCCTGGTGGGGGCGGTCAAATCCCCTCACCAGGGGCCCTGGGGGTTGATACCTCCAGGGCGTCGTCAAGTACGTTGGCCTGGGAGGTAATCAGATCCCCCCAGGCCCATCGCTCCTCCCCCTCGGTAAAGGGGGGGGGGGGGGAGAGCGTCCCTGCCCTGCTCGGTCGCCTCGAACGATCAATGGTGGGGGGGTGATGAATTCTCCCCCACCTGCCGGTCGCTACCCTTGCGGCCGGCGCCGCCACCTCCTTGGGCAAGGGGGTGGTCAGGTCCCCCCTGCCCTGGCCGACCGCGCTGTCGCGGTCGGTCGCTGGCTGGTTCAACCCAGCCAGCCTGCCCCCTCCCCCTCGCGAAGGCGAGCGAGGGGAGGGGGAACGAGCCGGGGCCGCGAGCCCTGGCTCCGCGGCGCTGGTCGCCGGTCGCGACCAGCCGGGCCCGCGCGGCATCGCACCGCGCGGGATCCCTCGGCCGCGCAACAGCCCCGCGCGGGCCGTTGGGCCCCGCGTGGGCCGTGCCGAGGAACACAGGCGGCCCCGAACGGGCCGCGACGCGAGCAGCGGCCCCGAGCGGGCCGCGACATGGGCGGCAACCCTAATGGGCCGCCCCAAGCCCGAATTGTGAGAAAAGACTACTTTTGCGGGCCAGCCCGTCTGGCCAAGTATGTCCAAAATAAACCTTGGGCCCAATTATGCCCATACAAGCCCATCTGGCCGTATTTGCCCATATACCCCATCGGGCCCGTTAGGGCCCATGTACCAATGGGTCTATTTCACGCGTTTTGAGGCCAGTTTCCCCAACTCTGTAACATCCACATGGGCCCGTATGGTCCGTGTGTGTGTCCAATGGGCCTTAGAGGCCCATTTGTGCATCCCATTTGGATTACACTTATACGTAGCACCCGCGTAAGTGCGTATGTATTTTAACACACCCCCTTAATCCAAAAGGGGTGACATCCGCATATTAGTCACAAAGCCTTGATGCTTGTTTCTGTCTAATGCCTTAGTCAAGATATCTGCAATCATTGCTCCAGTGGGCATGTACCTCAACACAATCTCATTGCAGTTAACTGCGTCGCAAATATAGTTATAGTGAACATCAATATGTTTTGTTCTTGAATGGAACACTTGGTTTTGTGCCAACGCAATGGCACTCTGGTTATCGGAATACAACAACGCAAACCCTTGTGGTTTATGTGTATCCTCTAAGACTTTTCTCAACCATTTTGCTTCCTGTGAAGCTGCTAAGTAAGCTCTATACTCAGCCTCTGTTGATGAAAGACTTATTGCCGACACCTTCTTGGACATCCATGACACCAGATTCTTACCTAAAAAGAATACAAAACCACTTGTTGATTCCCTAGTGTTACCATCTGCCCAACTTGCATCGGAATAACCAACCAAATCAAAGTTTGCTGACTTTGTAAACAACAGTCCCAGACTGTGTGTTCCTTTAAGATACCTCATAACTCTCTTAAACGCTGACCAATGCCTCATGCTTGGCTTCTCTAAGTGTTGCGACAAGACCCCAATTGAAAACGCAATATCGGGCCTTGTACACTGCCCCAAATAATTAAGCGATCCGACAGCTGACCTGTAGTCATTCCCTGATTGAACAAACTCCAGATACTCCTCATCTGTAGACTTCTCTAAACAAATGTTTGACTGCATGGGAGTACCAAACTCCTTTGCATCCTCTAAGCCATACTGCTTAAGAAGAGCTTCAACGTAATGGCTTTGGTCTAACTTAATACCATTCTTGCCCTTACTAACTTTCATTCCTAGCACCTGTTGTGCCAGACCAAGATCTTTTATCTTGAACTCCTTTTTGAGTGTCTCCATGACTCTCTCTTTACCATCACCAATAATGATAATGTCATTGACCCATACAAACAAAATTGCATCCTTTCTCACAAAAAGGCAAGGATTGGCCTCAGACGTCTTAAAACCAATCTCTATCAGTTTCTCACTCATGGTGTTATACCATGACCTAGCTGCTTGCTTCAATCCATACAGGGATCTACACAGCTTGAGGACATATTCCCCTTTATCTGCCGAAAGAAAAGTTCTAACACAGATTTTCTTCATGGTTTCTGGTTTAGTCTCTACTAACAATTCACGAAAACCATCAGGAATCGACATATAAACAGTCTCCTCCTCTCCAAGTTTTGCATTCAAGTATGCTGTTACAAAATCAGCTTGTCTGATTTCTTCACCCAACTCCACTGCCAGAGCAATGATGTACCTGAAGGTGGACAGCCTTCCAGTTGGTGAGAAAGTTTCTTGGTAATCAATACCCTCTCTCTGCTTGAAGCCCTGTGCAACACATCTAGCCTTGAACCTTTTCAAAACTCCATTTGTGTCAAACTTCTTGTTTAACACCAATCGAGACCCCACAATGGTCTTTCCTTTTGGAACAGAATCCCGCTTAACCACTTCAAAGACACTATTATTCTCTAGAGAATCAAATTCCTCAAAAATAGCACTCTTCCAGTTGGCTCTCTCATCAGAATTCATAGCTTGGCCAAAGCTATTTGGGTTAACCCTGTTACCCATTTCTGAACTCAACTCCAGGACTTCATTGAGCATACACTGTTCCTGAAATGTATCTTCCTCATATCCTGCGGCAGCATAATGGGATCTCCACTCCCCGTACCTGTCAACCGGTACTCTAACCCTACCACTCCTTCTAACCGGAGGTGGAGGCTCATCAGGTTCTGATTCCACAGAATCACCTGGAGCGGGTACTGAACCCTCTTGTGGCACGTCTGCCACCTCTTCATCTTCTGGAACCACATGTTCCACAGCTTTTGCTGATGAAATAGGTGCTAATTCTATTTCTTGTTGTGGCTTAATCACAACGACATCTTCACTCCTTTTGAGTGGAAAGGTACTTTTGTCAAATTTTACATCCCTGCTACGGATAACCTTTCTTGTCCCTGGACAATAGATCCTATAAGATTTACTTATTAAATCATAGCCTACAAGTGCCCCTGTTCTGGCTCTAGGGTCTAATTTTCCGACCATTTCATTATGGTGGACACTATAATACACCAAGCAACCAATTGTTCTTAGGTGTGATGTTTTGGGGTACAACTTCCAAAACTGATAATGGGGGCACTTCCCATTAACACTTATAATGTTGTGCAACAGACACACCGTGCACATCAACTCAGCCCATAAGAACTTTGGCAGACCAGATTGAGACATAATAGTTCTGACTTTGTCCAGTAAAGTGCTATTCATTCTCTCAACTATTCCATTATTTTGTGGAGTACTTGCAGTAGTGACTATATGAATGATACCATAATCTTTCAACAGCCTCCCAAAATCTTTACTCACAAATTCACCCCCTCCATCGGTAATAACCCTCTTGATCTCCTTCATCAGACCATTCTGTTTCCAGACTTTGAAGATTACAGAAACCTCCTCTGTGGTCTGATCCTTAGATCAAATTGGTTTAACCCAAACATAATTAGTTGCAGTATCAACTAAATTGATGAAGTATCTTGCCCCACCAAGGGACTCTGGAGTGAATGGCCCTGCCAAATCAATGGAAAATTCCTCTCTAGGAACATCTGTGTGATCTCTACTCTTAGAGAACACATTTCTAGTCTTAGCCCCCAAGGTACAACTCTCACAGTTGCTGTCCTTTACCTTATGGCCACTTCTATTGTGAGAAACAGTGCTCAGAGCTGAGAATTTGAACAAGCTTGCACACAGAAGCTTATTCCGAACTTGTCCACTAAGAACAGTTCTCCCATTCATATCAATAACAAACCTATCTCCTTTAAGATAACAAATTTGGAAACCTTTTTTCCATAACACCCCAAGAGACACAAGGTTGTAAGGCAACTCTGGTACATAGAACACTTTATCAAAAGTAATTTGGAAACCCAGTTGATTTGCAAGAATAACTTTTCCAATTCCTTTAATCTGAATTTTTCTGCCTTTCTGACCAATATTTACAACCCCATCATAATCACTAAGATTTGAAAATAAATTTGGTTCAAAAAACATGTGATCTGTACAACCAGAATCAATCAAAACAAGAACATCCTCCTTCAATCCTCCTAGTAGGAAAGAAGCTTTATCAGTCACTGATAAGTTCTTATCTTTGAGGTTAAGATTACTCACTTCATAATCAATCAAGTCCATTTCTTGATCCTCATTGATTTTGGCCTTCTTGTTGGGACCTTCTTCCACAACAGCCTCTTCAATTGGAGCATCCAATGCCACCATTGCAACGTTTTCAGTTGTGAGATTGACCTCCTTGTCATTTCCTTCGGACTTCTTCCTTTTCTTGGCCTCCTTGCAGTCCTTAGCATAGTGACCCTTATTCTGACAATTGTAACATAAGACCTTGGACAAATCCTTTTTTGCCTTCTTGCGAGATTTTCCAGTCTTTCCAACTAGGGCTGTTCCAGAACCCCCCTTCATCTTGAATTGAAGGTCATCCTTTTCAATCCTTTCAAGCACATCCTCCTCCCCAGGAAGAGGATCCAATTGAGAAATGATTCTGACTAAGGAATCAAACTCTTTTGGCAGCTTTTGAAGGATTAAGAGTGACAAACACTCTGGATCCATGTTAAGTCCAGATGACTTGAACTTGGCTATACTAGACCTAGCCTCTGCCACAAACTGTTTACAATTTGAATATTGTAACTTGAACAGTTTATTAAAGGCTATACCCTTCTGGTGAACAGAATCACCAGCATACTTGGACTTAAGCAGCTTCCAAAGGATGCTGCCCCTCCTCCTCTCATCTTCCCTAAGAGTATCAGCAACCCATGTCACATGATTCTCATCAAGATGCCTAAGGATCAGATGGTAAGACTTCTTCTCCACTTCTGAACTGATCAGAGTGTCATCTGCATCCATAATTTCCCCACAGCAGATGTTATCCAGCTCACTATCCATAAGGACAGCCCAAGCATTATAGTTCTGACTATTCAGAACTATTTTGGTAGAGCTAACATCAGGGATATAGGACATCTTCTTGGAAAACTTGAGGTCTTTGAGGTTCTCCAAAGTAAGGTACAAAGGTCTAGATGGCTTGGAAGTAATGATGATGTTGGTACTGATAATGTGTTATAATTATGGCCAGCAATTAGCTTAGGCAAATGAGCAGTATTTAAAGCAAAAGAAATGCTGGACACTGTGTGTCAATAATGGCTAATGGGGCTCTCACAATGGGGCAATATGTTGGATGAATTCGATTGGATGATGAATGAATTGATGGAAAACAGCAGGGAGAAGAGCTCCTTAAGTACAAAAGATTGGCCTCTTGTGAGCCCATGATACAACAAGCCAAAAGGCAAATTTTCCGCCCCAAAAGGGCTCTACAGGCTCTACTGGCCTTGTTACTTGGTTTGGACTAAATCAGCCCACATGGCATCAGTCCCTGTACCCTTACAACCAGCCTATTCTGGTTATTTCTGGTGTTTCCACCTCAATGGGGCTGAACCAGCCCCTTAACTGTTCAATCCCCTTGGCTGGTTGTCCTTTACAACCAGCCATGATGACCTTTATTGCCTTGTTTACGGGCTGGTTGCCTCATGCAGCCAGCCCCTGGCCCCTCAAATGGGCCAGGTGGGACCCAGGGCAAACCTGGGTCCGGTCTCAGACTCACATGGGGGGGGGGGGGTGACCAGCGGACATGTTGTCCCCCCCTCTTTTTCTCTCAAATCCCTGGTGGGGGCGGTCAAATCCCCTCACCAGGGGCCCTGGGGGTCGATACCTCCAGGGCGTCGTCAAGTACGTTGGCCTGGGAGGTGATCAGGTCCCCCCAGGCCCATCGCTCCTCCCCCTTGGTAAAGGGGGGGGGGGGGAGAGCGTCCCTGCCCTGCTCGGTCGCCTCAAACGATCAATGGTGGGGGGGTGATGAATTCCCCCCCACCTGCCGGTCGCTACCCTTGCGGCCGGCGCCGCCACCTCCTTGGGCAAGGGGGTGGTCAGGTCCCCCCTGCCCTGGCTGACCGCGCTGTCGCGGTCGGTCGCTGGCTGGTTCAACCCAGCCAGCCTGCCCCCTCCCCCTCGCAACGGCAAGCGAGGGGAGGGGGAACGAGCCGGGGCCGCAAGCCCTGGCTCCGCGGCGCTGGTCGCCGGTCGCGACCAGCCGGGCCTGCGCGGCATCGCACCGCGCGGGATCCCTCGGCCGCGCAACAGCCCCGCGCGGGCCGTCGGGCCCCGCGTGGGCCGTGCCGAGGAACACAGGCGGCCCCGAAAGGGCCGCGACGCGAGCAGCGGCCCCGAGCGGGCCACGACACGGGCGGCAACCCTAATGGGCCGCCCCAAGCCCGAATTGTGAGAAAAGACTACTTTTGCGGGCCAGCCCGTCTGGCCAAGTATGTCCAAAATAAACCTTGGGCCCAATTATGCCCATACAAGCCCATCTGGCCGTATTTGCCCATATACCTCATCGGGCCCGTTAGGGCCCGTGTACCAATGGGTCTATTTCACGCGTTTTGAGGCCAGTTTCCCCAACTCTGTAACATCCACATGGGCCCGTATGGTCCGTGTGTGTGTCCAATGGGCCTTAGAGGCCCATTTGTGCATCCCATTTGGATTACACTTATACGTAGCACCCGCGTAAGTGCGTACGTATTTTAACATAACAAATATGAATTAGTTTATTAATTCCTTGAGGGGAATTAGTCAAGGAAGGAAAGAGAGGCCAGTATATGTTATAAATGAGGGGAGGCCTTGGGGAGGGGGTGACTGTTGTTGAGGCTGAGATGCCCCATGGCATTACATGTTGACCTAGTGGGCTGGTGGCAGTAGGGCTGGACCCAAATACTCAATTTTGGGTAATACCCAATTTCCAACCCAATTTGGTTGGGAATTGGGCGTGCAAAAGGGCATCAGGTATGGGTTGGGTAAATCTTGGGTCAGGAGTCAGGCAAATATATCTGATAAACTGGGTATTTTCAGTTATTTTGTGAAATAGCGCCAGGGGGAGCTTATTGCAAAATGTGTAGAAAACTCAAAAATTTCATGCTTCATTGCATTACCATAAAGCAATTTTTACTATTATCAGTTGCAATAAACTCAAAAAACCAAAAACAAAATGATATAAGAAATAAAGAAAATACAAAAGAAATCAAAATCAACTTGAAAGCTTTCCAAAACTGCAATACCAATAATTTAAACAGAAGAGCTGCCCAATAAAATCACAGTCTAATGAAGCATTTTGAGGCCCAACCATAGCCTTGGATTTAAAAAAAATGTGTTTTGATGGGGCACTTGTTGCAGGAATGGCTAAAAAGTGCCAAGCCATCCTTGAAAGGTTAGGGTACATTCATTCCCAGGAACTCCAATAAAGAAGGAAAGCAGCTTCTTGAGGCTCTTCCACCTTGGATAGGTATTGGAGAACCTCAGACTCAATGTCTCCTTTGCTCCAAGAAGGTTGAAATACTTTACTCTGCAGTGTAATTTGAACTTTGGTTTTTTTATGAATTGTGGATTGCTTTTGAGAGTTGATAAAAGTCTGGATGGATCCAAACTTTGGTGCTTCAGACCTAAATATGGTAAGGATGTTGGTTGGATTGATTTTGACTTTCAGATGCTGAAGTATCATTTTGTGATGATTTGTAAAGCAACAGATTTTGATTTGGGGGTCAAGTATCATTGCACATGATGGAGCTACCTTTGCCAAAGAGTGGCATAAATACTTCTTGATTTTGGTGATCATATTTTTTGCCACTGGGACAAGCTGGGAAGAGTTGTACTGAGATTTTATTTTGAGCATATCACCTACTAGTGCAATGAAAAATGGTAGGGCATAGCTTAGAGTGGGGTGATGGCTGGAGCAGAGCAGTTTGGTAGCATTTTTGAGTGGCTCAAGAAAGTTTATCATCTGTTCAACTTTGTCCCATTCAACCCTGTTGATCTTGTATTTTATTGTTTTTGGTTGCTCTCAAACAAGATTTCAGGCATTCTTGATCTCATGAGCTCTTTTCAACATCAGGTAGGTCAAATTTCAATGTGTCTTGAAATCTAGTATCAACATGCTAGCCAGGTTCATCAAAAGATTGGCCATATTGAAGTCATACATGTTTGAAAGTTTTTTCAATGTTGAGGAGAGGACCAAAACCAGGGGGAAAGGCCATGAATCCTTTGAAATAAATTGCCAAGATTGATTCTGGCCTCATCTGGCGGATTGAAAAGTTTGGAGATGGATAGCGGATTGTTTTCAATCTTGTTTGGAATACTTTATTTAGTCTGAATATTTTGTATTCCTTTTCTCTCCATTTCCTTTTTTTTTATATTTCTTTTATATCTTTCTTTTATATCCTCCAAACTTCTGGCCTGATAGACACAGGTTGGTCTGATGGTTCTGATGATCATATGCATATTCATCCACAAGAATATGGCAAGTATTTTAAGAAAATGAGTCAATTCAGTCTCCCAGGACTTCTTTTCCTCACCAACTCCTTCATCTCTGATCATTGTCTCTCAAACACTCAAGGTTTTTACCAAGAGTCACAAATTGTTCTTGACTCAATACTGAAGTGCAGAAGTTTGGTCATTGCATAGGATCCTGGATAATTTGTTGCAAACTCTAATCTTACCTGACTCTTCTAAACAACTTTCTAATCCTGTCTATGCAGTTTCACTACTTCCCTGGATTCTTTATTATCACTAGAGCATCATTTTTCATTTACAGGCATGTTGTTAAAACCCTTCCTCCATTGTCTTGGGTCATTTCAATCTTGTTAGGTATGGTATTTTTTTCATACTTTTGCTTTATGTACTTTTTCTTGTTTTCTCATGTTTCTGACACCAGTCTTCAGTTCTGTTTTTGATTTGTTCAGTTTTCATCAAAATTCAAACTAAGTTCTTAACAAAATTAACAGTTGAATAACCAAACACCTCTCTCCTCAACTTGGAAAACCAGTTAAAAAACAACTATGAACAACTCACTTACTGCAACCATTCTAAAAACCCCCTTAGAGGCAATACCTCTTATTATATTGGATAAGTTCTCCACATGGCGCAATCAAGTCATCAACAAAATTGATCTACAAGAAGACTTGTACAAAAATTAATGAGGGAGGGAAAAACCGCTAAGGCACTCCAGTAGGGCTGTCTAATTCAGAAAATTTCAGAATTTGCACCATCCTAATCTCTAAACTTGACACCACTTTGCAAGCCAACATCATTACTCCCAAAAATGAGAAAGATGCTCATCAAATTTGGGCTCACATCAAAAATTTTTTTGCCTCAAACCACGCCTCAAATAGGGCCAGAATCTTCAAGGAGTTTCTTTGAACTCCATTCTCCCTGTCAGACATACCTGGATGTATCACTGATACCAAAATGGCTATTGCCCGTCTGCACAAAATAGGCATTGAATTACCCGTTGTGGTAGTTATTTACAGACGTGGAGGCAGGTAGTCTCAGCACTGGACATTTGACTTGGAGCGGCTCAAAAGTGGTTAGAACTCCACAGAACAATAGGCTCAGGAGGAGTGCATTGGCGGACTGTCAAATCCAGAGTACAAAATTCAGGGGCTCAGCATTTGTTGGGCGCCTGCTTTCTTTGGCACAATGACAAGAATGGACCAGAGTTTTTGTCTTTCGCATATAACAAACGTGGTCAAACATAACTTCCCTCTAAAACTATGGAATTCTGCGTGCGGAAGAATTTCATTGGGGCTAAGTAGTAGAGAATATGCCAGTTATGGATTATGCACTGAGGTTGGAGGAGTATGGGGCAATCAACACTGGAGCTGAGGGGGCGGCATTTGGATTGTTGGGGATCCATAGTATGCCGCATGTGGGATTGGGAGTGATTGGCTAAGGAAGATTGATTGGGATCTGTTGTTATTTACGCATTTGCACAACTAAAATGTTAAGGAAGATTGGAAAAATGATCTCAAAACCTACTGTAAGTCATTTCATTGGGTAAAGGATTGGATTATTGGTAAGGAGGATCAGTGGAATCATGCTCCTTATGGATTTGGGTGTTATCTGCCACATGGTGGAAAACAAGATTGACCTGGAGGAACTAATTGAGGAAAACGCAAGATCCTGTCCCGTGGAGCCAAAGAGGGCCGCTCCTTTGCCTCCAGCATTTCTAATTCTGGTCCCTGCGCAAGCCGCCACTCTGTCCCCTTTGGCGCGCGTCCCAATCCTGCAACCAATGGTCAGCAAACTTACCAAGTTAATGAAAGGTCTGAAGATATACATTTATCATATTATTAAACAAAAAGTGTAGCCTGCTGCTGCATGAAGCAGAGGTATTCCCAGCTCTCACTGCTCCCGCACCTTGGGTGTGCAGTCATTGTGGTAGTAATGGTGAGATTTTTTTTTCAGCGCTCCTTGTCCCGCTTTCCGCTCCAACCTCATCTTTGCTGTGGGGTTGTCCTTGCATTTATGGAACTGGAATTGCAACATGCCTGCATTCCTGCAATACTCTCCCTTTTGTTTGTCCCCCCCACACCTAGCCGCTTTCCCCAGTGGTTTGCAACCTTCTGCTCCTCCGGGAGAGATTCACACCGCCTCATCCAATCCCACTTTGGTTGTGTCCACAGGCTGTTGTCCCAAACTTCCTCACAGGCGCGCCTTCTGTTTTCAAAGCCCTTGCAACCCCAACCTACTTCTCCCCAGCCATAGTTTTGACACCCACTCCCTTCCCATTCAACACCCAAAGCCCCTCCATGTGTGTCTCTCACACCAATGCCAAAATCTCCGCTAGCTGGGATGGAAACAGGCCTGCCGTTGGCCCATCCATCCCGCACTCCCCGCGCTCCACATCCTTCTATTCTGCATGCATTCTCCCCGCCATCAAAGGGTCCGACTTTGGTTGCATTCCTCCAACTCCTGGTCCGTTCCTTTGGCCACGGCTCCCCTCCTCTCTCCAAGACCCATCCACTGTTCATTGGTTCCTGAGCTGGCACAATATCAGCTGCTTTCTTCTTCTCAGCAAGACCCATCCACAGTTCATTGGTTCCCAAACCAGGCGCAATATCTGCTGCTCTCCTCCTCTCCGGAAGACTCGCCTGCTGCCCATCAGTTCCCAAATTTTGCGCAATGGGACTTGGAGCAGCCGGCCATAGTTTCTCCTCCACATCCGCTCCCATCCCATCCCCCGCAACTCCCCTTCCCTCTGCTACCATTAGTTCTGCTTGCCGTCCACTGGTCCTTGCTTGCTTCATAGCAACAGGATGATCAAACTCTCCCAAGACCCGCTTTCCCAAAATGTATCCTGTCTCCGCTGGGGAAAACAATTCCACATTTGAATCCATTGTCTGGTTCTTGCGCCTAACCTCCAATAGAAGTTTTTGTCACAATACGTGCACACGCAGGGTGCGGGTACGCTAGGCAGCTGAAAAACCTCCACCTTGCAAGGTGGCAAACCACCCCAGTGCTGAAACATGTGTCTCATATGGATCTTGAGGTCCCTTGCCAAATCTGTGAGCTCACTAACCCAAGGGATGGTTGCCGGTGATGGGGCAGGACCACACGCTTCCACTTAATCCAATTCCACTTGCAACCAGACTCCTCTGTACACACTTGCCTCTGCTGTAGCTTGTTTTAAATTGCCTTCCCGGAAACAAGGCTTGCGCTTCCCCCATCTTGCCAGCATGTTCCACTTCAGTTTTGGCGAATCAAGGTTTTGGTAGCCTTCCATCTCTTCCATGTCCCGAAACTCTTCCTTTTCCATGATGAACAGGACAACAAGGTGCGCCTTGTCTGAATCCAATGCGCCTTTGGAGTATGCAATCACTTCATATTGTGAGATGAATTGCTCCACATTGGCAGTGTCAAATTGAATGTGAGGGTAATCCTTTGGCTTGATGGGGACAGGGCGGTGTGGTAAACCAAAACCTAACCTATAGCCATCTACAGCTAGAGAGCGTGATGCAATGGATGATAGGAACGGAACAGGAAGATGAAATTGAACAATAAAACATCTCTGGAGTCATAGCATGGGTGCAAGACAAGAGTACCCTGCAAGTATGTACCCAAGTAAATGCAATGCATGAAGGAATGAAATGAGAGGACACTGTGAATGAACAAAATCAGTAACAGAGTTTACAATTCCAAGAAGGGCTTTAGTCCAAAGCCGCAACTATACAATGGATGTGGTTTGATGATTGTGCCAGCTAAAAGTGTAGCATAACCAAGAATGGAAGTCCAAGGGCTGAGATACCCAAGGAGAGATGGAGTGATTTCCAAATGGATGGTCAACCAACTGCAGGTTTTTGCAGCTATAGACTGAGTTGCCAAGATTGGAAGGTTATTGCATAAGCTGGAGGTAGTAAGCAGATTGCACTATTGATGGTGTGAATTACTGTTTTTTCAGGCTTAAGACTGAGGTAGATGGTACTGATTAGAATGGTATATCAAAAAGTGAAGAAACAATAACCCTTAACTCTGGAGCATTAAAGTTTCCCAGGTTTAAAGCCGCAAGCTCCTTCAAGCGTTTTGATTGATTCCCATTGAATCAAAGTCTAATACTTTCCTCAAAGAAGGTCCCTTATATATTGTTACTCAATATTACATTATTTAATAAATTTTAATGATTAATATCACGTCATCATCTCCTTGCTGTTGCAACAACTGTGTTTGCCAAAACAAGTGTTGTGTTCCCAGTACTGCTTCTTGTGGGATTCAAAAATGCAAGCCATGTTGACTGCAAAAGGTGGCTTGTTTTTTCACTATAAATAGCAAACCATCAATGGAGGTATCTGACGCGCCACAAAGAAAAGGTTGAAGTTGTAGGATGGCTCCTTGGTTTATTTATCATATCCTGCCAATGACGGAGATAGAGTTCCTTAAGGTGCAAAAAGCAGGTGAGAAATTGAATAATGGCAAATATAATGAGGGGATGTTAATTAAATGAATTTGTTCTAGTGTTACCACGGTTTTTACGCTATACTACTAATACACCATCACCACCTCCACCTTACTTTGGACCACCAATGGAGTTTGAGATGAACCAAGCAACCAAGGTGCAAGGTGAAGAGTGAGTTGCCGGGAAATTGAAAGTGGGAGGAGAACAGGAAATGGAGGAAAAACAAGCAGGGGGAACTGAAAGGAATAGGATGGAAGGAGAGGAAATTGGAAACAGGGGAGATGGTATGGAAGGAAATGGAAGAGAGGGAATGGAAGGGAATGGAATGGAGGGCCAAGACAAGGTGTCTGAGGTGCGGGTTTTGGTCCCAATTTAAACTGATGAAAGTCTGTTGACTGGAAATATTGGCAAATGTTTGTCAAGAGTTTGGTAGAAGAGGCCTCATGAGGTGCTTATGGAAAAAGAAAAATGGAATTCCAGGCCAAAGAGGAATTGTATGGCAAAGTGTAAAGAGGTCTTCAAGGAGAGATTGGTTTCACAAGTGCGCTTTATGCAAAGAATTCCTAGCCTAATAAGAAATGAGGATTTGGAATAGTTTAAGGAGATAGTGGCAGAATTAAACAAGAATTGGGGAAATGGGGAAGAAGAGGTAAAAAGAAATTTGTAACAAGTTTTATGAATTTTATTATAATTTTTATTTTTTATACATAGATTTTTCTTACTGTTTTAATTAAAGAGAGAATGAATGTTTGAAATAGAAGGAAATGAAATAAAAAATGGATTTTCAAAGAATTTGGTGTGAAATTCAAGGAAAGAGATAAGAACAGGAATGTGAAAGGATGGTAGAAAGATGATTTAAGAATTGAGGAGGGAATAGATGAAAGGGGACAGAACCAGATTGGAATACACATGGAATGGAATGGGAATGAAATGGGACTTAAGTTTGAAAAGGTTTATGCGTGTAATTTTTGTGGAAGTCTTGCACCAAGTTGGGAGAATTGCAAAGGTGATGGGCTGGTTCCCACAAGGTGCAATCATTGTCAGACTGGAAGCCAGTCCATTCAACAAGGTATTGAAGCTTCCCTTTGCCTACCCTGGAATACCAAATACAGCTTACTTCCCACTCTAAGTGATCTGGAAAATTTATGGGTTCTGGAGGGGGATGAGCCTTTCCCGGGTATAATACTTGAGCCGGTTCTGGGAGAGACACATGAAAGACTGGGTGGATACCTTTCAATTTTTCAGGTAAGTAAATTTGAAACACATTAGGGGAGATGACTGATTCTACTTGAAAGGGGCCAAGCTTCTTCTCAGAGAGTTTTCTGGCTGGAAAAGTGCTGAAAATTTTGCAATAATTGAGCTAAACCTGGTCTCCTACTGCAAAGGCTGATGTCAAAGTGAAAAGTTGGTATGCTTGCTCCTTGTAGCGTTTGTTTGCTGCTTTGAGGTTGGATTGGAGTTTCCATTGGAGAGATTGAATAAGAGTAAGGTAGTTGGTAGCGGGTTGAGAAGTTTCTATGTGAATAAAGTCAAAAGTTGGGTTTCTTTGATAAGGAGTTTGAAAGGGCGACTGCTTGGTTAAGGCGTGAGTGGAGTTGTTGTATGAAAATTTGGAAAGTGCAAGCCATTGCAACAAATTGTGCTGTTGATAGGCAAAGTAAGCTCAAAGATACTGTTCAAGGGTTTGATTTACTTGTTGGGTTTTCCCATCCGTTTATGGGTGGTAAGCCTTTGATAACTTTCAAGTGATTTTCAAATGTTGACAGAGAGAGGTTCAAAAGCTTGAAAAAAAGAATGATCCATGATCACTAACTATGTTATCAGGAAGAAAATTCTTTGAGAAGACATGTCATATGAAGAGGTTAGGTAGTTCTTCTGAAGAGGAAGTTACAATAGAGCAAAGAAACAAAGCCATTTTCAAGAAGAAATCTAATACTACTAGAATAGCATAATAACAATTAGAAAGGGGTAATTGAAAAATGAAATACATAGAAAAAAAGTGCCAAGGAATAGGAGGGATTGGAAGTGGATGAAGCAGCCCATAATTCTGGTGATTCAAGTACTGGTTACAATTGATATCATAGCACGCACTAACATAGTCTTTTACTTCTCTGGTCATATCAGGCCATTAGCAGTCTTGTGCAATCCATTGATGGGTTTTATCCTGACCATAACAACCAGCAAGAGGAGAATCATGCCAAGAGTTGAAGATATCTAACTGAATGCAAGTATTATTGGGAAATACTATATAATCTTTATAAACTAAATAACCATTTTCATCTATTACGTAATTTCTTGAAGGTGAATTTGCATTCTTGCAAAGGTTGTTGCACTTGGGGTTGTCAATTTTGGCTTGTAAAAGTTTGGAAGCTTTGTCTCAAAGTTGGGTCATGATTGAGCTGAGTTGGGCAGATTGATTGGAAGAGAAAAGTGTCCTGAATTTTCCAGAATTGTTTTCTGCAAAGGTGCTCCCCCCCCTGGGTAAACTTTGTTCCAACATGCTAAAGCATCAGGAAAAACCACTTTTTTCACAGGGAGGTATGTGATCATAAAGTTGAACTTGGAGAGGTATTTGGCCCATTGCGCCTTTCTGTGTGTGAGAAATTTTGAGCTCATAAAATAATTAAGAGAATTATGATCATCAAGAACCTTGAAAGGCTCTACAAGGCTCAAAAGGTATGAAAACCATGTTTTCAACCAATAAAAAATTTTTAGAAGTTCCTTGTCATGAATCTCATAGTTAAGCTCTTCAGCAAGCAACTTGCAAGACTCAAAGGCAACAGGATGAAAGATATTAGAAAAAGAGGAAAACTGCAATATTACTCCTGCAATTTTGATAGTTGCTTGTATCCCTTTCCACAATAGTGCAAGCTAGGTTGTTTAAGTGAGAAATTATTGGAGCAGTGGTAAAAGCTTTTTTCAGAGCTTTGAACTCCAAAGTGGCTTTTTCTGTAAAAATAAAATGAGTGTCTTTTTGAAGATGGTTAAGTAGGATTCACTGTCTTCTTGGTGTAGCGCTCAATAAACTACCTGTAAAAATTGCTGAAACTGAGAAAAACTTGAAGGGATTTAACAGAAGAAGGTGAAGGCCAGTCCAATATGTGTTGGCTCTTGGCTGGTTCCATGGCTAGTCCCTGTTGCAAAACTATTACACCTAAAAATTGAAGGGATTAAGTGTGAAATTTACACTTAGAGGCTTTTTAAAAAAGGTTATTCTTTCAAAGTTGCTGCAGCACCTCTTGCACATGGGCAATGTGCTCCTCAAGAGATTTTGAGTAGACAAGTATATCATCAAGATATACCACGAGGTATTTCTCTACAAGGTTGGTGAAAGCATCATGAACAAAATGTTGAAAAGTGGATGGAGCGTTACAGAGGCCAAAAGGCATGAAATTATACTCATAGCTTCCAAAAGGGGTTTGCATTGTGGTCAAGTACTCATGACCCTTTGCAATTAAAATCAAGTTATAGGCACCTCTAAGGCCTAAATTTGAGAAATAAGCAGCTCCGTGGAAGAGAGTGAGGAGGTGTGAAATAGGTGGTACTGGGTAGGACTTCTTCTGGGTTACCTGGTTCAGTTTTCTATAGTCAACGCAAAGGCAAAGTACACTGTGTTTCTTTGGAACATATGGACAGGCAAGCCTGTGTTTGAATTACTTGTTCAAAGAAATCCTTTTGATACATTTTCTGCAATGTATTCTTGAAGCGCGGTTTATTCTTGCTTTGAGTGAGAGTAGAATGGACAAGGTGCCGGAGGTGGGCCTGCAAGTTCAGTTTTGTGATCATATGAAAGGGATGGAGGAAGTTTATCAGCTTTAAAAACTGAAAAGAAATCAGCAAAGTCATGATAAACCATAGGTAAAGAATATTGAATGATTTATAAATCTTTGATCTCATCATTGTCTTCTAACACAGGGCTCAAAGTATTTGCATGATGAGAGAGGATTAAGGAGCTCAAAATATAACTTTTGGTAGGCGCGTGTTTCTCTTTGAAGAAAAAAGGAAGAGGTAAGTTGGACAAATAAGCAATAACTCCTTAATATGAAGAGTGAAATTGGGAATGGAAGTTAGGATATTGAAGATCTCTTGGAGGAAAGGTTTCATCCAACCCAATGACAGTGTCAGGTAGGCTATTTAATTCCTGGCTGATGGAAGGGTTAGTTTTCTTAGGGTGCAAGGTGCAAAGTTTAATTAATCATTCTTGCAAATTCAGATCCAGATTCCAGTAGAATAGGAAATCATGGTCCAGAATGGTATCATCCATTTCAGGGATATCCAAGACAAACAAATCCCATTTGAATCTGGGGAAATCAGGAAATGCAAATGTCCATTTTTCCTTCTGGGTAACCCAATCAGAGGTTTTTTTTCCCCCTACTTACTAGATAGATGGGGAATTTTTCTACCTCAACACAGGTAACATTTTTAGAGGTGGAAAATGCTGAAATTATAAAAGAGAAATTAGCCCCAGAATTGAGTTAAACTTGGTAAGGAGTTTTTTGGGAATGGAAAAGTACAAATCTCAAACTTGGAGAACCCAGTGACTTGCAAGTGCAAAGATTGAATTTATGTTTAGATAATGGGTATTTTGCCTTGCAATTATCAGAAAAACTATCAGCTATTTTTTGAAAGCTTAGCCCCTCCACACGCTAGCCGCTTTGAAAAAAAATTGACATCATGACTACCTCTGCAATACATACACAACCCTGCGTTTTCCCTCCTTAACCATTCCTAGTTCTTCAGCATCCCAGTTTCTGTGTACAGGGACTTTGGGGTTTCAGTGGGGGTCTTCCCTTTTGGGTTGGAATTTGAATTTGAGGTCAATTTGCTTTGCTTTGGATACTTCTGTTTTTGTTCCAAAGAGTTATTTTCCCTTGGGGCCAAGGTGGACTGTCTGTGATTGTTTCTTTGCAAGTGGTTCTTGTTGTGATAGCCATTATAAAGCTCAATCAACCGGTTGATTAGCTGCTGAAGGGAGGTTGTCTTATAACCCCCAACTGCAAGCTGCTCAATCAAGCATGCCAGTAAACCCTTTTGGAAACGGAAGAGGAGTACCTCTTTGTTCCACTGGATGCAGGAATCCTGCATTTGGAATTGAGAGATGAACATAGAAGCCCTCATATTTTCCTTCATCACCAAGCTATTGAATTTGTACTTTGCGTTGTGAACTTCATTGGGGTTGCCAAACAAGGTGAATGTTTGTTGCTCAATTTTTTTCCAGTTGTTGATTATACAGGTGGGGCTAGTATTATCTGATAATTCAAGGTACGGTTTGAACCATTGCAAGGCTCTACCTCCTAGGAAGTAATACACATAGATGACTTTTTGAAAGTTGAAATGGAAGTTTTTGGGATCATTGGAGAAGATTATTTTGAAAGAATTTAGGTAGGAGCAGAGCTTATGTGGATGCTCCCCATTGAAGTGGTCACGCTGCTTCATGCTTGGAGTGCAAAAGCTCAGAGTTCTCACACTTTTTGGCAAGTTTTGTTGGTTGAGAGCTTTGAACAACATAGAGATAACCTCCTGCGCTTCCAACTTGGGAGCATTTTGGCCAGGAATTTTCCTACCACAAGTTGAGGTTTCATTGGAGGAGTGGTTGGAATCTTTGAGTTTCTCAAGGGGATCATCCAGAGCTTCAAACGTGATTCTTTTGGCTAAGGGGTCATTAAGTGTTTCAAGTGAAGGGTATTTAGAAGAGGGAACAGGATCTAAGGGTTTTCTGGACCAGGAAATGCTGGATCTCCCTAGCCTGTTGATATCATCATTGTAAGGGGTTAGGGAAGCGTTTCAAGTTGAGAAATTATGTGAAATTTTAAAAAATGAAATCAAAGATAGATTGGAAGTCTATAATAGATGAGTTGGGTTAGTTAATTTACTGTCAAACAACTGCCCAACGTACTGGGGGGTATCTTTAGGCAGTTGTGAGCTCAAGGGAGAAAGCTAAGTGAAAGGTGCTAACTGCAAGATATGATTGATGGCAAGTAGCAAGAGGGATAGAGTTGTTCCATAGAGATGAAACAAAGGTAAGGCCCAATGTGATATTTTTCCTTGGAAAAGTGTAGAACTTATGAAATTAACTAACTGAGGAAACAATCTGAAGGCAAGGAGTGAGTCCTTATAAGGTGATCTGGAGTGTTTAGATACAACCTGATGGAAATTCTTGTACATCTAGAGAGCCTGATGCAATGCATGACAGGAACATAATGATGTGGTGGTTATTTATAGACACAGAACATTTGACTTGGAGCGGCTTAGCTGTGGGTGGAAGTCTGCAGTACAATAGCCTCAGAGAAGCGCATTGGCGGACTGTCTATTCTGGAGTACATTAGCTGAGGGCTTGGCATTGGTGCGGTGCCGACTTTTTGCAGGCACAATGACAAGAATTTGCCAGATTTTTTTCCTTTTCCAGACATTGCATGGTCAAACATAACTTTCCCTCCCAGGGGGTGGGTTTACTAATTCAGAAGCAAGTGATCAAAGCTAAGTAGTACGGATTTGGCCACTTATGGGATATGCACTGAGATTTGGGAGTTCTGTGTGGAAATGAATGCTAAAGTCAAGGAGGCAGCATGCGGGTTGTTGGGGATCTTTAGTTATGTCACATGCGGGATTGGGAGTGATTTAATAGGGAAGATTGACAAGGATCTGTTGTCAGTTATGCATTGTCGCGACTCAACTGTTAGGGGGAATTGGCAACAGGATCATCAAATCTACTGCAAATCATTGTATCAGGTAAGGATTGGACTATTGGTAAGGAGTATCAGTGCAAAGGCACAGGGGCTGTGGGAAAAGGGGTCTTTCATTAGCAGGTCATGTTCCTTTTCTGGAGTAGCTAAGGTGGGTCAGTGCAGAATGCAGGGAGACAAGAAGGGTCTTTCATTTGTGGCTTGCATTCTTTTTTTTGTATATATAAGGAAGCTTTTCTTGTGTTGTAACAGGGGTCATTATAACAAATATTGGAGTATTGGAGTATATTTTTTTACAGCATATTATAGATATATTATTTTCTTCTGTTACTTTGGAGTTTAATTACCAGCAAGAGTTCTCAGAGGTCATATTTAGGGAAATAGTTCAAGTTCCAAGCTTGTGGGAGATTTTGTCTTGTTTATTTACTATTATTTCATTGCAAGTTAGCTTTAATGGTTTCCCACTTGGGTGCAGAAGTGGATTTTGATTAATAATTGGCGAGGTACAGGAGTGTTACTCAAGGGCTAGTGGACTTTCTGGAGATTGGAGCAAGTTTGTTGCGGATAATTTTATATTTTTTACAAGATTTTATTAAGCACACAATCTTTATCCACAAATTGGGGGTCTGGCCTGGAAAGTCTTTTCTCTGTTATAATACCTGGTACCCTCTGCAGAGATATAATTTTTTGTAATTTTTTATTCTTCCTTTTACGTCCAAGATGATGGGAGATTTTGAGGCCGGTTTGGTTGAATTACTTCTGAATCACCAACAGGCAACTAGTAGTGCCCCACCGTATCAAAGCACTGCTTGTCAGACTGCCAGTCCGGTGGGGCCGCCGCAAAGAGTGGCCATGGGGGGAAAATCAATGTATTCCGCACCAGAGATGTGGGAGGAGCAGCAAGGTAGCTCAGCAAAAATTAGGCCAAGGGACTACCCTGATGTTAGGTTTTTTCCGGTGGATCTTCACCAATTTCTGGAACGGTTCAAGAATGCGGCCAACAGCAAAGGCACAAATGACATTGACCAGGTCTGGCAAAAGGTCAACTTCATTTGGGATGAGGAATATCTGTGGGAGGTTGAGGATATGAAGGGTTTCAGAGAAAAAAATTGGGGAATGTTGTGTGGGGAAATAGTGGAAAAATGAGGGTCATGAGAGCAGAGGTTCCGCAGAGTGGATCTCAAGCGTCTCATAACCAAAAAGGCAAGGGAAGGAGGTGTTTCCTTGAGGACATTGTTTGGTGTGTATTTTTCCTCATTTGATTGCATTTTGAAGTACCTTGTCTGCAACAAAATTTTGGCGGAGAATACTGGCTCTGTCAAGAGGACTTTCATGCAGGGGCTTAGCTCTGAGTTGCATGGAACGGTCCACAGAAAGTTTTCCAACGGAGGATTAATTCATAGCTTGCGGTTTGGAGGGGTAACCCTACCTCCGGAAATGAAGGAAATACGGGCAGTGGTCCTAGGAAAGTTGGAATTAGCAGAACTATTGGAGGAAGACCCAAAGGAATTGGAGAAAAAGGATGTGCAGGTGAAAAGGGTAAATGGGCCAGTAAATCCAAAGGAAACTGCTGAAATGACGGAGATGTTTAACAAAATGCATCTTTTCTGGCAGAAAGCTATAGCAAAGAAAGCTGGGACAGTCCCAGAACCACCAAAATCAATGTCTAATGCGCCAACTCAGGGGACATCAAGGGTGCCACCAAGGAACAAAGGCAAGCCTTGTGTCTTCACATGCTATTACTGCCAGGAAGATGGCCATCTTAAAAGGTTGTGTAAAGATCTGAGTGCAGACATACAGAGCAAGATAGTGAAGATAGATGGAAGGGAATGCTTTTACCCTTAAGTAAAAACTATACTGGATATGCTGGATCAACCTTTGCCACAAGATCTGGCTCAAGTGGCGGTGGAGAAGAAGGAATTTACAGCTTCAGAGGGGTACGCTTTCCCCTTAACTTGGGAACCCCAGGAAGTTTTGGCTGAGGTTAGAGCCATTCACTCCAATGAGAGGAGAATAGACCTTGATGGTCCTGCTCCTGCAAAAGCACCGGAACAGGCCTTTTTTTTTCAAAGAGGGGGGATCCCGCAGGAGGGCGGGATAAGTAGCAAGGAGAATTTGCGGAACGGACCACCCGGTTTCCCTAACTTTGAAGGAACTAGAATCAATCTCACCAGTAATGGTGGATGGTGGATGAGATGGTTGTGGTCTTCAAGCAGTTTGCAGGAAATAAGGAGGACAACCCAAAACCCAGAGAAGAGGTAAAGGTTGGTTCTCTCAGCATGGGGGTGGACGTTTTATGAGTTAGCGGTGTTATGATGTGCCCCTTGGGATATGTAGAAATGTGGATCAGAGGCAAAACGTGTTGGGAAATTGTTGATAGTGGTTCAATGGTAAACTTCCTTCCATTGAAGTTGGCAACAAACCCGGGATTGGTCAGACACAAGGCAAACATTGGGTTGCGGACTTTGGGAGGTTTTGAATTTGTGGTTGAAGGGGTGGTGGAGAAGGAAATGAGTGGCAAAGATATTGGCTCCGCTGTTGTATTTGGTAGTAAGTGGGTCGGAGGTCATACTTGGTAGTCCATTCCTTTTTGCCTTCTAGGCATCTCTTGGCTTCAGTCTGGATACTAGGGAGGAATTCCTTACTGTTGTGGACGCCTTGGGGAAATGCTACAAGACAACCATTTTTTGGCCTGAAAGTGGCGGATGAGAACATTGGAAGGGCTGCCCTCTTGCAGAAGGCAGCCACAAAAATTTGTCAAAGGATTTTTAAATGTTGGAAGTGTGGCCTGTGCAGGGAAGGCTCTGCCCATGCGCAGATGGTCAACAGAAAAGGAGCAGGGAGGAGGAACACCTGTAGCGGGGTCCAACCTGCTTTTGGCAGTATGGAGAAGAGCTGGGATAGGATCAAAAGTGAGTCCTTCCTTTTTTGGCCTCCAATGGGTTTCAGCACAAGCAGCTAACTTTGTGCCACAATTGTGAGAAACCTGGATTTTGTTTCAGGTCAACAATTAAAAATAGAAGAGACAACCAAGGGATTGAAGTTGCTTGAGGTGCAGGTCTTTTTTAGCAAGTGCAAACCTGTTGCTAAAAAGGTTTGAAGGCAGAACAAGCCGATGACGCAGGTCCTCAGTAAACCACTGAGGCCTATCTGTTGTTCAGGGGACCCTTATGAGTTGCCGTTGTGGTGTCTTATTTATAACCTTGGATTGGGAGCTGCGTCATGGGCTGTGCGCTCAGCATTTGGGTAGGTTGTACTCAGAATTTGAAGTGCGCAGGGTCTCAGCAGTGCCTACTGCAGGCTCAGCAGCAGGGATTGCGGGGCTTGGCACCAGGTGCGGGTTAGGCCTACTCTGGGGGGGGGGGCGCCGGGCCGCAAACGGCCCAGGGAATGCAGACAAAGTGATGGAGCCGGCCCACCCAAGCTTGCAGGGGGCTAGTCCAGAAGGCAAGGGCGGGGCAATTTGGGGTTATATGCGCCGGGGAGGTTGGCGCAGGCATAAGGGTGGGCCAACTCACGGATCGCAGGATCTGCGGGCGCGCAGGGACGGATAAAACCGGGGGGCTGCAAGTAGGGCGCAGCAGAGGGCGGCGCCATGAGAAGGACAAACCAGACGTACATGATATCAAAGGGGAGGGTTTCGGATGGGGTGGGTGGTAGGGGGTAGGGTTAGGGTGGAACTAGGGTTCTGTACTTGGGGTTATTTTTTCATCTATCTTGCTGCTTGTGGTTGTACCTAGGTTAGGGTTGAGAGGGAGGACTCAAAAAATACCTCACTCTAAACTCGGGGTTGGGGGGGAAGATATCAGATTACAATACATATCATATAGTTCATATCACCAGACCGCCAGGAAATGGTATAAGAAGCATTGGAGGGAAGGAATTTATCTTATCATCACTCTCTCTATTCTTAAACTCATCGCATCCAATCTCCTTACAGACGCTTAGACCAATAACTTCTGGAACCTGAGGACAAATTTGAGGGGTATCACCACTCTTGTTTCCACATCTGGGGGTCTGGCCGGGGAAAAACGTTTTTGTAGGTCTCTTGAAGCTAGCAGGTGCAATTATTCCAACAATTACTCCAGGATTGAACGTCCCACCTTCCTTCCCTCTCCGGTTGGGAGCTGGTGGGCTGACGCCTCCACCACCGCCAACTACTTGGTCCAGCGTTTTCCTCCTCCTCGGTTGGAGCCTTTGGAGGCGGCTGAGGCTCCACAATGGGTATGGCTTAGGCCGCAGAACTTCCCTCATCTCTGGTTTGACACCACGGATATCAGGCGCTTTCTGGGAAGGTTTGAGGATATTGTGGACTCCAAACACACAATGGGCAAGGCTAAGGTCCGTACCGTTGTCCTCTTTATCACGGAGGAGAAAAAACTCAGGGATGTGGAGGATATGTCTGGCTACAAGGCCCGAGACTGGGAAAGGCTCTGGAACAAGATGATGGCAAGGTGGGGGATGCGCAAGCCCTGCTTCTGGGAGATGGACTTTGAGCGGGCGGAGGCAGAGGCAATTTTGCAAGGTGGGGTGTGGACACAGAGTGATTTGTCCAAATAAAAATCTAAGTTTGACCGCATCTACAGTTACCTAGAGAAGAACCAGGTGGTAGCGGGTCAAACAAGGGGCAATGAAGCGGGCGTTTCTAGGCGGGCTTGCGCCACAACTTTGTGCACGGGTCCAGCAGTATCTATTCAAACACAGGTTGGTATTGCGGTCAGTGGATCAGAGTGTTGCGCTTCTTCCAAACCTAAGCGTGATCAACCAGGCAGTAGAAAGTAAGATTGATTTGGAAGAAATGATTGAGGATACGGCCAGGTTGTTCCGGGCGGTTTCAAGGAAACCAACGGCCTCCTCTGCTCCGGCTCCAACGCAGGTACTGCCCACAAGCCCACCAGCAACGGAGCGGCCAGCAGCCCCTTTGCAGTCAATGGAAGTACCAGTGAACAAGGTAATGGATATGTTACGGGACCTACAGATACTTCTGAATTGGATAGCGGCTCCACCAATGGCTCCGCCTCCTCCACGCGGAGTGCTGCCTCACATGGGGGGGGCTTCCAGACCATTAGCGGGCTGTCAAGCGGGTTTTGGTTTGTTTGTGCACCTATTGCCGTGATAAAGGTCACTGGAAGTCTGGTTGCGCAGAACTGACCAAGGAAATGGACAAGGGGTTGGTCTGCACTTCTGGGCCAACTTACATATTCCCAACGGGTGAGCAGGTGGATCTTGGGGCCGGTCAGCCACCTCCGGTGGAGCAGGTTAGGGAGAGAGCCCGGCCCACAGGGGCTGCTTGGGTGTCACTTGGGATTGTTACTGGGCCCAATACATGGCAAGCTCCACGTGTTGAGGCGGAGGTTAGGGCATTGTTGTTGAACAAGCGGATTGTGTTGGAGAAGATTGATGTGGGTGTCAGAGAGCAGCCATCAACCCACACCCCAAAAACTGTAACTCAAGGGCCGGTAGGCAACATGCCATTGACCAGTTCCGGAGGAAAGAGAAAGGCCACGGAAATTGTTCAACAGGTGATGGGGAGCAAGGCACCAATACCCCTCACACTGCAAGAGCTGGCTGCGGTCTCCCAGTTAGTTGTTGAGGAAATGGTTCAGGTGCTGAGGGAGCATGGGGGCGGCAGGGTTCCAGCAACGGTGCAGCGCGTAAACATGGGAGGGGAGGAAGGGGAACGCGAGTTGTGCCAATCCAAAGCCATGTTGGTGCCACTTGCCTATGTCCTGATGAAGATTGCGGGCAGGAAGGTGTGGGCAATGGTGGACAGCGGGTTGATGGTCAATCTGCTTCCGTCAAAATTGGTGGATGAGTTGGGGCTGGTTTGACAGAAGTGCGCTATGGGACTATGGGCGCTCAACAGAGGGGAATGTTGGGTGGATGGGGTGGTGGAGGAAGAGGAGGTGGAGGTCACAAAGGTCTGGAAGTTGCAGTCATTTCTCTTGGTTTATTGTGGCAATGTAATTTTGGGTCCACCCTTTATGTTTGGGTTCCAGGCCCAAATGATGTTTAACACAGAGGAATGGACGGAGGCGCTGACAGTGGAAGAAGCGTCCGGGGCAAGGTTTGAAACAACAATCTGCAACCACAGGAAGGGGAAATGGGTGCCGCCAGCGGCGGCCAGCAAAGAGGCAGGATCCAATGGGGGGGACAACCATGAGGGTCTCCCTGCAGAGGATTTTGCCTAGTTGACTGAGGGTACCGCGCGGGACAGGATCCAGTTTTGTGCGGGCAGTTGACTAGGAAGGAGCAGGGGGGGGAAGGAAGCGCGCAGAGGGCGCAGGCAGCAGAGGTAAGTCCTCTTCCTCAGTATGCGTCATTGGAAGGTACTGTGTTTTGAAAAACCTACCATAGTGCCACACTTGCAAGCAAAGGCAAGAGCTGCAGTTTGATTATTGCCAGGAATTGAAAGGACAACGGTGGACGCTTGAGGATTTTCAGGTGCAACGCGGAGCAATACAAGCCCATGGCACAAAAGGTTTGGCCCCAGAACAAGCCAATGCCGCAGGGACTGAACGGGCCTCTAAGGCCAATCTCCTGGTCTTGGGACCCCTGGGTAAGTCCGTTAAAAAAGTCCGGGTGGGTAACAAGTTTGGCGCAGATCACGGATGAGCAGATTGAGGCGCTTAATTTTGGACCAACAGAGTGGTTGAGTGCAGAGGAGAAGGATTTGCTGGCATCCGTGTTGGTGCTCCATGAAAAAGCCCTAGCCTTTGGGCCTGACAAGCGCGTATTGCTGAGGAACAAGGTTGGCAATCCCTATGTGATCCCCACGGTGCTGCACAAGCCCTGGAAGATCAAGCCGATCCCAATCCCTTGGACCGTGTGGAATCCTTTCTTGGAACTGGTCCAGGAGCGCGTGAGCACGGGCTGTACAAGCAGTCTACATTGAGGTACTCTAGCCCAATCTTTGCGGTTGTTAAGCAGGATGGAAATTTGCTTAAAATTTTTCACAACCTGCAGCAGCTTAATTCACTCACCATCCAGGATGCGGGATTTGTGCTGCGTGTGGAAAAGTTCCTGGAATTGATGGCAGGGCAGGCGTGTTACAGATTGGTCAATGTAATGGGGGGGTAAGATCAGCGCAAGCCCCATCCCGACTTGCGGCCATTGACCGCGTTTGAGACAGGATTGGGGAGGATGCAGCTAACGCGGTTGCAGCAGGGTGCAACAAACTCAGTGGCGGTATATCAGGACCAGATGACATGGATTCTGCAGGACAACATTCCAGAAGGGGTTCTGATTTTCATTGAAAACGCGGGCATCAAGGGACCAAAGAGGGATTAAGGGGGCACGGTGTTGGAAGAAGCCTCAAAGATCTGCCCCTTCATCTGGGAGTACGCGCAGACGTTGGAGCGGGTCTTGTTCCAGATTGAGGAAGCAGGGCTTACAGTGTTGGGGAGCAAGTTGGCAGTTTGTGTTCTGGCGCTGGAAGTGCTAGGACATGTGCTGGCTTTTGACGGCAGAAGAATCACAGAGAAGAAACGGAAAAAATTCCTCAAATGGCTAACCCCTTGGAAGCCTTTGCATATCCTCCAATTCCTGGGACTGTGCAGTTACGTTTGCGTGTTCATTGAGCGGTTTGCAGAAGTTGAAAGTCCTCTGCAGGCGCTAACACGGAAGGGCGCGGCGTGGGAATGGACGGAAAAGTGTGAAGCTGCCTTTGCAAAGCTCAAAGAGACTGTGGGCCGCAACATTGTCCTCCGGGACCTTGACTACAACGCAGGAGGGATTCACTTGGCCGTTGACTCTAGCAAGTTTGGCCCGGGCGGCATCCTTACGCAGGAAGAGGATGGTAAGGACAGTCCAGTTCTCTACAACTCCGCAACGTTTACCGCAACAGAGAGTTGGTATTTGTAGCCAAAACTGGAATTATGCAGGGTCACCCAAATTGTTCAGAGGCTTCAGAACCTGCTTTGGGGGGTACACTTTGAGCTTTTGGTAGATGCAGAGGCCCTGGCGCGGATGATCAATTCTCCAACGCTGCCAAACACTCCTATGACTAGGTGGGTGGCATTTCTTCAGCTCTTCACTTTTGGCGTGGTTCATGTTCTGGGGAAGGCGTTCACAATGCCCAACGCGCTGTTGCGGTATCCACGGGAGGACCCATTTGAGGGGGCAGAACCCCTGGACGTGGAGTCTCCGGTTATCTGCGTAGGTATGGTGGAGGCGGAGGTCATTCTTCCGCTGCAGCAGTCTGGGCATTACAAAACATTGGGCTCCTTTTTGCAGGATCTTTGGTTTCCCCAGGGTACATCAGGGGCGGTGATTTGATGGGTGAAGCGGCGGACAACCAACTTCTAATTGAAGGAAGGGCAGCTGTGGCGGCGGAGTACCCCAGTGCCTTTGGTGGTTGTGACATCAAGGAAGGACCAGGAAATGATCCTGAGGTGTCTTCACAACAACCTTGGCCACCGGGGCAAGATTGAAAAGCGGAGGGGGGCAAAAGCAAGGTTCTGGTGGCCGGGGGTGGTGCGCGCAGTGCGTGAGTGGGTGAAGTCTTGTGAAGAGTGTCAACGGCAGAGCTCTAGGCTTCCAAGGGAGGTCGGTCACCCTACAGGGGAGGATGCATTGTTTGGGTGGGTCTCCCTTGATGTAGTCCACATAAAGTCAGGAAAGTTTGCATACCTGCTGGTCACGCGGGATGATCTATTGGGTTGGGTCAAGGCTTGTCCTCTGGTGAAGTTGTCGGCAGAGAAGGTTGCTCAGTTTCTAGAGGAAGATTGGTTCGCGCGGTACGGTTTGCTTTTCCTGGTCACCGTGGACGGATGCGCGGAGTTCAGGGGTTGTCTGATGATTCTGGTCCCAAATTGTGGAGCTAAGTTTGGGTGGGTCACAGAGTACTATCCAGAGGGCGCGGGGATGATAAAACGCGGTCATCAGCCTATCAAGGACGCCCTGGTAAAAATGTACAGTGAGGACGGCAAGCGGTGGAAGGAGGCCCTTCCGGCAGTCCTCTTTGCGGACAGGATCTTGGTCAAACGCTCAACGGGCTACTTGCCTTACAAACTTCCCTACAGACAGTGTCTGGTGCTTCCCGTGGACATTGAGCTGGAAACCATCTTGGGCGTGGACTGGTCAAAGGTGAAGACCTCTGCAGAGCTTGTGGAGGCGCGCTCTGAACAGATTCTCCAACGGGACAAGACCATGGCAAAGGCTGCAGAAAGGTTGGGGAAGACTAGGACGGTGTTGGTCCACTATTGGGACAAGCGTTGTTCCCATTGCCTCCAGGATTGATTGCAGAAGGGGGACTTGGTCTTTCTGTACAACCGGATTTTGGAGTCCCAGTGGGGTAAGCTTTTTGCCAACCAATGGAACGGCCCCTTCCGCATGGCATCCAAGTTCAAGGGTGGGAGTTATGAGCTTGAGGAAATGGATGGGGTGCCGCTCAAAAGGAAGGCCGCTGCCTTTCACATAAAACGCTTCTTTGCACGCGGCTCCACCTCCATTGAAAAGAAGGCCAGCAATGGCGCAGAAGTAGGGGACGGTGCCAGTGGTTCAGGATTGGTAGACTGATCAGGCTCTTTTGCAGAAGAGGATCCCGTGCGCAATGTGCCGCTTTGAAGGAGCAAGAGGCTAAAAACGGCTGGGGACAGCCATCAAGCTGGGGGGGGCGTGAGTAGGGTTAAAGGTTGATTTGATGAGGGGGTGCTCTAGCTGGTTCACAGCCGGAATAACTAGACACCCCAGAATTTTTGTTTTCTTATTTCTTGAATTCATTGCTTTGCAAGTTGGTACCGGTTTTGGTTATGATTAGTTTCAGGAACACAGGCGCGGAGCAAGCCGTGTCTGTAAACGCAAGGACAAGCTCCGCGGCTGGGTAATGCGGGACAAGGAGCAGGGGCCTGGTGCTAGCAAAAAAAAAACTTTTTCTTTTTGGGTCTGGTTTGTCTTGGGTTTGGTTCTTTTCTCTGTCTTCTCTTTATCAGTTGTCTTCTCCTACAGAGTAATGGGTGCGGATTATGCATGGGAAAAGTACAAGACAGGTCTGATTTGGTGAGGGGGTGTTCTATCCAGTTCACAGCAGTAACAGCTAGACACCCCAGAGTGTTTGTTTCCTCAACTTCTTTTCCTTTCTTGGATGACTGTGTGCGCGTGCTGGTGGGGGTGGTTGTATTTGTTGCAGGTTGGGTACGGGGAACTGTGTGGAAGTTTGGCTGGGGCGGTCCAGGTACCTTCCGGGGAACTTCATTGGCTCAGGACGCTGTGGTGAACAATCCGGGACACCACGGAAAAAAAAGTAAAAAAAAAAATATATATATATATTTTTTCAGTTGTACCCCTATGGGTACCTTCATCTCCTCCCATCATCTTGGTCCTGATCTCCTCCTTGCTTGTCTTCTCCCTCGGCTATTCAATTGGGTCATCCGGAAACCAAGTACACCATCCAATCCTCCTCCAACCTATCCTCCTCCTCATCCTCCTCATCTCTCAACCATCCTCTAATCCATCACCTTCCCAACCTCCTTCCTCACGAACGACCCAATTGGACCGATGCCATCAGTCGACCCGTCCCACCGCCTTCCAACTTCAAACTCCCACCCTGATCGTCCTCCCCAATCCCGATCAAAGGCTTGCTAGAAAGTTTGAATGGGTGTGGTTAGATTCCTTCTGGAAGATCATCCCAGCTCATCCTAGCGCTGGTCCTCCTCCATCAAAGGATTCCAATCCCCGTAGATCTAACTCTAAAAATCCACCTGCTCCCATCATTCCTACTCATACCACCCCACCCTGGTCACCCGATCCAGCTAACCCTCAGAACCACCAGAGATCGGCCTCCCAGACTAGCTCAATCGGTTTTCTAGACTTGGAAATCATCAACGAGTCCCTTTGCTCCTCTGGCTTGACCCCTGACATCACCCACCTACCCAACCCTAACGTAGCCTGGGACGTGGATTTGGATGGTTGGCAGTATGGTGATAATCATTGGGAGAAGATGAGCAAGAAGTCCGGTATGGGTCGGTACACGAGACGAAGGGCATGGACGCGTAAGGCTGCCCTGGTCACTCGAATCATCCCATCCACCAAGTCATCATCCCCCTCAACTGATTCAAAGCAAGGCAACGAGAGCGGCCCAGTTGCATCTTCTCCACCCGTATCGACATCCCCATCAGCTTCTCATCCAACAGCAACCGACAATCACCCATCCATTCCCAAACCATCTACTCGAATCCATCGCCCATCACCTGATCCGACCGATGACCGCGAGCGACCGCTTGCGGCCGTCAGAACTTTCACCGCGTTGTCGCCGCCAATCGGGCGACGACAGCTGTTGTCAACACCCGCGACCGCTGTTGCGGGTGTCCATCTGGTTGCCCGCGATCATTCTCGACGCGGGGGACATCTCTTTTTCCTCTCATGTAATTTTTTTTTTTTTTTTTTTATTATTTTTTCATTTTTCCCGCACCTATTTGTAAATCTCTCTTGTACATAGTATACAGGGCCTCATGTATATAAAAGGAGGGGCTCTCCCCTGCCTTTTGGCCCATCATCAGAGGATCCATGCATCCTATGAGACCATCATCATAAGCAATTTATCCGTGGGCATCCTTCCCCACCTATCTGAGCAAATTATCTGGGTATATCTATGATTGCCCCTTGATCCTTTGAGCCTCCATACTCAAACTCTGTCCCTTGTGACCTTGATCCTTATCACCAACCAATAGCCTTTCTGGTTGAAGAAGAATTCCTGTCTGTCTGAATTCTTGAGTGTGTTATACCACTCTGATCCCTTTTTCCGACCATACTGGTCTTGATCTCTCCTTGATCATCTTTCTGGAGCCAATCACGTTTGATTGAAGAGGTTTTATTAAGCTTAAAACCTGGAGTGTTATACCTCCCTTCTTCTTTAAGGTTGAATTTTGCCACGCTATTCTTGAGTCCCTTGAGAAGTGTTGGGATATTCTTGCTCAAATTCGTTATTGATTTGCTTCTAGAGCTTCATAAACAAATTTCTTTTGTTCTGTTCAGCCTCCCACAGTTATCTGGTACCCTTCAAGCGCTTGATTGCGGAGAGTTGGGCAGGTTCATTGAGAACCTGGAGGTTGGTTGGGATTGAGTTGATCTTTCCTAATCAGCTGCTGACGACCAGAGTTATTAGCTTGTGGGCGTTGTTACTTACAACTGCCTTGTTCTATTGAACTCTGAACAAACCTTGACTTATTTGTTCAAGTCTTTACCTGCACCATCTTGCCTCAGATAGTGTTGTTTCCATTGCTACCAACAACTCTTATCCTCTTCCCTTACTTTGATTTCTCATCCATAAGGTTCTGGACCTTGATTCCGGTTACATTTAAATATTATTGTAACTCCTAGGAGGGCAGCCTAAACAGCACCTTTCCCCTCCACAGAACTGCCACGGCTTAGCACCGTTTGGAGTCTTACAACGCGGGCGCGGATCTCAATCTCACTCTCATTCTCACCAGGACGTGGGCGCAGATCTCAATCTCATTGTCATGCTCACCAGGACGCGGCCGCGGATCTCAATCTCATTCTAATTCTCACCAGGATTCAGGCGCAGATCTCAATCTCACTCTCATTCTCACCACAACGCGGGCGCCGATTTCCATCTCACTCCCAAACTCACTCAGGACGTGGGGATTTTTCCGCAGGACAACCTTCTGGGAAAGGACGCGCACGCAGAAGACGTGTATTTCTCTCAACAAGGGAAGAGTGGTACAAAGGGAAGGAAAACACAAAAAAGGGAAGGGGGAGAGGGGGGCAATGGGCCTAAGCCATTCTCATCATTTGCTCCATGTCCGCCCGCAACAACACCAGTAAGGCCCAGAAAAATGCCAAGAGCTCGCGCCGGGATTCCAAGGATTGAGCGCTGGGGGTTGCTAGAAAGTTGCGGAGCATTGTGGTCAATCACTCAGCAAATATTTCAAATACAGCCGCCAGGAGTGCCAACACAACGGGCATTTTTGGGGATCTTGGGTGGGCTAGGGGGAGGCAGGACCAGTGAGGAGGTGACCTCCTGAGGACCATCTGGGGGGCTTGGTCAAATGGGAGGACAATTGGTAGCGCGGTAGGGTTGAGGTAGTGATGGAAGGACCTCTGGGGACAGAAGTCAACTTGGGGGGGGATGTGGTGTTGTATTTATAACCTTGGATTGTGAGCTGCGTCGCTGGCTGCGCGCTCAGCAGTTGGGTAGGTTGGGCTCAGAATTTGGGGTGCGCGTGGTCTCAGCAGTGCCTGCTGCGGGCTCAGCAGCAGCGGTTGAGGGCTCAGTGGAAGGGATTGCGGGGCTTGGCACCAGGTGCGGGTTGGGCCTACTCTGGGGGGGGGCGCCGGGCCGCCACCCGCCCAGGGAACACAGACCAAGTGATGGAGCCAGCCCAACCAAGCTTGGGGGGGCTAGTCCGGAAGGCAAGGGCAGGGAAATTGGGGGTTATACGCGCCGGGGAGTTTTGCACGGGCATAAGCGCAGGCTGACTCACTTATTGCGGGATCTGCGGGCGCACGTGGACGGATAAAACTGGGGGGGCTCCAAGTAGGGCGCGGCCCTCCGCCACGCCATGAGAAGGAAAAACCGGACATACGTGATATTGAAGGGGTGGGTTTTGGAAGGGGTGGGTGGTACGGGGTAGGGTTAGGGTGGAGCTAGGGTTCTGTACTTGGGGTTATGTTTTCATCTATCTTGCTGATTGTGGTTGTACCTAGGTTGGGGTTGAGAGGGAGGACTCAAAAAATACCTCACTCTCAACTCCGGGTTGGGGGGGGGAGGCTATCAGATTACAATACATATCATATAGTTCATATCACTAGACCGCCAGGAAATGGTATAAGAAGCATTGGAGGGAAGGAATTTATCTTATCATTACTCTCTCTATTCTTAAACTCATTGCATCCAATCTCCTTACTGATGCTTAGACCAATAACTTCCGGAACCTGAGGAAAACTTTGAGGGGTATCACCACTCTTGTTTCCACAATGTTGACACCTGCAACCCTGGAGAAGGATCCAACGGGATTAATGGAGGAGCAGATGGCGGAACTTAAATTTGGGCCATAGGGGTGGTTGCAAAAGGAGGAAATACAATTTTACAAGACGGTGATTGTCATGCAAAGGAGGACTCTGTATTTTAGTCCGGAGGAGTGGGGGATACTCAGTCATGAGATTGCAGACCCCTACTGGATTCCTGTGGTGCCTCAAACCCCTTGGCAGATCAAACCCATTCCTATTTGGGCAGCAGTTAGGGATCAGTTTACAGAGTTGGTGCAGGAGTGTTTGCGGACGGGTCGGTAAAAGCCTTCTTGTTCCAGTTATTCTAGTTCCATTTTTGCAGTACTAAAGCAGGATGGGAAGAGTTTGCGGATTTTCCACAACCTGCCAAGGTTAAACTCACTAACAATCAGAGACTCAGGATTTCATCCGCAGTTGGAAAAATTTGTAGAGAATATGACTGTAAGAGTCTGCTAGGGGTAGGTAGACATTATGGGGGGTAAAATCAGGGGGAGCTACATCCTGAGTAACATCCAATGACGGCGTTTGAAATGCGGTTGGGGAGACTTCAGTTAATGTGGCTTCCGCAGGGGGCAACTAATTTGGTAGCGGTTTACCAGGCACAAATGACTTTGATTTTTCAGGATGATGTTCCAGAAACAGTATGGATATTCATCAATGAAAAGGGTATCAAGGGTCCACAAAGCAATTATCACGGAGAAACTAGTGGGGGAAACTCAGGAATCAGGCAGTTTGTCTGGGATTATGCACAGACTTTGGGGAGAATCCTATTTTGGATTGAGGAAATAGGCTTGACCTTTTGGGGTAAGAATTTGGCAGTGTGCGTTCCGGCCTTAGAAGTCCTTGACCACAAGGATTTGGCAAAAGGGAGGAAAATCACTAATGCCAAAGTTAAAAAAGTTTTTTAATGGCCTACTCCCCGGAATGCTACTCACGTTTCCCATTTTTTAGGTCTTTGTAGATGGGTACGGATCTTCATTGAGTTTTTTGCAGAGGTAGCTAGCCTGTTTCAGAAACTGATTAGGAAGGGGGTGGAGTGGGTGTGGACAGAGGAATGAAACCATGCATTCTGGGAGTTGAAGGAGAATGTTGGGCGGCAAATACTGTTTAAGGACCTTGACTACAAAAAAGGAGGGATCCAGCTAGTGGTGGACTCAAGCAAGTTTGGTGCGGGAGGTGTGCTAACCCAAAAAAATAAAGGGAAAGACAGTCCAGTACTCTATTAGTTGGTAAAATGTTTGGAGGTAGAATCTTGGTACTTGCAGCCCAATTTGGAGTTGTTTGGAGTTAAAGGATTGTGCAGAGATTAAAGAATGTGCTGTGGGGGGTGTCTTTTGAACTCCTTGTGGATGCAGAAGCGCTGGCTAGGATTATTAATTCCCCAACCTTGCCTAATTCTCCTATGACATGGTGGATTGCATACTTACAATTGTTCAATTTCACGGTCAGACACTTTCTGGGGAAGGCGTTTACAATTCTAGATGCCTTTTCTTGGTATCTGGAGGTCCAGGGCGTGGCAGAAGGGATTTGGATGTGGAGAAAAAGCTGCTGATGGTGGAAGCAATGGCTGCAGAGGTTGGGAATCTTCCCCTGAAACCGTGCGGAAGATTTCAGGCATTGGACAAGTACCTTTGGACCCTTCTTTTTCCTGAAGGTTTGTCGGCAATGGAGTTGAGATGGTTTTGGCGGAAGTTTTTGCTTTTCTTTTGCCAGAAAGGGCAGTTGTGGAAGCTACCACTTCCAATAACCTTGGTTGTGGTCACAAGGCGGGAGGATTGTGAGGATTTGATGCGGAGTCTTCACCATGACTTAGGCCATTGGGGAGAGGCAGAGACGCAGAGGAGAGTCAAGACCAGGCTCTTGTGGCTGGGTCTGGGGCAAATGGTGCAAGATTGGGTGCGGAGTTGAAAAGCTTGTCAGCCGCAGAGTACCAGATTACCTAGGGAGGTAGGAATTCTGACAGGCAAGGACACCCTTTTTGGGGAGGTCCCTCTGGATGTGGTCCATATCAAGGCAGGAAAGTTTCCATATCTGCTTGTGGCTTGGGACAACTTGTTGGGGTGGGTGGAGGCGTTTTCATTGGTTAAGCTTCCTGCAGACAAGGTGGGGGGTTTTTGGAGGAGGATTGGTTTGCTTGTTTTGGGTTTTTGCGCTCATCATGGTGGATGGCAGAGTGGAGTTTTGGGGTGATCTTTGGAGGCTGGTCAAATCTTGCGGCGCAAAGTTTGGGCAAGTTAAGGAATATTATCTGGAGGGAGCGGGGACAATAGAAAGGGGTCATCAGCCAATCAAAGACGCAATGGTAAAGATCTGCCAAAGAAAAGGGAAAAAGTGGAAGGAAACTTTGCCAGTTGTGCTGTTTGTGGATCAGATATTGGTCAAGCCAGTGACGGGTTAGTTGCCTTACAAGCTTTTGTATGGATGGCAGACGGTGCTTCCAGTGGATATCAAAACCTTGAATCACCTTGCTATCAATTGGTGGAAGGTTGAGACCATGGAGGATCTAGTTGTGGTGCAGGCAGAGCAACTTTTGCGGCAAAAGGAGATGGTGGCAAGGGCAGCAAAGACGCTTTGGCAAAGTTGGGCTAGGTTGGTTTGGTACTGGGACAAGCGTTGTCCCAATTGCTTGGTGGACCCTTTTTGGAGAGGAAACCTGGTTCTGCTTTTAATTGGAGCTTGGATAAGCAGTGGGAATATTTTTGCCGATTTCTGTGACGGTCCTTATTAATTTGTTAGTGAGTTTCCAGGTGGGAGTTATCAGTTGGAGGAATTGGATGGCCCTCTGCTCAAGTGGAAGGCGGTGGCGGCTCATGTGAAGAAGTTACATTTGTTGGGAACTAAAGATTTTTATCAATCCGCAGGTTCAGGGGATGACAATCAACAGATTGCCAACGTAAGTGAGCCAGCTGCAGAGGAGAGGGAGTCTTTGGAGGAGGAGTCTTGGGAGGAGGAGTCTTTGGAGGAGGAGTCTTTGGAGGAATGAATGTTGGGGTCAACTTTTGAGTTGTGGGGGGGGGGGGGGTTGTCACGCCTTGCACTTAGGAATTATTGTCTTCATCACTTTGAAATGTCCTCTCCACAGTACCATCTACCTCAGTCTATAAGCGTGGCAAAAATAAAGCACAACATCAATGGTGCAATCCGCTACTTCCTCTGGCTTGCGTTGAACTTCCAATCTTGGCAACCAACTCATAATATCCTTGAAAACTTTGCGGTTAACTCCATACTGGTCGGCCATCCATTAAAAGATCCAATCTCCTTCCCTTGCCCATCAACTGCCTTGGACTTCCATCTCCGGTCATGCACTGTTTGTTAGTTTGCATCTACGTCTAACTAAGCCATCATTACTGTACAGTTTGCAATTGGACTAGTCCCTACCCTGCATACACTATTACTTCTCACTTGTATTACCTTCAAGGTCATTTGCTCCTGTCCCAATTCATCATACATTTGTACACTCAGATTCTATTGTCTTGCACTTACGCCATGGCCTTGGATATGATTGTACTATTGCTCTATTTCCTATCCCATTCCTGTCACTCATTTTCATCACCGCCTTCAACTTTAGTTAGCCCCCATAAGGTTTTATCTAGTCACTTTGGATTACCTTATAAGGGCTACCCCCTTGCCTGATGATTGTCTCCTCAGTTATTTAATTTCATACGTTCTTGCATTTTGCTACAACCTAGTTATCACATTGGACTCAGGTTGAGTTTCCCTCCTTGGAAGACACTCCATTCCCCTTGCCCTTTGTCAAGTGGCATCACTCAGTTTGCACTTTGCACATGAGCCTTGCTATTTGCACTTGCCCTTGCACTCAGCATTCCTCAGCGCTCACAATCATCTAAGAATTGCCCTATAGTATGTGGGGTGGTCGTGTGACAGTAAATTAACTAACTCAAATCATCTATTGTAGCTGGACAACCTAAAGTAGACTTCTTCTTCTTGATGTCACGTACTTGCTCAACCGGGAACGCTTCCCTTTCCCCTTACAATGATGATATCCATTGGGTAGGGAGAACTGGCGCTCCTCGGGCCCAAATACCATTAGATCCCCTTCCTCCTTCTAAATTGCCATCTGTTGAACCCCTCAATGATCCTTGGACTCCTCCACGGGATGTTCTGACGGACCCTCTTGCGGAATTCACAGATTCCGACCATTCTTCCAATGAAACATTGACTCGTGGTAGACCAGGGGTTTGCACTACTGCTCCCAAGCCCGATGCTTCAACCCTGCTTTGAACATTGATCTGGGCCCTCACTCATGGTGCCCCGCAATCTAGCCCAAGTACTCCTAGCTTTTGCACTCGGGGCATGAAGCAACCGAATCACTTTACGGGAGAACACCCTCATAACCTTAGATCCTGCCTACAGTCTTGTAAAATCATCTTTTCAAACGACTCCAAAAATTTCCCTTCCAATAGGCATGAAGTTATGTATGCTTAATCCTTCTTAGGAGGTAGAGCCTTGCAGTGGTTTGAACCTTACCTCAAACTTTTGTCCAGTGACAGTCCCACGTGTATTCTGAACAACTGGGACAGGTTTGAGCAACAACTGTTCACCCTGTTCAGCAACCCCAATGAAGTTTGAAACGCCAAATAAAAACTTAATAGTCTAGCTATGAAGGAAAATAGTAGAGCTTCCGTTTATATATCTCACTTTTGAACCTTGCAGTCTTGCATCCAATGGAATGAGGCAGCTCTTCTATTCCATTTCCAAAAGGGCCTACCGGCACGCTTAATCAAACAGCTTGCAGTTGGGGTTCATAAGAAAACCTTGCTCCAGCAGCCAATTTATCGAGTGATTGAGCTTGATAATGGCTATCACAACAAGAATCGCTCTTGGAAAAAAAACCATGGACCGTCCACCTTGGCTCCAAGGGTGGAGGACTTCTGGAAGCAAAATGCGATGAACCCAAAACCATCCAAACCAACCTTGACTTTGAACTCCAACTCAAAAGGGAAAACCGTCACCAAAACTCCAAAGTTCTTGGACAAGAAACCGGGATGCTACGGAAGAAGGAACGGCTAGGGAGGGAGAAGAATGGACTGTGTATGTATTGTGGAGGGAAACATGATGTCAACAGTTGTGCAAAGCGGTTAGCGCGTGAAGCGGCTAAGCAGTCAAAAAATTAGCTAGTAGTTTTTCTGATACTTGCAAGGAAAGCTACACATTATCTAAATCACCGCAAGTAAATCTTTGCACTTGCAAGTCACTAGGTGCTCCTAGTTTGAGATTTATCCTATTCCATTCCAACAACACCCCTTATCGAGTCTTACTTGACTCGGGCGCTAATGCTTCCTTCATCAGTGAATCTTTTGCCACTTCCAAAAATCTTATGCGTTCCGAGATAGATAAATTTCCTATCTATTTATTAAGTAGTGCAACTGAACCGTCTTATTGGGTCTCCCAAAAGGCAAAATGGACCTTTGAATTCTCCAATTTCCCCAGCTTCGAATGGGATTTATTTGTCTTGGCTATACCCGGAATGGATGATACCATTCTAGGCCATGATTTTCTAGTTTACTGGAATCCGGATGTGAATTTGCAAGAGGGAGTAATTAACCTTTGAGTCTTGCACCCCCAGAACGCTAATCTTTCCATCAAACAGGAATTAAAAAGCCTACCTGACACTATCATTGAGTTGGATGACACTTTTCTGCCAGGAGATTTGCAATATCCTGACCTCCATTACCAAATTCCCTCTTCAGATTTATGAGTCATCACTTACCTATCCAGCTAACCTCTTTCCTGTTCCTTTGAAGAGAAAAAGACACCAACCAAATGGTGTATCTTGAGCTCCCTAATCCTCTCGCACCATGCAAGCACCTCAAATCCGGTGCTCAAAGATGACAAGATTGAAGATTTAGAAATCATTCAAGAGTCTTTACCTTCAGTTTATCATGAATTTGCTGACGTCTTCTCAGCTGCAAGAGCAGATAAACTGCCTCCATCCCGTTCTTAAAATCACAAGATTGAACTTACTGGCCCACCTCCGGCACCAGGACCAGTTTACTCTCTCTCAACGCAAGAATCAATTGCGCTTCAAGACTACATTGCGGAAAATGTAGCAAAAGGATTTCTTTGACCAAGCAATTCAAATACTGGTTCACCTGTCCTATATGTTCCAAAAGAGGACGGTGGACTTTGCCTTTGTGTTGACTACAGGAAACTGAACCAGGTAACCCGGAAGAATGCCTATCCAGTACCACCTATGTCACATCTCCTCACCATCTTCCATGGAGCTGCTTATTTTTCAAAGTTAGACCTTTGAGGTGCCTATAACCTAGTTCCCATTATGAAAGGTCATGAGTATTTGAACGCGATGAGAACCCAGTTCCGCAGTTATGAGTATACCATCATGCCTTTTGGCCTCTGTAATGCTCCTTCCACTTTTCAAAATTTTGTCAACAACATTTTCTCCAATCTTGTAGGTAAATACCTCATGGTATATCTAGATGATATACTAGTCTACTCAAGGAACCTTGAAGATCACATTGCACATGTGCGAGAGGTGCTGCAGCAACTTTGCAAGAATGACCTGTTTGCAAAAGCTTCTAAGTGCAAATTCCATTCCTCTTCCCTTCAGTTTATAGGTGTTGTAGTCTTGCATCAAGGACTATTGATGGAACCAGCCAAAAGAAAACGCATATTGGACTGGCCCCCACCTTCCTCCGTTAAATCCCTTCAATTTTTCCTTGGTTTTGGTAATTTTTATAGGAGGTTCATTGAGCGTTACGCCAAGAAAACCGTGAATCTTACTAACCTTCTTCAAAAAGACACTCCTTTTGTTTTAACCAAACAAGCTGCTTTGGAGTTCAAAGCTCTGAAGAAAGCGTTCACCACTGCTCCAATACTTGCTCACTTCAACGAACTGGCTTGCACTATTGTCAAAACAGACACAAGCAACTATGTAATGACAGGAGTAATCTTGCAGTTCTCTTCCTCCACTTCTCTTTTTCACCCCGTAGCTTTTGATTCTTGCAAGTTGCTTGCTGCAGAGCTTAACTATGAGATTCATGACAAGGAACTTCTTGCAATTGTTTATTGCTTAAAAAAATGGCGTTCATACCTTTTGAGCCTTAGAGAATCCATTGAGGTTTTAACTGATCATAATTCTTTAAAGTATTTCATGAGCTCAAAAGTCCTCACACATAGACAGGCACGATGGGCCAAATACCTCTCTGAGTTCCACTTTACAATCACGTACCGCCCTGGGAAACAAGCGGTAGTCCCTGATGCTTTATCACATTGGTACGACGTTTACCCAGGGGGCGCAAGCACCTTCGCCAAAAACAACCCTGAAAACGTTAGGACACTCTTCTCAACCCAATCTGCCCAACTCAGTTCAATCATTGCTCACTTACAAGATTTGGCTTACGAACTACAACAAGATCAACGCGACGACCCCAAGTTCATCAAAATTTGCAAAAGTGCAAACTTATTAGATAGTAGTTACAGTATTGATGATAATGACTTATTAGTCTATGATAATTGTATAGTAGTACCAGATAATTCTTGCATTAAGTTAGATATCTTTGAGTCATGGAACAATTCTCCGCTTGCTGGTCATCATGGGCAGGATAAAACCTACCAATTGATTGCACAAGACTTCTACTGGCCTGGTATGACCAAAGAAGTAAAAGACTATGTTAGCGCGTGCTATGATTGCAATTGTAACAATTCCTCAAAACACCGGAAGTATGGGCTGCTCCAGCCACTTCCAATTCCACCTCATCCTTGGCACTCGCTTTCTATGGATTTCATCTCTCAATTACCTTCTTCTAGTGGATATGATGCTATTCTAGTAGTAGTAGATTGCTTCTTGAAGATGGCTTTATTTCTTTGCAGTAATGTGACAGCCTCTTCAGAAGACTTAGCTAACTTGTTCATAGAATATGTATTTTTGAAACATGGTCTCCCTGTAATATAGTTAGTGATCATGAATCTATGTTTGTCTTGAGCTTCTGGACCTTGCTATGCCAACATTTGAAGATCACTCGCAATTTATCAACGGCGTACCACCCAGAAACAGATGGGCAAACCAAGAAAGTTCATCAGATTCTCAAACAATATCTTTGAATGTATGTTGCCTATCAACAAGACGACTGGTTGCAATGGCTCCCACTAGCTGATTTTGCCTACAACAACTCCACTCACTCCTCCACCAAAAAGTTTCCCTTCCAAACTCTTTATGGTAGAAACCTGACTTTCTCTTCCCTTCACGTAGCACATGCTCAACCTGCTACCAATTACCTTGAACAAATTCAATCCCTTCAATTGCAACTTTGAACCAACCTTGAAGAAGCAAACCAGCGCTATAAGGAGCAAGCAGACCAATCTTGCACTATGGCTCCAACCTTTGCAGTAGGAGATCAAGTGTGGCTCAATGCTTGCAATATTTGCAGTACTTGCCCAACCCGCAAACTCTCCAAAAGAAAGCTTGGCCCCTTTAAATTAGAATCAGTCATCTCCCCTAACGCCTTTAAACTTACCTTACCTGCAAAATGGAAAGGTATCCACCCGGTCTTTCATGTGTCTCTCCTAGAGCCAGCTTGAGTCCTATACCCAGGAAAGACTCATCCCTCTCCCAAACCGGTCACTGTCCTCAATCATCAAGAGTGGGAAGTAAGCTGTATTCTGGATTCCAGGTTACACAAAGTTAAACTTCAATACCTCGTTGAGTGGTCTGGCTTCCAGTCAAACAAAGATTGCACCTCGTGGGAACCAGCCCATCACCTTTGAAATTCTCCCAATCTGATTTGAGATTTCCATGCAAGCTACGCTTGCAAACCTCGACAATCATGATTCCATCCCATCCAATCCCATTCCATTCCACATTCCATCTCATCCAATCCCATTCCATTCCACCTCACCATTCCATCAATCAACCCCTCCATCTCACCGTTTTATTCCTTCTTCTCATCCCCCTCTCATTCCTACCAATTAAAATTCCATTCCTTATACAAAAAAAAAAATATAATTAATAAAAAATATATATATATATATAATAAAAAATTCAAAGTCTCCTTCACTTCTTTCTCAGCATCTTCCCAATTAGAAGTCAACTCCGCAACCATGGATCAAAAGGTATCCAGGTCTTCATCATTTATCAGTGAGGACATCCTTTGAAGAACCAGCACCTCCCTTAAAATTTTCCTCTTGAATATCTCCTCGCACTTTGCAATTCAAGCTTGCTTCAGCCAAGCATTCCATCCACCCTCCTCCAAGAGTTCCTTGTATGCTCTCTTCCTTTGGCCTCCCAACAAACCTTCCCCAACATCGCCCGTCAATTGCCTTGCATCAGTCTTGATTGGCCCTTTGACTCGCAATGGGTTTGCTTTGCCTCGGACCTCCATTCATTCAATTCCATCCCTTCCATCTCCTCCATTCCCTTCTCCCATTCCTTCAGTTACAGCCCCCTCTCTTCCTCCACTTCTGTCTCCATCTTCTCCATTTCCCAATTCTCTTTCCCCTTTGTTCCTTCCTTCCTCCCTTGCTTCCTCGGCTATGAGCCCAACCGGTTCCACACCGGGCACTTCATCTTGCACCTTGGCATTCATCTGGGCCCCCGGAAATTCAGTCGGCGGACCCCAATAATGTGGTGGTGGCGGTGGTGTGTTTGTGGTATATCTCCGGAAAGGGGGCAACACTAGCAAGACAAGTGAAATTTAGTTACTACCTTTATTATCACTAGCAAGTCCCAATTAGTACTCACCAGGAAATCGAGTACCCAAGAATTGGATCTCCGGCAATGGTGGTATCTCCTAATTAACCCTTGGCGCGGACCTACGACTCCGCATCTCCCTCGATGACTCCGTGGGAGCATTGACAGTTGACTTGCTATTTATAGGGAAGTTACAGGCGACCTTGCAAAGACAACATTGCTTGCACTTGCCTCAAAGACCTCTGACGGCAGTGCTAGGGATACACCGCTTTTTTTGACAAATACGGTTTTTGCAATAGCGGGATGAAGATGACAACATTTTATGTAACTTATAAGTCTAACAAGTAATGAATTAAATAATAGTAAAGGGTATACAGTTATTATAAACGAATTGAAATCAATGGGAAAATTTATCTGAACGCTTGCAGGAGTTTGCTTCTTTATACCCGGGCAAATGTCACGCCTTGCACTTAGGAATTATTGTCTTCATCACTTTGACATGTCCTCTCCTCAGTACCATCTACCTCAATCTATAAGCGTGACACAAATGAAGTACAACATCAATGGTGCAATCCGCTACTTCCTCTGGCTTGCGTTGACCTTCCAATCTTGGAACCAACTCAGTATATACTTGCAAACTTTGCGGTTAACTCCATACTGGTTGGCCATCCATTACAAGATCCAATCTCCTTCCCTGGCCCATCAACTGCCTTGGACTTCCAACTCCAGTCATGCACTGTTCATTAGTTTGCATCTACCTCTAACTAAGCCATCATTACTGTAAAGTTTGCAATTGGAATAGTCCCTACCCTGCATACACTATCACTTCTCACTTGTATTACCTTCAACATCATTTTCTCCTGTCCCAATTCATCATACATTTGTACACTCAGATTCTATTTTCTTGCACTTACACCATGGCCTTGGATATGATTGTACTATTGCTCTATTTCCTATCCCGTTCCTGTCACTCATTTGCCTCACCGCCTTCAACTGTAGTTAGCCCCCATCAGGTTGTATCTAGTCACTTTGGATTACCTTATAAGGGCTACCCCCTTGCCTGATGATTGTCTCCTCTGTTTATTAATTTCATACGTTCTCGCATTTTCTTACAACCTAGTTATCACATCGGACTCAGGTTGAGTTTCCCTCCTCAGAAAACACTCCATTCCCCTCCCCCTTTATTGAGTGGCATCACTAAGTTCGCACTTTGCAACTGAGCCTCGCTATTTGCACTTGCCCTTGCACTCAGCATTCCTCCATGCTCACAATCATCTAAGAATTGCCCTATAGTACGTGGGGTGGTCGCGTGACAGGGGGAAAGGGAAGCTCAGATCACCAGAGCAGCATGGAAGGTCTAGTCTTAGAGGCCTTTGTCTGGGGTGGTCCAGGTCCCTGAGGAAATATGTATTTGCAGAGTTTGGAGTCTCTTTAGTTATTCTTTGTCTCTGTTTGTATTTGTCTCATTCTCAGATACAGAGGGGTTCTCACTAGGGTTTGTGGAGTTTCTTTTGTTTGTGTTTCTGATTTTGTAGGATGGTACGAAGAATCAAGAGGATTCCTTTCTGGGGCGGGCCAGGCATCATATTAATTTATTTAGCTATATACAAGATTCAGGAGGCGCAGCAATAATTCATGAGGAGGGAGAAAGCTAATGAAGAAAGATGGCGCAGAGGAGCTCACCACTGGCAAAATGATGCTTGGGGAGGAGCTTGCAAAGCTCTGCAGCTGGGATCCCAACCAAACATCAGCGGATGGCCAGTATTTTCTCATCCCATTTGCAGAGGTACCAGTTGATTTTGCCTTCCTCAATTCCTCAGGCACATTCTTTTTCCTTGCTTTGGATGGCCGCGTGGTACGGAGAGACCAGGCGGAATTAGGAAAACCTAGAAGGGCAGGAGATGGAGGTCTGAGAGAAGAGCCAAGGAGACAGGGTCTGGATCAGAGAAGAGCAATGTGGAGATCTTTGGACCAGAAATGGAGGCAACAGTGACTCAATGAGAGGAGTGGTGTAAGACTCCAAATGGTGCTAAGATGTAGGCAGTTCTGCAGAAGGGAAAGGTGCTGTTTAGGCTTCCCTCCTAATAGTTACAATCATATTTAAGTGTAACTGGAATCAAGGTCCAGGAACTTGTAAATAAGGAACCAATGTAAGGGATGAGTTTAGGAATAATTGGTAGCAATGGAAACAACACTATCTGAGGCAAGATGGTGCAGGGAAAGACTTGCACAAAATAAGTCAATGTTTCGTTCAGAGTTCAATTGAACAAGGCCGTTGTAAGTAAGCAATGCCCAAAAGCTAATAACTCTGGTTGTCGGAAGAAGATTAGGAAAGATAAACTCAATCCCAACCAACCTCCAGGTTCTCAATGAACCTGCCCAACTCTCCAAAATCAAGCACTTGAAGGGTACCAGATAACTGCGGGTGGCTAATTAAAACAGAAGAAATTTTTTTGAGAAGCTCTAGAAGCAAAGCAATAACAGATTTGAAAAATAATAAACCAATAATTCTCAAGGAACTCAAGAGTAGCATGGCGGAATTCAACTTTTAAAGACTAAAGGGAGGTATAAAACTCCAGGTTTTAATCTTAATAAGACCTCTTTAATCAATTGTGATTGGCTCCAGAAATATGATAAAGAAGGGTCAAGACCATTATGTTCATAAAAAGGGATCAAGGAGTGGTATAACACACTCAAGAATTCCAACAGACAGAATTCTCTTCAACTAGCAAGGCTATGGTTGATAATAAGGAACAGGGTCACAGATGGACGGATCAAAGATTTGAGTATGAAGGCTCAAAGGATCAAAGGGCAATCATGGATATTCCCAGGATGAGGATCAGGATCAAATTCCTACAATAACAGGGGGGACATACGCACACACACCCATGGATGATTCAGAAAAAGCAGGGGAGAGCCCCTCCTTTCATAGACCAGAGGCCTGTAGACTATTTACAAGAGATGTTTACAAATGAGAGAAATTTTTTTTCCCAGGATGAGGATTAGGATCAATTTACTATGATAAAAGGGGGCATACACACACACTCCCATGGATTTTTCAGAAAAAGCAGGGGAGAGCCCCTCCTTTTATAGACCAGAGGCCTGTAGACTATTTACAAGAGATGTTTAAAAATGAGAGGGGATTTTTTTTTGGTTGATGAAGAACATTGGCGACAGGAACTGCCTGACATGGGAGAGAGAGAGAAAAAAAAAAAAATGAAAGGGGTAAACCTGCCGGCTTCAAGGACAATGGTGGCAGTGGATGGCGGGTTTGACTGGCCCCAGCCGTGGTTGGACAAGGGAAGATTGAGGTAGGGTCAAGGTCATGCGCGCAATGAAGATGGTTGCGTGCGACTGTTGGTGGCGGTGCAAAGGTTCCAACAGCCGCAAATGACAATATCAATTTGTGGGCGTCAGAAATGGATCAGGTAGAGGATTGGATGGGAGGCGGAGCATGGGCGTATGCCAAGGTTGCAATGGCTGTGGAGCTGATAGTGGGAGTTTGGTGGTGGGAAGAAAGTAGCAAGGTGGATGACGGACGTTGCAACAAGCGATGGCGTCATTGGTGTCAACATTGTTGTTAGGTTAGTGCGAGGCCGCTGATGGCAAGGAGGGGAGTGAGATCATTCATGGGAGTGATTGTTCCCATGACCAATCTTGCACAGGTGATCAAGTGATGGGGTTTGGTTGGAGCAATCACCAACAACCACAAGCATTGCTTGCAGTCATTGGGTAAATGGCGGTGTGGTGCCCAATCTGGGACACCTCTGGACCAGTACCAAAAAAGTAAAATTTTTATGAACTTTTCTATAGCCTCCATTTAGATCCAAAAAAAAAAATTGATCCAGAATGATTCCCATATCCAGCTCCCACTCTCCTAGTCGTCTAGGATCATCTCTTGGGTGCCTAGCGCCTGGTCCTATGTTCAATTCAACCTTGCTTTGGGCTGCTATCCACCCTTTTGGCAAACGCGCGGATGAAGACCGGCTTGGCTTGCGGGCTTCTATCCGGCACCGGCACCCCCAATTGGCTTCCCTTGATCCCCTTTTTGGTCATCCCAGCCCAATTGTCCAAAAGAGACCTGGGACAAGAAAGTCTCCCTAATCTCCCAACAATCCCCATCCTCACCCTTGATCTCTTGTCATCATCATCACCCTTGTCATTGGCTTACCTCTAACAAACAAGTTGGCAGGCAGGACAATCAAGTCACCCAAGAGGCTCAATTGGATAAGGATGATGGAGTCAAACAAATCAATTTTGAATTACTCCTATCCCTTGCACCCACTTTGATCCCCACCCCCACATCCCTGAGACTTTCCACCGGACTTGTCAATCAGATCAAGACCCAATCTCCTCAATCTACCCACTACTCCTACCACCTCCAACGCGACCCTTGTTTGCAAGCGCGGTTTCTCTTGCCTAACCGCTGGATTTGTCTCCTCAAGATCATCTGCAGCTGTGATCTCATCCCCCCAATCCACGCTCTCATTGCTCACCTGTTTCCCGCGCAAGTTGTCTGTTGCCCACGTGGGTTGGTGATGTGTCCCGCGCCCCTGAAGGATTCTGACCGCGCGGTCATCCGTCAACCGCATGGGTCCTTCTGGCAGTCATCTGCGGGCCAGCGGTTTCCCAGGCCCGTCAGCCTGTCCGCGCGGCCCGCATCCTCCCCTTCACCTGCCTGTGTCCACCATTGGCACGGGCTGGTGTCCCTTTTCATCCCTGCTCATTCATTTCCTTTTATTATTTCATTTGTTTTTTAATTGTTGATTTTTTTCCCTTCTTTTTTTTCAGTTGTCCTTTCATTGTTCTCCCATGATCAAATTAAATCAAATCCTAAAAAAAAAAAAATAACAGATTAACATTTGGAACCCCTAACCAATTGCAACAAATCAAATTAAGAAAGCAAGATGGCAGAGATGGCCAAAGACAAATTGTCAAGCCATAATATCCCAAAATTGAACAATCACAACTTCCCACAATGGTCAATGAGAATGAAGGCTGACCTTTGAGAAAAAGGAATCCTTGATGTGTGCATCTTTCAACATCAACATATCTCTGGCCTTACTGGTGCAGCACTCACAAAAGCAACTAAACAGAGGAACAAAGCAATTGACACCCTAATGAATTATCTAGGAGACAATGCCTTTGATACAATCATCAAGCCTGAAAATGAGGAAACTCCTTACGCCATATGGACCAAGATTGTGGCACGTTATGCCTCACAATTGGTCAACAATAAGGGTTGAGTCTGGCTGAAGTTCATGAGGTACAAGGTTAATGGAAATCTAAAGGAATACATCTCAGAATGCACCAAAATGCTCAATGAGATAGCCATTGTAAAACTTGGGGTTCCCAACAATGTAATTTGCTACTCAATACTTGCTAAACTCTCAAAGAGTCTCTGGAACGTAGTCAACAACATTATTGTGAAAGAACACCTGGTTTCTCATCCTGATGCCACATTTGCAAAACTCAAAGAAATGGTGTACTTGGACAATTTGAGGAAAGATTCTAAAAAGCCCTACAGTTAAGACAAGATTGAAAAGGAAGAAGCAATGGCCTTGTTTGAAAATACTGAAAAGAAAAGAAAGCAAAAGGTGAAACCAACAAGAAAATTCAAGTCGGCCTCTGATTGCAAATGCAAAAATGGTCAGCATAATCCAAATGCTTGGCATCCACAAGATCTATGCCACCAATTGCATCCTGAGCTGGCTAATACAAAAGACAATGATAGATCCCAAGCAAACCAAGAAAAACTAATTGCTGATGCATCAGATTTGTCAGAAGTCACAGCTAAAGCGTGTTTCAGCTCCACTTATCTTTTCTCCAAAGCACCAGTACTTGACACCGGCGCATCACACCATATGGTGAGTGATCCCAAACTTGTTTTCAATACAAAGAAAGTCAACATTCCTTTTGACACTGGAAACAAGGAAAGCCGGTTAAAAGATGTTCTCATTGGATCCTCCTACCTTGTCAACACGGCCGGAGAGCAACTTCTCTTGAAGAATGTCCTCTGTGTACCCAACCTCAGCCAAACCTTAATATCTGGAGAACAACTCTTCAATGACAACATGACTATGAAGAAAACAAACAATGAGATACTGATTACAATAGATGAGGTCTTCTCTATTTCTGCCCTAAATATCAACCATCTAATTGTACTCAAAAATGTCTCTATTAAAGCAATGAAAGCTTGCATTTACTTGTATTCCACTATAGCGCAACCAAACTGGCACAATAGATTGGGAAATCCAAGGGAGATATTTCTAAAGAGGATCTTCCCTAAAGCAAGTACAAGAAAATGTGAAATCTGTCTTGAGATTAAAATGAAGAAGAAGTCATTTCAAGGTCACTTCACACCACTGTCAGAAATATTGGAGGCCATCCACGTTGACTTAATGGGACCTTTTTCTGTTAAATCTTTGAGCAGATCTATTTATGTCCTGAACATAATTGACCAATTTTCTGGCTATAAATTAGTAAAATTCCTGAGCTCTAATTCTGACACTCTCCACAATCTGAAAGAGTTCCAAAGATGGGCAGAGAGACAAACCGGACTCAAAATTAAAACTATTGTATCCAATAATGTTGGTGAGTTCAAAAACTCTGAATTTCAAGCCTGGACCTCAGACCAAGGAATTTCACATTCCTTGCACCCAGCCTACACGCCAGAAAACAATGGTCTTGCTGAGAGATCAAATCAGATACTTCTAGTAAAGGCAAGATGTATGCTCAATCAATCTAAGCTGTCCCACTGCTACTGGGCCAAAGCTATTCAAACCTCCTGTGATTTGAGAAATATTTTACCTTCAAGCACTCAAAATTTTGAAACTCCCTACTTCAGATGGTTTCAACGTATGCCCAACTTCAACATTCTCAGACCATTTGGATGTGAAGCTTATTTCTTAATTCCAAGTCAAAGACGCAATAACAAGCTCAATCCTACTGGTGAGAAATGTATCCTCATTGGGTTTCTGAATGATTTCTCAACCTATAAACTAGTGAAATTAAACCCCCAGAAAATTATTGCAAGTAAAAATGTTACATTTGTCAAGACCATTTTTCCTGGAGTAAAGGCAGGAATAGCGGTCAATCCCTTTTCACTGAACAAAGAGCCTAAATAGTCTCAAGTTAATCAATTTACTTCTGTCAACCCAGAGTCAAACGTTGAGATATCTCCAGATATTGTAAATCAACCATCAACAAATCTGTCAAAATTAATTAGCGCTGAATTCTCAACTAGAAACATTCTTAGTTACAATCAAAGAGGTATTCCTATAGCTTTGTTAAGTGAGATTGGAGAAAACAAAAGAGATCCTAAAACTTACAAAGAAGCTATGAACAGCATATACAAAGAGTATTGGAAGAGAGTGATAAAGAAAGAACTGGATAGTTTAATCAAATACAAAGTCTGGTCATGAAGAAAGAAATCATCAAGTTCTAAGCCCTTGAAGTGCACCTGGGTCTTTCAAACTAAGCAAGATACCTCAGGTAATGTCCTGGAACAAAAGGCCAGACTCTGTGTTCAAGGTTTCAATCAAAAGGAAGGGATCAATTATTACAGTACCTAAGCTCCCACTGGAAAGCTATCTTCACTTAGAATGATGATTTCCTTTGCATTAATGCAAAATTTTAAATTTCCTCAAATGGACATCAAATTGGCATTTTTAAATGCTCCGCTCAATGAAGATGTCTCAATTTTCTCCCCTGAAGGAACTGATTTTCCAGGAGAAATACTCAAGTTGGACAAGGCACTTTACGGTTTGAAACAATCTCCTTTGGCTTGGCATGAAACTCTAACCAAATAGATCTTTTCCATAGGCTTTAGAAAATGTGATGCAGAACCTTGTCTTCTGTGGGGGAAAGGAACCTACCTCTACATACACGTAGACAAAATTGGAATATTCAGTCTCAAACCTGAAGTTTTTGTCAAGGAAATGGAGAAAAGATTTGATGTTAAGGACCTAGGTCCAGCCAAACTCCTTCTAGGAATCGAAGTCAAACAATACAAATCCTCAGTTAAATTCTCTCAGTGTCATTATGTCAAGCAGATTTTAGAAAGAGCAAAAATCAATCATTTAACGCCTCTCAAAACGCCCATGAAACCTAACTTGAAACTCACAGCTGCCACCAATGATGAAATTTGTGAATTCAACCGTTTAGAAATGAATTATCAAGCAGTTGTTGGCGCACTAAATTATCTGAGCTGCACAACAAAAACTGACCTTTCATTTGCAGTAGGAGCCTTATCCCAATTCCTAAATAAGCAAGGAATCAAACCCTGGAACGCGTGCCTACAAGTTTTACAGTACCTAAAGGGGACTCTTAATCACTCCTTTACAATCTACAAAAACAAAGAACCACAATCACTGATTGGCTATTCTGACGTGTATTGGGGTAGTTTTGAAAACTCTAGAAGATCAATTTCAGGCTACATTGTGAAATGCAGTGGAAATTAAATTTGTTTGAAATCAAAGAAAAAATCAACTGTTGCCTGCTCTTCTGAAAAAGCTGAATATCAAGCTCTATCTGACCTGTTAAAAGAAATTTTGTGGCTAAAAATTGTTCTTAAACAAGCTCTTGATACCACTTTTGAAAATCCAACCAAAATTTTTGTAGATAATCAGAGAGCAATAAATCTAGCTAAAAATACCCCAAATCATTCTTACTTTAGAACCAAGCACATGTCAATCAAATATCAATTTATTAGACAAGAAATCAAGCTCAAACACATTTGCTTAACCTGAATCAAAACTGAACACATGCTTTTGGACTTTCTTACAAAAACTGTTAGCAATCCAATCTTAATCAGATCTTTGAAGGCCCTAGATATAATTGGGAATTCCCCCTCTGAACAACCTAATTATGGGGGAGTGTTAAATTATCAGGCCTAATCAAGTTTAAACCATTTATGCACGCACTCATTTTCAACCTAAGAGTGAAGATACTTCAAATCCAGCAGACTTCACAACTTTATCAACTGTTCCCAATGCAATCACAAGTTGTTTCCTCACCAGCCTTCTGAAGGAGCATAGCTAACTCAGTAGAAGACTCAAGATCAAACACCAATATTGAAATTTCATCATCTGCAAGTCAAACTGGAACAATATGGTTCCTTATACCTCATCTGCAAGGAACTATAGGATTTCTGAAGGAGGGATTGAGTTGTCAATTCATTTATATTTTATTTTAATGTTGCTGGCTATCTGCCAAGTCTTTCTTTTAGGTGAGCTCATGTTGCGTCCATGTCATTCTTGATTTTTATTTTCATTTTCAATTTCATTACTGAAATCTATTCTTTTAGTTGAATGAAAAAGTAAAAGTCCTCTGATATCATACTCCCTCACTCTAAAGGATCACTCAAACTGAACATTCAATTTGTAGTTCTCCAAAAGGAGTATGTGATTACTTTATCCTTGGTAATGATTCTCTTTGCTTGTATGGTATAGAAGTATTCCAATGCAAGTGTAGATACTTCACCATAGGGGGAGAATGGGACAAGAAGTTTCAAATATGCCATGTCAATGCTCAAACTTCTGATTCAACTTATGAGAAACACTTAGAGAGTTTCAATCAGGAATACTTCTCTCAAGCAGCTTTGAATCCCCTTCTCAATGAGGAACAAAGCCGGGACATCCTACAAGTATGCTTTGAAAATCGGAATGCTTTCTTTAACAAGGATGACCCCATTGGTAACATCAAAGGACATGATATGATTCTGACTCTAACCATTAAGCCTCCTTACCCACTTAACCTCAGGAGACCTGCTTACCCTTCTAGTCCAAAATCTAGAGCTGCTCTAGAAACTCACATCCAAGAATTGGTTGACCTACAAGTCTTAAGGAAAGAAGGACACAATGAAAAAGTAGATATCACTACTCCAGTAATTATAGCTTGGCATAATTATAAGTCAAGGATGGTTGGAGATTTCAGAATTCTGAACAACTACACCAAAGCTGATTATTATCCAATTCCAAGGATTGACCATGCGCTGGATAACCTATCAAAAGCTAAGTACATCAATACCATGGACATGCTGAAATTTTTTCACCAAATACATATCAGCCCTGATAGCCAGAAATTCATGAGAATTATCTGTCATTTGGGAATTTATGAGTATCTAAGGATGCCTTTTGGTATAAATAATTCTCCTTCTCATTTTCAAAGGATGATGGACACAGTTCTAGGATTGTTCATCAGACAAGGATGGATGATGGTTTACATTGATGATGTTATCATTTCCTCTGATGATTGGGATACCCACCTGGATAAAGTAATATCATTCTGCAAAACTATCTATACTATGGGATTAAAAGTATCAATGAAAAATTGTAACTTTTGTTATGGAGAACTGAAAGCCTTAGGACAAATTGTCTCTGGACTAACCTTAGCTGCTGACCAAAACAAGATAGCAGCAGTAATGAATAGTCCAATGCCTCAGAATAAAACTGAACTCCTATCTTTTATTGGCTTCTGAAGCTACTATAGGAAGTACTTACCACAGTTTTCTCTTCTAACCAAGTGTTTGTATTAAATCTGCAACAACACCACCTTGTTTGAAATGACTCATGAAAGAGTTAAGAATTACAAGGAACTCAAGATGGCCATGGCTTCAACTCCAGTACTGATTCAGCCAGACTCTTCTAAACCCTTCAAACTCTATATAGATGCTAGTATGGAGGGGCCAGGAGCTGCATTACACCAGGAAGTCATAGAGTATGAAAAACCAGTGGAAAAACCTATACTCTTCATATCCAGACAAGTAAAGGAGACTGAGAAAAGGTATGGTGCAAGCCAAATGGAATTCCTTGCTTTAGTATGGGCTCTGGAGAAACTTCATTACTACTTGGAAGGCACCAAGTTTACAGTGATTACTGACTGCAATGCCTTCAGGACTTTGATGAACATAAAGACCCCTAGTAGGCACATTTTAAGATGGAAGATAGCCATACAACAGTACAACAGTACAGAGGTCAGATGACCATAATTCACCAAGCTGGTACTAAACACCAGAATGCTGATAGTTTGAGCAGGAATGCTTTGTCCAATGACCCAAGTAACCCTGCTTATGACCCCAAGGATAATTATATCTTCCCTATCCTTAACATTAACATGTTGAACGTTGAAGCTCCTATAATGGGAATCCACGTTTGTGAATTGGATCAATCCTTGTTCAAATAAATCAAATAATCTTACAATTCTGGCATAAAAACTCTGATAACCATTATGGAAAGTACTTCTCCACCATCTGAACTGATAAATAGCCTACCTGAACCCCTCTTGAAACCATACAAAGCCGGAAGGTTCACCATGGTCTATTATACTACAGGCATCAACATTCAAGTGTTATAGTCTTAATTAAGGATGACCATATCAAACATGTCCTGGCTGAATGCCATGATAACTGATCATCTGGTCATTTATCTGCTGATAGAAACTTATATAAGGTCAAACAAACTTCTTGGTGGATCAATTGTAGAGACTCCACTATCCAGTATGTTACTAGTTGTGTTTCAGCCTGCTACTATTGCAGAGCAAGCTGCAAAAGTAACAGAAATAACATAAAAATAATAATAATACAATTAACCTAAGAAGGAGTAGGAAAACCATAAATATTATTACAGAAATGGATTTTCCACCCAAAATTAGCTAGGGTGACTCACTGACCCCACCCTTGAAATCCAACTCCTTATATTTTCAATAATCAAGGAAAGAAAAACCAAAATACTACGGCTCCATTATTGAGCTTTTTGGCCAATTAAATATTTCACCCACATTGTCACCTATAGGTTTCACACCCAAAATTCAGTCAGAATTGAGGTGTTGTGTATATTTTAGGAGTTACGGGCGGAAATGTGTTTTGTCAAAATTCCCGCATGCAGCCGCGGCAGCAAATGCACCCGCGCGCGGCTGAGATACAGCCTTGTCACTCCGTTGAGGTTGTGTACGCAGCCCCGGGCCTCTGACAAGTACGCAGCCGCGGGACTACGGGTTGACAGAGTGACAGGCGGCCTGAGAGGCTCAGGTACCGCGTAAACAGGCTACAACATACACAGGAACTTTCTAAATATGTAATAAATGTTCCCGTGGATAGTAGACTGTCTAAAAATACATAATATTCTATAAAAATACATAAATAATCTTTAAACATATTTTTTACTTAATATAATGCAAAGTACCAAGAATGTCAAAGAAAAGACAATGACAACTTCTGAAAATAAATTAAAATAATTTAACATACTTTCATGAGAATTGCTAGACATCAATATCTTTGTGACATACTAAGGAAACCAATGATTCAAAAATATTACATGAATTCACATGACTTGTATTTTTAAGTAATTATCTTAGTAAATCAACTGGAACTCGAAAATAAAGAGTAAAATCAATATTATGACTTTTACTCCAGTTATATAATACATAATGAGAACTTACCTGACATCAAGATGTCCGTAGAAATGTCTATTAATATAACTATTAAATTACTGGGAAAATTTACTAAGGATAATTAATTAAATAATACATTAATAGGACAGATTAGTGTTATTCACACGTCCTAATGTCTATTATAAGGTAGAATAATTCCCATACCCTGAGGAATTAGATGCTACCCGTGCTATAGCACCAAGAACACATGACAGGCTACGTCTGGTTACCCTGCTAGCCTTAGTGTCCGTCCCTTTCAGCACCTACAACCCTCAGAAGGACCATATTGGGACTCCAAAAGCTATAAATAAAGAGCTCTTTTTAGGATATTGATGGGCAGAGACCCAGTAATATTCATATCCAGACGCCGTGCCAAGGTAATCAAGTACTGATAAGAGATAAGTAAGTGATTTATGGCAATTTCTGATCAGTAGTATTCATCCTCAACCTCTTTTTATCAATTAAAACTGCTGAACAACCTTATAAACCCCAGTATACAGGTTTAACCCATCAGTACACGTCTCAAGAAGATACCCAAAGGATTTAATAATATACCAGTAAGTTTAAATATCCTTTCTCTGTTGTTGTAGCTTGGCTACAAGGCCCTAACACTCCATTGTGTATTTTATATACATATTATCTTTGGGTAAAATATTCTTTAAACTAAAGAGCCCAAAGTAACCAGGACTACGTGTTTTCATACTGAAATCCCTGAACAGAGGTGTTGAAGATCCCCAAAATAATTTTGGCCCCTCTATAAATATTTAATAATGAATTTATTCATATTGATTCAAAACAATAAACAATAACCAAACCACTTAAACTTGTAATAAGCTTAATCCAAATATTCTACGTATCTTTGCTGCATTTATTAAATAATATATTTATTATTTACTCTTTCACCTCTGGTAGCTATAGGATAGCAAGGTTCTTGGCATCCAGGAGGCTGAAATTGTGAAACTTTTCAGAAGTCCAACAGGACCACTGGGAAAAGTTTTAGTCTACTGGAAAAGATTGCTGAAACCAAGAAAAGATGGGAGATCATCAACATGGACTTTGTAACTGGGCTACCACCAGGAGGAGCCTATTCCTACAACTCAGTCCTAGTCATCATGGATAGGTTCTCCAAGAAAGCAAAGTTTCTACCTAATCACAAGGAAGACACTGCTATGGAAGTTGCCCTATTATTTTGGAAAAGACTCATTGAAACATGTTGTAAGACTCCAAACGGTGCTAGGCCATGGCAGTTCTGCGGAAGGGAAAGGTGCTGTGAAGGCTGCCCTGCTGAGTGTTAAAAAAATATTTAAATGTAACCAAGATCAAAGTCCAGAACCTGGTAAACAGGGGACCAAATGTAAGAGGATGAAGATTATAGTGGTTGGTAGCTGGGAAACAACGCTATCTGAGGCAAGATGGTGCTGGGGAAAACTTGAATAGAAGAAGTCAAGGTTTTTTCAGAGTTCAACAAGACAAGGAAATTGTAAGTAACAACGCCCACAAGCTAATAGCTCTGGTTGTCAGAAGAAGCTTAGGAAAGATGAACTCAATCCCAAACAACCTCCAGGTTCTCAATGAACCTGCCCAACTCTCTGCAATCAAGCGCTTGAAGGGTACCAGATAACTGTGGGTGGCCACAAAAGACAAAGCTAATTGTTTGAAGAAGCTTCTAGAAGCAAAACAATAACTGATTCAAACAATAATAACCCAACAATTATCAAGGGAATCAAGAGTAGCATGGAGGAATTTAACTTCAAAAGAGATGAAGGAAGGTTTGACACTCCAGGTTTTAAGCTTAATAAAACCTCTTCAGTCAAACGTGACTGGTTCCAGAAAGATAATAAAAGGATGATCAGGACCAGTATGGTCGGATAAGGGGATCAGGAGTGGTTTAACACACTCAAGAATTCAATCAGTCAAATTTTTCTTCAACCAGCAAAGCTATTGGTTGGTGATAAGGATCAAGGATGAAGGGTTTGAGTATGGAGGCTCAAAGAGCAAGTGGCAATCATAGATATACCCAAATTTTTGTCTCAGATAAAGGGGAATGAAGACCCCATGGATGATGTATTGCAAGGTGAAAATGATGATGATACCCTGTTCTGATGTGATGTTGATGGTGTGATCTGATCTGATGATGTTGTTGTGATGTAGGATAGGATGTCCTCTTATGGTGCTCCTGGGTTGTAGGATGATGGGATCTGCTCCAAAAGGCAGGGGAGAGCCCCTCCTTATATGGGCAGGAGGCCCTGTTAGACTATGTACAAGAGATACTACAAATGGAGTGGAGAAAGAATTTTTTTTGATTTTCAGATAAAGGTGAGCAGAAGAATTCAATCACGCAGGCTTGTTGGAATCTGGCCTCCCTGACCGGGGTGGGATCTATATTCATCCCTTCACCTATCCTGTGTCTGTCCGTCGATGGATGCGCGCGACAATACCAGATCACACCCACCCCTTGCCCAAAGGTGGAAGGGGTGGGAAAAGAAAAAATGGGCCAGACCGCCCGCGGGTGTCTGCGGGTGGTTGACGTCACTCTCCCACCCCCACCCAAACATGGAAGGGGGTGCAAGCTCTGGATGGATCAGCGGATGGGAAGGTTGATGAGGAGGTAGGGGGCATCTTAAATGATTATTGATCATCAAGACCGTCAATTGAGGAGTTGGACGGGGGAGATGGCAAGCTGGGGAGTGTGTGCAAGAGAGTGGTGAGAGAGATGTCACTAGCAAACTCGAGGTTGAGATTGAAGGAGAATTGAAGGGATTAAATGATTTGGTTGACCAAGCAAACATGAGATGGAAAAGATGATGAGGGCACATTTGACTTGCAATTGACAGAGCAAGTAGACAAGGCAGATGAATCAAACCAACAACAAAAAAGCATGACACCAACAAAGTTTCCAGACAATAAGAGCAAGGGACAGGATGAAAAATCTGCCGGAACCTTGGGGGGTACCGTGAGTGAGGTTATGGACCAGATGACAAGGGTCAAGATCCTGGAAGGGTTGGAAGGAGGACCAAGTCTTGGGACAAGCACACAAGTTAAGGAAGACCTGCAAGCAATTCAGGTCAGCATTGAGTCAATTGATGATCTCTTTTTCATCTTGGGATTGACAATGGTGATCACCATCATCCTGAGCAGGTCAAGATGAGGACAAGGGGAGCAGGTTGGGTTTGAGGGATTGGATGATGTACTTGGTTGTTGGATCAGAGGGAGGACAGCATGACCCAATTGAATAGCCAAGGGAGAAGAGGAGCAAGGAGGAGATTGGGAACAAGGTGATGGGAGGAGATGGATTGGAGGTTGAGGTTTGGAGATGAGATCTTGGGCCAAGCAGGTCTTGGCCCGCGCGTTTGGCCAAAAGGAAGGGGGGGAACAAAGAGAGAGGTAATCAAACATGCTACCTAGATGTTCAGGCCAAGAGAGGACTGTCCTAGACAAATGGGACAAAGGGATGTTTGACAGGATGAGGAAATTGGAGAAGTGATACTGAAAAAGAAATTCCAATTTTTTTTTTTTTTTGAATAAACCTAAATAAAAGAAAGGTTAAAAATTCTTTGAATTTTTCCCGCATCTGGTCCAGGGTGTCCAGATTTGGTCACCACATCTCTCCCCAACTTACAGACTGTCCCTAGTCTGCATCTGGGCTTGATGTCATAAAAAAAGAAAGAAAAGATGATCAAACACAAGAAATGGCCATTTGATCTTGAGGGTGATTGAAAAGAATTTCTTTATCCATCCAAAGAAGATCTTCAAGAGTTGACTGCAATAAAATGAAGAACGCCTCCCAGGTGCTCACGTATGTGGCATACAGTAGAGTTTCACAACAAAAACGCAGAAGATGACCCTGGCGGTGCACAATTGGGAGGACTTAATTCTGATCAAAGTTGCCTCAAAAACAATGAAATTTCTTGACCTTATCAGCAGAGAACCTTCTGGCCATCTGAGTACCATCCAGTTCCTCCAAAAGATATGATCCACCTCTGACTTGACGGATCACTCAATAAGGACCATTCCAGCAATTGGAAAAAAGCTTTCCCCAATGAGTTTCCAAGGATTGGTTGTAAGCTAAAACTAGATCACCAGGATTCAAGGGGTCCCTGACTCAATTGGAATACTTAACCTCCCAATAATGGACTGATTTTTCCCTTGTCTCCATCATTTTCTGATAAGCTTTGTCACAAACATCTTCACTCCGCTCCAGTTGCTTTGATCTGGCAACCAATAGATCAGTGGTGGAAGAAACCTTTTCCCTAGAAATACCTAAGAAAGATTCCATTTCCAGATCAAGAGGAAGGACAGCCCTTTGTCCAAAGATAATTTTGTAAGGTGAGTAGCCAGTGGTTTGCTTAGTTGAAATTCAATTGGAGAAGAGGACCAGAGGAAGAAATTTGCAACACTTCTTTCCACTTTCACCAGCCAACTTGACAAGAGAAGCCTTCAAAGGGGCATGGTCTCTTTCCACCATGCCTTGTCCTTCAGGATAATAAGGAGTGGTCACCCTAAGTTGACCAGGAAGTGATTGGATCATTTTGGCCAGTTTGCCACCAAACTCGGAGCCACCATTGGTTGAATAGGATTGAGCCAAGCCATAATGAATTGTCCAAGTCTCATAAATAAAAGCTGCTACTGACTCAGAGCTGAGGTTCTTACGCAATTTTGCTTCAACCCATCCAGAAAAATCATCTCTAGCCACAATGAGGTACTTAGCTCCACCAGCCTTAATGTGAACCACATCCATAGCAATCCTTCCAAAGACAGCGGACTATCCAGTGGGATAACAAATTTCAGCCGGGTGCCTAAGATCATGTTTCTGACATAATTTGCATTTCTTGCACGATTGAGAGACTGATTTCTTCAAAGATGGCCACCAGAATTGTTTGGATATACACCAATAGGTCTTGGTTTCCCCACAATGCCCAAGGCCTTCATGGAGACTTTCAAGGATTGAACCTTGCTTGTAGGGGATTGTGACAGCAATTAGAGCACAAGGATTGCCTCTTTTCATAAGCCTAGTAACCTGGAAAAAGAAGTTGGAAGACTTCCTCTTGAGCAATCTAAAATCTTTAGCAGAGAGATCAGGAGGCCTTTGGAGAGTTGAAAGGTACTGCTCTAATTTTAGCCAGAAACCTTGTTGGAAGCCAGAGTAATTTTGAGAGGAAAAGGTGGAGACTGGAAAAATTAAAGGCTCCTCCTTGTCAAAGTCCATTCCAACATCCAATTCTTTGTCTCCAAGGGGGCATAAAGATAAACCATTGGGCATGGTGAAGCATTTTCCAGGCCTATGAACAATATCAAAAAAGAAAATCTGGATAAAGGCCACCCAATGGGTCATAGGAGCATTTGGGAGGCTGGGGGCATTGATCATTTCAACAGTGGATTGTTCCTCAACTTGTAACTCAAAGTGTTGGCCCCAGAGGACAGTTTGGAGTTTCTTCAACATTTGAGCCATGCCACAGAGTTCCAGTTTTGGTTGGTAGTACCTGGATTCTACATCTGAAAATAACATAGATTAATAGAGAGAAGGATGGTCCCAACCATTTTCATCTTCCTGGGTGAGGACAGCCCCAACAGATTGATAACTGGAATCAACAGCCAATTTGATCTTGCCAGCTCCCGGTCCGTAAGCAATCTTCCTCAAGACTATGTCCTTTCCAACAATCATTTTAAGCCACCGAAAAGAATGTTCACACTCTTGGGTCCAGATCCACTCAGCATCTTTTCTGGTCAGGCAACATAGGGGAGCACAGATTTTGGATAAAGATGGGATAAAAATTCAAACATAAGTGACAACACCTAGAAAACCCCTGACTTCAGTTGGTTTGATGGGAGTAGGCCAAGAGAGGATTTTGTTTATCTTGGATGGAGCCATCCTTCTTCCTTCCTTGCAGACCACATGATCAACAATTTCCAGAGCAGGGACACTGGCAGCCAATTTGGATCTGGAGACAGTGAGGCCAGATTCTTTGATTTGGAACAGGACCCTTTCCATAGTGGTTGCATAATCCCAGATAAATCACCAGATTCCTGAATTCCAGGGTAAGAGCTCATTGTTATAGTCAGAAACTGGTCCTTTAATACTGCCGTTTTCAATGAAGATACCAGCATGATCAAGGATTTCATCCTGGAGGATCCAAACCATTTCAGCCTGATAGACCGCAACTGAGTTGGTGGTGCCTTGAGGCAATTGAGTAAGCTGGAAGCGACCAAGAGGAGTATCAAAAGTGGTGAGAGGGCAAGAAATTGGATTTAAGGACTGTTTTTCATAGCCACCCATAATGTCACCTAGACCATAGCAAGCTCTCCTGGAGAAGGATTCAACAAACTCTTCAGTAGCAGGGGGAATACCAGAGTCTTTAATAGTAACCTTATTTAGCAGCTGGAGATCATGAACTATTCTAAGTTTACTGTTACTTTTAAGGAAACAGAAAACAGGACAGGAATAGCTGGAAGTTGACTGTTCATATAAACCTGTTCGGAATTGTTCCCGGACCAACTTGATGAACTCGTTGACTTTGGCAGCAGGGATCAGGATCTTTTGCTTTTGCCAGGGATCATGTTCTACTACAGGAATGATATAAGGCAGACCATAGGACTCTTTCAAGAGACCTCTCTCTTCTTCACAGAAAGAAATAGCTTTTTCCCTAAGAGCCAAGGAACTTTTGATCAAATCCAACTCATCAGGAAGAAGCCATCCATCTGGTCCAAATTTGACTACTCTCAGACGTTCTTCAGTGACATGGCCAGAGGGAATGAATGGACCAGCAAGAGATCAAGGTAAAGCACAGTCAGGATGGCGGGATAGAGGAGGATTGAGATTGAGAGGCCTCGGTTGGTTGAGTGGTTGAATTTTCCTGGAAAGTGGTTTATATTTGGAGGTGAAAGAGAGTGGTTCTTGTTTTTGCCAAGAGTTGACCAGAGAGATCTGACTATGGGGATTGAGACCAAGTTCTAACGCCTTCCAATTTTGATGTTCCACAACATTTTTGAAAGGTCCCTTTTCCATAAAAGGAGTCCCAGGAGATAATGCATTGCTCACATGTGTGGCACAAGGTAGGGTTTTGAAGATGATAGTAGTAGGATACCCCGGTGGTGCAAAATTGGGGGGACTTACTTCTACCCCAATTTGCCTCCACTGAAGCACATATTCTTCCATACAAAAGCCACCAAAAATAGGATTGAGATCGGGATCTTGTTTAGACTCATTGCGGAGATTTGAATCAGAACTGAAAGAAGGTTGATTAGGAATAAGAGTAGAAGGAAAAGAAGAAACAAAAGATGAAGAAGAAATATTTTTGGGTTTTTCCGTTTTGTTTTGTTTTTGATTTTTGATATTTTTGAGAAAAAAGGAAATTGTTGAAAAGAAAGAGAAATGGGCCTTGGGGATGAAGGTTGACCCTTGAGTTGAAGTTTGAGGCTGAAAAGAACTACAACTATTAGTAGGATCAACTACTCCCATAAAAAATGAGAGGAACTGGAATTATCCTTCTGTTTAGGAAAATGACCAGGTAAATCTCTTTCCCAGCGACCAGAATCCAAAGAACAAAGAGGAAACTCAATTTTTCTACAATCTGAATTGAAGAGGAGGATTCTCTCCCCAACTTGATTGGAAAAAATCAGATTTGCTCCAAAATCAATTAGGAAAGGTCAAGCCAAAATCATAGGTCCATCCAAGCGTGTAATCCAGAAGTGACAAGTTCCCACCTTGTTTTGGCCTATCCAGACTTGAAAGTCTTCAAAGATTCCAACCAATTTGAAAGACTGATTCCCTTTTCCATAAACTTAAGAGGTGAAGCTGACCCTAGGGCTGAGTTTAAGCTTGCAGGCCATAGAATCCAAGATCAAGTTAAGCTGAGAGCCGGACTCAACAAGGAGCAAGACCGTTTTAGCTGATTTTCCAAGATGGCAGGGAAGAAAACCAAGAGGAAATGAGTAAAGACTAGACTCAGAAGAGGGATCTGTTCTACCCGAATCCTCAATCAAAGTTCCAGAGGAGACCTTGAGTTCCTCAGGACCAATTTCCACACGTCAACGCAAAACCCATTTCTTCATTCCTTCAGCAACAGATGGAGAGATTGATAGGAGTTCAGCCACCAATAGATCAGGAATTTTAAAATCAGAAATTTTCTTCAACACCCCTTCCACAGCATTGGGTTGATCTTTAGAAATTCTCCTCTCAAACCAAAATTTGGGCTGGGTGGAGGGAGGAGGATTAGGTGAAGGAGGAATAGGATCAGGGGATTGAGGAGTTTTAATAGATGAGGAAGGAGGATCAGGGTGATTGTGAGACCTTTCCATGAGTGGTTCTTTCTCCACCTCCATTTCTTCTACGTCAGAAGAGGGCTCAGGTGAGGATCATCGTTTGGGCGGTTTTTGGAGGATTGAGGTTGGCAAGGAAGAAGCTTTATGAGGTTTGGGCTCCTCATGTTGCTTCCTTGCTGGATTGTATTTGTAAGTACCAACCAGAGAAGAAGAGGAAATAGCTGGGGGATACCAATGTTGAAGAGTCCCACAAGAAGATTGGAAATCCACAGAAGTCTAGGATGCCTTCATAGGAGGGGGTGGCTGGTAAGAGGCCACCACATGACAAATGGGGCAAGATGAATCAAAGGGGATTAGGGCACCATTAGGAAGAAAAAAATTATTCCCTTTTTGCTCTACTAATTTCTTGTCTTTTTTCTTTGTGATTTTGAGACATCAACCGATTCCATGGCCTTCCCTGTGGCAATAATAGCAGACTATAGTATTTTTATGAACAGCACTAGAAGGTTTAGGAACAGAAAGAGAGGAAATCTTTTGATCCATTTTGTTTTCAAAGTCTTTGAGCAGTTTAGTGATCTTTTCCATTGTAGTGGTTTCTTGGTTAGGCTGAGGGTTCTTGGGCCTGCAATCAGATTCCATTTTATTCATAATCTTGTTTGACTCTTTGAAAGGGGGGACATGGACTGGTTCAGCGGTTTTAGACTTTTCAAAAGTGAGGGCTGTTTTAACTTTCATGACTTTATCCACCACTCCCCTAAGGATAAGGAAACCAGGGAGCTTGAATCAATTATCCCTGGTAGCAATCATGGATCCAGACTCAACCAGTTTGTCCTTGATCCTTTCTTGCACTCCAAGAGAGAAAGATTGGAAAAATTGGACTCAAATTTTGTCTACTGTGTTAATGTGATTGTTTTGAACAAGGTAGATGTGGATGGGATCCCAAGCTTTCCTAAAAGACTGATAATTGGAAGCAGAAGCCACACTGCCATTGGAGACCCACTGAGAGACAAGGTTATCTAGATCCTGCAAAGCAAATTGTGCTACATCTATTTTTCCCCAATAAGCCAACATTGCTCCCCGCAGCAGAGTCCAGTTATGCCGTTCAAAACCTTCAAACGACTCAATCATAAATAAATATGCCTAAAGTTAGTGGGATTTTCTTAAATTACACAATTCATGTCTGGGAATGTGTATTTTATATATATTTCTTTCATAAAAATATATTGGGGAATGGTTAACAAGTGGGTGATCTCAAATAACTTCATCAGAGGAGATAAAAAATTGTAACTGGTAGGCCATATCAAATTTGCTAGCCCTGTCCACCAAAGTAGCAATCTTGTACGAGTCCAAGAAGCGTTCCACATTCTTCCCATTGAATCCTAAATTCATGTTCTGGAGCTTGATCTTAACCATCTCAGGACAAGTACAAGAGTTGCTGGTGGATTCCATTTTGACAAGGTTTCCTAAAAGATCCAAGGAATGGATTTCCAGAGTGGCTCGCAAATGTGGCAAGATTAGGGTTTCTTGAAAAACAACAAGTTTCTCGCCCAGGTGGTGCACAATTGGGAGGACTTACTTCTAGAACAAGTTTCCTCCACGGATCTAGATGATGACAGAAAAAAAAGAAAGAGATTGGATTACAAAGTTGATGATTGATCATGGGACTGTAAATCCCCAGGTTTCTGGTTCAATCCCAGCCTGGGGGACCAAATGTAAGACTCCAAACGGTTCTAGGCCGTGGCAGTTCTGCGGAGGGGGAAGGTGCTGTTTAGGCTGCCCTCCTGAGTGTTACAAAAATATCTAAATGAAACCAAGATCAAAGTTCAGAACCTGGTAAACGGGGGACCAAATGTAAGAGGATGAAGATTATTCTCCGCAATAAAGCGCTTAAAGGGTACCAGATAACTGTGGGTGGCCGCAAAAGACAATGCTAATTGTTTGAAGAACCTTCTAGAAGCAAAACAATAACTGATTCAAACAAGAATAACCCAACACTTCTCAAGGGACTCAAGAGTAGCATGGCAGAATTTAACTTCAAAAGAGATGAAGGGATGTTTAAAACTCCAGGTTTTAAGCTTAATAAAACCTCTTCAGTCAAACGTTACTTGTTCCAGAAAAATAATCAAAGGATGATCAGGACCAGTATGGTCGGATGCAGGGATCAGGAGTGGTGTAACACACTCAAGAATTCAATCAGTCAAATTCTTCTTCAACCAGCAAAGCTATTGGTTGGTGATAAGGATCAAGGATGAAGGGTTTGAGTATGGAGGCTCAAGGATCAAGGGGAAATCATAGATATACCCTTTTTTGTCTCAGATAAAGGGGAATGAAGACCCCACGTATGATGTATTTCAAGGTGAAAATGATGATGATACCCTGTGCTGATGTGATTTTGATGGTGTGATCTGATCTGATGATGATGTTTTGATGTAGGATAGGATGTCCTCCTATGGTGCTCCTGGGTTTTAAGATGATGGGATCTGCTCCAAAAGGCAGGGGAGAGCCCCTCCTTATATGGGCAGGAGGCCCTGTTAGACTATGTAACAGAGATACTACAAATGGAGCAGAAAAAGAATTTTTTTTTTGATTTTCAGATAAAGGTGATCAGAAGAATTTGAATGCGCAGGACAGTGGAAATCCGGCCTGCCTGACCGGGGTGGGATCTATCTTCATCCCTTCACCTATCCTTCTTCCATCCATGGACAGACGCGCGCAAAAATACCAGATCACACCCACCCCTTGCCCAAAGGTGGAAGGGGTGGGAAAAGAAAAAATGGGCCAGACCGCCCAAGGATGTCCCCAGGCGATAGACGTCACTTTCCCACCTCCACCCAAAGATGGAAGGGGGTGTGAGCTATGGATGGATTGGCGGATGGGATGGTTGATGAGTAGGTATGGGGCATCTTAAATGATTGTTGATCATCAAGACCGTCAATTGAGGAGTTGGACGGGGGAGATGGCAAGCTGGGGAGTGTGCACAAGAGAGTGGTGAGAGAGATGTCGCTAGCAAACTTGAGGTTGAGATTGAAGGAGGATTGATGGGATTAAATGATTCGGTTGACCAAGCATACTTGAGATGGCAAAGATGATGCGGGCGCGTTTGACTCGAAATTGACAGAGAAAGTAGATGAGGCAGATGAATCCGACCAACGAAAAACAAGCAAAACACCGACAAAGTTGCCAGATGATAAGAGCAAGGGACGGGATGAAAAATCTGCCGGAACCTTGGGGGGTACCGTGAGTGAGGTCATGGACCAGATGACAAGGGTTGAGATCCTGGAAGGGTCTGAAGGAGGACCAAGTCTTGGGACAAGCACCCAAGTCAAGAACAACCTGCAATCAATTCAGGTCAGCCTCAAGTCAATTGACGATCTCTTGTTCATCTTGGGCTTGACAATGGTGATCACCATCATCCTGAGCAGGTTGAGATGAGGACAAGGGGAGCAGGTTGGGTTTGAGAGATTGGATGATGTACTTGGTCATCGGATTGCAGGGAGGACAGCATGACCCAATCAAATATCTGAGGGAGAAGACAAGCAAGGAGGAGATTGGGACCAAGGTGGTGGGAGGAGATGGATCAGAGGTTGAGGTTTGGAGATGAGATCTCAGGCCAAGCGGGTCTTGGCCCACGCGTTTGGCCAAAAGGAAGGGGGGGAACAAAGAGAGAGGGAATTGAACATGCTACCTAGATGGTCAGGCTGAGAGAGGCCTGTCCTAGACAAATGGGAAAAAGGGATGTTTGACAGGATGAGGAAATTGGAGAAGTGATACTGAAAAAGAAATTCACATTTTTTTTTTTTTTTGAATAGACCTAAATAAAAGAACCGTGAAAATTTTTTTGAATGTTTCCGGCATCTGGTCCAGGGTGTCCAGATTTGGTCACCACACCTTCCTGGCTGAATGCCATGATAACTGCTCATCTGGTCATTTATCTGCTGATAGAACCTTAGATAAGGTTAAAAAAATTGCTTGGTGGATCAATTGGAGAGACTCCACTATCCAGTATGTTACTAGTTTTGAAAATTTTTAGAAGTCCAACAGGACCACTGGGAAAAGGTTTGGTCTACTGCAAAAGATTGCTGAACCCAAGAAAAGATGGGATATCATCAACATGGACTTTGTAACTGGACTACCACCAGGAGGAGCCTATTCCTACAACTCAGTCCTAGTCATCATGGATAGGTTCTCCAAGAAAGCAAAGTTTCTACATAATCACAAGGAAGACACTTTTATGGAAGTTGCCCTATTATTTTGGAACAGACTCATTGCTGATGTTTTAGTTCCCAAGATCATTATCAGTGACTGAGATCCTAAATTCACCTCCGAGTTCTGGAGAAATTTTCATTACATGCTGGGAACCACCTTAGCTTTCTCTACAGCTTATCACCCTCAGACGGATGGCTTAGCTGAATGAATGATTCAGACCCTGGAAGACATGCTCAGGAGATTCTGTGGCTTTGGTCTAGAATACAAGAATTCTGATGGTTATTGCCACAATTGGGTTAGCCTTTTACCTGCACTAGAGATGGCCTACAACAGTAGCAAGCACTCTACCACTACGGAAGCACCCTACATACTGGAAAGAGTATGGATTCCTAAATTAACCAAGTATAACCTTAATCACCAGCTAAAAAATATTCACCCTAAATCACTTGATTTCAAAAAAAATGATAGATGTGACCAATAAACATGCTGTTCAGTGTGTCCAGGATGCTGTGGAGTATAACCAACAAAGGTGGGATAAAACTCATAAGGAGACGGATTTCAAGATTGGTGATCAAGTCTTGATCTCTACCACCAACTTCACCAACTTAGCTGGAAATAGAAAGCTTAGAACAGCTTTTGTTGGACCTTTCACCATTAATAAACTTCATGGTAAGGATTCTGTGGAAGTAATCCTTAGTGATGAGCTTTCTAGAAAACACCCAGTTTTACCAGTAAGTCTCATCAAACACTACCACCCAAGAAATGGAGAATATACTCCTTCACCTAAAATACCTGTTGCAGAAGAGCCTGAAAAAGACAGAGGAACAATTAGCAAGATTCTTAAAGATAAAAGAGAAAGGATTAATGGAAAAGATGTCAGACTCTACCTAGTTAGATACAAGGGAGAATCAGCCGATAAGGATGAATGGTTACCTGAACACAATATCCCTGATGGACCCATACACCTAAGGAACTACAGAGCCAGCAGAAGGCATTGACCCAGAATTTTTTTTCCAGATATAGACATATCTTTGAGTGGGGGAATGTAAGCTTGTTACTATCTACAGAGCACCCTGTCATAGCAACACAAAACTATAAAAATAAGGATATCTAAATTAACAAAAGAAGGAACAATAAATCCATAAATATTATTGAAGAAATGGATTCCTCACCCAAAATTAGGTAGGGTCACTCACTGAACCCACCCTTGAAATCCAAGTCCTTACATTTTTAAAATAATTAAAAAGAAAATTACTAAAAATTACAACACCAATATGGCACCTTTTGGCCATTCTAAAATTTCACACGTGCTGTCATGTATAGGGTTTACACCTAAAATTCACTCAGAATTGAGGTGTTGTGTATATTTTAGGAGTTACACGCCAAAATATGTTATGTCACAATTCCCGCGCGCAGCCCTGCATCATTAAATACCCCTAAGTACTCGTAGTAACAGTTCCCCGTGTACTAGAGACCCGCGCGCAGCTAATTCTGCCACGCACGCAGCGGATCCCACCCCGCGCACATCTGAACTGACTGATCCCCGCGTCTGTATCCATTGTGACTAATCTGACAACCAGGTACCGCTCAAAAGAGCTACAACCTAATTAGGGTTTCTTGGCATATGTAAAAAGTTGAAATATGCATTAGTAATAATCTGAAAAGATCAAAAATTAATTAAAAATAATAAAAATTAAGTTTAGAACATTTTTAATAATAAATTGAAGATCAAGGATTACCACATAAATCATTGACTCTGATCTTTGAAGACCACAAAACACTACAAGGAGTGTTCATAAAAATTATTAAAAATTATCTATGTGATCAGCAGATGATGGAAAATCAGTAAACGTCCACATCTGATCACTTTAAAGCAATACTAACAGTACAAATGAAGGATGAGTGAAGAATGATCAAATTTATGCCATAATAGATTAACAGATCCTGTGGCTAAAATAGTACAGAAATCCAGCAGATCTAAGGTCAGCTGATTAACAGCACCAAGTGAACGTGCTAATCTTTCTCTGACTGGCTTGCCAGCCACAGCCCATGAGCAGAAATCTCTCTACGCGCCCTGAGAATCTCAAAATCACCCCAAAAAGGTATTTATACAGACCTCTTTGGATCCCCTATTCCATCATCCATTTACCATGAATTATTATCATCAATCAGACACTGTGTCATTGCTAGTCAAGTGCTTATGAGGAGTCTAAGCAATTGATTTATGACCAATTCTGTAGTATTATTATTTATTTCTTAAAACCAATCAACCCTTGAAGTTTAGTCAGGGAATCCACCCCATCTGCACTAAAACCCTTCCTATTATTGCAGGATTTTCGTGATAAAGTGCTCAGAGTGAGTGTTTCCCTTCCTTTCTAGGCCAGTGTGCTGTTATGCTCAGCCATTAGTGGAATAGGCCCTTTCTAAGGCACCCATCTTCATTCCAAGAATCTTAAACTGCCTAAGGAGGCCCCTTGAAGAGAGGTTTCTTTGTCTGTAAAGACCCCCAGTAGTATAATACTGTGGCCCCTCTTTTATATACATATTGAAAAACTTTTATTACCAAACCAATTAAACCTTGCAACTGCTCTTATTACATTATTTATTTGAGCCTCTAAGCTTTTATTTTTGGAATAATTATTATTATTATTTCAGTATTTTTATCACTCTCTGTAGTATTAAGGACTGCAAGGTTCCTGGTATCAGAGAGCTGAAAATAATGAATCTTCTAAGTTTGAAGTTCATGCCCCATCTGTTTAATATCATGGAAACATGGTTTTCTGAGATGGAATTGAAATGGAAAACTCCAATTTCACAAGGATTTTGGTTTGGCCCACGCCAATAAAATAAAATTCTTTTCCAAATTCATAGTTTTTTCTTTAATTTTTATGGCAGGGTAATCATCAGCTATTCTAGAAATTCCTCCCATTTCTATTTTCTTACTGTTCCTTCTACCATCTTGAATCATTCTAACAATTCCATCAATAATTTTCAAGAAATACAGCAGGCATTCACTATAATTACAATCATTTTTCACTTTTCCTCAACTTGTAACATTTTCTGGAAACAGATGCTATATATTACAATATTGTAGCATTCATTTGTCAAATTTTTCCCACTGTTTTCAAAAAAAATATTTCTTTTTATAAAAAAACCAGTTTAGCTACAAAAAATTTCAAAAATATATGATAATGAATTAATTGAAGGGTGATGATAAATTCACAGCTCCAACTGTGTGGTATTTTTTTAGGGCCCTACATCACCCATAGACAACCACAAAGGGCCATTCAAAACAAGTGCAACCACAGGGGGTTTTATAGGAGCTGTTTACCCCCCTGAAACAGTAATTTTGAGGCATGTACCCCCATACAGGGCTTGAATCTTCCGTTTTAGGGGGGCGCCACCCCCCAGAAGTTGTCCCAGAATTTTGGGCACCCCCTGGACCAAACTTGGTCTCCCTGAACCCAAATTTGGGATCAACATATACTATGTAGGACAGTTGGACCACACCTAGAAATACCAAAGCAAGATTAAAGTGAAATAAAACTGAAATCAATTGAAGTATCCTAGATATTAAAGTGAAATTTGACACATCTTTCTTAACTGAATAGTGAGCACACTTTGCAGTTGTTCATTTGAAAGTTGGATTGAATAGTGAAGTAGCATTGAAATTTTTTTACATTATGGTAAAAGTGGAAAGCCCTCCTTGTGACATAGCTGCGTTGAAGGACTCCATCAATAGTGCTTCCAACAAAGCTTTGGAAAAAAAGTCTTTGGGTAATGAAACATTTGAATCCCCCATTTCATCCTCATCTAGGGTGACAATTGAGGAAAAACTGTGAAATCTTTTACTATGCCTGATGGGTTATCTAGGAGACCTATTGGAGACAATGAATCAGATGTTGGAATGGATTTTGATGAGGAAGAACCCTTGGTCCACCCTGTTTTTGCTTTCTCCTCCCAAGATTACTCTGGTTTCCAGCAAGGTTTCTGGCTTAAGTTAGAGAAGTACCTTTCAACTCTCCAAAGACCCCCTGATATCTCTGCTAAAGATTTTTGATCTCTCAAGAGGAAGTCCTCCAACTTCTTTGTTCAAGGCACCAGGCTTATGAAAAGAGGAACTCCTTGTGCACTTGTTGTGTTCACTATCCCTTCCAAGCAAGATTCAATCCTGGAAAGTCTCCACAAAGGCCTTTTTCATCGTGGGGAAACCAAAACTTATTGAAAAATATCCAAACAATTTTGGTGGCCATCTCTGAAGAAATACGTCTCTCAATGGTGCAGGAGTTGTGAAGTGTGCCAGAAACGTGATCTTAGGCACCCGGCCAAAATTTGTTACCCCACTGGAGAGTCCACTGTCTTTGGGAGGATTTCTATTGATGTGGTTCACATTAAGGCTGGTGGAGCTAAGTACCTCATTGTGGCTAGAGATGATTTTTCTGGATGGGTTGAAGCAAATTTTCTTAAGAACCTCAGCTCTGAATCAGTAGCAGCTTTACTTAATGAGACTTGGACAATGCATTATGGCTTGGCATGATCTTATTTGACTGATAGCGGCTCCAAGTTTGGTGGTAAACTGGCTGATATGATCCAATCACTTCCTGGTCAACATAGGGTGACCACTCCTTATTATCCTGAAGGCCAAGGGATGGTGGAAAGAGGCCATGCTCATTTGAAGGCTGATCTTGTCAAACTGGCTGGGGAAAGTGGCAAGAATTGTTGCAAATTCCTCCCCCCGGTCCTCTTCTCTGATCAAATTTCAAAAAAACAAACCACTGGCTACTCACCTTAAAAAATCATTTTTGGTCAAAGGGCTGTCCTTCCTCTGGATCTGGAAATGGAATCTTTCTTAGGTATTTCTTGGGAAAAGGTTTCTTGCACCACTGATCTATTAGTTGCCAGATCCAAGCAGCTGGAAATTAGTGAAGATGTCCGTAATGAAGCTTATCAGAATATGATGGATTCTAGGGAAAAATCAGTTCAGTATTGGGAAGACAAGCATTTGAAGAAAATCAGGGATCCCTTGAACCCTGGGGATCTAGTCTTAGCTTATAATTGTTCCTTGGAAACTTGGTGGGGAAAGCTTTTCTCTAACCGCTGGAATGGTCCTTACTGAGTGATCCTTCAAGTCAGAGGTGGATCATATGTTTTGGAGGAACTGGATGGTACTCAGATGGCCAGAAGGTTCTGCGCTGATCAGGTCAAGAAATTTCATTCTTGTGGAGGCAACTTGTTCCAAAAGTAAGTCCTCCCAATTGTGCACCACCAGGGTCATCTGCTGCATTTTGTTGTGAAACTCTACTTCATGCCACGCATGTGAGCACCTGGGACGCCTTCTTCATTTTATCTCAGCCACTTCTAGGATTTTTGGACGGATCAACATATTCTTTTTCAACCACTCTCAAGATCAAAATGGTCATTTCTGGGTTTCAATCATCTTTCTTTCCTTTCTCTTTTTATGGCATCAAACTTGGGTGCAGACTAGGGACAGTCTTTAAGTTGGGGAGAGATGTGGTGCCCCATCCTGGACACCCTGGCCAGTGCGGAGATTTTAATTTTTTTATGATTTTTCCTTATCATCATTCATAGGTATCATTATCAAAAAAAAAAAAAAAAAAAAAAAAAAAAAAAAAAAAAAAAAAAAAAAAAAAAAAAAAAAAAACCATCCATCGCCATCGCCATTGCCATCCTCATGCTACCATCCATCACCAATCCCACCCATCATCATCATCATCATTGTCATCAGCATCACCATCATCACCATCATCACCCCCCACATCCACATCCATCATAGCTCTAGGAAGGTCATGGAGGCCTTGATCACGTTCCACCCACTAGCTAGACACTCTGGAGGCTACGCGGCAAGTTCCTCAGTACATACCTTTTAGGTCTAGGCGAGCGTGCAACTTGAGTCTTGGAGTGAAGGTCCCATGGAACTACAATCTGCTCACCAAATCCAATTCAAAATGATTGACATTGAACTCGGCATATTCTCAGACCAACCATTGATCTCCGTGTGCTCTCAGAACATCAATCTCCCTTGTTTTGGTTTTTTTCTTTTTCCGCCACTCCAAGGATCCAATCAAGTCATGGTCATTTGAGATGATTGTGTCTCTTTTCAACTAAATTATTCTATCTGATCTCTAGTACTTATAGTCTGTTTCTAGCCTAATCTCTTGCTCCACTCCTGCCACCTCGACTACTGCGGAAACCTGCAAAAAAGACCAAGTTGTCTACTATGTTGGACAGGCAATTCAGATGGTGGCCCTGACGCTGGTTTGAAAGAAAATGCCTCCTGATTAATCCTTTCAAGGGAGGTCGCAACCAACATGGGAGAGATGTTACCACGCCAAATTTTCAAAAAAAAAATCATCCAGTCCTGTTTTTGTCAAGTTCCTACCCCTGCTTCACCCATCAACCCCTTGTGCAGTCCTTCTAGTATCAATTGCCATTTGCTTGGTATTCAATCTGGCTTGAACTCAATCCCCCATGTTGGAGATGTTGATCCGTCAAAGTTCAACAAGGCCCACTCAGTTTATTCTACCAGTTGCTCCCACCCGTCTCCCCTGTTGACCCCTTGCTCCAGTGCCCATCAGACACCTGTTGGCGGTCATCCGCGGTCTTGGCTGTTGCCCGCGGGCGTCCCACTAGCTACTTTCTTTCCCGTGCCCATCATTTGGCACGGGCCAGGGTCTTGATTTGGCTCTTTGGTTTTTTTTTCTGAGTGCTTGTTTGTTTCTTTTTTTTCCTTTGTTTTCTCATGACAATGAGCCTGATAAAAAAAAAAGTCTTTTTTTTCCGCTCTATTTGTAAATCTCTCTTGTAAATAGTCTACAGGCCTCTGGTCTATAAAAGGAGGGGCTCTCCCCTGCTTTTTCTGGATCATCAATAGAATGATATCCAGGGGAGTGTGTGCTTGTGCCCCCCCATTATTGAGAAATTGAATCCTGATCCTTATCCTGGGTATATCTTTGATTGCCCCCTGATCCATTTTTTTACCCTGAGTCTTTGCCCCTCTGTGGCCTGATCCTTATCACCAACCAATAGCCTTGCTGGTTGAAGAAAAATTCTGTCTGTTGGAATTTTTGAGTGTGTTATACCACTCCTTGATCCCTTTCTGTGACCATACTGGTCCTGATCCCTGATCATCTTTCTGGAGCCAATCACTATTGATTGAAGAGGTCTTATTAAGCTTAAGACCTGGAGTGTTATAACTCCCTTTATTTTCTTTGGAGTTGCATTCTGCCAGCCTACTCTTGAGTCCCTTGAGAAGTGTTGACGTTATCCTTGCTTCAAATCAGTTACTGTTTTATTTTAGAGCTTCTTAAACATTTTGCTTTGTCTTGTACAGCCACCCTCAGTTATCTGGTACCCTTCAAGCGCTTGATTGCAGAGAGTTGGGCATTTTCATTGAGAACCTGGAGGTTGGTTGGGTTTGAGTTGATCATCCCCAATCTTCTGCTGACGACCAGAGTTTTTAGCTTGTGGGCGTTGTTTACATACAACAGCTTTTGTTCCTTGAACTCTAATCAGACTTTAACTTCTTTTGTTCAAGTTTTTCCCTGCATAATCTTGTCTCAGATAGTGCTGTTCCATTGCTACCAAACTATTATCATCTTTATCCTCTACTCCTTGATTCCTCATTTACCAGGTTCTGGACCTTGATCTTGGTTACATCCAAATATTTTTTTAACACTCAGGCGGGAAGCCTAAACAGCACCTTTCCCCTCCACAGCACTGCCATGGCCTTGCACCGTTTGGAGTCTTACAACGGATAGCCAGTGAAGTTTTCTACCACAGTGAGAATGAATATCTCTTGTCTGAGTGATGGGGGGTTGAATGTACCAATTAGATCCAGGTTTATTTGCAGGGATGGCTTGCTGGAGGCTGTCAACCAGAGTTTGAAAGGGGTCTTAGTGATCTTCCCAAGGGCGCAGTCTCTACAGCAGAAGGAATCAATGTCTTCTTTTTTGATCTTGATGTCTTTGATCTTGCGCAGTTGCCTGGGTGAAGCGTTGCCAAGGGCCAGGTGCAGTTGTCTCAGGTTTCTCCTAGGGAGACCGTTCACAGACAGGAAGCAGTGATTTTGGCCTATCTGTTTTGGGTTTTGGAATACAAAGAGATTGTCTGCAATCAATCCTTGGATGATGATGGAATCACTGTTGGAGATTTGGAACTTTCCTCTCTCTGAAACCAAGTGACACCCTTTTCCAATGAGGATTTCCAGGCTGATGAGGTTGACTACTATCTCCAGTACGTAGATACATTGATTGAGGACAATGGTTTGATCCTTCCAGGTGATTTTGACAATGCAAGTCCCTTCAATGGGAAGATTGGCTCCATTCTTGCAAGTGGAGCTGCTTTCAACCATGCTTTTGTTGAGGGTGAAAAAGAATTTCTTGTCATTGAATATGTGAGCTGAGGCGCCTCTGTCAATAAGGATATTTTGACTGGACATTGCCTTGGATTTGATCCATTTGGAAACAAAGGCATGGTAGTGGGCCATTTTGTTTTTGGGCTTCTGTTTTTCCTTCCATCTGGCATGTTTTTCTCTCCACCAATCAGGGGCCTTGTTTGGATGAAGATGGAAAAATTCCTTCTCCAAATGATTCTTTTACTGTTTGGGATTGTGGTATCCTTCTATGCAACGGTTGGACTTTTGGTTCTGAAACTTTGTCTTGCTTGTGAAAAGTGCAGAGTCTGTGAGGGTAACCAATTTGTTGGCGCTTTCAGCTCTGATTTCATTGTTGAACTGAGTGAGGTGGTTGCACACAAAATCAACATGGATAGTCTTGTCTGAGTGCATCAGTTGTCTTTTGAGATCTTGGAGTGACAAGGGAAACTTATAAAGAGGATGAGTTAGGCCAGGATTTCTTGCAGCAGGTCTTTCCCTATGTTGATCATCTTTTTCATTGCGGTCCTAACCTTGGTGATGAATCCTGCAATTTTGTCTTCTTTGAAGGTGATGTGGAAGAAATCATTGAATATTTGTGCTTGGTTGGAGGCTTCAGATGACAAGTATCTCTCCTTGATGGGTGCCCATATTGATTTGGCGGAGTTGAAATTTGCCACACTGATGATTTTGTTGTGAGTGACTGAGTCAACCTTTGAGATGAGGTGTAGTTGGATCTTGTCATGTTCTTGTGTGGATAGCATCATTGACTCCAATTCCATGGCATGTAGGACTCCTTGAAGCTTGAGTAATGAGTTAATTTTGTCCTTCCAGATGCCCTAGTTTTCCTTGGAAAGAAGAGGAATTGTCTCCAGAGTCGTCTTGAGAATAACCTGCCTGAATCCATTTTTCTCATGTCTGATTTGGAAGGTTTGACAGGTTGGAGCCATGGCTCCCACTGGTTTCTTCAGACAATGAAGCCTTTGTCTTTTAAATGTATTAATCAAATGAGATTGAATTCAAAAGCAAACCAGAGAGCTGAAAAAATGAAAGAACAGATGGACTGAGATGAGAAAAGTTTTGATGAACCACAGCAGGAAAGCAGAAGTTAAAAAACAAGTGTTTAGGGCAATCTGTACGGCAACGTTTGGGTATTGAGTTTGAGCATTGGTTGAGTCAACAACAGTAGAGTGGACTGAGCTGCTGGTGGTTGATTGAGTTAAAGTGTTGTGAGTCAGGTGTTCAGAAAAGTGAGAGGACTGGCTCTTACTAGTTACACAACTGAGAAATTCTGAGGATACAAAAAATGGAAAATTGATATGTCAAGGTTGATCTTTGTAATGGGTAATCAGTGACAAGTATGTTGAGCAGAAACAAGTGTGAGGAGGATAGCAAAAGAAACAACAAGAGAAAATGATGAAAGAAGCAAGAAAGGATACAAGATGAGAGCAGAAAGAATGATGGAAGACAAGAAGGAAGAATCAAAATAGGAGGTCACTCCCAGGTGAGTTGAGTGACCCTGGTTGGCTTGTGACCCCCAAGGGGTTCTGGGTTCTTGACAAAGGATCCCCTCCAGGTGCGCATGAGCTAAGTTGTGGGAGCTGAGTTAATCAAGGAAGAGTGAGGGAGATTTGAGTCAAGGAGGAGTGAGGGAGACATGAAAGTCAACACTTATCTTTATCTTTAAAACAATCTGAAGTTCACCTGATAAGAATACCAAGTTACCCTTTCTAAATTTAAATCCCCATTGTTTGAATAAAAATTCCAATGTTACAATATGCATACCAGGGATAAAAATATAACAATATTAAATAAAGGTGGAACTGAAATTATATTTTTCATATGAAACCTGAAAGGAATGAATAATTTCAAGGGAATGGTGACTGAATCTTCTTTAATTTCTTTCCAAATTGATGAAACCCAATGAATCATTTTAAATTTTCTTTATAAGATTCAATAGCCATTTCTTGAAGTTTAATGTTGATGGAAGAATAAATTTGAAAAATGAAATTAAAAAAGATTCATTATAAGCACTAATAAAACTTTTGAGATAAGAATGAAGGCCTGATGACCTTGATTTTTTTTGTGTCATCAGATAAATGGTGTTTTTCAGAAAAATATGAAATTAATTTCATCTAGAGGGGAATAAAGTTCTGCAAGAGCTAATATCAAGTAGTCAAACTTCATTCTAAAGATAAATTGGTTCAATTTACTTCATATTCTTTTTCTGAGCTGGATTTCACCAGCGTATTCATTTCCTCTTTTTTTTTCTTAAAAAAAACCATTACTATTCAGGATTGAGAGATTTGTGTTGATGGGGTTCAATATCCTTCAATAGTGACATGACCACCCCTTCTCAACCCTCAGTCAGCCTCAATATTCAGTGAAATCTTTCTTCTACCACTGGGTCTACCAGCTGGACCTCCTGAAGTATCCCCTTGCCTCCTTTCAGTTCCTAGGTAAATTTCCCAGGCTCAACCTCTCTCTGTATGGATTGGTGTATCCTTGATGTCTCCTCCAACCTCATTGGTATGAGAAGTAAATACATTCCCCATACTGTAAATCCATAATACATACTCCTGGCTGGACAACAAACCCTTCCAGCTCAGGACTTTCCACACCTTTCTGGATAGGCCCTTTACCCAATATGTCAAGCCACAGACTCAAGCCTGATTGGTCAAAATTTAATACCATTGGAAATCCCAGCCCCAAAACCAGCCACCCCTCCTCCAGGCCCTCTTGATCATTTCTCACATCTACTGGCCTCTCATTTCTTCCTGGACTGATTCCCCCAAGGAATTAGTATACTAATTCTTATTGGTTATCACCTTCCAATAGGTGTCATCTCAGCACAAGAAAGCCAAAAATCCTACCTTTTACTTTGACTTTGACAGCTTTGAGTTACTTTGAAATGCTTTGAAAAACATTTTACAATTTAAAGATCCCTTCTGCAGCCATTCCCTTTTGTATTTCTCTTCTTGGGGTACTTCTCTTTGTTCAATTCCCTATGGAATTAGTGGAAACATGCCTCCTTGACGTTCACAAACTTCCATAATCACCAGTCCACCTTTAACCAGGGAAGCCAGAGGAGGTGTTTCTACTCTAGGCATTCAGGATCACAAACAATCTATTCTTCAAGCCCACAGATGTTGGAGGACCTTTTCCAACAGCCAAGCCCCAGCTTCTAACCCTATGGATCTTGTTATCCTTCCTCCGGCTCCTCCAAGAGCTTTTTTATCTCCTGCTCCACCTTTTTTCAGAACTTGTGCCAATCGTGTAATTGGTCATTATCCTCAAGCAGGCTATGGATTGGATTCTCAATTGTAAAATCCCAGCATGATTCCTCTCCCTCAGGATGAGGAAGGTGAAGAGAGCAAAGACAAAGTTTTTGAATCAAGGATCCTCAGTAAGGTTGGTGATAAATTCACAGCTCAAATGAGCCTTGTACACAATTTATTTGAGCCATGTGGCACCGCTACAGGGCTACATTTGAGCCATTTAGAGTTCCACACAGCTCAAGTGTGGTTGAGCTGTACTCCACATGGCCTGGGGCTGCTGTGTGGGGCTCTACATGGTCCAAGTTTATTCGTGTAGCTGTGTGGAACAACTACAAGTCTGGTGGCCCAAAAAAAAAAAAAAAAAAAAAGTAAAAAGTAAAAAGTAAAAAGTAAAAGTAAAAAAAAAATATAAAAAAATAAAAAAATAAAAAAACTTAAGACAACCAACCAGTTGCCTTCCAACTTGACTAGCCCTAAATTAAAAGGGCCAAAAAATACAAGAAGTATTTTGAAAAGCCCTAAAGTAAAATTGTTAAAAAAATACAAGTCTTTTGAACAGCCAAAAAATACAAGAAGTCTTTTGAACAGCCAAAAAATACAAGAAGTCTTTTGACCAGCCCTAAATTAGAAACACCAAAAAAAATAAAACAAGTTCAACTTTTGTTAAGCTGATCCCATCACAAGCTTAACTACAAGTTAAAATTGTAATGGCATCAGCCCAACACAAGTTGAACTGACTTACCATTAAAATCTCATTCAAAACACTCATCATAATGATGTTAATTCAAAACACTCAACATAATGATGTGCAAAATTTGATAGGCCTTTATATTAATAGAATTAAAAGATCAGCATCAGAACCCAAACCCAAATGATAAAATTAGTCTATAAGTTAGAATAAAACTCAAGTTGATCTTTGAGGTGATCAAGCCAACAAGCTGCTTTTTTAGAAAACAAGGAGCGGTGTTTGGAAACTATTGGAGGGATTGAAATTACATCTCCCTTAAGTAAAAGCTGCATACAATGGGTATTGTTAAAAAAATGAACATAGGATCTGATTTTTTCTTTAAACTCACTTCCATAGGAGTAAAAATACAACCTGAATCCAATGAAATGAAACATATTGGTCTTCCAAAGGAACCAGTTATTATTTGACCCATGTTCAACTTTGAAAGCCATTTTTAAGATGGAATGTTTTCATTTATTTCATTGACATCAAGGCTTTTTTCTATCTTTTCAACTTCTTTACTGCCACCAACACCACAGAAATCTGCATCTCACTTGCTAGCAAGTGCCATCAAAGAGCTCTTGCCCAATGTATGGCCAAGCTCAGTTCAAGCTTCTATCAAGATCATGTCAAAATTTATCAACACTGCAATGCAAAGTCACTGACTGTACACAATGCATAGTGACTGTGCACAATGCACAGTAACTGTGCACAATGCACAGCAACTGTGCACAATGCACAGAAACTGTGCATAATGCAAGCAAATTTACACAATATACAGCAACTGTGCACAATGCACAGCAACAGTGCACAATGCACAGCAACAGTGCACAATGCACAGCAACTGTGCATAGTTGCTGTGGATTGTGCACAGTTGCTGTTTATTGGGCACAGTCACTGTGAACCAAAAACATGTTAGAGAATGAAAATACCTTCAACTAGAGATTGGACAGAGCTTCAACCAGAGCTTCCTTGATGGCACTTGCTAGCAAGTGCCACTACTTTTTTTGTGGTGCAAGGATCTTAGAAAAGCACTTCTTATTTTTCTACAATGTTTCAACCATTTCTTTCCAAACTTTAAACCATAGATCCTCATCATACCCAAGTGATTTAGCAATGACTCTAAATCCCAAGTTTCCATCACCAATCAGATCCCAAACCCCACCAAAGAACTTATGTAAGTTATTGGGTATTTGATTGAGGTAATTGACTTCCTAAAATCAAAAATTTGTTTGACCAAATTCTAAACTCATTAAAGGATTCAACACTCACCAAAGATGAGCTTCTTTTTGACTCATCAATTTCTTCTTCATCATCCTTCAAAAAGGAATCGGATTGCAACGGCACCAAACCTGATTAACTTTCAGTTTCTTTAACTAAACTTTGAAATTCAGATGAAGAGCCTGACTTGGACTATAAAAAATTCAAAATCAGTTCATTAAACCAAAAAAATGAACCTTTCACAAAAGAAAAAACTTACAATCATTTTTCTTTTCTTCTTTGGTGCCCTTCTACTTATCTTTGCCTGCTTAAGTTCCTTTTCAACATGTTCAAATAAAGAAGGATCTTTCCAGCTATCTTTCAATTTTGGACATCCTCTGCTTGATTGCAAGACTTCAGGTTCAAGTCTTGGTCTTGATTGATAATTGGCTGTCTCCTTCATCAAGTGCTTCAACAGCCCGCAATAATCTTGATCAGGATGATTCAAGATCATTGCATTGAGCTTCTCATGTAGCTCAGAATCATTGAGAAGTTCATCAACATCAACCTTTAAAAATTCCAATTATAAAATATTAGACAAGTAGGAATTATCATTTAAAAAGAATTAATAAAAAAGAATTAATCACAAAGTCATCTGAACAATCCAACTTAAACCAACTTAAAGAACTAGAACTTCAAGGGTCATAATCCAACCTCCACTGAGGAGGAAAACCTACAGGCACAACCGAGCCTCTTGAAACTAGTAGGTCACCTATTTGGTGGGAACAGGGCAAACCCATAGTCTTTGAGTATGAATTGTTGCACACTTCCCCATCATGGTTCTGCTTTAACTTCTCTAATTGTTCCCCAAAAAGTTTGATTTCTTGTAAAGACACCTTGTATACCAATGGTAACAGCTCAGTAGGGATAACTATTCAAATCTTTATTTGAGAGTTGTTAAGCGCAGCCTGAAACAATTTAACTTAATTGGAAACTGTTCCCTCTAGGTTTCTCCAAACATCCAACATGTTTCCTGACAATTTTGCAAGGAATTGTTTGAGGGTATCATGGGCTTCTTCAACCCAAGATGTTTTTTTATTTCCAAAGTCTGGGTTTTTGAAATTCCAAGCCGTTAAAAATCTCTCTTTGATACAGAAGATATTATGATAAATATACTTGAGTACATCCTCATGGTCTTCCAAAAAAACACTTTAAACAAGTCATAATGTAAGCAAACCAAAACTAGGAAGATTAAAAGTAGAGGCTGTGATTTGGCACTTACTCTAAGGGCTGTATGATTCACCTCTGCCTCCTCCTTTGTTTTTGAGGACCCATACTTAGCCCACAGAGACATAAAGCTTTGCCACCCTTCAAAATCATTATTGAAGTGCAATTTACAGTTTGCTTGTATGTTTTTAGACAAGTGCCATTGACAGCACTGTCTTGTTGACTCAGGAAATATTTGTTCTAGAGCATGGATCAAAGCGTTTTCATGGTCTGTCACAAAGAATTTGGGAATTCTCTCAGGATCATGAGCCAACTGCTTTAATACATTTAAAGACCAACTGTAGAACTCAAATGTTTCTTTTGTTCTGAAAGCAAGAGCTTTTGTGGAAGTTTTCTGGTTGGCTTCATTCCTAAAACATGCAATAGCAGGATTTTTTACTTATTTGTTTTATAAGTATCCAACATAGCAATATGATGGAATTGTTTGGAAATCTTTAATGACTCTGGGTGGGCCAAGAATAGGCCCTCCAAGTGAACCTCTCCACTGAATTTTGACCAATGAATCCAACCTTAATTGCCAAGTTGTTCAAAGAGGACCTCCATAGCACTTTTCCCCTTTATTCCTTCAAGCGCTACCTTAAACTTAGTGTTATGGCTTTTTTGGTCATCAAAATATTTGCCACCATTGATCTTGCTAAATTTTCTTTTGATTTGAAGTGTATTGAGCCAATCATTCAAGCCTTCCTTTAGATTGTCTTAGGCTACCCCAGAGATTCTCCTCAGGTGAGGATGCACCGAGGGGTGTGGGGATGGTTCATGGTTATGTTTATGATTCTTGTAGGAGATACGCCACAAGGTTTCCTGCTTTGTGAAACTTTCAAGGATTAAAAACTTGCATTCAACCTTCCTTGTGTGTGTTTGCCTTGACCATTTGGTGAGAAATTTCCCAGAGTACAAACCATGTCTATCACAAGCTAAATCCACATATTGGTCACGCTTTGAGTTGAAAACTGTTAAAGTGTAACCATCCTTCATTGGCCATGTTTGAAAATAATTTTGTGCCCCTTCCCTTGTAGGAAAAGTTCTCATGGGAGGTGGTTGAAGTGCTTCTTTCATAGTTTTATTTTTATATTGATGGCATGCACTCCATCAGTTTCTGGTTTCAATCAAATTAAATAAGGAAAAGACCATTAATATAACATGTTACTCACCACCAGAGGTCATGTCCATTTCTGAAACATTTTGTTCCTTAATTGTCACCCTTGATGAGGAGGAAATTTGGGATTCCAATGATTCATTACCCACATCCTTCTTTTCCGCAGCTTTGTTCATTGCACTAATGTAGTCCTTGAACAATGCCATCTTAAAAGGAGGGCTTTCCACTGTTCCCATAATGCAAAAAAATGCAATGCTACTTCAGTTTTCAATCCAACTTTCAATTGAACAACAGTTTTCTCACTTTCAAGTTGAGAAAGATCACTTTTGTGGGATGCTTATTCCCAGTTTCCTATAGTTTCACTTCAATTTCACTATTATTTCCAGATGTTGTCCAACAGTCCCACATAGTAGGCATTGATCCCAAATTTGGGTGGATGAAACCCAAATGTGGTCCCGGGGGACCCAAAAAGTTTGGCACAACCCCCAGGGGGGCTGTACAGGGCCATACACTCCACAGACATGGCTCAATTCCGCCGTGTAAAGGGTTATACAGCCTCCTGGGGTTGCACATGTTTTAGATGGCCCCTTGGGCGCTTTTAGATGCATCCAAAACGCCTTCACGCGTGTATGAGCCCCCACGCGTCCATTGGGCCATGTAGGGCCCAATACAACTTCCATACAGCAGGGAGTTGTGAATTTATCATCACCCCTAAGTTACCTTAATTCAACAACTGCTGGAACTCAAGAAGAATTTCTCCACCATCTGCTTTAATGCAATTACTGCTTCCAAAAGTCCACTGCCTCCTCAACCTCCTGCTGTGGATCCTACCCTCCTAGCCTTGCTCCCAACTATGACTTCAGCTGGGGCCAAACTTTCTAAATCTAAAAAAACTATTACTTCCTACTCTGGAACCTTCAAAGCTCCAGTGAGGAATCTTCCAGAAAAATTTGAATTCAATAATCCCCCTAAGCTCAGACCTCTCTTGCAAGCTTGTGAGCTCATCTTTGCAAAAAATGATGGAAGCTTTTGTGTGGATTGAAGGAAAGTTTTGTTTTCTGTCTCCTCCTTATCTGAGAATGCAAGCCATTGGACCTAAAAATACCTGGCCAACCTCTCCAACCATAAGCCCTCCTTCTTACTTAATTCCTGGCTCCACTTTCTGGTACAGCTTCACACTCTCTTTGGTGATCATCTGGGAGTAACCAAATCTGAGAAGGATCTTGTAAACTTTCCCACAAAGTCCTCTGGATATGCTTCCACCAAAATCACAGAATTTTAATCCATTATGACTAAATTATTTGGATGGGATTATAGAGCCTTCTACTTCCATTTTTTCCAAAGCCTCCCCTCTCATCTTCTGGCCAAACTAGCTGGTTATGATGTTTCTGTGGAAAACCTTGAAGATCTTATGGATTTAGTGTTGGATTAGAACACCAGGTACCACAAAAAAGTCAAGGAGAAGTCTTCCCATCCAAGCCACTCTAAGCAGAAAAACTCCTCTCACTCCCAAGCCAATTCCTCTCAGTCTGACAAGAGCAAAGGTTGATCAAGAAGAATGAAAAATCTGAAAAGAAGCAATTTTCCTCAAAAAAACCTACCTTGGACTTAGGTCCCAAACACAAGCTCAAGGCCAACAAAAAAGAAAGAAGGGAAAAAGAGGGACTATGTATGTATTTTGGAGGGAAGCACAAAAGGTACCACTGTAGAAAGAATCCTCTCACCAATCCCTCTTTCAACGTCAACTCTTCCTCTACTCCCAAGCCAAAAACCAATTAGGTGGTTTTTCTGTTGTACTTTTCACGCTTCAAGATTAAGGGTTATTGCCTTCTCCAATTTGAAATATCCTTCTTCTCAGTAAAATATACCTCAGTCCAGAAGCGTGACAAAAAGAAAGAACAACATCAAGAGTTCCTTCTGCTTACCGCCTCTGGCTCATGTAACAACCTTCCAAGCTTGGCCACTGACTCAGTATATACTTGCAAATCTTGCAGTTAACTCTACTCCAGTTGACAATCCATTTGAGCTACGCTATTCTAACCTGGTCATCATCAACCATTTGACTTCAATTCCAGGTCACGCACTCACACTATCTCACACCCATGTCTATAAAGCCACATCAACTGTGTAGTATTAAATGGACTAGTCCCTTACCCTGCATAAGCTGTATCTTCACATTTGCATTGTCTCACATTTCATTCCTTTCTGTCTCATCCATAACGTCTTTGTACACTCATATTCTATTTTCTTGCACATAAGCTATGACCTTGGAAAAAACTGTACTGTTATTTCATATCCCATTCCATTCCTGTCATTCATTGGCTCACTACTATCTAGCTGTAAATGATCATCCATTGGGTTGTATCTAGTCACCTTCAAACTACCTTATAAAGGCTGTTTTTCCTGCCTGAAGATTTTCTCCTCAGTTAATTAATTTCATACATTCTTGCATCTTGCTAAAACCAGTCATCACATTGTGCTTTTTTCTTTGGTTTCTTTCATTGGAAAACTTCTCCGCTCTTGCTGTTTTTTGAGTCACCCAATCAGAAGTTTGCACTTTGCAGTTAGCCTTGATACCTTGCATTTTCCCCTTGCACTCAGTCTCTTCCTTTGAGCTCAAGATCATCTAAGATTTCCCCATATTACATGGGGTGGTTGTGTGACAGTACTCCAGGATTATCATCCTATTTAATTTAGAGTAAAAAAGATGCAAAAAAATCACTCTGACCAACCTTTTAAAGGCTAAAGTTTTGTTTACTTTCATCAGGACTTCATTTGTAGTTTTTTGATTGATTCAGGTGCTACTCAATCTTTAAAGGCTAATACTATGGTTCTAAAGTTTTCCTTGCAGCTCATTCCCTTGGGCAAACCTATTCCTCCTTTCAAATTTTGTCCTAACAAGGCACCCTCCCAAATGATTTCTCACAAGGTAAACTGGGAAATATCACTTGCTTCTTTTCCTAGAATTGAATAGGAATCCCTTTTAGTAAATGTACCCTTCTCAGAATAAATTATCCTGGGAGTTGACCTTCTTCATCACTGGAATCCTGAAGTGAACTCAAATATGGGGCTGATCCCCCCAAGAAACCAGCCAACTTACAACCCTTCCTCCAAATTGTTTGAACTCAACATGGCCAACCTACCTTCAATTGGCTTCCCCTCCACTCTGCCTTTTGAATTGAAGTCCAATGCATTCCACCTCACTTCAGAACCCTTGCACCCTCAACACACAATCAAATTCCCTTTGATTTCAACAATAGCCCACCTTGCTTGGATATTTATTTATCCCTTGACTATTTCTATGGAGGAAAAATGCATGGATTGGTCCTTGCATATCCTGCAACTGGTTATATCTTCTAAAATTTCTGTTATTCCACATGAAGATATTTCTGTTGACTTGGATGAGTATGATATTGATGAAGATCCCAAATAAATAGAAACTGTGTTAGAAAAAGTTCCTGCTGATTAGCATTCTTTTCTATATTTTTTCTCCAAGGTTAAAAAAGCTCAACTTCCTCTTCACTGCTCTTACAATAACCGCATTGAATTGGAAGGACCTCTTCCTCCATTTTTGCAAGTCTATTCCCTATCTCAAAGTGAAAAGTCAACCCTACAAGCCTAAATAGCAGAGAATTTAGGTAAAGGTTACATCCATTATATCACTTCAAGAACTGGAGCACCTTTTCTCTTGCTAAATAAGAAGGATGGGAGTTTGCAGTTATGTGTTTATTATCACAAGCTTAACACTGTTAACAGGAAGAACCAATATCCACTTTGTCCAATGAATTTCTTACTGGCTATCTTTTCAGGTCCTTCTATCTACACTCAAATTGACCTCAGAGGCACTTGAAATATTTTGGGCATCAAGGAAGGAGATAAACTTTACAGCAGTGAGATATCAGTTTGGAAGCTATGAATAACTTTTCATGCCTTTTGGCCTGACTAATACACCTGCTTCTTTCCAAAACCTTATCAATGATATCCTTGCTGTTCTACTCACACTTTATGTGGTTATTTAACTTGATGATATCCTGATTTTCTCCAAAAATTTACAGGAACACATTGTTCATGTGTTTGATGTACTAAACAGACTCAGGAAGCACAAGCTCTATGCTAAGTCCTCCAAATTTGAATTACATGCACCTTATGTGGACTAGCTTCAATATTGCATCTCAGGGGATGGTATCTTCATGGACAACAACAAATTCAGGACCATCCTTCCGGGGCAAGTTCTTAAAAAAAGAAGGGCCTTGCAGTCTTCTCTTGGTTTTTCTAACTTCTGTTTCAGGTTTATCAAGAAATACTCCAAAAAGGTCTCTCATCTTGCCTCTATTTCTGGAAACAGCTCTCCTTTCTCCCTCAATCCTGAAGCTTTGAAAAAGTTCAAAAACATCAAGCAAGCCTTCATCCAAGCTGTAGTCCTTTCCCATTTTGATCACCTCCTGAGAAAATATGTTGAAACTGATGCAATTGACTATGACCCAGGTGGTGTCCTGCACCAGTTGGCTGCTGATAACACCAAAAATCTCCTTTCCTTTGAAAGTAGAAAAATTTATAGTTCTATACTCAAGTATGAAATCCATGACAAAGAACTCCTTGAAATTTTCTTTGCTCTCCAGAAATGGTGTGCTTAAGTATTAAGCATTACTTACCCCTTTGAAGTTTTTAATGATCATTCTTCTTTGAAGTATTTCATTTCCTCCAAGGTCCTCACCAGGAGGCAAGCTTTTTGGGAAGAGTTTCTCTCTCAATTTAATTTTTATGATCACTTACAGGCCTTGAAAATTTTCAACCATCCCAGATATCCTTTTACGTTGGGAAAATGTGTATCCAGCTGGTGCAAAACAATATTCTGAAAACAATCCTGGAAATTTTCCACATCTTCTGAAACAAAATGAATTTGAAGATTCTAAACTCTTTTTTCTCTCTGCTAACATACTCAATGATCAACTGAGTGAAGTTACTTATGGTCAATAAGCTGAAAAGTTACTTCAAGGTATTGTTAAAAGATTGAATAAGAATTAGGAAGTAGGTTATTATTTCTTAGGCCCCTTTGGTGGATTACTCCTGTTTCAGGGTAAAGTGGTCATACCTGACCAAGCTAACCACCTTCAATTAAAAATACTTCATCAAATTCATGACTCTCCTCTTGCAGGTCATCCTGTCCCACACAAGACCCTCAAAATTATCAAAAGGTCATTATCTTTGAATGGAAGTCAAAATATATTAAGAACTATTTTTCAGCCTGCTACCTTTCCAAGAGGAACAAAACAAGAAATGAAATGAAAATATGACCACTCAAACCTCTTCAAATTCCTGATGCCCCCCACACTTATATCTCTATGGACTTCATCTCTTAACTTCCTCTCTCTAATGTATATGATTCTACCATTTTTTTGTGGAGAATTTATGTAAGATGGCCCTCTTCATCAAAAAAAAAGTACAATGACTGCAGTTGAAGTAGCTAAAATTTTCATCAGCCATGCCTTCTCCAAGCATAGTCTTCCTGCTGAAATCATAAGTGACCCAGGCTCCTTTTTTATCTCTTCTTTCTGGAAAAAAAATTGTCAAACATTCCAGATCCAAAGAAATATCTCCACAGCTTACCACCCTGAAGCAGATGTTCAATTTGAAAGAATCAACCAAGTACCAGAACAGTATCTTTGTATTTATATCAGCTATCAACTGGAAAACTTGGATTCTTGGCTCTTGTGAAGAATTTAATTTCTGTTTCAATGACTAAAAACTAGTGGCCTCAGAAAAATGTGTAAGAATAGGGAAAGATAATTTTGAGAGAAAGAGAAATAGAAGACACCAACAACATTGGTTGAAAAGCAGAGTAAGCTACAAAGAGAGAACTTTGGACAGAGAGGACAGATTGGGTGGACCAATTTTGAAATAGGAGACTGAGGTTTAAAGTTTGAGGACTGAGAAGATGAGGTTTTGGTTTTTAGAGCCTTGAGAGAAGCAGTGTTTGGATGGATCACAATTCTTACCAAGCAGGTGTTTTTCTGAATTTGATTGATTGGAGGTTGGGCAGCAGGTGGAAGAATAAAATGAGATTGAGGGAAGAAGATGAATGAGACAGAAAAGGAATCAAAGAATGAATGGTGAATGACAGGCAATGAGCAGCAGAAGGAGATTGAAAAGGAGGAGAATCAAAAACCAGTGAGAAGAAGGAGAGAATACAGAGCTGTTGTATTCAAGAAACAAATGTATATTTTGGGGCTCCTGTGGGGGCAGGAGCATTTTAGTGAAGGCGCTATGGCAGTTTTTCTTACACCCCTTGTGAGTGGTAAGGGGGGTGGCAGGAGATTGTTGATTAATTTGGAAGTCAAATACACTCTTTTGGAGGAGGCTTTTGTGAATGATTCAGCCACCATAGTGTTGGTTGAGATCAGCAAAAGGTTGAAATTGGAAAATTTAAAATCCTCACAGAGGCCTTGGCTGTAATAATAATGTGTTGGGACTTTGAGATGGATCCAAACCTTTTTATTTTCTCATCTAAGCCATTATTGTTGATTTAGATAGTTTTTTTCACATCTGAGAGTTGATACATTTTGCCAATCAAGTGTGTGATCCACTATAATTGTAAATAGTAGTCTAAAAGGGCATTTAGCTTGGATTCTGTAGATTAGTTGATTAATTTTTTTTGTCTGAAAGAGTTCCACATAATAGGGCTGCCGTGGAAGAAGATGATGAACCCATTTTGTGACTTTCAGAGCACCAGACTGTCTCCCCATTTGATGTTGCTGAAGCTGGTGATGAGCTGTTGGTTTTAGTCATGTTTGAGGGTGAGCTGAAAGTTTTTTGTATTCTTGAGATACTTCCACACCTCTGAGACCTTTCTCCAGTGTTTCATCCCATGTTTTGCATCAAATTGAGCTAAACTAGAGACAGCCAAAGATATTTCTGGTAGTTAATATTGGGAGAGATTATTTCTGATTCAAATGTCAGACCAATAGTTGATTTTTAACTTTGAAAATTCAGCATTATCATTTTAAGAGGTGGGTTCTAGGTTCAGGTTTTGAGTTGGTGGAGATTGGTTATCATTGCATGAAAATATTCCCAATTTTTCCAGACCTTGATCAATTTGGTTGGGTTGACTAGGCAAATTTTATCTTTTTTGACTTCCATAAGCATGCCAAGTATGGTATTGGGCAGATGGCATGAGGAGTTTTTGAAGCGGGTTAAGAATTTGGTTTGGAAGGCATCCAAGTTTCCAAAATTAATCAGATCATGCACATCAAAAGAGCCAACTTCCTTAGAGATGGGGTTTAGGTAGAGACATGGGTTGCTTGTTGATTCTTGATAAACTTGAGACTTTATAAAGTAATTAAGGGTCTTGTACAACTTTTTTGGTGATTTCCAGAGTCTTTAGAGAGATTTGTTTATTTTTAGATAGGGAGATTTCCTGAGAAACCCTTTGGGGTTCTTAACAATGACTGTCTTGTCAGGGGGCATGGAGGAAAGCCCCTTTTATGTCAAATTGAGTGAAATTTAAGCTGGCTTTCAATCTGTACAAGAGGGAAACTCAAAGAGATTTAATTTTTCAGGTTGTTGTTCACGTTTCAATATAGTTGACTCCCAGCACTTGGTCAAATCCTTGAGCGCATAGTTAGGTCTTTTATTTAGCTGGTTCTCCATGGAAGTTATCCTTCACTCTGAATACCCAAGTTGTATTGAGTATATTGTGAGGATTCCTGTGATATTCTTCCCATACCCCCTGGATTTCTATTGAATTGAGTTATTCTTTGGAATCCTTTTCCATTTTGGCCATTAAGGAATCTTAAAAACGGCTTTATAAAATGGGGTCTTGTGGTAATGGTGGAAACCATATTTCTGAGGTTTTTGGGTTTCCCTTCTAGGTCTTTGAGAAATGCTTGGGATATTGGAAACTGGTTTCTGGGATTTTATTCTTTTATTTTCTGCATGAAGAAAATCTTTAGATTCTGAGTTGGTGGATTCATCTTCTTAGGAGTTGGATCTGGATAGATTGTCTTTGGACCCTCAAGCTGCAAATTGCTTATCTGTAGTTGAAAATTTGGATTCATTTGGTTTGAGGTTGGCGTGGGAAAAGATATCTAGGCTGTGGAATTCCAGGCGTGGGAAATTTTTTGGATGAGACTTGAGGAACCTGATGCGCTTAGTTTTGATAACAGTGCCTGGTGAGTTCAAAACAAGGTAAGTGTGTAAAGTGGGATTGAACCCAACTAGTATCCCCTCAAGCCTATTTTTGTAAACTTTTTGGCCTTTTTGGCTGCGCCTTGCAAGATGAATTAGATGATAGGAGAGGCTACAGGTTTCAGAAAGTTGGATGGTAGCTTCTGACCAAAAATGAGCTCCCAAGGAGAGGAGTGCTGACCTTCCCTGGGGATCTGGTTCAGAATGAAGCAGCAACTTCTGGTCACTATGTGAAAGTACCTTTTAGATATTCTGTTGGAAAAGAATGTGGCTTAAGCCAACTCAATAATTTTATGGTTTGATCTTTTGGATCAGCCATTTTGTTGAGGATGATAAGGTTCAGAAATTACAAGTTTGATGTTTTTTGATTTGGAAAATTCCTTTAATGTTGTGTTAGTGAATTTTTTACCTTTATATGAGAAAATTTTTGTAGGAAAATATCCCAGACTCTTAGACTTGTTCTATAGAACATTTATGATTGTTTTGGCAATCTCATCTTTATATTTTAGAGTAAAACCAGAAAGATAACGGGTATAGTTTTCTAAAAGCATTAGAATTTAATGATGGCCAGCCTTGGAATGTGGTGTTGTACAGACAACCAATTCAAGCTGAATTCTTTCAAGTGGCTTGTTTGCTGGGGTTTATGTAGCCAAAAAAATTGCTATTGCAATTTTGCTCCTTGAACAGTTGTTTCACTGGAAGTTTTCAGTTCTTCTTGGGTGAACCAATCCTTCAGAATGCGTTTTATCCTAGAGAGAGAGGTGTGGCTGTAAATTCTGTGAAAGTTGAGCATATATGGGTTTTTGTTTGTGGGGGAGTTGCTTGTATGGTGAGTGGGTTAGCTTGGCAATTGATTAGTAGTTTCTCAATAACAAAGAAGTTGTCTTGGATTAGACCTTTCAGAACAGTGTTGCCATTCCTTGTTACCGCAAAGTTGTCTTGGTCTTGGGAGAGGTTACAACCCTTTTTTTCCTGTAGTCCTGGGCTGATTAGATTGAAAACTATATCTGGGAAATAATCTCAGTCCTCAAGAGTAATAAAATAGTCTTTCCATTCTAGCCTTACCTTTTCTGTTCCACATATTTTCAGATATGCCTCCAATTTTCTGGTTTTTGTCTGATTGAGCTCCTCTTGAGGAGTGATTGTTGAAAAATTTCTGAGTTTGTTGAAAATGTGAATGTTGGCTCCTGAGTCCAGTGATGGATTTTGATTGTTTTCAGCATTTATCCAGACAGTTAGAAGGGGGTGATAGTTGATGGTTGGATTTTTCTTTTTTTATTCTTCCATTTGTTTTTTTATTCTATCCACCATTTTTGTGCATTTTCTGGGTGTAGGTGGAAACAGGATGATTCAGAATGAGGTGCATTTGAATAATGGTACCCCTCTTTACAGAACATCCTTGTCTTCCTTTGGTCCCTGTCCTTCCTTGTTTTTTTCACAACTAGAGAGCCATTGGGAGCATATTTGGAGCCTTTTAGTTTGGCTTTCTGCTTGTTATTGTATTGAATTAGATGGTTGAAGACCGCATCAACTGTAATAAACTTCTCCATGTGCATGATTTTTTTCTTGATTTTTTTGAGAATTGGGGGGAAATTGGAGAGAAACAATTATTCTAACATATCCTTGGAAAGTTCTGTACCAACATCTGTCATCCTACTGAGTTCCTTCCTCATCTCCATTACAAATCCCTTGATAGCCTGTTTGCTGGAGGTGGTGTGAAGAAATTAATTTAAAACTCTGGCCCTATTTCCATTTTCAGAGGATGCAAATTGGCAATTTATTTCTTCCCAGAGAACTTTTGAAGACCTCATATTTGATGTGTTAACCACATTGGTGTGGTTTGTGCTATCTAACTTTGAGAGGATAATAACCCAGGTTTCTCTGTATTTTTTTGTGGAAATTTCACCAGAATTTCTTGAGCTGATTTCCTTGATGTCCTTGAGATCAAACAGCATTAGCATTTTTTGTGCTATATTGATGAATGCTCTTTGTTGAGGGGATTGATGGCGTATATAGAGGCCTTCAGGGATACCTGTTGAAAATATTTGGATGCTCCCACTAGTTTGCTCATTGTGGGATGGTTGGAGTTTTTTGATTTGGATTTTAACTTTGAAAAGAATTTAACTTCTGTTTTGATTACTAAGAACCAGCAGTCTGAGAAACCAGAGTAAGAATAGGAAAAGACAATTTTTCAAGACAAAGAAGAAGAAGACACCCACAACATAGGTTGACAAGCAGGGTAAGAGACACAGAGAGACTTTTGGACAGATGGGACATATTGGGTGGAGCGCTTTTGAAATACGAGACTGATTTTTAAAGTTTGAGGACTGAGGAGATGAGTTTGTTGGAGCCTTGAGAAAATTAGTGTTTGTAGAGTTCACAATTCTTGCAAGGAAGGTTTTTTGCTGAGTTGGATTTATTGGAGATTGGGAAGCAGGAAGAATAATAGAATGAAATTGATATCAGAAGAAGAATGAGACAGAAAATTAATCAAATGATGAATTTTTAATTGTGGAGAATCAGGAGCAGAAGGAGATTGAAAAGAAGGAGACTCAAAGAACAGAAAGAAGAAGGAGAGAATACAGAGGTGTTGTAGTTCAGAAAGAAAGGTAGATTTTAGGGCTCCCACGGGGTTGGGAGCATTTGATTGAGGGAACTATGGCATTTTTTCTAACAGCTCCCCTTTGAAGAATTCTCTTACAAAAACAGTTTTCACCCTTCTTCACCCTTTATGGAAGGAATCCTAGTTTTGACCTCCTGCATTTTTTGGAAAACCAACCTGATAATCACTACTTAGATCAGATTCAGAAGAACCAGATTCAACTTTAAAAAGAATTACAAGAGTCTATTGACAGGTTTAAGTAATATCATGAACTTAAAAGAAAAGACATTTTAATATTTATTGCTCCTGGGAAAGAATTTTGGTTATCTGAAAAGAATATCAATACTAAAAGACCTTCCAAGAAGCTCTTTGAGCATAGGTTGGTTCCTTTTCTCATTATTGAAAAAATAAGATCTCATGCTTTTAAACTCTAACTCCCTTATCAATGGTCATCCATCCACCCTGTCTTTCTTGTCTCACTTCTCAAACCTTACTCTTCAGACCCAAATTTTCCTACCCACCAACCACCACCACAACCACTGGAAATTGATTGCCAAGAAGAATTTGAAGTGCCTCAAATACTGGACTCCAAGATTAGGCATGGAAAAATCTTGCATTTAGTTGAATGGAATGGTTTTTTTAGAAGAATCTGAAATAACCTCATGAAAAACAGTCTCCAACCTCAACAACTGTTCAGCCCTTCTCCACAGCTTCCACTCCCTCTATCCATACAAACCCTAATTCTAATAATCTTCCTCATCATCAATAGTGTTCTTATTTACCAATTACATCCTTATTTTTACATCCTCACTCCATTCACCCAAAAAAAACAATTAATACCAATTTTATTCCATCATCAATCATAGAAAGAAAATAATAAATTAAAAAGAAAATTTCTATCTAAAATTCATTTTCAATCATAGCCACTAAGTTATAAATTGTAGTAACCCAAACAGTAGCTAGCTTTATTTTTCTAATTTCATACTCCTTCTGATCCTTAGCAGTAGCCCCTAATTCATAATTCATTCCAGAAAGAGAAAGAAATTCTTCAAGCTCTGAAATCACTTCCTTCTTCATCTCTTTCTTCTTCCCCTTCTTTTCCACCTCTTCTCCATGATCCATTCCCTGTACAAAAATACTATTAGTTCTAGAGTCTTCAGAGAATTTCCCAATCTGCTCTTCAATTTTCCTCAAGTAAATAACTGGATCATCTTCAATAGAATCCATTGGCCCAACCACCCTTCCTCCAGAGAAAGCTGTCACATGACCACCCCACATACTACAGGGAAATCTTAGATGAATGTGAGCGCAGAGAAGGACACTGAGTGCAAGAAATAGGTGAAAGGTAGCAAGGCTAACTTCAAAGTGCAAACTGTGGTTGCGGATCTAAGAAAAAACAAAGAGGGATGAATTTTTCCAATTGAAGGCAACTAAAGCCAAGCTCAATGTGATGACTGGATTTAGCAAAATACAAGAACGTATGAAATTAACTAAGTGAGGAGACAATCTTCAGGCAGGCAATGTAGCCTTTAAAATTTAATCTGATGGTGACTAGATAAACCCTGATGGATGGTTAATCTCAGCTAGGGCACAATGATGCAATGAATGACAAGAAAAGAATGAGAAAAATGGAATAATAGTACAGTTGTTTCCAAGATTTTAGCATAGTTGCAAGACAATAGAATATGAGAATACAGAGATTTAATTTATGAGACAGGGAAGGAATAAAATGTGAGGACAATGCAAATGTACAGATATAGCTTATGCAGGAAAAGGGGTTAGTCCATTTTCAAACTTATACAGTTGATGTGGCTATTGAGGCATGTGTGCAAACTAGTGTGATTTCTTGACCAAGAATGGAAGTCTGAGGTCTGATGATACCCAGGGTAGAGGAGCAAAGCTCAAATGGATGTTTGACTGGATTATAGTTGAATTCAAAGATTTTTAAGTATATACTGAGTTTCCAAGATTGGAAGGTTGTTACACTAGTCAGAGTTAGTAAGCAGAAGGCACCATTGATGTTATCCTTTATTTGTGTCACACTTTTGGAATGAGTAGATGGTACTGGGGGAAAGGATATTTTAAAGTTTTGAAGATCATGACCCTTAAACTTGGAGATTGAAAGTTGCCTGGGTATAAATCCGCAGGCTCCTGCAAGCTTCTTGATAATTTCCAATTGATTCCAGAAGTTGTTACCTCACTTTTCACCCTTACTGGTAATTTTAATTTCTTGAATAAAGGTTAGAATTGAGTTTTTTGTCATCCCCTTCTTGCCATGGTGGAAACTTCATCGGCTGAAACAAGGCATGTGTTTCAAGCAATTCTGCCCATGGCCTTTGAGGCAAGTGCAAGCAACAACATCTTGGAAAATTAGCTTGTATGTTTCCCTCAAATATCAAGCCATTGTTTAATACCCAGAGGCTTCTTCAAGCTAGCTGAGTCTGAATTCAAAGATCTGCTCTGCATTTTAATTATCACATCCCACCAGTACCGGAGATTAAGTTCCTCAGAGTGCTGAATCCAGGTGAGTAAGGTCAGAGATGGGCTGGACTAATGAAATGAAACTAATATGAGGAAAAAAATTTCCTTCTGAAGATTTCCTAGTTTCTGTAGATACACTAATAATATGCCACCACAAACACCACTGTATTTTGGAAAATTGGCAAAATTTTGGACAAATTAGATGGGGTCCAAAGTGTGAAGTGAAGTGGGAGGCAAGGAATGGGTCAAGGTGATTCCCAAGGAAACAACAGAGGAAGGTAAAGTAATTGAAGGAGAAAAAAGACTGGATAGGTGGAAAGGGAATGGAAGAAATGGAGAGTAAGGAGAGAACAAGACAGGGGTAGAAGAGGGGAATGGAAAGGAAAGGGACGGAATGGAGGGGATCAGAATGGAATATCAAAGCAAAGGAGCCCAGGTGCAAGTCATGGTACTGGTCAAAACTAATGCAAGGCAGTTGACTGGCAATTTTGGAGAGGGTTTTTTGCAGATTTAAAAAGAGATCAGGAAGAACTGTTAGAGGCGGATGAATGGAATGCTTGACCAAAGAGGTCTTGGACTGAAAAGTGCAAGGAGATCTTTTGGAGGGCTTTGGTCACAAAAGTTCCTGTGTTGCATCAGATTTCAGTGTTGATAAATGATGAAGATCTTGATGAATTTAAATCAATGTCCAGAGAGTTGACTGAAAATTGGGAAGAAGTGGAGAAGGAAATTGAGTAAAATTTATGAAGTTTTTTATGATTTTATTTTTCATTTTACTATTGTATAATTATGATTATGATTATCATTATTTTTATTATTCTTATTACTTTGAGAAAAAATTAAAATTTTATGTTAATAGGGTAAAGACAGGGATAGAATAAAATAGAGAATAAGGGTTTTTTATGAAAGTGAAAGGGAGGTGAATTTAATAATAAAAATTAGATAGGATGGTATGTAGTTGGAGATGTGATGAGATAGGATGATATGGAATTGAATGGAAATGTGGAATAGGATTTTATGGGATAGAATCAAGCTTGGAAATTTTTGCAAGGATATTTTGCATGAAATTCTTTGAAAAAGTCAGGAGAGTTGCAAGGGTGATGGGCTGGTTTTCACAAGGGGTTATCTTTGTCAGACTGGAAACCAGTCGATTCAAAGATTTATTGAAGTTTTCCTTTGCATAAACTGGAATTGATAATATTTCTTACTTCCCACTCCAAATGATCTTGGATGTTGACCGTGTCAGGAGGAGAATCAGCCTTGCCTGGGTACAGGAATCAAGCTGGCTCTAGGGGAGACACATTAAAGGCCTGTTGGATACCTTTCCATTTTGAAGGTCATAAAATTTTGAAAGCATTGGGAGAGATTACTGATTTGATCTGAAGGGGCCTACTTTTCTTTCAGAGAGTTCTTTGGTTGGGTGAGTACTGAAAATTTTGCAAGCATTGAGCCATACCTGATCTACTACTGCAAAGGTTGGTGCAGTAGTGCAAAGTTGGTCCACTTGCTTTTTGTAGCAGTGTTTTGCTGCTTTTAGGTTGGATTGGTGTTGCAATTGAAGGGATTGGATGTGGGTAAGATCATTGGTAGGAGGTTGAGAAGTTGCTACGTGAATGGGAGCAAAAATCAGGTTTCTACCATAAAGAGTCTTGAAAGGCATCTGATTGGTGGAGGAGTGAGCGGAATTTTTGTAAGAAAATTTGGCTAATGGGAGCCATTTCAACCAGTCCTTCCTGTTGATAGGAGACATAAATTCAAAGATAATGTTTGAGAATCTGATGAACTTACTTGCTTTGCCCATCTGTCTCTGGATGGTAAACCATTGTTAAGTTGTGAGTGATCTTCAAATGCTGGCATAGCAAGGTCCAGAAGGTAGAGACAAGCAAATATAAAAAATCACTAACTATATTATCAGGGAGGCCATTTTTTAAAAATACATATTCTATGGATAAATTAGTTAGTTCTTCCAAAGAGGCAGTCACATTACTTCAAAGAAATAAATCCATCTTTGATAATTCATCTACTACTACTAAAATAGCATCATAACAACTAGAAATAGGTAATTGAAAAATGATATCCATCATTAACAAGTGCTAAGTAATAGATGGAATAGGAAGCGTCTGTAGCAGCCCATAATACCGGTGTTTTGAGGACTTGTCACAATTGCAATCATAGCATGTGCTAACATAGTCTTTAACTTCCTTGGTCATACCAGGCTAATAGAATTCTTGTGCAATCAACTGTTAGGTTTTATCCTGCCCATGAGAGTGTCAATTAGAGGCCCTGTTCTTGGATCATTCTGAGTCTATAAAACTTTGCAAGAAATTCCATCATATTTCTTTCTTGGATTTTACTCATAAAGAAAATAGTTAAAACATCCTTTTATTTCATGTTTTAGGAATGAAAGCCCACAGGAAATCTTTTAAAAAGGCTTTTTTTTATAAAAAGAGAAATGTTTGAGTTCTAAAGTTGGGCATTGAGTGCACTAAATTAGTTTTTTCATGATCCAGAGAGGCTTCCCAAAGTCTTTGTGACAGACCATGGAAAAGCTCTGATTGTTGAAATTGAACATATTTTCCCCCAGTCATCCAGGAAGTTGTGCTCCTGGCACTTGTCTAAAAATATTCAATTAGATTGTAAATTTTTCTTCAGTAATGAAAATGAAGGATGGAAAAGTTTTATGTCTCTGTGGGAAAATTATGGGGCCTTTCAAACCAAGGGGGAGGCAGAAGTCAATGATGCAGAGCTCAGAGTAGGCAAATTCATTCATTATTCTGTTCATTTCTGCTGGGATTGCTTATGTTGAAACTTTTATCCAGTTTTTCTTGATAGACTGTGAGGTGTGCTTGAGTATATGGAAAATAAAATTTTCCCTATCAAGGAGACCTTTTTAACTCCATGGACTTGTGTCAACCCTGACTTTGGAAATAAAAAAAAACATATTGGGTACTAGGGGCCCATGCTACTTTCAAAAAATTACTTGCAAGTTCTTTGGGGAAAATTTTGGATGTGTGGAAACACCTTGATCAAATAATTGAAAGCCAAATCAAATCAGTGAACGCGCCCCTTGAAAAATCTTGAATACAGTTAAAAACCATTCTTCCAAAATAAATGTTACCCTTGGGTTCTAAATTGTCAATTGAGGCAATTAAACTCATTGGGGAAAAATTTCAGAAGTTAAAGCGCAACCATTATGCAAAGGTGCTCTCAAAGTCATATTCCAAGAGGTGGCCTGCCCTGTTCACAAATCCTAGCATAAATACCAACATCAAGAGGATACTTTGTGCCTAAGGATTTTCATGCTCAGTGTGGTTTAGACTATAAGCCTTCTATTTCAGTAATTTGGATTGTTATATTGTTTGATTTTTTGAATTGCTTTCTGATGAATGCTTTTAATTCCTATTTGGTTTATGAATGACTGAAAGAGTTTACCAATCAGTGATTATTTTTATTTTTTAAAGCTTAAAACTGATCCAGTTCTTGAATCATCTCAATTTTTTGGAGATCTCAGTTCAATTATTATTGGAAAACCTGAAGAATTTACAGTGCAGATTTTAAAGTCCAGGTTCAAGTAGACAACCAATTTGGTTGCTAAGCATGCTAAGCCAAAGCTTGATCCAAAGGTATTATGGTCCAGCCGTTTTTAACCCAAATTTAAAGAAAACTGTTGTGAAATTTCAAGATTTGATCATGTTGAAAGGGAACTTAAGAGGGAAAAATGCTTAAGAAGGGAACCAAAGAGACCAAAGATTGTAAGTCTTTTGCTTTGAAGAGTGTTCATTTTTTTGGTTTAATGAACTGATGGGAAATGATGATTATACTACAAGTCCTTAGGCTCAGAATCTGAATTTCATAGTTCAGAGGAAGAGACTGAAATTGAATTAGCCTCCCTTCCTTTCAAATAAGAATCCTCTTCTGAGGAGGAAGAAGAAGTGGAGAATTCAACCAGAAGCTCATGTTTTGGGAGTCTTTCTTTCATAAATTCCCTTATAATGTTGGCTATGTAGGTTTTTATCATAGGAAACAAAAGTGAAATGCCTCAGTCAAATACCTGAAAACTTACTTAACTTCTTGGGTAATGTTTGGGATCCAGTTGGCAATGGAAATTGTGGATTTTGAGTCATTGATAAATCACTTGCGTACAATGACAATGGATGGCTCAAAGTTCAAAGGGAAATTATTGAAAAATTGAGGAAAAATAATGCATGCTATGCTAAGATACTTGGTTTTATCAATGATTTTGAAAAAAATTCAAAAAGACTTGAAATTAAAGACATAAATGAAAATATTCCCTCTGAAAAATGGCTTGCAAAGTTGGACATGAGCAAAATCATAGTAGACACTTATGGACGGAAAATTTGTTTATATCCTTGTCTTCATGTTTTACTTTTAATCCTATGAAAACAGTTTTAAAATAACCCCCAGATGCTATTCTCATTTGCTTTATTGACAATAACCACTGGGCTCATTTCATAATTGATGGATATATAATTTGAATCCCTCCCATTTTATCAAAACCATCTTCTTTGACTTCAAAGAAACCATCTGTTTGGGTTTATCATCTCAAACATCAACTAGATTTGTATTATAATTTATAATCATCATATAATTTCATTTTTTGGGTGTGGTTTGGTCTAACAAGTACTTCTGATGCTGATCTTGTGATTCTATTAATATTAAGGGTTATCACCCTTTGAAAATCATTATGTTGAGTTTTTTGACTTAAAATCATTATGCTGAGTGTTTTGAGTTAAATTCATTATTTTGAGTTTTTTGAATGATATTTTATTGGTAATTTAGTTCAACTTGTGTTTCGCTTATCCCATCATAGTGATTATTTTTACTTCTTATGATGAGATCAGCTTAACACAAGTTTAAATAGTTTTTTTCTGGAATTTTTAATTTAGGGCTAGTCTATTGAGGTGGTTTATGACTTTGTATGATGGGATCAGCTTAACACAAGGTGAACTTGTTGGGATCAGCTTAAAACAAGTTGAACTTGGTTTTTTTTTTGGATTTTTTTTACTTGAGGGCTAGTCCATTGAGGTGGACTTGTACCAAGTTGACCTCAATGGACTAGCCCTATTTTTTTGGGGGGTTGATTTATTTTGTCCCTATTCCAATTAAATAAATTCAACTTGTTGTTGGCTGATCCCATCATAAGAAGTAGAAAGACTTCTTATCATGGGATCAGCTTAACACAATTTGAAATTTTTTTAGGTTTTTCATTCAAGGCTATTCCATTGAAGTGTTTTTATTTTATTTTATTAAAATATTATGTTGCTTCAGGGCTTTATCTTATGTACATTGTTATTTTAATTTCTATCTACCCATTTTTTTTACTTATTTTGGGCACAGTTTGTTTGATTTTTAGACTTTTTATTTGGTTATTTTTATTTCTTCATAGGGCCATGAATGTGCACTCATGGACCTGGAGTTGTGAATTTTTCACTTTTTTTTGATTTTCTTTTAATTTTTAATTATTTTTAATTATCTTTAATTTTTTTTTCCAATTTTTTTGATCTTTTTTGAAACTTTTTTTGATATTTTTTTGTTCAATTTTTCATGTATTTTATGCATTTTAATTAATTGAATTATTTTATATTATTTTTTTTGCCCACAAAGCTCACAACCCAGGAGTTTTGAATGGGTTGTGAACAGCCATTCATGAATCAGATGGGTTGCTAATGGCTGCTCACAACCCATGTCAAGTTGTGAATGGCCATTCATGACTCTGCAGGTTTCAAACGGCCATTTGAGGCTCAGATGGGTTGCAAACTGTGCCGCACAACTGGTTTTGATTTGTGAATGGGTTGGGTAGGGCCACAAATTTAACATTGCTCTAATTTTTTGAAACCCATATTTTACAAAGCAATTCAACTAGGTATCTCATTTCATGCCAAAATGATGAAGAAAACTAAAAGCACTACAAATCCTTAGTATATTCTGCTTACTAATTCCAATTCCAAAAAGGAAGGGACTTTTTCATTTTTTCATCATAAATTCAGCAATTGCAAGCAATCTTTGAATCTCATGTTTCCCTGTTGGCTCAAAAATTCATCATTCTAAACCAATTTTTCAATCACTTAAATTTTTTCCAATAATAAAGCACAAACTATGAACCTGCTTACTCAACTTGCTTCTCTTTAGCCTCAATTCATCTCATAAATGTTTGGTCACTTTTAAAAAATTATTCTGCACTTTCTTATTTTTTGTGTTAAAAATTGCCTAACAATCACAATAGGGTGTATCAGAGTTGAGCAAACCTGCCATTTTTAATGGCTTTTTTCAAACCGAATCCGCTATTTCAAACCTGCCATTCAAAATCAAAAAAAAACCAATCATTTCACATGAGACGTTTCAGAGTTACCTGGAAATAAGTTGGTTTTTTCAAGTAAAGTATATATAGGCTGCCACCACCTGTCGACTTCATGCACCCCTGGTTTTCCACCTCCAACCTTGGAAAAATTCTACCTCCAACCTCATTGGAACAAAATTTGATTCATTTCACTTCATCTCTTCATCACTATCCTCATCACTTCATCACTCTCATCACTTTATTGCTTTCATCACATCTATCTAAATCTCATTCATTTTATTTCTTTCATCACATCCAGCTAAAGCTAACTCTCATTGCATCACTATCCTCATCACTCCATCACCCTCATTAATTTATTGCTTTCATCACATTCTAACTCTCATTTCTTTATCCCTCTTGTCACTTCATCACTCTCATCTCTTGCTATCCTCTTTGCTTCATCAAATCTCATTCACTTTATTGCTTTCATCACATCCAGCTAAAGCTAACTCTCATTGCATTACTATCCTCATCACTCCCTCACCCTCATCACTTTATTGCTTTCATCACATCCTAACTCTCATTAATTTATCCCTCTTTTCACTCCATGACTCTCATCTCTTGCTATCCTCTTTGCTTCATCACTCTCATAATGGCCCCTCAGCAATCCCCCCTGGAAAGTCCACTAAAAAATCCAATGGACAAAAGCAAACATCCCCAAGGAACTCAACATCCAAAAATCCTCCCCAATCAGCTTTCAAAGGCTCAAGTCAGCTCAAGAGAGCTGATCACATCATCCTGGAAAACTGGCTCAAAATTCTGTCCAACTACAATGCTTGCTTTGGATCCACCAATGAAACACGCGTTGGCCAACCTCCATCCTCTAAGTTCAATGGTTATCTCCTGGTGGCCAATGAACTCAATAATAAAACAAAAGGTAGGCTGGAACTTTCATCCAAAAAGATGAGCGACAAATTCAAGAATTATCAAGCCAAGTACAAAAAGTCCCACTCAATGTCAATCTCCACTGGCTTTGGTATCACAGACTCTGACAAAGCCAAGGGAATCAACTTGGTGGTTGATAAGTTGGACTCCATTTGTCCTTTTTTTATTCAAATGGATGAAATCTTTGGAAAGAAGCCCAAGATCACCCCTCTAGCTGCTTTTGAAGCCCAAAAATCTGATTCAGTTGATGCCAGGGACTTGGCTGGGGATGCTCAGCCTAGCAATGAGGACCTTGATGAAACCTTTGCCTTTGAGTGACCCCCATCCAATTCCAAGGAGGATATTCAAAAACAATCAGCTCCAATCACTTCTAGTTCTGCATTGATTGATACGTCAAACCCAACCTTGGACCCCTTGCTTACTTATTTTGATTGCTCTCTTCCTGGGGTGGAAGAACTGGAGAACTTGGCCAATGAGGGGATTTCATTCCTGTATCACCATTGCCATCAACATCTTCTCAAGTAAGGAACCAAGTTATTTTCTCTTCTTTCTGCTTAATCCTGACTGATTTAGATTTCAAAGAAACAGACTCATACATTCCTGAATGGCAAAAAAATCAAGCCAATGGGGCCTCCCACATCTCCTTCAAATGAGAGCAATGATGTTCCCACACAAATTTCCTCTGCAAAGCGAAAGCAAAAGGCCTCCAGTTCCATCAACATCAACCCCAATAGCATTCAAAAGAGTAGAAACACTTCAAATTTTTTGGGCTTTGAGGAGATCATGGAGAATCAAGATTCAAGTAAGCCCATTTTATTTTCCTTTCTTTCAAAATCAAGCTCATTCCTTTTTAGCTCTGAAAAACAGTGAAATTGCAAATTTAATCTGAAAAACTTCAGTTGGAAAAGGAGAAGTGGGATTGTCAACTGGCTATCAATTTGCAAAATCAGAAATCCAAGAGTTTGGCTCATCAACAAAAATGGGATTCCAAGTGGAAGTTGAAACAGGCTGAGCTAGAATTTCAAAAAGAGGAAAAGAAGAAGTATTGACAGCAAGCACAACAAGAAATGGAGAGGGAACAAATGGCAACAGAAGAAAAGGATAGGTGGTCAATGGCTGCGGCATACATTGGTAGCAGTAGAAAAGTAGATGAATTAAAGCAGATTACTCAAATGCTGGGCTTTTTAATATATTTTCTCTGATGAAAAACTTAAAAAGAAAAAAAAAGTTTGATTACAACAATGCTTAAGACTATTTTTAACCCCACCAATAAAAAAATATTTTCTATTTTTATTTATATTTTTTTCCTGGAGTATATTTTCCCACTCCCCAAGTCCCTGCAATTGTTTGGAGTTTTTTTGTTGATTTGCATTTAAATTGCCATTCTTGTATGAGTGGCAGTCTCCACAGCAGGAAAATTACAGTTCTTGTACTTATTGGCTGCCCAAACCATTTTCACTATACCTTTTTGCTTGAAATCACTTCAAAAGCCAAGTTCAGGAAAAACAAATTGGCGGTCTGATACTTCATATTCATCCATAGTTTCAATAAGTCTTCCATTTTATTTCTTGGTTGTAACTGCAAGTAAAAAGGAATACTCAGAGATTTCACCTTTGTCAATGTGAGGTGAGTTGTAAAAATAGTTGGATGTGAAATTGACATTCAGAGAGCAGTCAAAGGAAGTAGGCCAAGAACCAAATTTGAGTGATGAGAAGGAGGGGATGTGGTTGTTCTTCATTATTTCACTGTTTGATTCAAAGGGAAGTCTGGCCAAATTGCAAAACATTTTTCCTAAAATTTGAGATAATTTGTCTGCCTTAAGATTGAGAAAAGCATACTCTTGAGGGGAAGATTGAATAGATGATTGCTTCAAATAGCATCCAAGTAACTCAAAGGGGTCCATCAATTTTTTCCATCTAATTTCCCACATTGTTCCACCCCAAGCTCTTGAGGGACCAACATTGTTGACAAATTTTTTGGACTGGTGGGGAATGTTTTCAAAAATTTGATGTCCTTCTTGTGTTGGTCAGAAAGTTTCTCCAATGGGAAAAATTAATTTCATTGCAAAAAGACCATTGTGATCAGATTTATTGAGAAAAATTACTTTTCCATGGCTGAAGAAATGGAATTGCTTGATTTTCTGCTTGGCATGTTTTAACTCAGTGAGTGAGGGTTTTTGATAGTTATTTTTATTTTTGGCAGTGATGGCAGGATACAGATCCAAAGTTTATGGTTTCCATCCTGAAAATACAAAATTTTCATGGATTCCCCCCTCTGCAAGTTCCAAAGAGATTTATGATGCCCTCATTTGATCCCTCTTTTGCTTCAAAGCCCTCTGCTTGCCACCTCTCTTTATGTTTTTCACCTCATCTCCTTCCATCTGTTCCCTCCCAGGCAAGTTCTCTGCTTGGGGTGAGGATCAAGAATGGATTCAATTTGGAGTATAAAATTGTGAGTGTGGTGGGAGAAGGGATGTTATTGAAGGAAAAGGGGTCAAAGAAGGGTTACAAAAAAAAAACCATGTCAGTCAAGTGATCACCAAAAAAACAAAAAAAAATACAAAAAATAAAAAATTACTGGGTGTGGGCATGAGCTAATTGGGCCCGGCTTATTCCAAAAAAAGAAAAAAAAATAGTTAATGTCATCACCAAAAAAATAACAGGGTGCAAGCCAATCAGGCTGGGCTTTGAGGCGGGCCTTGGGTTGGGCTGTGGATGAGAGCAAGGCGTGGGGTGGGGCAGGTAAGCCTAGGGAGACAAGGGGGGGAAAGCGCGGGCCGGCAAGGAGGAGCAAGGGGGGGTGACCAGGAGGAGCAAGGGGGGGGGGAAAGCCAAAGGGGGGGCAAGGGGGGGCCAGCAAGGAGGAGCAAGCCAAGGGCCAAGAAAGGGAGGGCAAGGGCTGGATGGCAAGGAGGAGGAGGAGCAAGGAGCAAGGGGGGGCCAGCAAGTTCAGGGCTGAGCAAGGGAGGGCAAGGGTCGGCCGGCAAGGAGGAGGAGGAGCAAGGAGCAGGGAGCCAAGGGCCAAGCGCCAAGCAAGGGAGGGAAAGGGCAGGCCAGTGAGGAGGAAGAGGAGCAAGGGGGGCTGGCGAGTTGAGGGCCAAGCAAGGGAGGGCAAGGGCGGGCCAGCAAGGAGGAGGAGGAGCAAGGAGCAAGGGGGGGCAAGCAAGATGGGAGGGAGAACAAGGGAGGGGGGAGAGGGGGGGTGTTGGTGAGTAAGTGGGAGGGAGGGAAAGGGGGTGAGAGGGAGGGAAAAGCGGAATGAGGAGGAGGGAGGGGGGAGCTTACCTGGGGCATCAACCAAGGGGGTGGGGGGGCCTGAAGGGGGATGTAGGTGGATGAATCAAAGGATGAGCATTGGATGATTGGGAGGATAAGGAGGAGGAGGAGGATGATGATGAGGATGAGGAGGAAGGGGGAGAAGCTTACCAGGGGTTCCAACCAAAGGAGGAGGGGAGGTGGGTGAGGTCAAGGTGGTTGGCAAGGAGGAGGAAGGAGTGGACCACCCAGTGGTTTGGTGGGGTGAGGTGGGTGGCTTGACCAGTGGTTTGGTGGGGTGAGGTGGGGTGTTTGTAAGTTTTGAGTCATTTTTGCCTAAGTCCACCCCACCAAATGAGAGAAAAACCAACTCAGGCTAGGAATCTTGGGTGCACAACCAAAACCACATAAATTTGGTGAAGGTATTCTTTACCTAATTTGAAATCAAACATTAATCATCAAAGTGAGCAAGGGTGAGAGGAATAATCCTTTCTCTCATAGAAGAAGATGAGGGACAAGATGAGACTGGGATGAATTGAGGCAGATCAGGAATATCATCTTCAAATATTTCATCCCATTCATCTTTGATTTCAGCCAAAAGATTGTGAAGGATGACACAAGTGATAATACAGTTGATAAGGAACTTCATTTCTTTGGGTTTTTGAAGCTGGTTTATCATTTCCCTTAAGCTGACCCATCTTCCTTTCAGAAATCCTATGACATGCTCAATTTGAACTTGTGCTTGGGCAAGATGATGGTTGAAATAGGTTTTTGCTTGATTGTTGGAAATAGTTCTCTGGTTGTTGGGCAATCCGCATCCAATCGAAAACATATGAATTGTGAAAAGAACCCAGAAGGCCAGAATGGAGGGATATGAACTTCTTTTTTTTATCACAAACAAGTTGTAGTGCCACAGAGTATCTATACAAACCAATAAAACCACTTTTTTCAGTGTATTATCAAAGGCTTTGGAAAGGAAATGAATCAATTGCCTTTTTTCCAATCAAAATAGTTGTTGCCATCTGGCCTGGGTTTTTGAATCAAGGGAATGGTGGTTCCATCAACAAACCCAATGCAACTAGGAAAGCCTTCAGTCTCCATCACTTGAGATATCTCCTTGCATTCTTCTTTGGTTGGCAAACAAAGGACTGAGTGACAGAAAGATAGGATAGCAATCATGACTCTTTTGGTGTATGAGTCAATGGTTCCATAACCAACTGAGAATAGATTTTCTAATCAATGAATTGCTTCCCCATTTCCATTTGATCCCAATCTACAAAGAGCAACAGCCAGTTGGATAGCTGGATTGCATTGAGGATTCCAAGAATTGTTCTGGAAGATGTGGTGGTCTTCAATCATCTCCAAAATTTTTCTGAATGCAGGCAATACAGCTCTGAACAGTTGCTGGAAGCTTAAGTTGGGGAGGAGATGAAGCTTTTGCCTTTCATACATAGGGTTGTGGAGAGTTTGTCTTCTGGGAACCATGTATTGATTTTTCAATAGAGCATTCAAAGTCAACCAAGTTGAATCCAAATAGGAGTCTGAATTGGAGTCTGAATGGCAGTCAAATACTAAAAAAAGTTCAGTCAGATTTTTTGCATCTTCAACTTGCTGCCAGGAAGTTTGATGGGACATGTTGAGAAAGATGGTAATTTGATGTGGGTTGATGAGATGATGATGGGATTTGTGTGAAGATGGAGATGTGAAGCAATAAAGATGTGAAGCAATGGAGATGAGATGTGTGTGATGTGATGGAAATGGGATTGGTATGGATTTGCTGATGTGGATGGGTGTTCTGGATGTGATTGTCACACGACCACCCCACGTACTATAGGGCAATTCTTAGATGATTGTGAGCGCAAAGGAATGCCAAGTGCGAGGGCAAGTGCGAATAGCAAGACCCAGTTGCAAAGTGAGAAATTGGTTATTTCCACTCAACAAACGGCAAGAGGAATGGAATGTGTTCCAAAGAAGGAAACCCAACCTGAGTTCAATGTGATAACTAGGTTGTAGCAGAATGCAAGAACGTATGAAATTAACTAACTGAGGAGACAATCATCAGGCAAGGGGATAGCCCTTATAAGGTAATCTGAAGTGACTAGATACAACCTGGTGATGAGCTAACTACAGTTGAAGCGGTGAGGAAATGAATGACAGGAACGGGATAGGAAATGAAGCAGTGGTATAGATATGAGGTCTTAGCGTAAGTGCGAGACAATAGAATCTGAGCGTACAATTGCATGACGATTTGGGATAGGAGCAAGTGACGTTGAAGTTAATGCAAATGAGAGGTAATAGTGTATGCAGGGTAGGGACTAGTCCAATTGCAAACTATACAGTAGTGATGGCTTAGTTAGACGTAGATGCAAGCTAACGAACAATGCATGACCAAAGATGGAAGTCCAGGGCTGTTGATTGGCCAGGGAAGGAGATTGGATCTCATAATGGATGGCCGACTGGTATGGAGTTAACCGCGAAGTTTGCAAGTATATACTGAGTTGGTTGCCAAGATTGGAAGGTCAGTGCGAGCCAGAGGAAATAGCGGATAGCAACATTGATGTTGTGCTTTTATTTGTGTCACGCTTTTAGACTGAGGTAGATGGTACTGAGGAGAGGACATGTCAAAGTGGTGAAGACAATAATCCTTAATGCGAAGCGTGACAGTTGCCCAGGTATAAAGACGCGAGCTCCTGCAAGCGTTCAGATAAATTTTCCCATTGATTTCAAGTTGTTAATTATCACTGTATACCCTTATACGTTATTTAATTTATTACCCAATAGATTTATAATTTTTATAAGAATGTTGTCATTGTCGTCCTGTTGTTGCGAAAACTGTATTCTCCGCAAAAAGCGATGTATTCCTAGTACTGCTGTCCGAGGCCTTTGAGGCAAGTGCAAGAAATGTTGCCTTTGCAAGGTGGCATGCAATTTCCCTATAAATGTCGAGTTGACTGTTGAGGGTCCTTTGGAATCATCAAGGGAGATGCAAAGTTTTAGGTCCACGCCAAGGGTTAATTACGAGGTACCACCATTGCTGGAGATCAAATACTTGGGGACTTGAGTTCCTGGTGAGTACTAATCTGGATTGACTAATGATCATAAAATAGTAACCAATTTTGCTTGTTTTGCTAGTGCTGCCCCGTTTCCAAAGATATACTACCAACACACCACCACCACCACCACCACCTTACTGGGGACCACCAACTGAACTCCCGGGTGCCCAGATGAATGCCAAGGTGCAAGGCAAAGTGTCCGGTGCGGAACCGGTAGGAGTTATAACCGAGGGAGAAAGGGAGGAGGAATAAAACAAAGCGGAAAGACAAGCCGGAAATGGAGGTAAAGGAAGTGGAGAAAACAAAAATGGAGCAGGTGAATTAGAAGAAGGGAATGAAGGAGATGGAAGGGATGAAGTGGATGGGACGGTAGGAATGGAGGGCCAAGGCAAAACGGATCCGGTGCGAGTCGTAGGGCCGGTCGAAACGGATGCAAGGCGCCTGACGGACAATATTGGAGAAGGCACGTTGGGTGGCCAAAGGAAGAGAGCGTATGAAGAGCTCTTGGAGAAAGGCGGATGGAATGCTTGGGTTGCAAGATGGAAGGAGATTTTCAAGAGGCACATTGTAACGGAAGTGCTGGTTCTCCAAAGAATGTCCGCATTGATCAATGATGAAAACCTGGATACTTTTCTATCCATGGTTGCGGAATTGACAGCAAATTGGGAAGATGCAGAGAAAGAAATAAAATAAACTTTGTAATTAAAAATATATATTTTCCTTTTTTTTCATTATTATAACTAGAAATGTTATTATGAATTTTTTTTAAATAATAAAGAATGAAGTTTTTATTTAGTAGAAATGAAAGGAAAATGAGAAAAATAATAACACAGGAGGAATTAACTGATCGGATGATGGTGTAAAATAAAATGGGTTTGGATGAGATGGAATAAGAGATGAAATGGGATTGAGTAAGATAAAATGTGGAATAGAATGAAATGGGATTGGATGGGATGAAATGTGGAGTGGAATGGGATAGGATGAAATGTGGAATGGAATGGAATGGAATTGGATGGGATTAAATGTAAAGGGGAATGGAATGGGATTGGATGGGAAAGAATCATGATTGTCAAGGTTTGCAAGGGTAGCTTGCATGGAAGTCTCGAATCAGATTGGGTGAATTGTGAAGGTGATGGGCTGGTTCCCACAAGGTGCAATCTTCGTCGGACTGGAAGCCAGACCATTCAAAAAGGTAGTAAAGTTTTCCTTTTCTAAACCTTGAATCCAGAATATGGCTTACTTCCCACTCTTGATGATTGAGGACAGTGACCGGTTCAGGAGGGGGATGAGTCTTGCCTGGGTATAGGACTCGAGCTGGCTCTAGGAGAGACACATGAAATACCGGGTGGATACCTTGCCATTTCGCAGGTAAAGTAAGTTTAAAGGTGTTAGGGGAGATGACTTATTCTACTTTAATGGGGACAAGCTTTCTTTTGGAGAGTTTGCAAGTCAGGCAAGTGCTGCAAATGTTGTGAGCATCAAGCCATACTTGATCTCCTACTGCAAAGGTTGGAGCCGAAGTGCGAGATTGGTCTGCTTGCTCCTTATAGCACTGTTTTGCTTCTTTGAGGTTGGTTTGAAGTTGCAATTGAAGGGATTGAATTTGTTCAAGGTAATTGGTAGCAGGTTGAGAAGGTGCTACGTGAAGGGAAGAGAAAGTCAGTTTTCTACCATAAAGAGTTTTGAAGGGCAACTGTTTGGTGGAAGAATGAGTGGAGTTGTTGTAGGTGAATTTGGCTAGTGGGAGCCATTGCGACAAGTTGTCTTTTTGATAGGCAACATAAATTCAAAGATATTGTTCGAGAATCTGATTAACTCGCTTGGTTTTCCCATCCGTTTCTGGGTGGTAAGCCGTTGATAAATTGTGAGTGATCTTCAAATGTTGGCATAGCAAGGTCCAGAAGCTTGAGACAAACAGAGATCCACGATCACTGAATATATTATCAGGGAGGCCATGTTTTGAAAATACATATTCTATGAACAAGTTAGCTAAGTCTTCTGAAGAGGCCGTCACATTACTGCGTAAAAATAAAGCCATCTTTGAGAAGAGATCTACTATTACTAGAATAGCATCATATCCACTAGAAGAAGGTAATTGAGAGATGAAATCCATAGACAGCGAGTTCCAAGGATGAGGCGGAATTGGAAGTGGCTGGAGCAGCCCATACTTCCGGTGTTTCAAGGACTTGTTATGATTGCAATCATAGCATGCACTAACATAGTCTTTTACTTCTTTGGTCATACCAGGCCAGTAGAAGTCTCATGCAATCAATTGGTAGGTTTTATCCTGCCCATAATGACCAGCAAGCGGAGAATCGTGCCGTGACTTGAGGATATCTAACTTAATGCAAGAATTATCTGGTACTACTATACGATTATCATAGACTAAAAAGTCATTATCATCAATACTGTAACTACTATCTAATAAGTTTGCACTTTTGCAAAGTTTGATGAACTTGGGGTTGTCGCGTTGAGCTTGTTGGAGTTTGGAAGCCAGATCTTGTAAGCAAGCAATGATCAAACTGGGTTGGGCAGATTGGGTTGAGAAGAGTGTCCTAACGTTTTCAGGGTTGTTTTTGGCAAAGGTGCTCCCCCCCCTGGGTAAACGTCGTCCCAACGTGATAAAGCATCAGGAACTACCGCTTAATTCCCAGGACGGTACGTGATCATAAAGTGGAACTCCGAGAGGTATTTGGCCCATCGTGCCTGTCTACGTGTGAGGAATTTTGAACTCATGAAATACTTCAAAGAATTATGATCAGTTAAAACCTCAAAGGATTCCCTAAGACTCTAAAGGTATGAACGCCATTTTTTCAAGCAATAAACAATTGCAAGAAGTTCCTTGTCATGAATCTCATAGTTAAGCTCTGCAGCGAGCAACTTGCAAGACTAAAAAGCTACAGGATGAAAGAGAGAAGTGGAAGAATAAAACTGCGAGATTACTCCTGTGATTGCATAGTCGCTAGCGTCTGTTTCAACAATAGTGCAAGCTAGCTTGTTGAAGTGAGCGAGTATCAGAGCAGTGGTGAACGCTTTCTTCAGAGTTTCAAACTCCAAAGCAGCTTGTTTGGTAAAAACAAAAGGAGTGTCTTTTTGAAGAAGGTTAGTAAGATTTACGGTTTTTTTGGCATAACGCGCAATAAACCTTCTATAGAAATTACTAAAACCAAGGAAAACTTGAAGAGATTTAACCAAAGAAGGTGGGGGGGAGTCCAATATGCGTTTGCTCTTGGCTGGGTCCATCAATAGTCCTTGCTGCAAGACTACAACACCTAGAAAATGAAGAGAAGAGGAATGGAACTTTCACTTAGAGGCTTTTGCAAACAGGTCATTCTTGCAAACTTGCTGTAGCACCTCTCGCACATGTGCAATGTGATCTTCAAGGTTCCTTGAGTAGACTAGTATATCATTGATATATACCACAAGGTATTTACCTACAAGATCAGAGAAAATGTTGTTGACAAAATGTTGAAAAGTGGAAGGAGCGTTACAGAGGCCAAAAGGCATGACGGTATACTCATAACTGCCGAACCAGGTTCTCATTGCAGTTAAATACTCATGACCTTCCTTAATGCAAATTAGGTTATAGGCACCTCAAAGGTCTAGCTTTGAGAAATAAGTAGCTCCATGGAAGAGGGTGAGGAGATGTGACATAGGCAGTACTGAATAGGCATTCTTCCGGGTTACCTGGTTCAGTTTCCTGTAGTCAAAACAAAGGCAAAGTCCGCCGTCCTTTTTTGGAACAAATAGGACAGTTGAACCGGTGTTTGAATTGCTTGGTCAAAGAAATCCTTTTGCTACATTTTCCGCAATGTAGTCTTGAAGCGCAATTGATTCTTGCGTCAAGAGAGAGTATACTGGTCCTGGTGCCGGAGGTGGGCCATTAAGTTCAATCTTGTGATTGTAAGGACGGGATGGAGGCAGTTTATCTGATTTTTCAGCTGAAAAGACCTCAGCAAAGTCATGATAAACCAAAGGTAAAGACTCTTGAATGATTTCTAAATCTTCAATCTTGTCATCTTTGAGCACCGGATTTGAGGTGCTCACATGGTGCGAGAGGATTAGGGAGCTCAAAATACATTGTTTGGTTGGTTTCTGTTTCTCTTTGAAGGAACAGGAAAGAGGTAAGCTGGATAGGTAAGCAATAACTCCTAAATCTGAAGAGGGAATTTGGGAATGAAGGTCAGGATATTGCAAATCTCCTGGCGGAAAAGTGTCATCCAACTCAATGACAGTGTCAGGTAGGCTGTTTAATTCCTGATTGAAGGAAAGGTTAGCATTCTGGGGGTGCAAGGTTTGAAGGTTAATTACTCATTCTTTCCAATTCACATCTGGATTCCAGTAATCTAGGAAATCATGGCCTAGAATGGTATCATCCATTCCGGGTATAGCCAAGACAAATAAATCCCATTCGAAGCTGGGGAAATTGGAAAATGCAAAGGTCCATTTTGCCTTTTGGGAAACCCAATAAGACAGTTCAGTTGCACTACTTACTAAATAGATAGGAAATTTATCTATCTCAGAACGCATAAGATTTTTGGAAGTGGCAAAAGATTCACTGATGAAGGAAACATTAGCGCCGAAACAAGTAATACTTCATAAGGAGTGTTGTCGGAATGGAATAGGATAAATCTCAAACTTGGAGCATATAGTGACTCGCAAGTGCAAAGATTTACTCGCGGTGATTTAGATAATGTGTAGTTTTCCTTGCAAGTATCAGAAAAACTACAAGCTAATTTTTTGCTGCTTAGCCGCTTCACGCGCTAACCGCTTTGCACAGCTGTCAACATCATGTTTTCCTCCACAATACATACCCAGCCTGTTCTTTTCCCTTTGAAGCCGTTCCTTGCTTCAAAGCATCCCGGTTTCTTTGTCCAAGAACTTTGGAGTTTTGGCGACGGCTTTCCCTTTCAAGTTGGAATTCAAAGTTGGGGTTGGTTTGGATGGTTTTGGGTTCCTTGTGTTTTGCTTTGAGGAGTTGTCCACCCTCGGAGCCAAGGTGGACGGTCCATGGTTGTTTTGCCAAGAGCAATTCTTGTCATGATAGCCATTATCAAGCTCAATCACTCAATCAATTAGCTGCTGAAGGGAGGTTGTCTTATGACCCCCAACTTCAAGCTGTTTGATTAAGCGTGCGGGTAGACCCTTTCGGAAATGGAATAGAAGAGCGGCCTTGTTCCACTGGATGCAAGACTGCAAGGTTTGAAAATGAGAAATATAAACGGAAGCTCTACTATTCTCCTTCATAACTAAACTATTAAGTTTGTATTTGGCATTTCGAACTTCATTGGGATTGCCAAACAGGGTGAACAGTTGCTGCTCAAACCTGTCTTAGTTGTTGAGAATACAAGTGGGACTGTCGTTGGACAAAAGTTCAAGGTACGGTTTGAACCACTGCAAGGCTCTACCTCCTAAGAAGGACGAAGCATACATAACTTTATGTCTATCAGAAGGGAAATTGTTGTAGTCGTTTGAAAAGATGATTTTACAAGACTGCAGGTAGGATCTAAGTTTATGAGGGTGTTCTCCTGTAAAGTGATTGGGTTGTTTCATGCCCAGAGTGCAAAAGCTAGGAGTGCTTGGACTAGATCGCTGGGCACCATGAGTGATCAGGGCCTGGATCAATGTCAAAAGCAGGGTTGGAGCATCAGGCTTGGGAGCAGTAGTGCAAACCCCTGGTCTACCACGGGTCAAGGTTTCATCGGAAGAATGGTTGGAGTCTGCAAATTCTGCAAGAGGGTCTGTTGGAGCATCCCGTGGAGGAGCCCAAGGATCATCAAGAGGTTCCACAGATGGTGATTTAGGAGGAGGAACTGGATCTAAGGGTTTTTGGGCCCAAGGAGCGCTGGTTCTCCCTACCCAATGGATCTCATCATTGTAAGGGGCAAGGGTAGCGTTCCCGGTTGAGCGAGTACGTGACATCAAAAAGAAGAAGTCTACTATAGGTTGGCAGGCTACAATAGATGAGGAGTTGAGTTAGTTAATTTACTATCACACGACCACCCCACGTACTATAGGGCAATTCTTAGATGATTGTGAGCGCAAAGGAATGCCAAGTGTGAGGGCAAGTGCAAATAGCAAGATCCAGTTGCGAACTGCAAACTTGGTTATTGCCACTCAACAAACGGCAAGAGGAATGGAATGTGTTCCAAAGAAGGAAACCCAACCTGAGTTCAATGTGATAACTAGGTTGTAGCAGAATGCGAGAACGTATGAAATTAACTAACTGAGGAGACAATCATCAGGCAAGGGGATAGCCCTTATAAGGTAATCTGAAGTGACTAGATACAACCTGGTGATGAGCTAACTACAGTTGAAGCGGTGAGGCAATGAATGACAGGAATGGGATAGGAAATGAAGCAGTGGTATAGATCCGAGGTCTTAGCATAAGTGCAAGACAATAGAATCTGAGCTTACAATTGCATGACAATTTGGGATAGGAGCAAGTGACGTTGAAGGTAATGCAAATGAGAGGTAATAGTGTATGCAGGGTAGGGACTAGTCCAATTGCAAACTATACAGTAGTGATGGCTTAGTTAGACGTAGATGCGAGCTAACAAACAATGCATGGCCAAAGATGGAAGTCCAAGGCTGTTGATTGGCCAGGGAAGGAGATTGGATCTCATAATGGATGGCCAACCGGTATGGAGTTAACCGCGAAGTTTGCAAGTATATACTGAGTTGGTCGCCAAGATTGGAAGGTCAGCGCAAGCCAGAGGAAATAGCGGATAGCAACATTGATGTTGTGCTTTTATTTGTGTCACGCTTTTAGACTGAGGTAGATGGTACTGAGGAGAGGACATGTCAAAGTGGTGAAGACAATAATCCTTAAGTGCAAAGCGTGACAGTGATGGGTGGTGGATGGATGATGATGCATAAATGGCGGGTTTAATTGCGGGTTTGATTTTTGAAATCCTCCATTTTCATTAAACCCGCCATTTTGAAATACACCAGTTAGGGGGTATGTGTGTTTCAGAAATCTGCCATTAAAAATGGCAGGTTTTGTAAAAAAAAATGGTGGGTTTCTAATGGCAGGTTTGCTAACTCTGATATGCCCTAATCCAGTCATTCCTGGATTCTAATCAACACAACTCATCAACTCAAAGTTATTCCAATTCTTTTTTTCCTTATTTTCATGATTCTTATTTGAATTGTGTTGCATTCTCTATTCCCCAATATATATATTTATTATTTTGTAGTTGTACCTGTACTACAATCCAAAAATTCATCATCACCTTGCTTTTCAATCTTCATTATCTTATGCAAATAATTCTACTTTCTGAGCAGAAATTCCTCTGTTTTCATCTCATGTGGGGAATAGACTCTAGTTTATCTTGAAATTGAAAAGCTCTTACTAGTTAATTTTTACCTCAGGTATTGACCTCTGGCTAGGTTTACTTATGAGAAAATTTCCTCTCAACTTGCATTCTACTTGGAAGAAACTACCTCAAACTTCAAAGAAGCACATGTGGTCTTTGAGTTTTAGATTAATTGTTGTTTTCTCCCATCTGCACCATGTCCCCCTAATCATTTTCTCCTCATAATGGTGTGAGGTGAGAGTGTGACAGTAAAGTAATTAAATCAAACTAAAAAACTTTATACAACTCTCTTTTCTTTGAACAATTATTTTTAATTAATGTCACATACTTGCTTGACCAGGAGAATTACCAATTTTATGGTAATATTACTGATAGGGTGAGAGAAATGGTAGCTCACAAGCATGGAAGCCCTTAGTTAGGGTTCCTTCTTTAAATCCAAACTCTGGAAAGCCACTCAAGGATACTCTAGCTCATATGCTGGTGTTTAGAAACTCTTATGTAGATCCTTTACAGAAAATTTCAAGTCCACTAGACTCAAGCTCTCCTATCAGAGGAAGATTCCAGGCTTGCAGAAATCTTCCTACAAGACCCGTCAAAGCAACCACACTTCTCGCAACTTTTGTCAAACCTCTTAATCAAAATGCTTTGAGGTGAGGAAACAGAAGTCCAAATTTTTGAACTCCTGGGATGAAGCAGCTGTATCCTCAATGTGACCATTCCCAAGAACTAATCTCTCTCAAACCACCCCAATAACTTCATGAGGAGTGATAAGAAAACTTTCATGTATCATCTTCATTCTTAGGGGGAAGAGCCCTTCAATATTTCGAATTGTATCTCAAATGACAAAAGACTACTAGTTTGTCGATCGCCGTTTGGTCTCCGAGTGCTTGTGTCGCAAGGACCCCAAATCCTTCACAGATTCAAGAATCTGTGAAATATTAATGGTTGACATGTTTTGGCGACGGTTCCCACCTTCCACAATGTTGTTCTATTCGGCTTTCAACGAGAACAACCATTAGAGGTAGCTCTTGGATCCGTACTTATTCAAATCACACTCTAGAAAATGTGAGATGAAAGTGCTCTCTGATCACACGACATAGTGTTGAGACGGGCACCCAAGGGCTGGTGACGTTAGAGCGACAAGGACCGTCTTTACATTTAGCAAGACAGAATGTGTGACCGCCACCCCAGTTGGGGAAACATTCGTTACCAACTAGCTTCACTTCTATCATAAAGTTTCATTCTGGATCCCGGCTGAGTTTCCATGGCCATCAAACTTCGGCCAGGGTATAAAACCGGGACAAAGCTTACGGTCCGACGTAGATGATCGGTCGCCAGTCGCGCTTTCCTCCATGCCTCCCGCTTACTGAGGACTTGGCACTCTTCTGCAATCTGTTGCAACGGGCTAGATCAAACAAGAAGGATTTAGGCATAGAGAATATCTGGCACAACAGACAGAAGTTCGCATATAATTCCATTGCAGTCCGACCAAACGTGGATGATGATCACCTGGAGTGATAAGCCATGTTCGAATCCTCGTTCCCTCTAGGGCGCCTGATTAGAAAGATTGTTTAGCCCGCGCACGCCCCTGCGCTTTCATCGAACTTTCGCAACCTTCGTCCTCATGAAGGGTTTCCAGCTCCACAGACAGCTGTATGAACTGCTGAGACTAAATCATGGAATCTGAACTGGATACTGTTATCGACCGGTCTACTGTGTACGGGCGCCCCAGGGGAGTCTGCATGCCGCGTCGCCGACTAGGATGGCCTCGCGGCGGTTTAACCCTTTTCCCCATCTTAACATGGAATACTCCCGAAGGTTCGTGTGGCCCAGCAGCTGTACTGAAGTTCGGTTGCCCAACTGTTTTCACGGGGCCTTGCTCGTAGTTGTGCCACCGCGAATCTCACCCAATGATCAGCGGGCCACAGATATAACTTCGAGGGGATGTGAAAACACATTTGCACAGATCACATGTGGATTGTCCGAAACGATTCCCACCTTCTCTCCATCCGTCTCATGATTTTTACCTTCTTGGATTGTGCTGGAACACTCGCAAAGAAAGTACAGGACCTCTCCCATCACCAAGCTTGACTTGCACTTCATTCCATTATCTCCATCAACTCTCTCTTCAGCGGGTTGATATCGACCTCAAATGAAGAAAATCCTCCCCGCATTGATCAATTGGTTGCAGACATTATTCCCGACCTCACCGAAAATCGAGTTAACTGCTCAAGCATTTAAGCTTGCTGAAGGTTCCCCCAGGAATATAAAGCTGAGCTGGACACCGATTCCGGAAGCAACTGAATATCTAATCTATCGTAGATCCCAATCCACAAGATTTAACGTGCTCGGTCGAGTCAACCATGATTACAGCTTCGACGACTATGATGTACCCTCCGGTCCGCACACCTATCAAATCATGAGCATCGGGGGTTCCGCTGAAATCTCAAACGAATTCACCTTAGACTGCCCGTCCACTTCTCAGCTTGAGAAATTTTATTTGTATGACAATAATGAACCATCCACTTTGAAGATGCCTTCAAAGATTAGATTGGGAGATACCTATTACCGTTATCAGGTGATGAGGGACGTCAATGCAGCGAGCCAAATTATGGAATACACCTCAACTGATGGGTATCATTTCTCCAACCCACGAGTGGTATTGACCCGAAAAGAATTTTGCGCTGCTGGTAAGTTGGGGTTTTGCAAGCTCGAAAGCACGACGGTGCACCAACATCCAGAAACATTCGAAGTGATAATCTGGTCTCATTGGGAAGAAAAGCATGGGTACGGGAAAGGTCAAGTTGCGGTGGCATATGGTCGGCCAGGTGGACAATGGGAGTTTGGGGGATCTTTTAGACCTTTGGGATACGATTCTCGAGATCTCACCTTCTTTGTAGATGATGATCATACTGGATATTTGATTTCTTCAACCCATACCAATTCTGACATGAACATCTATCGATTGTCTCCCGATTGGCATAACGTTACTAGTTTGGTCACAACCGTTCTCAAAAGAAGATCACGCGAAGCCCCGTCAATGGTTCGCCACCAGGGCATCTACTACCTTTTTACTTCTGTAGCGGCCGGGTGGTATCCCTCTCCCGGACAGTATATCTCGGCAAAGAGTCTTTCGGGGCCCTGGAGTGAGAGTCGAAGCATCGGTAATATGGGTGGATATGCCGCGCAATCGGGTGGAGTCATTAAAATAGGCTCCTCTTGGGTTATGTGCGCAAATCGGTGGAGTTCATTTTGGAAATTTCCTGAACCGCCGAACCTCCAAATCCTTCTTCCCATTGCATTTTCAAATGGATATGCTAGCTATCAGTTTTATCCGAAGCTGCTATATCTCGATGATGAGAGCATCGGTGGCGCCTACGGCTTACAGAGCGGAAAGATTGTGCCAGTGATTGCAAGTTCTGTTGAAACTGTAAAAGGTAAAGTCACAAAAGTGGTTTTCTCATATTTCACGACTCGTCAGGATCCTCCTGAAACTCGATCTTTACTAAGTGCATGCTCCTCTTAGATCATGTTCGATCTGATGGCAGTGATGGCGCGAACAATATAAATTCAGGAAGTGCAACGCCCGTACCTTTTGACCTAACGATCGATCTTGGGGGAGCTTACAAACTCGATCGAATTGATCTTACAACGAGCTTACTCAGAGGCAGTGAGGCTGCTTACAAATTTACGATTCAGACTAGTTCAAACAAACATGGACCATTCAAGACCATCGTCAATCACTCAAATAACACTCGAGTAGGATTTGTCACGTCCACCCCATCCGACCAATCGCGTTATCAGTTTGTAATATTGAAGGTAAAAAATGTCATCAATGCTCACAATGGGCACCAAGAGCCACGAAGTGGCATGTACCAGTTAGATCTCTTTGGCAAAAACTAACATCGAGTGAAAGTAGAACACCCACGTCATGTGACGTGTTTGCTTCCGGGTGGGTTTGAAAGGTAACTCATGAAGATCTTTGCAACAACCGCATTTTCACACCACCAAGGGTTCGATTGTCCCATGCCCTGAGGCGAAAGAAAAACTTGAACCTGTAGAAACCTTCGAGAGATTTTGAAAAACAGAAAAGAGAGTAGAAAAGCTTTGTTCAAAAAAGACATTGTAAAGATTGATGATCATTCTTGGAAAAAGATATTTGTTTTCAGCGATACATACGACTTCCAGCTTAATAGGACTTGACTGGACACTCACGGGGAACTTAACTAGTCACTAATGGAGGACTTGACTAGTCCCTATTCGGGGACTCGACCAGTCGGTAATGCGGAGTTTAAATATTGTAATACTTTTGCCTCAAAAATAGTATCACAATATCAGAATCAGAAATGAAAATAAAGACGATGGACTTTTTTTTGACATATTTCCCAAACCTTGAGCGCTGAACACCTATCTCCTGGGAAATTTGATCTCAAATAAAAGAGTAAAATTCCCAAAGTGAAAAAATTTAAGAGGGTATAGACAAATTCACCGGTTTCACAGACTCCAATTTAATGTGGAGCCTGCCTTTGCTTGACTTTACTCAAAGCTTTTGGAAGAGCTGAAGCCCCGCGGCATCAACAGCTTCAAGTTTATTGTCACCATGTGGCCCTGCTGCTTCAAGATAATAAAATATTTCAATACAAACCAACATCTGAGGTTGAAATAGATTTTCAGAGATCCTTTTAACAGCTTTGAAGCCTCTGGTGGAGACCCAGGCTCATTGAAATTGATGATCCTTGATGTCCCATTTCCATCTAATTTACATTTAATTTTGCTTATTACCATGTCCTAGGCTAAATCCAGGCCTTCAAATTTACTAAATCCATGCATTTTCTCCAAGGAAGCATGTTTTTAGCACTTTTTTGTCTAAAATCAGGTCTTTTTCATAAAAAGTCTTGAATATAGCAATGTTTTTTTACTGAATTCAAACCTTCTGATATGTTTTCCCACCCCAGGAAGGTGTGTAAAACTTAAAGATTTGTGCCAAGCAAAAAAAGGCATGAGTTCAGACAATTAAGGTTTGGCACATTATTTTGAATGTTAATTTAAGGGTTAAAGGAGTGTCTGGGGTGGGAGAATATTCCTTTTGAGGATGTGCTGAGCCCCCAAGGCTTGTAAAAATTAATTGAGGCCTTGGAGGTCTAAAATAAGACCCTCAAACCCTCTGTGGAGTTATTCTGCAGTAGAATCTTTTGGAGAATTGAAATGTGGACACCAATTGAGTAAGTTTGGCATGTAAAAATTTGATTGATGTCTTTGCAAGGAATTCAAATTGGAGCTCAGATTTTTTTTGAAAAAATTCATGCAATATTATAAAAATGATAAAAATGATAAAAAACTCAATTCTGTTTTACATAAATGTAAATATTTCTGGTGGGATGTAAATCCAAGTTGATCAAAAATTAAAAAACATAAAAAATGTACATACACTTATTTTGAGAGAGGATTCAATTTCTTTTTTCAGATTTCAGTAAAAAATTCATAAAGTAAATCAGAAACCAAATGAAGAGAGGGATTTCCCTGTTAGGTAGCCATGATTTCATTCAACAGAATTGGCAAGTGACTGGTCATGAACCAGTCACTAGCATTGGATTGATAGGGAGGGGAGGGAGGGGTGGATAACTCCCTGCCCTCATAAATTTCAACCAAATTAAAATATCTCACTAAGTTGTTTTGTCAAATTTACTGTATTATTCTCATTTCAGCTTTGATCCTATAATTTATAAAATTTCTCATCCCCTGATCCCTCATTATATGGAACCTATGGGTCCTATTATTAGTAATTTGCAAAAATCCTGCAGGTATTGTATTTTGATATGTTCTGATACCCATAGGATCCTTCAAGTATCAACCCTTAGCTAAATAAAATGATTATCTGGCCTCATAGTGATATCCTATCTTTCCCTAAAGGATATATGATTATTATCATTCCTCATAAAAATATCTGATCCCTAGAGTATCTATTATTATTGTATTTCACCAGATGCATACAAAATATTAAAGCTCCCTATAGGATCTATTGTTTCTGAAACTCATTGGTTTTTTTTATCCAGAATAATATCTTATTCTTCAATTTTTTCCTCTATATATATCTACCATGTTTGATGTTAAATTATCAATCATTTTCCTTCTATTTTTGGCTCATTTCCTGTGATCTGTATTATCCCTTGGATATTGTCCTATTTCTGTGACATTCTAATTTATAATAATTTAGTTTAATTCTTTTAAAACCATCCCATCCCTTTGATCCAAAAAATCTCTGCATCTTTTCTGCATCCAGTTATCACCTCTTACCACTAGTATTTAATACTCACCCCTCCTTAACTTCAGTTGAGTTTCTTTTCAGCTTAATTTTTCATGAAGTTTCACAAAAAAAATCAACTTTAAAATGTAAAGAAATCCTTGAGAAGGTGAAATTGACTGATTATGTCCTTGGAATATTCAAAGATCATAGGAAACGCCTAAAATTTATTGTGAGGTCATGAATCCCATTCAGGTGAAAAATATTACATTTTCACTTGTTTTTTTATTCCATGAGGCTATTTTATAAAAAAATAACAAGGCATTCTAACAGGTATTTTGAATTCATTCCTTACAATTCATGTCTTCATCATTAAATTTTTCCCAGGAATTCAATTAAACCAAGATTTTGTGAATTTTATATATTTTAGCAAGTATTTGCTTCAAGGAAAGGCTGCTTTGTTGAAGATTAGTTTTATATTTTATCAAAATTAGAAAAAGCAAAATAAAATACTGAAAAACAAATACTTGAATAAAAAATTCAAAAAAGAAGAGAAAAATAATTTGAAATAGCAAATTGAAAAAAAAAATAATTGAAAAATGAAAAATGGAAAAATTGAGAATAAAAATAAAATTTTACAAAAAAAATCAAAAAAATGAATGTATTTCCCTTGAAAAATATACCTTGAGAATAATTTAATCTTGTTGGAGTTTGAGTTGATTTTCTCTGGTTGAAAGAATTTAGAGAGGATTAGGAAGATTCTTAATTTGCTAATAGGAGTGGAACTAGGAGTCATATGAGGGGCACTCTGGTTCAAGGTAAGGCAGAACAGATGATTGATTTCACTAGATCAGACTCAGAATTAAATAGTTTAACTAAAGTATGGCTGACTGGTGTTCAAGGATGAACAAAATAAATAAGCATAATGAATCAATAACCACTAAAATTTGGGAGAGATCTGGAGGGTATTCACAGTAGGGAACAATAGATGATAAAAATCTGTATCACTAGACATTTTCTCATTTTGAAGTAAACTCAACATGATCAGGATAAGAATAGGCCACATGGATTAAGATGAAGATGTGACTAGGTCTATAACTAACCATTATATAATAAATAAAATACTAGACTTGAACACTCATGAACTAAAATTGACTAACAAATATAAGGCTGAAGACAATATAATTTCACTCAAGATTTGGGCAATACAAAGATCAGAAAGATATTGCAACACACCCACTTGCCTAAAGATTGGGGAAATTCAAAAACTACTTACTCAAAAGGACTACTGAATCATGGAAGAGTTTGAAAGGTAGAAACCCAAAATTATCATGAGAATAATAATAATTGGATGGTTGAAGACACTGAAGGTGTCAAAAAAACCAAAGAACAGTGATCAGCAGTCAATACTTGTTGGAAAAACCAAGATAATGGATGGAAGCAATTATACAAAGATTGTTTGATTAGTGGATGCAACAATCTGAGGTAGCAACAGGACAAACAAGTGAAAGGTTGGACAGAGGTTTAGGAATTGGTTATCCCAATTGGGATAAGTCAGAGATGACAGTAAGAAAAAAATGTGTGTGATGTGCAAGATAGATGAATAAACGCAAGCAATACAACAATAACTAGTATGGGAAAAATCATGAAGGTGGGTCCATGATCACAATATGGTTTGGACACAAGAGAGATTGAGCAAGAGCAATCAAAAGGTTAGGTGAAGGTTTTTGGAAGGACTATGATGGAGATATGTAAGATGCAGAAATTGAAATAGCAAGACAGTGCACTTCAAAGAAACCTTGAGAATGCAACAAAGGAAGCAAGGCTGGAGCCAGATTAATCAATGGAGCAGATAGACGTTAATGGAAAGACTGCAATAAGATGGGTACTTAGATCACTAAATTATGCACTAAAACACAATTTTGGGAAGTAACCAAGATTGCATGATAAGCCAACTGGTGGAAGAGGTGACCCAAAATTCTAGACAACTTGGTTGGGAGCAAGGTTAGGAAGACGGCCCAGATATTAAAAGACATTGGGAAGGTAGGAGAAAATGGCTCTGAAAAAGTTATCATAGTACAATTTGCACAAGATTGGTTATGGAAAGGGGATCAATATTGCAGAAGGATGGAATTGAAAGAAATCAAAGATGGCTAGTTGAAACATTCTGGAGCTAAAGAACAACATGAGGAATGCCACAGCAATTTTGGATGGCTTGGGACCCAATCTTGGAGACAGGACCAAGATTGTAAGACAAGACCCCAAAAGAAATTCAAAGTGCAATCAAGATTGGTAGAGGTAAGAACAAAAGCAAGATGATTGGATTAATTTGATAAGGGGAGAATTTTGTCTTTTAACAATGTTGGATTTTGATTTTATTTGCACCAGTTGAAATAATTTAGAGAGGATGAGGAATAGTCTTATGTTGCTAAGAGGAGCAGATTTGGGAGTCAGATGAGGGGCGCTCTGGTTCAAGGTAAGGCAGAACAGATTACTGATTTCACTAGATCAGACTCAGACTTAAATAGTGTAAATAAAGTATGGCTGGATGGTGTTCAAGGAGAAAAAAAATAAATAAGCATAATGAATAAATAACCACTAAAATGTGGGAGAGATCTTTAGGTTAGTCACAGTAGGGAACAATAGATGATAACAATCTTTATCACTAGATATTTTCTCATTTTGAATCAAAATCAAAATGATCAGGATAAGAATGGGCCACATTGATTAAGATAAAGATGTTACTAGGTCTATAATTTACCAGTATATAATAAATAAAATACTAGACTTGAACACTCATGAGCTAAAATTGACTAACAAATATAAGGCTGAAGAAAATATGACTGCACTCAAGATTTAATCAATATAAAGATCAGACAGAAATTCCAACAAATCTGGGATAAGTGAATTTTCAGTAAAAGCTCTTTGAATGAAATGATATAATCAATTTTATACAGAGATACAAACTGTTCATATTTTCGCACAAGGCTTATACTGTCAGAACACCATTATGGAACTTTTTCCAAGCCCTCAAATAAACATATCACTTAAATGGTATCAGATAAGTGCAGATTAGACAACTCAAAAAAATTACTTAATAATGATATATTAGGGTGTATCAGAACTATCAAACCTGCCTTTTTCTTTTGACCAAACACACTAATTTAATGGCAGTTTTCTGAAACAAACATACCCCCTAACCTTTGTAATTCAAAATGGCATTTTTCATGGAAATGGTATATTTGTAAAATGAAAACCACCATTTATGCATCACCTTCCATAGAATTTCAAAAAGAAATAATCCACAACTCACAACATCATCCAACATACACAACCATTCTCCAACTTTGCAGATAAAATCACCATCATCATTGATCAAGTTGGGAATTTACAGTGAGTAAACAATTTGGTATTAGCTTCTTTAAATCTCTCAAGTTCAAACTGAAATTGTTGTTTTTTTTCTTCTTGTTCACTTTCTAACATGAACACTATTATTTATCACCCAACCTTATCATGGAATCCTTCAATGGCAATCAAATCATTGTTTCTCAATCAAAGTTGGATATCTGCATCAATAAATCCTTTCTCTTACCTCTGAAACACACAAGAAAACAAGACCAACATCCATCCTTCCCTGAATTGGATCAAAGAATCAAGGATAAATGAACAGTTCAATTTCCACATGATTGTTGAAAGTTCTAGGACTGACCCTGAAAAATATTTCTTTTAAGTACTTGTTCAATTTCTCAACTGATCAATCCAATCAATTGATTCAATTTTGATACTCAATGTTTTACCCCCCTACCAATCCTTACAAATCTATACCAATATTTGAGAAAAGAATCAAGGATAAATTACCATCTTGATTGCCACAGGATATTAAAAAGTTCTATAAATGAATCTGGAGAACCCAGGACCACACACCATACTTTCCCCAATCCCAGGTCACAAGTAGGAGTAACTTGTTCAATAAACCAATTAAGTCAATCAAACCACACATTCTCATGGGTTGATGGATCAGATTCAATCATAAAATTGAGCTCAAGCAGCTCCCATTTATCATTTCTAGAAAATAGTCAGTAACTCATCATTTTCTAACTTTCTCCATCTCTCTCTGGTACTTGAAAAGTCAAGTGATGTTAATTTGATTTGATCTGCTTTTTCATTTTCTTTGTATGTGCAAATGTATGAACTTGTGTAGATTCTTAAAGTTTGACAAGATGGTTTCACACATCTGAACTAAAAATCTCCAATTCTGCTCATTTCCCTAAAACAGGCCTCAGCCTTGCATTGCCAGCCTGGAAAAATTTGTTTGATTTCTGATTTTGAGGTGTTTTCATTTTTCATTTGATTTTTTTTTCAGGTACTATTTAATTTTCCTCACTGACTTGTATTGAAAAGTCCATCTGACTCTTGCCCATCTCAGTTTCTTAAGAGCTCAATCCAAAATAAAAGTCTTCAATAAGAGTGATGCTTGTAAATATTTATCTTGAAGAGTTTCTATTGTTGAAGATACTATTTTAAGTGATGAAAAATTGTTTAAATTTGAAATTCCTTTGAAAAAAACCACTCAAAAAAAACCATATGTATGATTCAAAATGTCTATAGATATGTATTACTATAGCTTTCATCATCAATCAATATTGGGAAAAAAATAAAAGAAGCATGGGAGGATGAGAAGAGATGAACCCTTGCTTAACTTGTAGATTTTTTGCTCTTCCACCCTGAAAAGATTCTATTTCCAGTTGATCACCTTGTCCCTCCCTCGTGCAACTACTAAACTCATCCATCCTTTGTTTTTTTGTTGTTTTTTCAAGGTTTTTCAACCTCAGATTTGGATATATTGTCAGAGTAGGGCTTGGAGGAGTTGTTGAAAGAGGTTAGGAATTCTGGGTAAGATTTAAATATTGTGATTTAGACAAAAATGGGCACCCAAAGATGAGGCTGAACAAATAGAATATTGTTGTGATTCTTTGTGTAGAGTGCTGTTGTACATATTGCCAGTTTTTGCTCCTTGGTCCTGGTGATTGTATGTTTGGAACATGGATGGTGATTGTTTTAGACCTCCATGTTTTGTATTTTCTCCTTTTTGTAATCAATCTCACCCTTGTGGTCAAAGAACTTGGAAACAACTTGGTAGTTGATATCATATTTTCAATCAATAAACAGATATTGAGGGGATCAACCATCTTGGGGCTTGGGCTCTGCTGGCTCTCAAGATAGACACTGGTATAAATCATGAGTGGGACCAATGCCACCACTTTTGATGATCATATTTTACTCTTCCTCAACATGACAGAGACAAAATAGAAACTCAAAAATAAATCTCTAATTTTTTTTTATCGCCTGGACAGTTCTGAGTTGGATATCAAGGCTGAAGGAAAGTGGGGCAAGCTGGAGGGTTTGGGGCTTTGACTTTTCTGAGGGCTTGGAGTTTTCTGATGGATCCTATTAGCACCAGTGAGGATATTGCAAGCCTTGAACATGGAATATTAAATAAATTAAAAGTCAGGATCTGAATCTGCACCATTCTCAGGCTTGTAGCTCCAATTTTGAGGCAAAATATCTTAAGAAAAGGGGGTGTGGGGGGAATGGTACTTGGAAAAAGTTTGAGGGGAGAAATATTGTGTGAGATAGAAGAGAGAAGATAAATAGCAGGAAATTTATATACTGAAATTTGAAAAAAAAAATATTTTCAGGTAACTCTGACACATCTGATGTGAAATAAGTGGTTTTTACAATTTTCAATGGGATTTTTGACATTGGGATATGTTTCTAAAACCTGACATTAAAAATATTCTTGGTTTGCTAACTCTTATATGCCCTATTTTGAAAGGATAGAGTATAAAAATTCCACTGATAAATTGAGTGGGAAAAAAGAATATCCAAAATTCAAAAGGAAACAGGCACCCAATAAAAACCAAAATAGTACTGGGAAGTCAACAAAAAGGGAAATTATTATGAGACAAAATCAGCAAACATTTCTTAAAATTCATAGTAGTAGATAGATTCATTTATCCACCTCTAAATCATTCCAAAAACTTCTCAAGGCTCTTGAAATCTAAAATTTTGGCCAATGTTAAATTTGAAACCCAAAGGTTGCAAACAGTCATGAATGGCCTTTCACAACCGTGCGCAGTCGCAAACACCAGATCATGCCCCATAAAAACGTGATCCAGGTTGCTTCCAACTGGTGAAACCCCTGGGGGGTTGCAATTGGGGTTGCGCGTGTTTTCCAGGTCCATTTGGGGCAAATTAGCCCCAAATGGGCCATTTGAGGGAGGAATTGGGGTACCTAGGCACCCCTGGACCACATTTGAGGGGCGTCAACCCCAATTTGGGGATGTGGCATAATATGTGGGACTATTATTGGACCACAAAAAGAAACTTGGGAATCAAAAAATCTTCCTATTGGCAAAAACTCTTGACACAAACCTTGTACACACACACCACACATCCATTGGATAAATTAATTTTTCTCAACCCAAAAGTGAGCTAACTTTTGGAGTTTTTGGATTGAAAATTGCATGGAATACTAAATTTTTGTTGAATTTTTTTGTTTTATGGGAACAGTGGCAAGCCCAAGCCCTCCCAGATTCAACAAGGCTACATTAAAGGACAATTAAAAGTGTACTTAACAAAGTTTTGGTGGGATCTAGGGATTTGGGTAGGGAGTGGAAAGGAAAACATTGGAAGCCCCCATTGCATCCTCATCTATAGTGACAATTGAGCAACAACATGTTAGTTCACAACAGGAACAAGATGTCCCCTCACGACTTGAATTGACTAATGGTGGTGGGTGACATTTAATATGTAATTTGACTGAATAGGATTTGGCTTGATCAATACTAATGTAAACATGTAACTATGAAACTAAGGGGGCCAAAACGGCTTGACCCTCCTCCTGTGAAAAACTTTTCTAGTAGGAAAGAAGTCAAGATTTATTTTCAAAAATGGGCAGCCATGCATGGCTACGCATTGATAACTTTCAAATCAAGGAAGGATAAATATTTCAATCCAGCTTGCGACAGATATGGGGTTTATGAAGGGTCATGCCTCACCAAAAGTCAAAGGGAAACTCACACTAGGAAGGTTTGGTATCAATTCATGATCCCTGAAAGCAGGAAATTAGCAGATCCCACATGGAATCTCTCCATTATAAATGGCCTCCACAATCATCAACCATCAGAAAGTACTTCAGTGCATCCTCAACTGAGGAGAATATCAGGTCAAGCATTAGATTTACTTAGGGAAGGCATGAAAGATGGGCTCAATACATTTCAACTGAAAAGGAAATTGAAAAAGATTAATGGTGGAGAATACATTGATGATAGAACAATCTATAACACTAACCAAAAGGTAAAGCTTGCCAAAATGGATGGGAATGCTGTTATGGACGCTGTATTGGAAATGCTCCAGGAATGCCAGTGGGTTTCCAGGTCCAAATTTGGTGGAGAGGGTCACTTAGAGGCCTTATTCTTGGCTCATCCTGAGTCTATAAATCTATGGAAAAAATTCCATCACCCTTCTTTGATGGATTGTACTTACAAAAAAAATAGGTACAACATCCCTCTATTGCATGTTGTAGGAATGAATTCTAACAAAAAGACTTTTAGAAAGGCTTTTGTTTTTATAAAAAAATGAACATACAAGTTTTATAGTTGGGCGTTGAACGCATTAAAGGTGTTGGCTTATGACCCCAAGAGGCTTCCAAAAGTCTTTGTGACAGACAGCAAAAAGGCTCTGATTTGTGCTATTAAACACAGTTTTCCTGAGTCATCCAGACAGTGTTGTAAATGGCACTTGTCTAAAAACATACAAGCAAACTTAAAAGTGTGCTTCATTAATGAAAGTGAAGGTTGGAAAAATTTTATGAATATTTGGGGCAAGTTTGGGGCCTCTAAAACCAACAGGGAGGCAGAAGCAAATGATGCTGAACTCAGAGTAAGTCAATTTATTGACTATTTATATCTGCTGGGAATTCATCTCTGTTGGGAGTGATCTTACTTTTAAACTTGTCTACAGTTTTTCTTGAAAGACCATGAGGATGTACTTGATTATATGGAAAAGAATATTTTTACTATCACAGAGACTTTTTTAAAGGCTTGGACTAGTGTCTACCCAGACTTTGGAAATAAAACTAGGTCTTGGGTAGAAGGGGCCCATTCCACTTTCAAAAGATTACTAGTGGGATCTTTGGGGAACATTTTGGATATTTGGAAACACCTTGAAGGAACTATTGAAATTCAAATCCAATCAGTCCATGATGCACTGAAAGACTCCTGAATAAATTTAAGAACAGGTCTGCCAACAGAGCTATTACCTTTGGGTTACCAATTTTCAATTGAGGAAATTAAACTTTTTAAGTAACAATTTGAGAGGTTAAAGCACAACCACAATGGAAAGGTAGGCTAAAATTCATTCTCAAAAACAATGGGATTGCCTTGTTCCCACATCTTAGGTGAAATACTAGCATCAAAAGGATAATTTGTGCCTGAAGATTTTCATCCTCAGTGGCAGTTAGGCTATGAACCTTTGAATGAATTAAGTAGGGTTTTTTGAAGGGTACCACTTTCTTGCATTGGCAGATTAATTATTGGATTGACAGATTAATTATTGGATTGACAGATTAATTATTGTATTAACAGATTAATTATTGGATTGACAGATTAATTATTGGATTGACAGATTAATTATTGGATTGACAGATTAATTTTTGTATTGAAAAATTGATAATTGTTTTGGTTTTTGATAGTTTGAAACAGATCCAGGGCTTGATGAAGAATCTCAAATTTTTAACAAGTGGAATTCCATGTATAGGGAACAACCTAAAGAAGTTAGGTTACAGATTCTAAGGTCAATGCTTGAGAATACAGCCACTTTGATTGCAAAGCCCAGGCTTGAGCCAAAGGTGTTAAATTCAAGCAAAGTTCTACCAAAATTGAAACCAACCTGTTGTGAACTTTAAAAATTTCAGCACTTGGAAAGAGAAATTAAGAGGGAAAAATGGTTAAAATGGGACCCAAAACACCAAAGACAGTAAGTCAACAGTAAGTCTTTTATTTTTATAAATGTTCATTTTTATTGTTTAATGAACTGATGGGAAATTTATTTCTGTAGCGCAAGGAATTCTCTTCATCCTAAGCTCATAGCTCAGAGGACAATTATGAAAAAAGGATTAAAAGGGGATCAAAAATACCAAAGAAAGTAAGTATTTTATTTTGATAAATGTTCATTTTTATTGGCTAACTGATGGGAAATGATGATCATATTACTAGTCCTAAGGCTCAGAATCTGAATTTCATAGTTCAGTTGAAGAAACTGAAAGTTCATTGGGTTCAGTGGCATTGGAATCAGATTTTTTTTCAAAGGATGAAGAAGAAGAAATTTAGTAGTCAAACAGAAGCTCATCTTTGGCAATTTTTGATTACATTAATGAGAGTAGAGTTGTGGCTAACAGCTTTTTGTTTGTAGTAAGTGGATTACCTCAATCAAATACCTGAGAACTTACTTAAGTTATTGGGTGAGGCTTGGGATCCAGTTGGTGATGGAAATTGTGGATTTAGATTCATTTCTGAATCACTTGGGTATGAAAAGAATGGATGGTTTGATGTACAAAAGGAATTGCTTAAAAATTGAGGAAAAATAAGGGGTGCTATTCTAAGATACTTGGGGGCATTAAAGAAATTGAAAAGATAGAACAAAGACTTGATTTTAATGAAATCAATGAAAGATTCCATCATCAGAATGGCTTTCAAAGTTTGACATGGGTCAAATAATAGCAGATACTTATGGAAGACCAATATGTGTCATTTCATTGGATTCATGATGTACGTATACACCTATGAAAATGGGTGTAAAAGAAAAATCAGACCCAATATTCATTTCATTTTTTAACAATAACAATTGGGTCCAGCTTTTACTTAAGGGAGATGTAATTCCAATCCCCCCCATAGTTTCCAAACCACGTTCCATGATCTCTAAAAAAGCAGCTTGTTGGTTTGATCACCTCAAAGATCAAATTGAGTTGGATTCTAACTTATAGATTACTTTCATCATTTAGTTTGGGGTTCTAATGCTTATATTTTAATTCTATCAATATAAAGGGTTATCACATTTTGAACATAATTATGTTGAGTGTTTTGAGTTAACATCATTATGATGAGTGTTTTTAATGAGATTTTAGTGGTAAGTCAGTTCAACTTGTGTTGGACTGATCCCATCATAAGGAGTATCTTTATTTCTTGTGATTCAATCAGCTTAACACAAGTTTAACTTGTTTTTTTGGTCTTTTTACTTTAGGGCTGGTCAAAAAACTTGTTAATTTTTGGCACTTTTACTTTAGGGCTAGTCAAAAGTTGAACTTGTATTTTTTGGCCCTTTTACTTTAGGGCTATTCAAGTCAAACTTTGATTTTTTGGGACTTTTACTTTAGGGCTAGTCAAGTTGAACTTATTCATATTTTCCAGGAGCTAGTCAAGTTTAAATTGTATTTTTAAGGCCTTTTTCATTTTTGTTCCTTTTTTGGTACTCATATTTTTTCTTTTTTTGTTCTTTTTTGTTGTTTTTATTAATAAATGAAAGGCTGGACTAAATGAAAATATTTCCTTCTTTTTATTTATTTTTATTTACTTTTATTTATTTTTATTCATAATTATTTATGTTTATCTTTTTTTATTTATTTTTTATTCATATTTATTTATTTTTATTTGTAATTGTTTTTTCTTTTATTTTTTTTATTTTTTTATATTTTAATTTTAATTTTTTTCCCAAATGGGTAGTGAACGGCCTTTTGCAACCCTTTGGGGTTGCAAACAGCCATTCACAACACCAAATCAAGTTGTGGACGGCCATTCACAACTAGCCATTCACAGCTGTATAGGGTAGCAATTGGCCGTTTGCAACCCAAAATGGGTTGAAAATTGCGCAACAAAACCACTTTTAGGTTATGAATGGCAGTTTCAAAGTTGCAAATTTAATATTTTTCAAAATTTTACTTGATTTGGGGAGATTTGATCATCCTGTTGGGCACTGAGGATAGGCAGAAAGAGAGAGTGGTGGAAGGATGGGATTTCATAGGAGTCAGTGAGAGGAGATTACAAGGAGAGAAGAGTTGAAGAACAGATCATACCTGAGGATAGGCAGAAAGAGAGAGTGGTGGAAGGATGGGGAGAAGAAATCCTTCCACCAAGCTCGAGTTCTGTCCTCAGGTAGACATAGTGACTGTGGTGTCACAGATTGAGTGACATGAAAAGGAACATGAGTGTATATTGAATAATAGGAATGATGAGACGCGCGCTTGAGATATTGACTGAAAAGATTGAGTGGGGGTTTCTTGGAGTATGTCACAGAGAGTTATGATAGAAATAAGAGAAAGGAAAGAAACAGAAAAGGAAATATAGAAAGAGACAAAGAAGAAAGCAGATAGGAAAATACAGAGAGAAATAAAGACATGTGTGGGATTGATTATATCCCAACACATCCAACCAACTGAAAGATACACCTGGGTTTGCATGCAGAATGTGAGGACCTTAAATTCTATTATGATCCCTTTCTACTAGGTACCCCCTATTACATACTTGATAGGATCTTTTAGCCTTGAAATACTATTAATTAATATTTTTCAATTTCTTCAATGCAATTTATCCCACACAAGTTCCCTTCAAAAATCTTAAAATTAGATCATTTTTCATTTCTGAACATGGGACAGTTTTTCCTCATTTACAGTTCCCAATATTGGTGATTTCATTGTATAACTACACATTCTTACCTAGATTATATTAAAATTTCAGCCATGACACGGGTTTTGATTATTTCTGGTTCTCAATATTGGTTAGGAAGAGAATTGGGATCCAGATTCCAGTTTTGGAACCATTTATTTAGGTTTCTTCACATATTTTTACTTACGATCTTTGGTTGGATACCCATGATATCTTGTTTATTTAATCCTGTATATAACATACACTTTACATCCCATCTCAAAATCATACTATAGGATCCCTAAGTAAAACTCAACCTAATATCCTTTGAAATATTCATATTGGGTCCTAGTATCTTTTCCATGATTTCTGAAAGTTGTGAGCCAGAGGTGTTACAACTTAGTGAAAACTTTTCCTTTTCTGCTAGATCACTGAAGAATAACAATTCAATTATGGGATATTTGATCAATTTATTTTGGTAATTTCAATTTGAAACCATTGATTCTGATTTTATTTGCATAATATTGATTAAAGATATTTAAAATCAATTTTTTCAATGTCAGGAATAATTTTCCAGTATTTAGGAGCCTAATTGTAAAGCCATATCTTTTTCATTCAAATTTGATTGAACTACTAAATTTTTCCTCCTTGATCCCCAAGAAATTTTTTTGCCATGATGTTGGATGACAGAAACTCTTCTGGAAAATTCATGCTCCCTTCCAAAACTAAAATTTACCCCACATTTCAAAGCCTTTTTTTTGCTGAAATTTTGCAAGCTAGTTGATTTTCAGAGTTCTTGTTGAAATATGTCAGCTCTCTGATACCAGGAACCTTGCAGTCCTTTAGATTCAGAGATTGATAAAAATACTGGAATAATAATAATTATTATTATTCCAAAAATAAACACTTAGAGGCTAAAAGAAATAATATAATAAGAGTGGTTCAAGGTTTAATTGGTTTGGTAATAAAAGGTTATCAATATGTATATAAAAGAGGGGCCATAGTATTATACTACTGGGGGTCTTTACAGAAAAAGCAACCTCTCTTCAAGGGGCCTCCTTAGGCAGTTTAAGAACCTTGGAATGAAGATGGGTGCCTTAGAAAGGGCTTATTCCACTAATGGCCAGGAATAACAGCACAATTGCCAAGACAGGAAGGGAAACACTCACTATGAGCACTTTACCACGAAAATCCTGCAATAATAGGAAGGGTTTCAGAGCAGATGGGGTGGATTGCTTGACTAAACTTGAAGGATTGATTGGTTTAAAGAAATAAATAATAATACTACAGACTTGGTCATAAATCAATTTCTTAGATTCTTCATAATAACTTTACTAACAATAAAACGGTGTCTGATTGATAATAATAATTCCTGGTAAACTGATCATGGAATAATGGATCCAAAGAGGTCTGTATAAATACCTTTTTGGGGTGATTTTGAGCTTCTCAGGGCACTTAGAGAGGGTTCTGCTCATGGGCTGATGCTTGCAAGCCAGTCAAAGCAAAATTAGCACGTCCACTTGGCGCTGTTAATCAGCTGACCTTAGATCTGCTGGATTTCTGTACTATTTTAGCCACAGGATCTGTTAATCTATTATGGCGTAAATTTGATCATTCTGCACTTTTACTTCATTTTTACTATTAGTATTGCTTCAAAGTGAACAGATGTGGATGTTTACTGATTTTCCATAATCTGATAATCACGTAGATAATTTTTAATAATTTTTATGAACACTCCCTATAGTTTTTTGTGGTCTTCAAAGATCAGAGTCAATGATTTACATGGTAATCCTTGATCTTTGATTTATTATTAAAAAATGTTCTAAACTTAATTTTTATTAATTTTATTTAAGTTTTAATCTTTTTAGACTATTACTATGCATATTTCAACTTTTTACATATTCCAGGCGACCCTAACTAGGTTGTAGCTCTTCTGAGCGGTACCTGGTTGTCAGATTAGTCACGATGGATCCAGATGCTGGGATCAGTCAGTACAGATCTGCGTGGGGTAGGATCCGCTGCGTACGTGGCAGAATTAGCTGCGCGCGGGTCTCTAGTACGCGGAAAACTGCTAATACAAAGTACATAGGGGTATGTAATGATGCGGGGCTGCGCGCCGGAATTGTGACATAACATATTTCCGCGTGTAACTCCTAAAATATACAGAACACCTCAATTCTGAGTGAATTTTAGGTGTAAACCCTGTACGTGACAACATGTGTGAAATTTTAAAATGGACAAAATGTGCCATACTGGTGTTGTAATTTTTAGTACTTTTCTTTTTAATTATTTTAAAAATGTAAGGACTTGGATTTCAAGGGTGGGTTCAGTGAGTGACCCTACCTAATTTTGGATGAGGAATCCATTCCCATAATAATATTTATGGATTTCTCACTCCTTCTTTTGTTAATCTAGATATTCTTATTTTTTATAGTTTTGTGTTGCTATGACAGGTTGCTCTGTACATAGTAGAAAGCTGACAAAATATGATATTAAAAGTTACATTTCCTCCAGGTTTTCCTTTCACCAACATCAGCTATAATCTCCAGGATATTCACTAGGTAAGTGAGGTCAGGTTGGCTACCACAGGAAAGATAAATCAAAGATTCAAGGATTTACTGTAATTTTAGATTTTATATAGGATTAAATATCCTAATCTAAAAAAGAAAAAAAGGAAAAACTTATTATCACTGAAGTTTTAAGTAATTTTTTTTTCTGTATAAATTCTTGTCCAGAGGCTTATTTTTGAAAATCTAACTCTTTGTTTTTGTTTTTGATCCTGATTCATACTAATTTTTGTATTACCCAAAGCTCCAACCCCCCCCTTCCAGCTGATTTTTGGCTTCTCCTTTGTTTATTCCCTGAATTCTCCAGAATCAAGTGCAAAGATTGCACCACAAGTCCATCATTGAAATTAACCCAAATATCAAAAACTCCCCTTGGTCTGTACTTGTATACATATATTCCTCAAAATTCCAAGGTTTTACACTTAACTTCATTTTTATCTTTGATTTATTCACCAGCATGTGGTTTCCAGGCTTTTGCTGTACATGTAATCCTTCATAAAAATGATGATTTCTTTCCACTCCAGTAATTTCAGGAATGCAATATTGAAATGTCCCTCTTTGTAAATGGGTCTTTAGAGGTAGTCAGAGCTGAAATTTGAAATTTCTTCAAGAAACTTTCTCTTCTTTGCTATTTCAAACAATAATTGAAGTTTTTTAAATTAATCCCTGGGAGTATATGTTTTCTGTACTGTGAATCCCATTTTTTGAATAAATTTTCATTTCAAATATCTTGATTTCTTCCTTTTCATTAACCCACTGGCATCTCTATTATGAGCTAGTAAACATTTGGATCCAAAAAATTTCTGTCATGCCCCAAGGTTAACGGTTTTTTTCTTCACGATCTCATCAACATATCCCTCTGATTATTAACATCCATCTCCCTCTACAAGTGACATCAAACAAGCACCTCCTATTAATGCACTCCCCTTACTTCCTCCGGCTTATGCAAGTGATCTTCCAATCTTGTCAACTCAGTCTATACCTGCAACCCTTGCAGTTCAACCAATTACCAGTTGACCATCCATTAAATCTCTCTTTTTCCATCTTTGGGTGACTCAAGCCCTTGGATCAAACTACTCCATTTCTAGTCAAAAGCCACATTTGCTTGCATGTTGCAAAGAAATCCATATCATTTGAAATTTCCACCAAAGTACTAGCTCCATTCCCTGCATAGACATCTCTGTCCATTTGCTTCATTTTTACAAACCCTTGCATGTCATTCATTTCCCAATATGCTCATGTATTTTCATTATATATTTTCTTGCACTTACACTAATACCTTGGATAGCTGTACCACAGATTTAATTTTATCCTTTCCATCCCTTTCATTCATTGTGTCATTGCTTTCTACCTATAGAAAAATTTCCATCAGGTTGTATCTATTCACCCCCAGGTTACCTTATAAGTACCATTCAGTCTGCAAGAAGTTTGTTTCCTCAGTTAGCTAATCCCATACATTCTATGCAGCTTTACTGAGGCCAGAGTTATCAAAATGGGCCTCCATTTTTTCCCCTTATTGGAACAAATCCATTCTCCTTGCTTTTTACTGAGACTTAAAACCAACAGTTTTGGACTTTGCAGTTATCCTTGCTATACTTGGACTTCTCTTCCAATCAGCATCCTCCCATTTGGGCTCACATCCACCTCAGATTGGCCTATAGTACACGGGGTGGTCATGTGACAATTTCATGCACTTGTGATTTTTTTATGACTCAAATAAATCCAGATTTCAAAACTTAAATTTTTCATCTTCCCTTGATTTCCTTGATTCAAAATACCATTCTCACTTTAGTAAAACATCTTTTTACTTTGGAATGGATAGTTCAGTCAAACAAGGAAACAAATAACTTGCGGCTTTCCCTGATGCAACTATCCCATGGGTATCAATTTTTCCTGGCCTCATCTGATTTAGTATTTCAACTGGTCTGGTGTTTTATTAATTTATATTTAGATCTCCAAAAATATGGGAAAATAGGTGATATGCAGTGAACTACCTCCTCTTTGGTCATAGAAATTCCATCTGGCACCACTAGCTGGGAACCCAATATTGAGATCTTGTTTCCAGTTTTTCTTGGCATGTTATCGTTATGTGGATGATGAATTTGGCTTAAATGGGTAAATCATAGACCTATTTGGATGTTTTTTCAAGAAAATGAACAGTTTTAAATAATTTCCTTTTATCAATTTAGGTAAATCTTTAGGAGATATTTACAAGCTTGATAAGCACAAAACCAATACTGCTTTTCCATAAAAGACTTTTGTGACATAGTTCTTGCCGTTTATTCAATATTTCTTTTAAATTTCTCTGCTTCCTGATTTTCATTGGGTTCAGATAGTGGGGTTGATTATAGGTCTATCCTGGGTGCTTTCATATTCTTTCACAGTTCTCCCCAATATTCTACAGAATCATTGCTGAAAATTTAAGCAGGATAATTCCCCTAAATATTTTTGATAAATTCATCCCAGCCACTGGTTTTGAAAATTCAATCTCAATTCAAGGGTTTCTATAAATTTCAAATTAGATTCTTTTGTATTTCATGCTATGTTTCTCCATTTTCTTTCATCCTTTTTAAAACATGAAATTCAAATGTTTTTTTAACTAAATTTCAAGAAACTTTTGAATACAAAAAGGCCCAGTCTACAATCACACCAGTTTATGGCGTCTTGAGACCCCAAAGGCCTGTAAATTTTAATTGAGTCCCTGGGTTGCTGATTCAAGGCCTCCTGACGCCCTGTGTGGTCTGTCTGGGGTATAATATTTTGGAGAATTCAAATATGGACACCAGTTAAGTAAATGTAATATGTAAGAATGCTATAAATATCAATTTTTTTGGCAGGAATTCGAATCTGACCTCAGTTATGGGAAAACAATTCATGAAGTGTAGTAAAAATAAGATAAATGATAAAACATTGATTTCCTTGTAAAAATTGAGATATATCCAGTAGAACATAGATAAATTTGTACCAAACATAAAAAGAACATACAAAAATCCTAAATATACCTATTTCATGCTGTGAATTCAAATAATTTGAAATATTCAAACAGAAGTATGATCCATTACATAAAAAACTATGAAAAATATGAAAAACATAATTCCTTGAAGAAATTTAAAATCTGTAATGGAATGTAGATAACTTTGTACTAAGCATAAAAAATAACAGAAAAATACTACATACATCAATTTTAAAAGGATAATTCAATATTTTTGGATATTAAAAAAAATCATTTAAAAAAAAAACCATCAAATTTAAAGGCCTGATATTATTAATTTTTTTGACATCATCTTAGCCTGAACCATAAAAAAAGAAATCAGAAGCTTCTTTTCACTTTTTCAATTCTCTTATAACAATTACCAAAGTTTTGATTCTTTTAAATTCTTCAATTTCATAATTTATATTGAATTGATTTTTTTCTTAGTTTATACATCCTCCAGCTTGTCTCTTTCTTCATCCTTCAACTAACCTATTCAAAAAAATCTCCCAAATTTTAAAACTTGACCAAAACTAAATAAACCAATCCACAATATTCAATCACCTCAAGATCATTTCCAATATTTCATAACATACATTTCAAAAAAAAATCAAAACCTCTTCATTCTATTTTAATTTTCACAGCACATATTATATTCAACTGCATCAATTCTGTAATTTATTAAATACAAGGATCCTATTGCTTTTTTTGATTTCCTTTTTGGTATTATTGCTATTTGTTCATTAATTTATTTCATAAAACTAATTACTATTTTTTTGCATGATTTATTGCACTATACTTATTTCAAAGTTTTTGGGTTTTGTTTTTATAAAACTCTGAATTGATCATATGCATGATCAAAAAATTCTAGATTGAATTTTCCCACCAAGAAATGTTGGGCTGAGGAAATTCAGAGAGGAGACAATAGGTAGAAGGATATCACACACATCAGTCAGAGAGAAAGAAACATAAGAACAAAATTACTCACCTGAGGAAATTCAGAGAGGAGACAATAGGTAGAAGGATGAGGAAAGGAAATCCTTCCACCAGTCTCGAGCTCTGTCCTCAGGTGGACACAGTGATAGACATGTCACAAGAGCGTGACATGGTCAGTGAACATATGAGAATTGGAAACAGAGCGCACGCGTGTGACAATGAGCAAGGACAACTGAGTGGGGATGAGTTTTGAGTGTCACACTATGGTGGGAATGACATGGAACAGAAGAGGTGGAGGAGAATAGAAAATAGAGATGATTAAGAACAGAAAAGACAGAAAGAATGAAAGAAATAAGAAAAAAATACATGGGATTAGAGATGAAAGAGCAGTAATCCCAACACCCCCCCTTGCTAACCACCCGCGGTGAGGCCAAACAGGGCTTGATGAGCTTTGAGGAGGACCCAAGTTAGCGGTTTAGTTAGCATATCCGCAATCATTTTCTTTTTCCCCACATGATGAACGGTGAAGACGCCCCAAGCCACACATTCTCAGATGAAATGATGCCGCGCGTCAATGTGTTTGGTGCAAGAGTGATGTTCGGGGTTCTTTGCCAGAGCCTCAGCGCCTTTTTTGTCAACGTAGAGGGGAACTGGACTGGAGTCGCGGATTTGTAGTTCAACCATTACGTTTCGCAGCCACAGCCCCTCCTTGCAGCAGTCTGATAGGGCTTTATATTCCGCCTCCAAGCTTGACAGCGAAACGTTTGGTTGCTTCTTGGACCTCCAGGAGATTGAGCCGGACCCTACGCGAAAGACACAACCTGAAACAGAGCAACGATTGTCACGATCTTTGGCCCAGTCCAAGTCGGCAAAGCCGGTGAGAGTGAGGTGAGAGCCTCCAAGAGTCAGTGTCATGGTTTTGGCGGCGGAGAGATATCGAAGAACCCTGAGTGCTGCATTCCAGTGATCGATGGAGGCATCTTGAAGGAACTGCAAAAGTTTGTTCACTGCAAACAACATGTCCGGGTGAGTGCATTGGGAAATCCAAAGAAGCAAGCCAACGAGCTGGTTGTACTGGGGAGGGGCAGGCGGAACGTCGACCTTACGCTTCACCAGAGACTTGAAAGTCGCACTTGTGGGCAAGATGATGGGAGGGGAGACCAATGGGAGAAAAGTGGAGGCAACTGAGCTGATATAATGCTGTTTCCCGATGGAAACCGTACCAGACTTGCGGTCACGCAGGATGGATATGGACAGAAAGAGTGAGAGATCTTTGTCAGATCCAATTGTGAAGCACTTTCCGATGCCTTTAATGAAAGGCGAGACGAAATCAGGGGTCCCTACGACTGCTAGATTGTCCACGTGAGCGGTGACAGCACCTAAAAGCACTCCATCCCGTAGCTGGAAGTATAGAGAGGGGTTGTAGGAGGATCTGGTAAGGCCAATGGAGAGGAGGGCGGCATTGAGTTCTACATTCCATTGCCGGGGTGATTGTTTTAAGCCGTAGATTGCCCTTGAGACTTCGCACACCCAGTCGGGGTGTAGTGGGTCCTCAAAGCCTGGAGGTTGAGACATATAGACCTTTTCATCGAGGTGGCCGTTTAGAAATGCTGTCTTGAAATTGACTTGACGGCCAACCCATCCTTTGGTGCCGAGAAGGCTGAGGAGAAGTCAAAGCGTCTCGAGGCAGAGAGTTGGAGAAAACACTTTGGAGAAGTCAAGCCCATGGACCTGAGTGTAGCCCATCGCGACGAGGCGAGCTTTGAGCTTGATGATCAAGCCATCAGCCTTCCGTTTCACCTTAAAAATCCACTTGCACCGGATAATCTTTTGGCCTTTTGGGGGAGGAACAAGTTTCCAGGTGTTCATACCACGCAAGGAAGAAATTTCTTCGTGAGCCAAGAGCATCCACCTGGAGCGATGAGGATTATTCATCAGTTGTTTCCAGGTCTTTGGGGCTAGGATATTGTCTTTAACTGAGGCGGAGCGCAAGTAGTTGCCGAACCAGGAAGTTGGACAAGAGATTCTGGAGGAGCAGCGTGGAGCGGGGAGAGGGGAAGCCAACGGAGGGGAGCAGGAGACCGGCAAGGGTGTGGATGGCAGGGCAGTCGGAGAGAGCAGAGCAGGTGGTGGAGGGAGAGAAGGGAGAACTGGGGAAAGACAGGGGGAAGATGACGGAGAGAGAACATGGGGAGGGGAATGATGTGAGGACGGGACAGATGAGGGAGAAAGAGGGGGGGAAACCAAGCTGTTGGAAGAGGAAGACGATCTGGATTGCGGAGCAGAAAGAGGGGGTCTGAAGTGAACGTTGGGCAAGGGGGAAGCGTCTGTATGGGATGGAACGGGAGATGAAAGGAGAGGGACAGCAGGATGAGCAGGGGTAAGAAGATTAGCAGGAGGGGAGGGGGGGGCAGGTCGGGATATGTTGGTGGTTGATGGTGTGTTGACGGTGTGTGGTGGGGATTCAGGAAATGGGAGGACAGCCGGCCAGGTAAACTTGATGGGATTATCGGGAATAGTCAAGGCGGGGATGGATTTACGAGATTTGGAGTAAGGGAAAGCGGTGTCATTGAAAATAACGTCCCTGGACTTGATGACTTTGCAGTTTTTGAGATCCAGAAGACAATATCCATTACCATTGGAAAGATAAGACAGGAGAATTGCCTTAGGGCCTTTCGGGTCAAGTTTGGATTGGTTAGCCTCGGGGACCTTATACCACACAAGACAGCCAAAGGGATGAAGGTAGGAAGGGGGAACGTTGGTGTGTTGGAGGATGGAGTTTGGCAAGACAAAGCCGTGAGGTGTTTTGCAGGGATAGGAATTGAAAGCAAAAAGGGAATGGCGCAGTGCATTGGCCCAGTACAGCTTTGGTAGATGAGAGGAGGAAAGAGAGCATCGGATCAGATTGAGAATAGTTTGGTTAGAGCGCTCAGCAACTCCATTCATCTGAGGTGAGTGAGGAGGCCCTGGCTTGTGACGGATGCCCTTGGACAAAAGAAACTCTTGTAATTTGGTGTTCACGTATTTGCCTCCGTTATCGGTGCGTAGTGAAAGAACTGGATGGTGATGATGAGCTTCAAAGAATGAGATGAACGATTTAATGGAGTTTGGAGCGTCTGACTTTGACTGTAGAGGATAGGCAAACAGGGCCTTGGAGCAATCGTCGATGAAAGTGATGAAATATCTAAAACCTTCTCTGGAGTTTGCTTCAAAACCGCACAGATCTGAGTGTATGATCTTGCCAGGAATGTTGGATCAATAGCTGAGCCTTGAATGAAAAGGGTTTCGTGACATTTTGGATTTGATGCAGGTGGGGCACTGTTGTACTGACAGTTTGTTGTTGGATGTTGGAGTGATCCCAAGAGTTTTGAGTAGTTTTCTGAGTGACTTCAAGTTAAGATGAGAAAATCAACTCTGATAACCAAAAAGACTGTCATCAGGAAAGTTGGAGCACGTTGAGAGAGCTGTCTCCCGATGGCTCACAAATTTACATGGAAGATAATAAAGATTCCCTCTCCAATATCCTTGGAAGGTGATAGGTGTATCCTTGGTCGATGATTCTTTTTGACATATTTTGCATCCTGTGGACGTGAAAATGACTTGAAAGCCAGCATCGCAGATACTTGAAATCGACATAAGGGGTTCATGAAGGTTTGGAACCAGAAGTGCCTTAATCTTACCAATCGTCAGGGACATGGATCCTTCTTTGATAGAGGTGATTGATGAGCCATTGGCCAGTTGGATGGAGGTTGATTTTGATTTTGGAGATTCAAGTTTCCACGCGTGAGGTGTCATAGAAAGTGAACATCTGGAATCGAGGTTGAATTTGACATTTCCGGATTGATTTGCATTTGTTTGGGTAAGGTTACATGAGGCATATCCGGCGTGGACAACGATTTCCGAATCAGAGAAGTTGTCCTTGTCATTAGGTTCAGTTTTTTGATTGGCCTTTGTAATGTTGGCTTTGTAAATGTTTTAGTTTGTTGGTTTGACTTGATTTTGTTGCTTGTTTCTTTTGGAAATAGCAAGAGCTTCAAGGACCTCAGGGCATCTTGCGAAAGAATGTCCCTCGGTCTTGCAGTTGGTGCAGTAGTAGACTTTTGCTGGATTCTCAGTATTATTGTCTTGTTGGGTTGATGCCTTGGGGAAGTTGAAACGTGTTTGCTTTGCCAGATTCGCAGCTAAGATATCTTCATTTCTGGTTTGTCTTCTTAAGTGCTCCTGTTTGAGTGCATTGATGAGCTTAGATGATGGGACTGATTCCTCATTCATCATGCTCGACACGCACGCCAGCCAGTTGTCAGGGAGAGAGAGTAGGATGGCCGTAGATAGGAGGTCATCCGCGGTGAGAGGGTTTTCAGTGGTAATCAAGGAGGCCAGTTTTTCACCGTAGGAGGTTATTTCCGAGAGATGAGTGGTCATTTCCTTGTCGTTAAGTTTCGTCAGAAGGAGTTTTCTTAACCAATACATTTGTCCGCCGGAGGAGTTGTCTTGGTGTGCATCACGTAGAGCGTTCCACATTCCAATGGCGCTTTCTTCATGCTTTCGTATGAATTGAAAATTTGAGGGATTGATTGATCTTGATATGACTGAGCATACCGCTAAATTGTCTTTAGTCCACGTTTCTGGGTTAGGTTTTGTGCTGTTGTTGGTAAGCAGATATCCTACACCGGTTGCTCAAAAATGGATCCATAAGATCATTGACCAGTCAAGATAGTTCGAATCTGATCCAGGTGAATTGAGAGGGAGAATGGAGGGGGTTTTGAGGACTGGATGACCATTGTGTCCGTCTTCCATGTCTGATTGTTTCTTTTGACACGATTGAGCCGGATCCTTCTACAGTGGTTGATTCGTTTAGTAGTTGAGATCTTTGTGCATCTCTGGGCTCATAACCTTTTGGGCTGAGGAAATTCAGAGAGGAGACAATAGGTAGAAGGATGAGGAAAGGAAATTCTTCCACCAGTCTCGAGCTCTGTCCTCAGGTGGACACAGTGATAGACATGTCACAAGAGCGTGACATGGTTAGTGAACATATGAGAATTGGAAACAGAGCGCACGCGTGTGACAATGAGCAAGGAAAACTGAGTGGGGATGAGTTTTGAGTGTCACACTATGGTGGGAATGACAGGGAACAGAAGAGGTGGAGGAGAATAGAAAATAGAGATGATTAAGAACAGAACAGACAGAAAAGAATGAAAGAAATAAGAAGAAACTACATGGGATTAGAGATGAAAGAGCAGTAATCCCAACAAGAAATCCAGATAAAAGTGGCTTGCTACATTGGTCAGAAAAAGGCTCAGATGTTTTCCCTGTGCAATCCCTGATTGAACTGCCAATACCTTCTTTTCAAGGCATTTGGATGTGTGCAATTTTCATAAAAGAATAACTGCCACTGGCCTTTCAGTCCCTTGGGATAGGAAGTATACAGAAAGCAGAAAAAAACCTTGTTGGATTCATTTCATGTGCATATGTGCCACTGAAAAGTGTCAAAAAATGGTTTTGATGTTACTTCCATTGCTTTTTCAGGTGTATTACATTTATGAATGGTCAAAGATTAGTTTTAAAAAAATTATCATACTCAGTTCCCATTCTGAATAGTTGGTGTAGCCAACATCAGCCATTATTTCAGGTTAAAAAATTCAGATAATAATTTTGCTGTTGATAGTTTTGTACCTTTCACAACTTTGAAGTAGAATATTTAATCAAAAATCATGTTTCTGGCTCTTTTTATGATTTTAATTTTTTTCAAAGTTGAAATTTTAACACAGTATTCATCAATCAAAACAAGAAAAGTTTGTGATTTTATGAGTTTTTTGGTGCAGGAAAGGTACTTGGTGGGATCACTTACATATTCACTGGCACCAGATTCCATGAGACTGGTCAAATCTTTGACTCCAGGCATTTCTATCACCTTCAAAAAAATTTTTGTTTGGTGATTCTGAAACAGGATGGATTTTGAAGGAGGGATGTATCTGAAATACATGAATGAGTTTTTTTTTATTTTAGTAGTCCTTCCCATGATTATTTCCTCCCAGAACCTGTTGCAGTTGGTGTATCAATGACAATCAGAACTGCAGAACCAACAACTAATCTTATATTGGTTTATCAGTATGAATGATTTGGATGTACCGGAACACTACCTATTGTGCATGTATCAATATCAGAACCCAGAGACTGGAATTTCTGATTTAATGGCCTTTTGAACTGTAATTTATCAAAACTAGATCATTTTCTGATGCCAATATGACACAAGTTTTTCTCAGTCCTGGGATCCAATCTGGATGAGGAAGAAAAAAGGGATCCAGAAGGCAGTTGTCTAGGGAGTTAGAGCACCTATAAGTTTCCTCAAAGCCAAAACAAAAAGAAAAAGAGAAATAGAAATAGAAAGAAAAAGCAAAAGCAAAAGAAAAAGAAAAAGAAAAAGAAAAAGAAAAAGAAAAAGAAAAAGAAAAAGAAAAAGAAAAAGAAAAAGAAAAAGAAAAAGAAAAAGAAAAAGAAAAAGAAAAAGAAAAAGAAAAAGAAAAAGAAAAAGAAAAAGAAAAAGAAAAAGCAAGCTAGGGATTTGGCAAGTGAAAAATTCAATTTCACTTGTTAATCCCACAGGCCAGCTAGCTCACCAGGGTCAACCAGCAATTTTCCACCCAACCACCACCACTAACCAATTTCCATATCAATATCAAAACCAAAACATGCTATGAAGGGACATGGGGGGGAAGGATGGGATGAAGGGATATGGGGGGAAAGGATGAATAAGACAAGTTGGATGGATGAATTATTTTGGTCAAAGGATATGGCTGATGGATGGCAATGGATCACTTGATGGTTTAAATAATCCTGTCAAGAGTTTTATTTTAAAATCACTTTAAATTTTCCATAACTTTGCCAATTTTTGATCAAAGTTATTGAGCTTGCTTTTTAGCAAAGTCCTATTCAGGACACAGTTTTTGCTTGCGCTTTTTAAGCTTAGCTAAAGAGTGTGGTTACCAGTACAATTTTGGAGGCTCTTGTATAGTGTGTCAAGCTTTTTTGGGTGCCTGGAAAAGTCCACTTGGTGCAACAAAAGCAGGACTTGGATAGGCCCCCAGAATGCTTGATTTGGTTGGGCTTGTGGGGGGCCAATCTTGGCGCCCAATCAAGCTTGTTTGGAAGTCAATAAAAGCTGGTTGCACTCAGCCAATCAGCTTCCATATCATCCATTTGTCACCAAACATCAATCAACTATCTTTTTTTTAAAAAAATTAAGTTTTTATTTCATTAGTCTTTTTTTATTTTAGGATTGATCTATTGATCTTTATATTTCTTGATTTCTTTTTTTTAAATTCAATTTTTTCATTATTCTTTTTTTATCTTAGGAACCATCTATTGATATTCAAATTTCTTGATTTCCTTTTTTTTCAGATGGCCCAAAAAATGGCAATCAATCCTGTGGTGCTTGACGTTGAAGCAAGCAAGGCTCAAGCTCAAGATTTTGCCCACCAACTAGAGGAAATCAATTTCCAAAACTTTCAAAACAAGCAGATCCTCAAGGCACATCAGAAAATCAGCCAAAAAAATAAAAAAAAATCAATGAGCAACTTACCCACAAGAATTGTAAAACAACTGCAATTATGAAGCCAGAATTGCGCAACCTCATCCAACCCAACTTTTTGGATGAAGGAATGATACAGAAAAAAGCAGTGTCAACATTTGATGTATTGCGTTTTGAGGTACAATGAATCATCAAGGAAGATCCAAATCACATCAATTTCAATAAAAGAAGAGCTTCCAAGCTTACTGAATAATTTATAACCAACTTACTGATGCTAATCAATCAGAAATCACCTGCAATCCTCAAGTAAATGGGAAAATTCCTCAAGAGCCAGCACAAAATTCAATTAACCACTCAAGCCATCAGCAACCTCCTCAAGGACATTTATTTCACCTGAAAATAGGTGACCAACATGCCTGCCTCATAGAGTCACCCAAACCTTCTGGAGAAGTGCACCAACTTTTTGGGATTTTGAGGAATGGATATTGACCACAATGTCATATATGTGGATGAGGCAGGTTTTGACTTGCATTCAAGCAGGCCCAATGGATATGCTCCCTCAGGTGTTTTTATTCCTTCTTATATTTAACTTTTCTTTTATCTTGATCTAACTTCCTTCATTATTATCATTATTATCAGTTGTACCTGTTGTCTTAAGCCTAGTGCCCAAAGTCAAGCAGGTTAACTTAATAGGTGCCCTGTCAGAGGAGGGTTTTGTTTACCACAAACTCCTCAATTCAGATGGAAACAAGGCCAAGTGAGTAGGTAGCAATTATTTCTGCCTCTTTCTTTCACCTCTTGCTTCAAGAATCCCTCAAGATTTGGTCATCATCATTGATATTGCACCAATCCATTGTGGCAACCATTTTGAAGAACTACAAGCTAATTTCAGCATTTCAAAGTTGATATTGATTGAATTCCTCCCTCCTTACTCCCCTTTCATCAACCCAATCAAATATTCCTTCCAATCAATCACGGCCTATGTTCAAGGAAAGGCTCCCAAAAATTGACTGGAGCTTGTCCAGAAAATCAATGCGGGAATCAATGAGGTTATAATATCCAAGAGAAAAGCAAAAAAAATGTAAATTTTTTTTATCAAAATTGTCTTGAGATGCAGCCTATTACAGGCCCTCTCTTGGTAGATCCTTGGTTTTTTTCTCTATTGCTATTTTTTTAACATATTTTTATCAATTTCAGCTTTTTTGTTCCAAAAAAAAATTGATGTTTTTTTTTCATTGCTTCAAATAGTACATATATTTATTGTGTTTTTAAAAAAGCTTGGACGGCGCAGCTTTTTTTTTGGAAAAAAAAACTTTCTGCCATTTCTGCCTATGTTTCATTTATGGGTTTTGTGCCAGATTTCTTTTCCAATCTACCGTCCCATTTTTCAAACAACCACATCCAATTTTTTTTCACCCCCCCCCAATTGGACCAACTGCCCACATCCTGCTGCAAAATTTTTCATCAATTATCCAATTCCAAATCAAGCACCCCCAATCCACTCAACTCATGCTTGATTCTATCTCATAAGTCACCAATCCCCTTCTCCTTTAATGAAAACTCTCACAACACTACTGATTTGTTTTTTTTCATTTTTTGGTGGGGGGGCAACCAATGCATTCCAATGCCATACTACCAATGCTGTGTCTACAGTACAGCCCTAGTCATTGGGAGATGCTTGAGACAAGTTGTTGGGCTTGATTGAATCAAAGCCAAAATTTGTGTTCCAATTGTATTTTCTTGAAAACAGAAATGAAGGGTGTATTTGGATTATGTTTTCTTTCCATTGTTTATTTATAATCAAAACAAATACCCTTGGTAATGCTTTTATTTGACAACAACCAAGATGAGCCTATTATGATGAAATGTTTACTGCTGTTTGAAAAATAGCAATGGCCCTTTTCCTCAACAAACTCCTTTACAAGGATGAAAATTCACAACTCCAATGAACCAAAGTTGGAAAACCTCAAGCATCTTCAAAAATTTCAACTATTTCAGTTTAAAGAGCAAGGCACAACTGTTCTTTGACCGTTTATGCTTGAACCTCTGATCAGGACAACAAATTGGACTGTTGTTTTATTTACCCCATTCATTTCCCTACTATCTAATTTGATGATCTTGCTGTTCTTTAATGTGGAAATCTCTACAGTTGATTGATAAAAATCAGAATTCCAGACACCCAATATTTGTCACAAATCAAGATTCATTACCCTCAGGTTGGTATTAATGCAACCATGATAAACAAAGATTTGAAAGTACCAACTAACCAAAAACATTGGAATAAAAAATTAAATGACGTAGAAATAACAACCATCATGAAGATGCTGTGGTGGGATGTAGATGAAATTGAAAACATAAAATTTTGATAAACATTAGAAGTCTTGCATTGAAATACATTGGTTGCCCCCCCCACCAAAAAATGAAAAATGGGATGAAAAAAATCAAATCAGTAGTTTTGTGGAAGGTTTCATTAAAGGAGAAGGGGATTGGTGACTTACAAGATAGAATAAAGCATGAGATGGGTGGATTGGGGGTGCTTGATTTGGAATCAGATAATCAATGAAAAATTTTTCAGTGGGATGTGGGCAGTTGGTCCAATCAGGGGGGGGGGGTGAAAAAAAAATTGGATGTGGTTGTTTGAAAAATGGGACGGTAGATTGAAAAATAAACCTGTTACAAAACCCAGAAATAAAACCTAGACAGAAATGGCAGAAAGTTTTTTTTGTTCAAAAAACAAATTTGCGCTGTCCAAGCTCTTTTACAAACACAATATTTAATTAGTAAATTCATGGTTTAAGAAATAACAGCCTTTTTTCATGATTCTTTAGATAGCAACTCTAAAGAATGAGTGGTGAGAGGGTCATTACAGCCAGGTTTGATTGGTGTCAATTGAAACTTTACTAGGCGCCAGAATAATAATTTGGCTAAGCGCCAATGCGCACTTGACAAGGCGCCCAAACCACTTGGCCTGGCGCCAAGTCAATTTTATGTACAAAGCGCCATGCGCACTATTCAAAAAAAGGTGTAACTTTACACACTGCCTGAACAGGCTTCAGAGCATCCCCAATTGTCTTGGTAAACCCGCTTTTTAGCTAAGTTTACCAAGCAATTTTAACAATTGTGCAAAAATAAGGGCTTGCTAGAAAGCAAGCTCCATAAGTTTGCCAAGATTTCCATAAAATTATTGGAATTTAGCAAGCTTGCTAGCTCCCCTGCTCAACATATCTTGCATATCCTATATGCCAATACCCTGCCATACCCTGCCACCCTTGTATGTAGATCTCCTCCATCCATCCCAACTTTGATATCCTCCCCAGCAATATCCTCCCCACATATCCCCCTCCCACCCCCCCTCCAACCTCCCCTCTCCCTCCTTGCTCCTCCCCCCTGGCTCCTTGCTCCTCCCCCCTCCCTCCACTCCCTCCCTCCTTGAAGCATATCACGGCCAATCCAAATCTGCAACCATCTTCATCACCCAATATTGACCCCACCAGCCTCCCTTCTAGCACGCCAACCAAGACTCACAAAGCTAAGAAGAAACAAGCGGCCAACTGGACCCCTCAAGAAGAGGAGCAGCTTGCTCAATTGTGGTTCCATGTAAGCAAACATTTGGAATTTGCAACAAATCAAACTGGCATCAACTTCTTCAAGCGGGTTGAGGAAGACTTTGACATCCACAGCTAAGGGGTTTACCGTGATTTGGGGGGTATATGGACCAGGTAAGACTTGATTTTTCTCTCAATCTTTCACTTCTCTTGGTGGTACACAAACTAACATTTCACATTCTCTCTATTCTATAGATGGGCCAACCTCAACACCTCCACCTTGAAGTTTTTGGCCATCTATTGTGCAATTGAAAGATCACCACCAAGCGTCTCAAGTCCAATGGACTGGATGCGCCATGCAAAGGAGCTATACCACCAACAAAGCAAGTGCCAACAATTCAAAGTTGAAGGCACTTGGGAAATCCTTCAACACCACCCAAAATGGATTGGCAAACCGGCCTCCAGCTATGGCCTCAGCAAGCCAACTCCCTTCATTGCCCTCCATTTCCAATTCCTTGGCTTGACCAGAGGGTGTTAAGGCCGCAAAGCAATTTTGCTTGAACTCAGAGCCCAATTCCAAATATGGTGATGATTCTGGTTCAAAAATCCAGATCCTGATGAAGAACAAAAAAATTGGTGAGCAACAGAACAACCTTGCAGAGAAGATGTACGATTTGGAATGCAAGAAAGCAGATTTCAAAGTTGCAATGGGGAATTTGATGGTCATTTTACAATCTGAAGAAGGGTGTCCTGATGAGGAAAGTAAAGATATTCTGAGGATGTTGAAGCAAAAAGTCCAAGATCAACTAAAAGTGTGATTCAATAAAAACAAGTATCTGTATCAATGTACCCCATATATGACTACTTTTACTCCTCAAATTGGCCTGTACCTCCTTTGTTTTGGATTATTTTTTTTTGGACTCTGATTGATTTGAAATGAATACTCTTTGAAAAAATGAAATGGAAGATTGAAATATATATATTTATTTATGATTTGAAACAAAAGAATAAAATGGCAAGGAAATATTGTGAGAGAACTTGAAATATAAGTTTTTTTTATGATTGGGAATAAAAAAATAAAAGGGCAAAGAAATTTTGAGAGATTTAAAACAATCAAACCCCAATTCCCCTCTTCATCCAGTTTTGAATCTTGAAATCATTGATGAGATGGTAATGAAGAGTTGAATCATGAAGCCTAGAAGTATTTTGACTGAGAGATTGAAAAGTATGAAATAAAGCAGGATCATGAACATTTGAGGAGATGTTAGTGGTGGTAGAACTGGAAATATTTTGATTAAGAAAAGGATCACAGGGAGATTTCTCCTCTACAATCATATTATGAAGAATTATGCAGCACTTCATAATCTTAACTATATCTTCTTTGAACCAAAGTCCACTGGGTTGAGAAATTATTCCAAATTGACATTGCAAAACTCCAAATGCTCTTTCCATGTCCTTTCTGGTTCCTTCTTGAAGTTGATTGAAATTTTTACTTGCAGGATCTTGAGGACTTCTGTAATATTTGACAAAAACAGGCCATTTGGGATATATTCCATCAGCCAAATAGTATCCATAGGTATATTGATGATTGTTGATCTCAAAAGATAAATCTGATGCAGTGCCTGAAAAAAAATACCCAAAAAAATCCTGAAATAAGTCAAACAAACAAGAAATAAGGCAAATAAAATTATGAAAAACAATACCTGTGATAAATTCATTGAATATTTGACTATTGTTGAGTACATTGATGTCATTGTGAGTCCCAGGTGAGCCAAAGAAACAGTGACATATTCTTAAATTTAATGATGCTACTGCTTCTGAAACCATTGTTAGACATCCTTCTTTTCCTTGAAACTGACCAGCCCAAGCTTGGGGGCCATTCTTCTAGACCCAGTGCATTCCATCAATGCTACCACAACATCCTGGGAAACCACATGCTTCATATTCTTTCATGATAACTGAGAGCTCTTCATATGTTGGACCTCTGAGGTATTCCCACTCAAATAAAATGACAACATCATTCACAAATCTCTTCAAAGTTTCCATTGCAGTTGATTTGCTAATTCTAACATATTCATTGGTGCATTCAGCAGAATATGCATAGGCCAATTGACAAATTGAAGCAGTGATCTTCTGATAAGGAGAAAGACCAATTTGTCCACAACAGTCCTGAAAATTTTTTTAAAAAAAAAAATGAAAAAAATAGATGTCAATATTGATTACATTCTGAAACAATGGAAGGGATTTCTTGGTCAGTAGGATTGATTTAATTACCATTCTTTGGGTCCAATAGGGGTCATGAGCCCCCAAATCTGTTACTAGCCTTTGGAAGGTAACCTTGCTCATTCTAAATCACCTCTCAAACATGTGGTTTGTGTATCTTGCATCTTGATTAAAATAATCAGCCATTGTAAGACTTCAAACGGTGCTAGGCCATGGCAGTTCTGCGGAGGGGAAAGGTGCTGTTTAGGCTGCCCTCCTGAGTGTTAAAAAAATATTTAAATGTAACCAAGATCAAATTCCAGAACCTGGTAAATGGGGGACCAAATGTAAGAGGATAAAGATTATAGTGGTTGGTAGCTGGGAAACAACACTATCTGAGGCAAGATGGTGCTGGGGAAAACTTGAATAGAAGAAGTCAATGTTTGTTCAGAGTTCAACAAGACAAGGCAATTGTAAGTAACAATTCCCACAAGCTAATAGCTCTGGTTGTTAGCAGAAGCTTAGGAAAGATGAACTCAATCCCAAACAACCTCCAGGTTCTCAATGAACCTGCCCAACTCTCCACAATCAAGTGCTTGAAGGGTACCAGATAACTGTGGGTGGCTGCACAAGACAAAGCTAATTGTTTGAAGAAGCTCTAGAAGCAAAAACAATAAATGATTCAAACAAGAATAACCCAACACTTCTCAAGGGACTCAAGAGTAGCGTGGCGGAATTCAACTTCAAAAGAGATGAAGGGAGGTTTAACACTCCAGGTTTTAAGCTTAATAAAACCTCTTCAGTCAAACGTGACTGGTTCCAGAAAGATAATCAAAGGATGATCAGGACCAGTATGGTTGGATAAAGGGATCAGGAGTGGTGTAACACACTCAAGAATTCAATCAGTTGAATTCTTCTTCAACCAGCAAAGCTATTGGTTGGTGTTAAGAATCAAGGATCAAGGGTTTGAGTATGGAGGCTCAAGGATCAAGGGGCAATCATAGATATACCCAAATTTTTTGTCTGAGATAAAGGGGAATGAAGACCCCACGGATTATGTATTGCAAGGCGAAAATGATGATGATACCCTGTGCTGATGTGATGTGGGGACAGGATGTGCTGATCATCCAAAAGGCAGGGGAGAGCCCCTCCTTATATGGGCAGGAGGCCCTGTTAGTCTATGTACAAGGGATACTACAAATGGAGCGGAAAAAGAAAGAATTTTTTTTAAAAAATTTTTAGGTGATCAGAAGAATTTGATCACGCAGGCCGGTGTAAGTCTGGCATGCCTGACCAGAATGGGATCCTTTCATCCCTTCACCTATCCTGTGTCTGTCCATGGATGGACGCGCGCAACAAATACCGGAATCACATCCACCCCTTGCCCAAAGGCGGAAGGGGTGGAAAAGGGGAAACAGATCAGGCTGCCCGCGGGTGTCCGCGGGCGGCAGACAACATTTTCCAACCCCCACCCAAAGACGAAGGGGGGTGGGAGTTATCAATGGATCAGCGTTGGCCAATTCACGGACTGAGGGGGGATCAAGTGAGAGAGAGAGAGCAATGGTGGGGGCTTGGGGATTGATTGGGTTGCCATTGAGAGGCCAAGGATCCAGTGCTTTGCCCAGATCCAACAGGACGCTACTGAGCAGAGGAACCTCCTTGCAAGGGTGACAATAATTGGTGAGGTTGGCCGCAGAGGAGGATGAGGAGCGGTCGGAGGTGAGTAGGAGAGAGACAATCATTGTTGCAAGCAAGGTGGAGTTGGCTGGTAATCAAGGAGGGGTGCGCAAACAATGTTGCAATCAAGGTGGAGGAGGTGAATGGAGGTCATGATGGAAGAGTGTGCCAGGTGCAAGAGAGCTTGCAGATGGTGAGATGAATCCAGTGGGAGAGCAAGAGTGATGGTGGGCGATGGTCCGTTGAAGGTGTGGTAGATCGGATAGAATTTACAGGATCAATGGGCCAATGATCAATAGAGTCGATCAAAGTCTGTTTGGCGGTGGAGATGGATGAAGATGAAGGGAAGTTTGGGCCAAGCGGGTCTTGGCCCGCATGTTTGGCCAAAAGGAAGGGGAAGAACAAAGAGAGAAGGGATTGAACATGCTACCTAGATGGTCAGGCCAAGAGAGGCCTGTCCTAGACAAATGGGACAAAGGGATGTTGTCAATTGAATGGATGAAGGTTGATAGAAATCATCATATTGGAGGGACTGGGAACAGACTGAGTAACAACAAGACGTGAGTTGAGGAATGAAAAGACAAAAAAAAAATAAAGAAATGATGAACAGTTGAAAGCTTGAAAGAAATGAGATTGAAATCATACCAGACAGTCGAGAACTTGAGGAGTGAATTTAGATTGAGTCAAATTGTGATTGAGTTGTTGACAGTGATTTGGCAACATTGAGGTTTTGACAGTATTGAGTTGTTGAGTTATTGAGTAAAGAGTAAGGAAACGGAGAATGAAGAAGAAACGTTAAGAATAAAAGAAAGAAGAATAAGAAAGAGAAATGGAAGTTGAGCTGAAGTAAAGAATCGAAGGAATCTGAGATGGTTGATGGTGAAAGCTTTGAGGCAGTCCGCCCCAATGAGGTTGAGTTGACACCAATGATTGGGTGAGGGGAATCCCCCCGGTGTATTCAGTTTTTCTGAGGGCGCGCGGTTTACTCCGTCTCAGGATTGGGCGGCTGTGTGGAGAGCCGCTCAGTGGATGATTTGACACCCCTCGTGGCTGGTAGGATTTTGAGATAATTGAAGTGAGGATTGATGACTTGGAGGAGTTTGGAGAGTTCAGTTTGGGGTAGCGCTTTAGTTAGCCCGTCAGCTATCATGCTTTCTTCTGGTATGAGCTTGATTTCGAGGTTGTTAGCTTGTAGTTCCTCCCTAATTGCTTTTGTTTTTATGTTGATATGGCGGGTTTTGGAGTTGCAGCCAAATTTCTTTAACTTGTCGTCCAAACCTTTATTGTCAATGTGATGTATGCTTGGTTGAGTGGGTTTTGTCCGCATTTCCAAGGCCAGACCTCTCATCCAATTTGCCTCGAGGAAAGAGTCAACAAGAGGATTGAGTTCCGCCTTGGTGGTTGAGTGCGTGACGTTCCTTTGGTGGTAGCTACTCCACGCAACAGGGGATCCAAACAGAAGAGTTAGATGCCCCGACTGGGAGTGCCTGGTTTCAAGGTCGTCATTCCAGGTGGCATTGCTGAAGCATTGAAGTTGAGTATCCCGGTGTTTTATTTCCAGCACTAGAGAGAGTGACTTTGTGGCCTTCAAGTACTTCCAGCAACGCTTTACCTTGCGCCAGTGATTGATCCCGGGCTTTTGGCAGAATCGGGCTAAGCTTGAGACAGCGTAACTGATGTCTGGTCAAGTCAGACATGCAATGTAGTTCATCAAGAACACAGCCAATCTGTAGTTGATGTTGAGCGCTTTGAACTCCTTGTGTTCTTCAGCCGTGGAGGGTTGCAAGTTGAAGTTTGAAGTCAGTGGTATGGAAGAAGGATGGCAATTGGTGAGTTTGAGCTCTTCAAGCCCGTGATCAATATGGTTTGGTTGAGAGAGAAGAATCTTGTCGTCTATTTTTGAGTATTTTGTTCCCATTATAGTGTTGAGATTGTGAGCTGATGAATTTGGAAAACGTTGCAGAAAGTTTTCCTTGAAACTGTTGCCAAGACCTACTAGAATCAGATTGTCGACATGGAAAAAGATCATAGATTGACATTGAGGATTCAGGTAAAGACAGGGGTTGGAAGTTGACTGATGGAACCCTTGGCTGGAGAGCCAAGTAGTGAGAGTATTGAACCAGTTGAGAGGGGCCTGCTTGAGCCCGTATAGGGACTTCTTGAGCCTTAGATATTTTGACTTTCTCTTTGATCCTTTGGGAGTTTTGATGATGACAAGTTCTTTCAGGGGAGCGTGCAGAAAAGCGCTTTTCACGTCAAATTGAGTGATGGGAAGCAAATGATACAGTCCGTAGAGTAAGGCAATTCTGAGAGAGGCGGCCTTGCCGGTTGGAGAGAAGGTATCTTGATAATCCAGGCCGTAGATCTGATCAAATCCCTGTACACACAGTCAACTTTTGTAGATTAGTGGATCTCTTTGACAGTTTTCCTTGAGACGGTAGACCCAGGTAGTGTTGAGAGGATTAGCAGGCTCAGGACCGTTTTAGTCTTCCCAAACTTCCATCTTTTCAATGCCGCCCAGCTCCGCGTCCATCGACAGGTCCCACTTCTTGTGATCTTTGCATTTCTTGGCCTGTTCAAAGGATTTTGGGACAAAATAGTGATGATATCCGTAACAAATGGGTGGATTGAGCGTTGAGCAATTGCGTAGAACTCAAGACGGAGTCAGTTTTTTGGCAACCTCTTGCCACAAATGAGATGATTGATCATCAGCAGACTCTCCGGCTTCTGCTGCAATTGGACTTTGATTGACTAGTTGAGGGTTGGTTGTTGAGACAGAGGAGGTGCTCTGAGCTGGTTTGGAGTCCAGGAAGGGAAAATCAATGTTGAGAGGAGGATTAATTTCCAGGGGGCTTTCTGCGATGGGAGTGTGATGAAGAGATTTAATTATTTTAATATTTTTGGAGGAAATGATTGTGTTGTCTGGCTTGAGGATGCAATACAACAAGAGGTTGGGATTGAATCCTATAAGAGTTCACTCTAGTCCGGGTTCTTTGAACTTGTCCCCAGGAGCCATCTTCAAGTTCAAGTACACCACCTTGGAGCCTAAGGGGTGGAAATAATCCAAGGGCAGGGTCTTGTTCATGAAGTTTTCATGGAATGATTTCTTGTTTGCGCATTGTGGTGTCAATTTATAGACGCGGATTGGGAACTGCTTCGCGGCTGCGCGCTCAGCATTGGAGGCAAGCAGGCTCTGCATTAGGGTATGCGGAGTGCTCAGCAGCAGCAGCAGCCGCTGTTTGGCTCCGCACCTAGTGGACGGGTCGGGCTCAGCATCAAATGTGGCGTGGGAGGCAATCCGCCCCGGAGATCGGATTTGGAAGGTAGCGCTCAACTAGGTTTGCGGGAGCGCAGGTTTGGATACGTAGGGGCGGAGCAATCCCCAGGCTATAAAGGAACGGATGGAGCGCGCGCGCAAGCGCGCGGATCATGCCGGATATTAACAGACACCCACAACAGGCGCGGACAAACGGATACAGACAGGTGCAGGGGGCTCTGAGTAGGGCGCGGTGCAAGGACCGCGTCATGAGAAGGACAAACCGGATGGACGGAATGGCGTACGGAAGTCGGGGGAGCTTGGTACGGAGGAGGTGTGGAGAGAAGGCTAGGGTTTCTGTTTTTGGATTGTTTTCTGTTTCCTTGTCAAACTGTTATTTGCCCGTGTACTTAGGTTAGGGTTGAGAGGGAGTACTTATCCTCACTCTCAACTCCGGGTTAGGAGGGAGGAGGGGCATGCATGGAATCATACCATCACATCATTGGATTGGATCAATCATCTCACCAATAGATTAAAGGAACTCATAGCCAATACACATCCAGGTGGAAAGTTCTTAGGATTGAAGGATTGGAGATTTCACTCTCTCTCTACTTTTCTTTATCTCTTATCTCCTTATTTCTATTTCTCATTTCAAGTGCGACTCCGGGCATCCCCATCTCCTTTCAAATGCAGGGAACCGTTAACTTCCAAACGTTGGGACAATTATAGGGGGACAACCCTTATTCTTTCCACATCTGGGGGTCTGGCCGGGAAGTAACCTTCTGTTTCTTGTCTTTTGAAGATAACTGGGCGCAATTTCCTATCCATACCTCCCTACAGTCACTTCCTCTTCTTCTTCTTCTTCCCCTTCCGTTTCCGGGTCCGCTACTCCAACCCCACTCGCGTCTTCCATCCCTCCTCCTCCTCCTCCCTCCGCTTGACCCAGGACAAGCTACGCCGTTCCCCCATTGGTCTCCAGTGACCATGAACCCACTCGTCCTGTTTGCATCAGGCCGCACGACTACCCTCACATCCGATTCAACACCACAGACGTGGAGAAATTTATCTTGAGATATGAAGGAATTGCAGATGTGGAAGGTGCATCGGACGCCAATAAGGCCCGGCTTGTTGTCCTGTTCATTATGGAAGAAGAGAAGCTCCGGGATGTGGAGGAAATGGAAGGCTACAAGAATCGAGATTGGCCAAAACTGAAGGCAGAGATCCTAACGCATTGGGGTAGGCGCAAACCTTGATTCTGGGAAAGCAATTTTGACTGGTGGCCTTAAAGGCAAGCAAGCGCGGAGGAGTCAGAACTTGGGTGGAGGTGGCGGATTTCACCTTGAGGTTTGATTGGATCTATCAGTACTTGTCAAAGAAAGAGGTGGTGGGGGGACAGACGGGGGCTATGAAACGCGCGTTTCTGGGCGGTTTAGGCGCTCAACTCCGGGCAAGGGTGCAGCGGTATCTTTACAATCACAACTAAGTAAAGCCGTCATTGGACAGGAGCATTGCGCTCCTTCCAGAGTTGGCTGTCATTTTCCAGGCTGTGGAGAGTGAGCTTGACTTAGAAGAGCTTATTGAGGATACTGCTAAGTCTTTCCCAGCGGGACCAAAGGAATCCGCCCCCCAGGTTTTGGCTCTGGCGCAATTTTTGGCCCCGGTTCCACCTACTTCCACACGTGTTCCGGTTCCTCAACCCGCACCCGCCCCTCCGGTAAATGAATTGACGGAACTGATGAATGATTTGAAGATCTGCATGAGCCGTATGGGCCAGCCGCAGCCGCAAGGGCCCCCACCTCACATGGTGGAAGGGTTCCGGCTGCCCGGTACCTTCATGCCAAGGGGGTGCTTGTACTGCGGGGCAAACAGTCATTGGTGATTGGCATGCAAGGAGCTTACAAAGGATCTCAACGCGGGATTGGTTTGACCGGCGGGGATGGGGTACATGTTTCCAACGGGCGAACAGATTCCGATGGAGCCAAGCCAGCCAACCGCAATGCAGCAGGTGCGCACACGGGGTCAGGAGGCGGGAACAACGGCGCAAGCGTCACTAGGCATTGTTGCCGGTCCCGGATTGTGGCAACCACCTTGGGTGGAAGCTGAGGTAAGGGTAGTGGCAACGGAAGAGAAGGTGGCGGTCTCCAATAAGATGGAGGTGGATGCAAGGGAGCAACCCCGTCAACCGTTCCAAAACCGGCCGCACGCGTGCCCGGAATTGAGGCACCAGTAGCAAATCCTGTAGGAAAGAAGAAAGCGGCAGACATCGTGCGTAGGGTGATGGCAAACAAGACTTGGGTCCCGCTGACCTTGCGGGAACTGGCGGCTGTGTCTCAGGTGGTGGTAGACAAGATGGTTCAGGCGTTGCGGGATTGCAGTCAGGGCCGGGTACCTCAGACGGTGCAGCGGGTTCATGTGGCACGGAAGGAGGAGGGGCGCGAGGAGTGTAAGTTAATATCGGTTTTGACTCCGCTCGCTTACGTTCCGATGGTCATAGCGGGGAGGAAGGTGTGGGCTATGGTGGACAGCGGTTCAATGGTGAACCTGCTGCCATTGTGGATGGTGGATGATTTGGGGTTGGTTTGGTGGAAATGTGCAATGGGTCTCCGCGCGCTTAACAGAGGGGAGTGTTGTGTGGATGGGGTAGTTGAGGAGGAGGAGGTCAAGGTTGCAAGGGTCCGTAAGCCTCTTTCTTTTCTTTTGGTTGATTGTGGGGATGTGATTTTGGGAAGGCTGTTCATGTTTGGGTTCTGAGCACAAATGGTTTTTGATCCGGAGGCGGGAACGGAGGCGTTGACGGTGGAGGATTTGTCGGGCGGAAGGTTTGAGAAAACTATCTGCAATCAAGGGAAAAGAAAGGGGAGGAGAGTGTTGGAGTATGAGGAGGAACCGGACGCGGGGCTGGCTTGCAACGGGCAACCCTCGGAGGATTTTTTCTAGTCAACCAAGGAGACCGCACGGAACAAGCTCCGGTTTTGCGCTGTGGAAAGAATAAAGGTTATCCCCCTATAATTGTCCCAAGGTTCGGAAGTTAACGGTTCCCTGCGTTTGAAAGGAGATGGGGATGCCCGGAGTCACACTTGAAATGAGAGATAGAAATAAGGAGATAAAAAGATAAATAAAAGTAGAGAGTGAGTGAAATCGCCAATCCTTCAATCCTAAGAACTTTCCACCTGGATGTGTATCCGGTATGAGTTCCTTTAATCTCCTGGTGAGATGAGTGATCCAATCCGATGATGTGATGGTCTGATTCTCTTCCTGCATTCCATTCCCCTCCTCCTCGCCAACCCGGAGTTGAGAGTGAGGATAAGTCCTCCCCCTCAACCCTAACCTAAGTACACGCGCAAATAACAGTATGACAAAGAAACAGAAAACAATCCCAAAACAGAAACCCTAGCCTCCTCTCCCCACCTCCGTATCAAACTCCCCCAAACGTCCGTACACCATTCCATCCATCAGCTTCATCCTTCTCATGATGCGGTCCTTGCACCGCGCCCTACTCGGAGCTCCCCCCGCCTGTCTGTATCCGTTTGTCTGCGCCCGTTGTGGGCGTCTGGTAATATCCGGTATGATCCGCGCGCTCCATCCGTTCCTTTACAGCCCGCAGATTGCTCCGCCCCTACGTATCCGAACCTAGTTGAGCGCACTACCTTCCAAATCCAATCTCTGGGGTGGATTGCCGCCCACGCCGCATTCAATGCTGAGCCCAACCCGTCCACTAGGTGCGGAGCCAAACAGCGGCTGCTGCTGCTGAGTACTCCACATACCCTAATGCTGAGCCCGCTTGCCTCCAATCCTGAGCGCGCAGCGGCGACGCAGTTCCCAATCCGTGTCTATAAATTGACACCACATCCCCCCCCAACTTGAGTTCTGTCCCCAGAAGTCTTCCATTGATTCACCATACCACTACCCCTGCTACTTCCACTCCCACACCCACCACTCCCACTACCACCTTCCCCGTCTTCCTTCTGCTCCATTGCCATCATGCTCCCATGCAAGTTCTGTGCCCGGAACGGGCACGCGTGTTTGATCATCCCCGGTCAACGCGCCTGCGTTGCTTGCCCTCGCTTCTTGCTTAGCGACAGCATGCCCCAAGCTCCCCCCCAATCCAGCTCTTGCCCCAGGCCGCGCAAGAGGGCTTTTCCGGACCCGTTTGTGGTTTCGGACGATGAGTCAATCTCTCAAGGCTTGTGGACACCCCCCGGTTCACCTCCATCCCTCTGCCCCCAAGCTCTGTCACCCACCACCTTGCACGTGAGCTGCAACTCAGCATCCCCTCTCTGCCGGGCTGGACCTCCGCAACGGGGCAAATACAAAACCTTGGAGGAATGGCGCGCGGCAACCCGCGCTTGGGATGCCGCTGTCGGCGTGAACCAAACGGTACCGGACCCAAGGCTTTTTGGAAGACCCGCGGCCACGCCAGCACCCTCTCCTCCTCCTCCACGACCGCCAACACCGCCCGCGCCACCAGCGGCCTTGGATGAGAGGCCTACAACCCCCAATGTCCCTCCGCCTCCATCACCCATTGTTTTCCCGTCATTGCCTCCAGCTGGACCAAACCCCCCTGTTGGCTCCCCAGAGGCCCCATCTTCACCGGCCGCTCCTCCCCCCAGCCCTCCCAAGATCCCAGAAATTCCAATTGTAATGGCACTCCCGGCGGCTGGCTTCAAGGTTTTTGCGGAAAGGTTGACCACAATGCTTCGGGATTTCCTGGCAATCCCCGGCGCTCAATCCTTGGAATCCCGGCTCAAGCTCCTGGCGTCCTTCTGGGCCTTACTGGCGTCATCAAGGGTGGAAATGGAGGAAATGATGAAGATGGATTAGGCGCATCACCCCCCCCTTTCCCCTCTTCCTTTCCTCTTTTCTCCTTTTTGGTTGTACCACGCTTCCTTTTCATTAAGAAAATACACGTATCCGCGCGAGGTCCTAACCTTCTGAGAAAAAGTGCGCGACCGTGCTTTTGGAGAGTGAGCTTGAGATTGAGTCCGCGTCCGCGCCCTTTGCTTTGTGAGCAACCGTAAGTGACTAGCCGTTCCAAAAGAGGCACCTGGACCGCCCCAGATGAACTGCCACACAGTTCCCCGTACCCATCCTGTAACAAACACAACAACCAAAACAGCAGCGCGCGCCACCGTAAGGGAAGAGAGAGAGAGAGAGTAAGAGAATGGACATTCTGGGGTGTCTAGTTGTTCCGGCTGTGATCTGGCTAGAGCACCCCCTCACCAAATCAAGCTTATTCCAATACCAACCACCCATCCTTGAGATATCCTGAGAAAAAAGAAAAAGAGAAAAAGAAACCAACAGAGAAGAAAAATAGAAAAGAACACTTTTTTTTTCTTTTTTTTTTCTTTTTTTTTTTTTTGCGTGATGCCCGTAGACCGCCCGCAAATTGCTCTTTGTCGCGCTTCCCCCATCTGCGGGATTTCCCACGCGTCCCGGTTCTGCGGGGCTTGTCCTCGCGTTTACGGACCCGGCTTTATGCCGCGCCCGCATTTCCTGCAAAAGCCCCAAGCCATCAAGGACCCCACAATCCAGATAAGAAAGAAACATAGAGAAACAAACATTCTGGGGTGTCTAGTTGTTCCTTCTGTGAACTGGCTAGAGCACCCCCTCACCAAATCAAAACTTATCCCCTACCCCCTCTACCTCCCCCCCCAACTTGGCCACTGTCCCCAGCTGGTCGCAACCGCCTACTCCGTCACAATTTCACGGACTCCACTTCTCTGCCCAAAGAAAAATCCCCGGGTCACATTCCTACACCATTGCTGCGCTCCACACCCCCCTTGTCAGATCCGTCACCCCCTTCTGCTGTTTTGTCAAACGAGGTAGATCCTTGCGCGAAGAAGCGCTTGACATGCAAAGCCGCCGCCTTCCGTTTCAGCGGAGTACCGTCTAATACCTCCAACTGATAGCTGCTGCCCTTGAACTTGGACAACACGCGGAACAGGCCGTTCCACCAGTTAGCAAACAACTTTCCCCACTGAGACTCCAGACTTTGGTTGTACAGGAGCACCAAATCCCCCTTCTGCAAGGGATTCCGGAGACAAGGCAAGCAGCGCTTGTCCCAATAGCGCACCGATGCCGTCCAAGTCTTCTTCAGCCGGTCCGCGGCGTTTGCAAGCATCCCGTCCCGTCAAAGGAGCTGTTTGGCGCGAGCCTCAAGCAATTTGGCGGAAGTCTTCACCTTCCACCAGTCAACCCCCAGGAACGTCTCCAACTCAATGTCCACCGGAAGCACGGGGCGCTGTCCAAAAAGTAACTCGTACGGCGAGTAGCCTGTTGACCGCTTCACCAAAATCCAATCCACAAACAGAACCATTGGAAGGGTCTCCTGCCAGTGCTTCCCGTCTTCCCCGCACATCTTGACCAGGGCGTCCTTGATTTGTTGATGCCCGCGTTTGATGATGCCTGCCCCCTTGGGATAGTACTCCGTTACCCGGCCAAATTTGGCTCCGCAACTCTTCACCAACTCAACCAAACGGCCGCAAAACTCAGCCCCTCCGTCCACTGTAACCAGACAAAGCAACCCTTACCGCGCGAACCAATCTTCCTCCAGAAATAGAGCAACTTTGTCTGCCGAGAGCTTGACCAATGGACGCGCCTCTGCCCAACTGGACAGGTCTTCCCGCGCAACAAGCAGATAAGCGAACTTACCGGCATTGATGTGGACGACATCAAGCAAGACTCAACCAAAGAGGGCGTCTTCCCCTGTGGGGTTTCTGACTTCCTTAGGCAATCTCGCGCTCCGCCTTTGACAGGCTTTGCAGGACGCCAACCATTCCCGTACCGCACGCACTACCCCCCGCCACCAGAACGGCTCTTTCACCCGCCTCTGCGTTTTGACCTCCCCTCAATGACCAAGATTGTTTTGAAGGCTTTGAAGGATAGCTTCTTGATCCATCCTTGCAGTGGTAACCACAAGAGGAACTGGAGTCTTCCGCCGCCAAAGCTGCCCCTCCTGTACGTAGAAGTTCCCCGCTCGCCGCTTCGCCCATTGCATGTCCTTGTCCGTAGTTTCATTTTGAAAACAAAGGTCCCGCAAGTAGTCACGAAGAATTGCATACTGCCCGGTCTGCCGGAGCGGCAGCTGAAAGCCTGCCTCCACAGCCCCTACCTTTACAACCGGGGTCTCCACGTCGAGCAGTTCCGCGTCCTCAAACAGGTTGTCCCTTGGGTGACCGACTTGTAAAGCACCGGCCTATCCTTGCCGTCGTCCTCTTGAGTCAGAACCCCCCCCCCCGCGCCGAATTTGCTGGAATCAACCGCTAGCCTAATTCCTCCTGCGTTGTAGTCGAGATCAGGGAGCACAATGTCACGTCCCACAATCTCCTTGAGCTTCCAGAATGCGCGATTGCATTCTTCCCCCCACTTCCACTCCGCCCCTTTCTGCGTTGGTGATCGGAGCGGGCTTGCCACCTCCGCAAACCTCTCGATGAACATACGGACATAGCTACATAATCCCAAGAACTGAAAAATATGCAACACCATCCGCGGGGTCGGCCATTCAACGACCTTGTTCTGCTTTTTCTCTGCAATGCGCCGGCCGTTGGAAGCAACAACATGGCCAAGGACTTCAAGCGCCGGAACACAAACCGCCAACTTCTTCCCCAACACCGTCAGTCCTGCCTCCTTGATGCAAAACAGGATGCTTCCAGCATCTGCGCTTATTCCCACACAAAAAGTCGGACACCGGGAACTTCAACCAGCTCCGCTCCTCCATAATTGGATTTCGGACCTTTGATGCCTGCGTTGTTGATGAAGATTTGGAATCCCTCCGGAAGATCCTCTTTCAGGATCCAAGCCATTTGCGCCTGGTACACTGCCACAGAATTGGTTGCACCCTGCGGTAGCCGAGTCAACTGCATTCTTCCCAACCCAGTTTCAAATGCCGTCAGAGGCCGCAAGCAAGGATCCAACTTGCGCTGGTTGTATCCCCCCATCACATCCACTAACCCGTAACAAGCGCGCCCCGCCATTGTCTCAAGGAACTCATCAACGCAAGGGGGCCGTCCTGCGTCCCTGATTGTAAAAGAGTTGAGCCGCTGTAGATCATGGACAATCCTCAACAAATTTCCGTCCTGCTTAACTACCGCAAAGATTGGACTGGAGTAAATAGACGTTGACTGATCGTAGAGGCCAGTCTTCACCTGTTCCCGCACCAACTCCAGAAACTGCTCCTGGACCGCCCGCGGTATATGAATCGGCTTGTGATTGACAGTGGGGATGACATAGGGGTCGCTGATATTTTTTTTCAGGAGCCCCTGCTCTTCAGGTCCGAACGTGAGCGCTCTTTCCCAAAGAACCAGAACCAAAACCAGCAACTCAACCATCCCGCCAGGCCAAAATTGAAAGCTGCAATCCGCTCCTCCGTGATCCGCGCCAAACTAGTAACCCAACCCAAAGCCTTAATTGGCGTGACCCAAGGGTCCCGCGACCAAGCGATTGGTCGAAGCGGTCCGTTCAGTTCCTGGGGCATTGGCTCATTCCTTGGTTGGACCTTCCGCGACACCGGCTTGTACCTGCCAGCGTTGCACCGCATCATCCGCACCCCTCCTTTGCTGTAGATCCTGCGCAGAACATAACCGCGGCTTTTGCCTTTGCTCACGAGTGTGGCACAATGATAGGTTTTTTGAAGCGTAGTACCCTTGGGCGATGCATACTGAGAAAAGGGACTTACTTCTGCAACGTGCGCGCCCTGCACCTTCCTTCCTCCCCCTCCCTGCTCCTCATTAGTCAAACGCCCGCGCAAAACTGGAGCTTGTTCCGCACGGTCTCCTCGGTCAACTAGAAAAAATCCTCCGAGGGTTGCCCGTCGCAGGCCAACTCTGCGTCCAGTTCCTCCTCATACTCCAACACTCTTCTTTGCTTCCCTTTCCTGTGATTGCAGATAGCTGTCTCAAACCTTCCACCGGAGGAATCCTCCACCGTCAACGCCTCCGTTCCCGCCTCCGGATCAAAAACCATTTGTGCTCAGAACCCAAACATGAACTGCCTTCCCAAAATCACATCCCCACAATCAACCAAAAGAAAAGAAAGAGGCTTACGGACCCTTGCAACCTTGACCTCCTCCTCCTCAACTACCCCATCCACACAACAATCCCCTCCGTTAAGCGCGCAGAGACCCATTGGGCATTTCTGCTGAACCAACGCCAAATCATCCACCATCCGCAATGGCAGCAGGTTCACCATTGAACCGCTGTCCACCATAGCCCACACCTTCCTCCCTGCTATGACCATCAGAACGTAAGCAAGCGGATTTGAAACCAATATCAACTCGCACTCCTCGCACCCCTCCTCCTTCCGCACCACATGAACCCGCTGCACCGTCTGAGGTACCCAGCCCTGACCGCAATCCCGCAACGCCTGAATCATCTTGTCTACCACCACCTGAGACACAGCCGCCAGTTCCCGCAAGGTCAGCGGGACCGGAGTCTTGTTACCCATCACCCTTCGCACGATGTCCGCCGCTTTCTTCTTCCCTACAGGATTTGCTGCCGGCGCCTCAAATCCAGGTGCGCGTGCAGCCGGTTTCAAAACTGTTGACAGGGGTTGCTCCTTTGCATCCCCCTCCATCTTATTGGAGACCGCCACCTTCTCTTCCATTGCCACTACCCTTACCTCAGCTTCCACCCAAGGTGGTTTCCAAGATCTGGGACCGGTAACAATGCCTAGTGACACTTGCGCCGTTGTTCCCGCCTCCTGACCCCGTGTGCGCACCTGCTGCATTGTGGTTGGCTGGCTTGGCTCCATCGGAATCTGTTTGCCCGTTGGAAACATGTACCCCATCCCCGCTGGTCAAACCAATCCCGCGTGGAGATCCTTTGCAAGCTCCTCGCACGCCAATCACCAATGACTGTTTGCCCCATAGTACAAACACCCCCTTGGCACAAAGGTACCGGGCGGCCAAAACCCTTCCACCATGTGCAGTGGAGGCCCTCGTGGCTGCTGCTGGCCCATACGGCTCATGCAGATCTTCAAATCCTTCATAAGCTCCGTCAATTCACTTACTGGAGGGGCGGGCAAGGGTTGAGGAACCAGAGCACGCGTGGCAGTAGGTGGAACCGGGGACAGAAATTGCGCCGGAGCCAAAACCTGGGGGACAGATTGCTTTGGTCCCGCTGGAAAGAACTTAGTGGTATCCTCAATAAGCTGTTCTAAGTTGAGCTCGCTCTCCACAGCCTGGCAAATGACAGCCAGCTCCGGAAGGAGCGCGATGGTCCCGTCCAATGACCGCTTTACCAAGTTGTGATTGTAAAGATGCCGCTGCACCCTTGCCCAGAGTTGAGCGCCTAAACCGCCCAGAAACGCACTTTTCATGGCCCCCATCTGTCCCCCCACCACCTCGTTCCTTGACAAGTACTGATAGATCCAATCAAATGTTGAGGTGTACTCCACCAGCTTCACCCGAGTTCTGACTCCTCTGCGCTTGCTTGCCTTTAAGGCCACCAGTCGAAATTGCTTTCCCAGAATCAAGGTTTGCGCCTACCCCAATGCATTAGGATCTCTGCCTTCAGTTTTGGCCAATCTCGATTCTTGTAGCCTTCCATTTCCTCCACATCCCGGAGCTTCTCTTCTTCCATAATGAACAGGACAACAAGCCGGGCCTTATTGGCGTCCGATGCACCTTCCACATCTGCAATTCCTTCATATCTCAAGATGAATTTCTCCACGTCCGTGGTGTTGAATTGGATGTGAGGGTAGTCGTGCGGCCTGATGCAAACAGGACGAGTGGGTTCATGGTCACTGGAGACCAATGGGGGAACGGCGTAGCTTGTCCTGGGTCAAGCGGAGGGAGGGGGAGGAGGAGGGATGGAAGACAAGAGTGGGTTCGGAGTAGCGGACCCGGAAACGGAAGGAGAAGAAGAAGAAGAAGAAGAAGGAGCAACTGTAGGGAGGTATGGATAGGACATCGCGCCCGGTTACCTTCAAAAGACACGAAACGGAAGGTTACTTCCCAGCCAGACCCCCAGATGTGGAAAGAATAAAGGTTATCCCCCTATAATTGTCCCAACGTTTGGAAGTTAACGGTTCCCTGCATTTGAAAGGAGATGGGGATGCCCGGAGTCGCACTTGAAATGAGAGATAGAAATAAGGAGATAAAAAGATAAAGAAAAGTAGAGAGAGAGTGAAATCGCCAATCCTTCAATCCTAAGAACTTTCCACCTGGATGTGTATCCGGTATGAGTTCCTTTAATCTCCTGGTGAGATGAGTGATCCAATCCGATGATGTGATGGTCTGATTCTCTTCCTGCATTCGATGCCCCTCCTCCTCCCCAAGCCGGAGTTGAGAGTGAGGATAAGTCCTCCCCCTCAACCCTAACCTAAGTACACGCGCAAATAACAGTATGACAAAGAAACAGAAAACAATCCCAAAACAGAAACCCTAGCCTCCTCTCCCCACCTCCGTACCAAACTCCCCCCGACGTCTGTACGCCGTTCCGTCCATCCGGTTTGTCCTTCTCATGATGCGGTCCTTGCACCGCGCCCTACTCGGAGCCCCCTGCGCCTGTCCGTATTGGTTCATCCGCGCCCATCGTGGGTGCCTGGTAATATCCGATATGATCCGCACGCTTGCACGCGTGCTCCATCCGTTCCTTTACAGCCCGCGGATTGCTCCGCCCCTACGTATCCAAACCGGCACGCCTGAAAACCTAGTTGAGCGCACTACCTTCCAAATCCTATCTCCGGGGCGGATCGCGGCCCATGCCGCATTCAATGCTGAGCCCGACCCATCCACTAGGTGCGGAGCCAAACAGCAGCTGCTGCTGAGCACTCCGCATACCCTAAGCTGATCCTGCTCCCCTCCAATGCTGAGTGCGCAGCCATGACGCAGTTCCCAATCAGTGTCTATAAATTGACACCACAACGTTGGAACACATCCTGTTTTGCATCAAGGAGGCAGGACTGACGGTGTCGGGGAAGAAGCCGGCGGTTTGTGTTCCGGCGCTTAAAGTCCTTGGCCATGTTGTTGCTTCCAACGGCCGGCGCATTGCAGAGAAAAAGCGGAACAAGGTCCTTGAATGGCCAACTCTGCGGACGGTGTTGCATATCCTTCAGTTCTTGGGATTATGTAGCTATGTCCGTATGTTCATCGAGAGGTTTGCGGAGGTGGCAAGCCCGCTCTGATCACTAACGTGGAAAGGTGCGGAGTGAAAGTGGGGAGAAGAGTGCAATCGCGTGTTCCAGAAGCTCAAGGAGATCGTGGGACCTGACATTGTGCTCCCTGATCTTGACTACAACGCAGGAGGAATAAGGCTAGCGGTTGATTCCGGCGTATTTGGCGCGGGGGGGGGGTTTCTCACTCAAAAGGACAACAGCAAGGATAGGCTGGTGCTTTACAAGTCGTTCACCTTCACTCTGACAGAAAGCCGGTACTCTCAGCCAAAGTTGGAGTTGTGTGGGGTCACCAAGATTGTGCAGCAGCTTCAGTATCTTTTGTGGGGGGTTCACTTTGAGCTTTTGGTGGATGCGGAGGCACTGGCGCGGATGATCAATTCCCCGGCGTTGCCCAATGCTCCCATGACCAGGTGGGTAGCGTTTCTTCAACTTTTTTCCTTTGCTGTTGTTCATGTCCCGGGGAAAGCATTGTGGAAAGAATAAGAGTTATCCCCCTATAATTGTCCCAAGGTTTGGAAGTTAACGGTGCCCTGCATTTGAAAGGAGATGGGGATGCCCAAAGTTGCACTTAAATGAGATATAGAAATAAGGAGATAAAGAGATAAATAAAAGTAGAGAGAGAGTGAAATTGCCAATCCTTCAATCCTAAGAACTTTCCACCTGGATGTGTATCCAGTATGAGTTCCTTTAATCTCTTGGTGAGATGATTGATCCAATCCAGTGATGTGATGGTCTCATTCCATTTCATGCCTCCCTCTCCCCAACCCGGAGTTGAGAGTGAGGATAAGTCCTCCCTCTCAACCCTAACCTAAGTACACGTGCAAATAACAGTATGCCAAGGAAACAGAAAACAATCCCAAGACAGAAACCCTAGCCTCCTCTCCACACCTCCGTACCAAACTCCCCCCGACATCCGTACGCCGTTCCGTCCATCCGGTTTGTCCTTCTCATGACGCGGTCCTTGCACCGCGCCCTACTTGGAGCCCCCTGCGCCTGTCTGTATCCGTTTGTCCGCGCCCGTTGTGGGTGTCGGGTAATATCTGGCATGATCCGTGCGCGCAAGCGCGCGCTCCATCCGTTCCTTTACAGCCCGCGGATTGCTCCTCCCCTACATATCCAAAGCGGCGGGGCGTTTTCTTGCGAGGTTTGAGGATATCGCGGACTCCGAAAACGCGACGGGCGAGGACAAGGTCCGCACTGTTGTTCTCTTCATCACGGACAAAAGTAAGCTGCGGGATATGGAGGATATGGCCGGTTTCGAGGCTTGGGACTGGACTAGGCTCCGGGGCAAGATTATGGCGAGGTGGGCAAAGCAAGAACCCCTCTTCCGGGAAACGGATTTTGAGCGGGCGGCGGCGGATGCAATCTCGGGAGGTGGAGTGCGGACGTGGAATGATTTGTCCAAGTACAAATCTCTGTTTGACCGTATCTATAGTTATTTAGCGAAGAACCAGGTGGTGGTGGGTCAGACGGGAGCGATGAAACGGGAGTTCTTGGGTGGGCTTGCGCCACAACTTTGTGCGTGGGTTCAGAAGCACCTCTTCGAGCACGGGATGGTATTGCGGTTGGTGGACCAGAGTGTCATCCTTCTCCCAGACCTGAGAGCAATCAACAGGGCGGTAGAGAGCGAGATCGATCTGGAGGAACTGATCAAGGACATGGCTAGGGCGTTCCCGTCAGCCTCAAAGAGGCCAGCGGCTTCCTCAGCCCCGCCTCCGACGCAGGAACTACACGCGGGCCCATCCACGACGAGTCGGCCGAGTACGATGGAGGTACCGGTGAATGAGATGACGGACATGTTGAAGGATCTGCGGATACTCCTCAATTGGGTAACGGCCCAGCCCGCGGCACAGCCCACGGCCCAGCCAACAATCCAGTCAATGGCTCCGCCCCCGCCTCCTCAGCGCAATGAGCTGCCCCACGTGGTGGGGGGTCCTTGGCCTGGTAGCGGACCCTTGGGAGGGTTCCCGGCCCAAATCTGCACCTATTGTGGCGACAGGAGACATTGGAGGTTGGGTTGCGCGGAGTTGACAAGGGATATGGACGAGGGATTGGTCCGCGCGTCCGGATTGACTTTCATATTTCCAATGGGTGAGCCGGTAAGTTTTGGGCCCGACCACCCGTCCCCATTGGACCAGGTCAGGGCGAGAGCGCAGTCTGCAGGGGCTGCTCGGGTGTTGCTTGGAATCGTCACCGGGCCCGGCACGTGGCAAGCTCCGCAAGTGGAGGCGGAGGTTAGGGCGTTGGCGGCGGACAAGCGAATCTTGTCAGAGAAGATGGAGGTAGACGTGAAGGAGCGGCTGACAACTCAAGCCCCAAAGACTGGTGCGCAAGGACCGTCGGGCGACACGCCGTTGGCCGGCTCCGGAGGGAGAAGGAAGGCCGCGGAAGTGGTGCGGCGGGTGATGGGGAGCGAGATGCCGGTCCCTCTCACGCTACGGGAGCTGGCCGCGGTCTCTCCGGTGGTTGTCGAAGAGATGGTGCAGGCATTAAGGGAGTATGGGCGCGGAAGGGTTCCGGCAACGGTGCAGCGCGTGAACGCGGCGGAGGAAGGGGGGGAACGCGAGTTGTGCCCACCCAAGGCCGTGTCGGTCCCGCTTGCCTACGTCTCAATGAAGATTGCGGATCGGAAGGTGTGGGCGATGGTGGGCAGCGGGTCAATGGTTAAATTGCTCCCGTCAAGATTGGTGGACAAGTTGGGGTTGGTCCGGAGGAAGTGCGCCATGGGATTGCGGGCGCTCAACGGTGGTGAGTGTTGGGTGGACAGGGTGGTGGAAGGAGAGGAGGTGGAGGTTGCAAAGGTCCGGAAGCCGCTGTCATTCCTTTTGGTCGAGTGCGGCAACGTGATCCTGGGTTGACCGTTTATGTTTGGGTTCCGGGCCCGGATGGCGTTCAACAAGGAGGAAGGGACAGAGGCGCTGACGGTAGATGACGTGTCCGGGGCCAAGTTCGAGACGACAATCTCCAACCACGGGAAAGGGAAGTGGGTGCTTTCGGCGGCGGCTGGCGAGGAGACAGAATCCGATGGAGGGAACGGCTGCGAGGGCCGCCTCACGGGGGATTTTGCCTAGTTGACCCCAGCAACCGCGCGGGACAGGCTCCGGTCTTGCGCGGGACAGGCTCTGGTCTCGCGCTGGCGGCCAACTAGGGAGGAGCAAAGGGGGGAGGGAAGCGCGCGGAGGGCGCGGGTGGCAGAAGTAAGTTCTTTTCCTCGGTATGTGTCACCGGGAGGTACGGCGTTTCAAAAAGCCTACCATAGTGCCACGCTTGTGAGCAAAGGCAAAAGCCGCAGGTTGATTGTTGCCAGGATCCACAACAACAAAGACGGACGCGTGCGGATAGTTAGGTGTAATGCGGGGCGGTATAAGCCTGTGGCGCAAAAGGTCCGGCCTTGGAACAAACCAATGCCGCAGGGGCTGAAAGGGCCCCTGAGACCAATCATCTGGTCTCAGAATCCCTGGGTAAGTCCATTGAAGACGTCAGGGTGGGTAACCCGGTTGGCGCGGATCACGGATGAAAGGATTGAGGCGCTTAACTTTGGGCCGGCGGGGTGGTTGAGTGCGGAGGAGAAGGATTTGCTGGCATTGTTATTGGTTCTTTGCGAGAAGGCCCTCGCCTTCGGGCCGGACAAGCGCGGATTGTTGAGAAGAGAGATTGGCGACCCCTACGTAATCCCCACGGTGCCGCACAAACCCTTGCAAATCAAGCCGATTCCAATCCCTTGGACTGTGCGGGAGCCCTTTCTGGAGCTGGTCCGGGAGCGCGTTAGAACGGGTTTGTACGAGCAGTCCACATCGAGCTACTCTAGCCCAATCTTCGCGGTTGTTAAACAGGACGGGAAGTCACTGAGGATTGTCCATGACCTGCAGCGGCTGAATTCATTCACCATCCGGGACGTGGGTGGACGAGTTCTTGGAATCAATGGTGGGGCGCGCGTGTTACGGACTGGTAGATGTGATGGGAGGGTACGATCAGTGGGAGCTCCACCCTGATTCGCGGCCGTTGACCGCGTTCGAAACAGGGCTGGGAAGAATGCAGTTGACGCGGCTGCCGCAGGGCGCGACAAACTCGGTGGCAGTTTACCAGGCTTAGACGGCTAGGGGTGGACTGGGGGTGGGGGTGGAAGCGGTTTGGTAGGTGCGGCAGGGGCAAGGTGGTGATGGAAGGACCTCTGGGGACAGAACTCAACTTGGGGGGGATGAGGTGTCGTATTTATAACCCCGGGTTGAGAGCTGCGTCGCGGGCTGCGCGCTCAGCAGTTGGGTAGGTCGGGCTCAGCATCTGGCGTGCGCGCGGTCTCAGCAGTGCCTGCTGCGGGCTCAGCAGCAGCCGCTGCGGGCTCAGCAGCAGCCGCTGCGGGCTCAGCAGAAGCCGCTGCGGGCTCAGCACCAGGTATGGGTTGGGCCTACCTTAGGCGGCGCCGGGCCGCGACCCGCCCAGAAGAAGCGGACCAAGTGATGGAGCCGGCCCAACCAAGCTCGCGGGTGGCTAGTCCCAAAGGCGAGGGCAGGGAGATCATGGGCTATACCCGCTGGGGAGGCCCGCGCGGGCATAAGCGTGGGCCGACCCGCGGATTGCAGGATCCGCAGACGGCGCGGACGGAAACACAGGGGGCTCCAAGTAGGGCGCGGCGGAGGGCCGCGCCATGAGAAGGACAAACCGGGCTACGTTAATACCAAAGGGGGCGGGTAATGGCAAGGGATGGAGGGATAGGGTTGGGCTAGGGTTCTGCGGCTTAGGGTTGTATTTCATCACTCATTCTTGTTGTTTGTGGTTGTACTTAGGCTAGGGTTGAGGGGGAGGACTCAAGACCTCACCCTCAACTCTGGGTTGGGGAGGATCATCATCACCTTACAGAAGGAGAAGGAAGGAATTCCATCATATCATTACTCTTTCTTCTTAAAACTCATCGTGCCCAATAATCTTACAGATGCTAGACCAATAACTTCCGGAACTCAGGACAACTTGCAAAGGTAACTCTTCTTAAGTTTCCACAACGGAACTCTTGCATTCAAAGGCTTCATCCAAGACAACCTCTTTGCTCTCAATCTCCCTCATTTGATTGGAAATAACTCAAAGATCAGCTATCTCACTCAAAAAGCCATTGACTACAACAAACTGCTCTATCTTCTTCAATCACTTGGTCACGCTAGTCCTCACCAACTGAGAAACCTGTATCCTGAAATTCCCCACTCCCTAATCAACAGCTTTCAATGCTCAGATTGCGTCTTCTCAAAGATCACTAAAAGCCCATTCAACACCAAAGCAAACCCAGCCTCCAAAACGTTTGAGAAGCTTCACATTGACTTGATGGGTCTAATTAATCCAGAATCCCGCAACGGGATGAGGTATATCATGACCATCATTGATAGCCATTCCGGGTACCTGTCCGCTATTCCCCTAAGTTCCAAATCTGATGCTTGTCCTCAAATTGTATTCATTCTTAGATTTGAGAAACAAAAACAAGGATGCTGCCCCGCCACCATCTGTACTGATGGTGGGGGAGAATTCAACTCCCAAGAACTCAACGCCTTCTTTCAAGAAAATTCCATCCAACATATTGTATCAGAACCATACCATCATGAACACAATGGCAGAGTAGAACGTGCCAATTGAAATGTTGCGGAATCTATCAGAACCATCCTACAATCTTCAAGATTAGCTCTCAATCTGTGGGCCAAAGTATCCAAAGCTTCAACCCTCATGCTTAATGAAATTCCTAGACGCTGTGGAAAGAATAAGGGTTGTCCCCCTATAATTTTCCCAAGTTTCGGAAGTTAACGGTTCCCTGCGTTTAAAAGGAGATGAGGATGCCCAAAGTCGCATTTAAATGAGAAATAGAAATAAGGAGATAAGAGATAAAGAAAATTAGAGAGAGAGTGAAATCGCCAATCCTTCAATCCTAAGAACTTTCCACCTGGATGTGTATCCGGTATGAGTTCCTTTAATCTCTTGGTGAGATGATTGATCCAATCCAATGATGTGATGGTATGATTCCATGCATGCCACTCCTCCCTCCTAACCCGGAGTTGAGAGTGAGGATAAGTCCTCCCTCTCAACCCTAACCTAAGTAAACGCGCAAATAACAGTTTGACAAGGAAACCGAAAACAATCCAAAAACAGAAACCCTAGCCTCCTCTCCACACCTCCTCCGTACCAAGCTCCCCCCAATGTCCGTACGCCGTTCCGTCCATCTGGTTGGTCCTTCTCATGACGCGTTCCTTGCACCGCCCCCTACTTGGAGCCCCCCGCACCTGTCCGTATCCGTTTGTCCGCACCCGTTGTGGGTGTCCGGAAATATCCGGCATGATCCGCGCGCTTGCACGCGCGCTCCGTCTGTTCCTTTATAGCCCGCGGATTTCTCTGCCCCTACGTATCCAAACCGGCGCCCCCGCGAACCTAGTCAAGCGCACTACCTTCCAAATTCAATCTCCGGGGCGGATTGCCGCCCACGCCGCATTCGATGTCAAGCCCAACCCGTCCACTAGGTGCGGAGCCAAACAGTGGCTGCTGCTGAGCACTCCGCATACCCTAATGCTGAGCCTGCTTGCCTCCAATGCTGAGCGCGCAGCCGCAAAGCAGTTCCCAATCCGCGTCTATAAATTGACACCACATCCCCCACAACTTGAGTTCTTTCCCCAGAAGTCTTCCATCGCTTCACCATACCACCACCCCCGCTACTTCCATTACCACCCCCACCACTCCCACTACCACCTTCCCCCATCCTCCTCCTGCTCCATTGCCACCATGCTCCCATGCGAGTTCTGCGCCCGGAACGGGCACCTGTGTTTGATTGTCCCTGGTTGACACGCCTGTGTTGCTTGCCATCGCGGCCACCATTGCTGCTTGCTTAGTGACGGCATGCCCCAAGCTCCTCCCCAATCCAGGTCTTGCCCCAGGCTGCGCAAGAGGGCTTGTCCGGACCCGTTTGTAGTTTTGGACGATGACTTGATCTCGGAAGGCTTGTGGAAACCCCCCGGTTCACCTTCATCCCGCCACCCCTGAGCTCCATCACCCCCCACCTTGCACGTTGTGGAAAGAATAAAGGTTATCCCCCTATAATTGTCCCAAGGTTCGGAAGTTAACGGTTCCCTGCCTTTGAAAGGAGATGAGGATGTCCAAAGTCGCGCTTAAATGAGAAATAGAAATAAGGAGATAAAGAGATAAAGAAAAGTAGAGAGAGAGAGAGAAATTGCAAATCCTTCAATCCTAAGAACTTTTGACCTGGATGTGTATCCGGGATGAGTTCCTTTAATCTCTTGGTGAGATGAGTGATCCAATCCAATGATGTGATTCCCTTCCTCTTCCTCCGCATGCATCTGCATCCTATACATGCCTCTCCTCCAACCCGGAATTGGGAGTGAGGATAACTCCTCCCCCTCAACCCTAACCTAAGTACACGGCAAATGACAGTATGACAAAGAAACAGAAAACAATCCCAAAACAGAAACCCTAGCCTCCTCTCCCCACCTCCTCCATACCAAACTCCCCCCGTCATCTGTACGCCGTTCCATCCATCTGGTTTGTCCTTCTCATGACGCGGTCCTCGCACCGCGCCCTACTTGGAGCCCCCCGCGCCTGTCTGTATCTGTTTGTCCGCGCCCGTCGTGGGTGTTTGGTAAATCCGGCCTGATCCGCACGCTTGCGCGCGCGCTCCATCTGTTCCTTCATAGCCCGCGAATTGCTCCACCCCTACGTATCCAAACCGGCGCGCCCGCGAACCTAGTTGAGCGCACTACCTTCCGAATCCGATCTCCGGGGCGGATTGCCGCCCACGCCGCACTCGATGCTGAGCCCAACCCGTCCACCAGGTGTGGAGCCAAACAGCGGCTGCTGCTGAGCACTTGGCATACCCTAATGCTGAGCCCGCTTGCCCCCAATGCTGAGCGCGCAGCCGCGACGCAGTTCCCAATCCGTGTCTATAAATTGACACCACACTGTTCCGGGCGCAGAACTTGCATGGGAGCATGATGGTGATGGATAGGAGGGAAGATGGGGAAGGTGGTAGTGGGAGTGGTGGGGATGGAGTGGAAGTAGCGGAGGTGGTGGTATGGTGAAGCAATGGAAGACTTCTGGGGACAGAACTCAAGTTGGGGGGGATGTGGTGTCAATTTATAGACACTGTGGAAACTTAAGAAGAGTTACCTTCGCAAGTTGTCCTGAGTTCCGGAAGTTATTGGTCTAGCGTCTGTAAGATGATTGGGCGTGATGAGTTTTAAGAAGAAAGAGTGATGATATGATGAAATTCCTTCCTTCTCCTTCCGTAAGTTGATGATGATCCTCCCCAACCCAGAGTTGAGGGTGAGGTCTTGAGTCCTCCCCCTCAACCCTAGCCTAAGTACAACCACAAACAACAAGAACAAGTGATGAAATACAACCCTAAGCCGCAGAACCCTAGCCCAACCCTATCCCTCCATCCCTCGCCATTACCTGCCCCCTTTGGTATTAATGTAGCCTGGTTTGTCCTTCTCATGGCGCGGCCCTCCGCTGCGCCCTACTCGGAGCCCCCTGTGTTTCCGTCCGCGCCGTCTGCAAATCCCGCGATCCGCAGGTTGGCCCACGCTTATGCCCGCGCGGGCCTCCCCAGCGTGTATAGCCCATGATTGCCCCGCCCTTGCCTTCCGGACTAGCCACCCGCGAGCTTGGTCGGGCCGGCTCCATCACTTGGTCCGCTTCTTCTGGGTGGGTCGCGGCCCGGCACCGCCTAAGGTAGGCCCAACCCATACCTGGTGCTGAGCCCCGCAGCCCCTACTTCTGAGCCCGCAGAGGCTGCTGCTGAGCCCGCAGCAGGCACTGCTGAGACCGCGCGCACGCCAGATGCTGAGCCCGGCCTACCCAACTGCTGAGCGCGCAGCCCGCAACGCAGCTCTCAACCCGGGGTTATAAATACGACACCACACCGTTGTGATGGACTTTGAAAGAATTGCCATGAGCTGAAACTGAGCATTGTTTTTCCAACACCAGGACTCCTGGACTGATTAGATTAATGACAAGGTCAGGGACAAAGAGACAGTTGGAGAGAGGAATGAGAGAATTTCTCCAGGCAAGAACCACTTCACCCTTCCCTTTGATGGGGAGATTAGCTCCATCTTTTCCAGTTCTGATGTGTTCTCCATTGCAATATTGTAGGGAAGTGAAGTATTGAGTGGATTTGAACATATGACACGAGGCACCGGAGCCAAGGATGATGCAATGATTGGCATTCACCTTGTTGATCCAGGTGGTTAAGAGGGCATGGTAGTGAGCGACTTTGTTGCTTTTTGGTTTCTTTTGAGCTCTCCATTTGGCTTGAGCTTCTTTCCACCAGTCAGGAGCTAAGTGCTTTTACTTATGCCAGCATTGATCCTTGGGATGGTTGGTGACGTTGGGATTATGATATCCTTGTTGACATTGTTGAAGTTTGGAAGTAGAGGTTTTAGAACTGTTGGTTATGAGAGCGGTTTCTCTGACAGGATTCTTGGTGAGTTTAGATTTGGATTTGTTGTTGAGCTGCGTCAAGTGTTTTAGAACTAGTTCAACCGTGATCTCCTTGTCTGAGTGCATAATGTGCTGAAAAAGCGAGTGAAGTGAGTTTGGAAATTTGAAAAGGACCAGGTACGCCAAGATGTCTGAGGGGAGTTCAATACCAACGTCGAGCATTTTCTTGAGAGAAACCTTGATTTCTGTAATGAAGGAACTGATGGCTTTGGGTTTGAAAGGATGATATAGGAAGTTGTTGAAGACTCAGGCTCAATTTGCGGTTTGAGAAGATGCAAATCTCTCCTTGATTGTTTTCCATAGACCTTTAGCCGAGTTGATGTTTTTGGGGTTCACTACATTGTTGTGCATGATAGAGTTGATCTTGGAAAGGATAATTACTCGATTTTCAAGATTTTCAGTGGGGCTGAGACTTTTAGAGTCGTTTTCAAGGATTTGTTTGGTGCCTTTGAGTTCAAGAAGAATAGTTATCTTATCTTTCCAAATTGAATAGTTTTTGTCCGTCAGGTTTGGGACGGCTTTGAGAGCAGCCTTGAGCATTATTTGTTGGAAGCCGTCCATGTTGCCAGGTCCCTCCATGGTGTCAAGCGGTTAGGTAGTTGTGCAATTTGGCTTTTAACTGTGTCAATTGAATGGATGAAGGTTGATAGAAATCATCATATTGGAGGGACTGGGAACAGACTGAGTAACAACAAGACGTGAGTCAAGGAATGAAAAGACAAAAAAAAAAGAAAGAAATAATGAACAGTTGAAAGCTTGAAAGAAATGAGATTGAAATCATACCAGACAGTCAAGAACTTGAGGAGTGAATTTAGATTGAGTCAAATTGTGATTGAGTTGTCAACAGTGATTTGGTGGCGTTGAGGTTTTGACAGTGTTGAGTTGTTGAGTTATTGAGTAAAGAGTAAGGAAACAGAGGATGAAGAAGAAATGTTAAGAATAAAAGAAAGAAGAATAAGAAAGAGAAATGGAAGTTGAGCTGAAGTAAAGAATCGAAGGAATCTGAGATGGTTGATGGTGAAAGCTTCAAGGCAGTCCGCCCCAATGAGGTTGAGTTGACACCAATGATTGGGTGAGGGGAATCCCCCCGGTGTATTCAGTTTTTCTGAGGGCGCGCGGGTTACTCCATCTCAGGATTGGGCAGCTGTGTGGAGAGCCGCTCAGTGGATGATTTGACAGATGTTTGACAGGATGAGGAAATTGGAGAAGTGATACTGAAAAAGAAATTCCATTTTTTTTTTTTTTTGAATAACACCTAAATAAAAGAACCATACAAAAATTTTGAACTCTTCCACATCTGGTCCAGGGTGTCCAGATTTGGTCACCACACCATGAGATTAAGATGGCCTTCAACTTGGTTACAATTAATCATTGTTCCTCTTGATTTGTTCCTTCTTTGACAAAATTGCATTTTATGAAGTTCTTCTTCAACTTCAAAGAAAAGTTGTTGATGTTGAAAGTGGGAACTGGCAAAAGGGAAGTACTTCTTGAGGGTGAGGAAGGGGGCCATCTTCTTTTCGGAGAGGTGGTAGGTGGTATGTAGGTGCTTGAAGGCTGAAAGGTTGGGATTTGTTGAGTGGTTGGAGGATGATTGGTGATGATGACTTGCAACAACGGGTTGCAAGATTTGTTGAGTGGTCGGAGGATGATTGGTGATGATGACTTGCGACAACGGGTTGCAACGACAAATTGCAAGTTGCAACAAAGCGGGGCCTAGCTAACAAGCCGCTGACGTGGCACACGATTGTGCGCTTTGGGTCGTTAGCTAGCTGCCGCGGCCTTATGGAGCGGACGATTGTGAAACGCGCGCGGTAAATCGCTCGCTAGCTATTTTTTTTGGCTAGCAAGTCGCTACCTAACGAGCCGCGCTCTCCAACGATTGGGGATGCTCTTACACACCATATCTACATGATATTGTGACATCTGATCTGCTGGGAACCTCCCGTGACATCCCCCCATGTAGATGTATATCTCCATACTTATGTTACACCCACGAGACCCTCAGACCCTGGCTGCGGGCTTGATCCGAACTTGGCCTCCATTGAACTTGGTTGTCATCAGCAAGCAACCTAGCTCGATCGATACCTTCCCACCCAAATTTACTTCTTTCTACTCTTTTTGCTGTTCTACGAGATGGCAGTACAAAAGAGGAAACTTAGTCGTAAGTCACTTTCACTACGATTCTCCTCTCGTGATCAGGGATGCTTCGAATCGAGCGAGAAATGAATGTCGAGTGATTGACGGATGGCTGGATCCCAGGCTCAGAGAGACGAGCGCAACCGATGCCGGATATCGTCCCACCCCATGGCTTGACGCAGGAGGATGAGAAGGATACCGAACGAGTTCAAGTTTCGATCAAGTCAGCTCCGAACCCACGTAGCCATGATCTCGAGAAATCCAGCTCGATCCAAGCTCGTCGTGGGAATCGAAAACCGAAGGGGATGACGAATAAGCAACGCTCGAAGATCCAACGAGGGATCGAGATCTCAGATAAATTAGAGATTAAAACCTCGAAGAGGCAGACCAAGAAAGACAAACGTCAGGCGGCTAAAAAAGTTTACGATTAGTCGGCATCTCTTGACCGGTTCACCCGGCTCGGATCGTTCATCATCAGCCTGGTCCCCGGAGCTGTGCTCGTCTCCAGCCGATCACCCCCATCAACCTCCCGCGATCGGTTCGGTCTCTATGCTGTGCCTGCTTCGACAGGAACGGTCTTGGGTTGTGGACCGACCGACTCATCTCAAGCAGGCTATCTGCTTCTTGTCAAAGAAAAGCTGCCTAACCTGCCATCCCATCAGAAGCGCGCTCTCTTCCCAGATCATCTTTTCCAGTCAACATCAATGTCTGTATTTCTTCATTCTATGACCTTGTGAAAGCTGAACAATCCAAGGCTCATCAAAAAGCGCAAGCTCGACAATCAAAATGGTTTCACCTTCAGAAACTCTCGGTGGCAGACCGACCCAGACCATGGCGCAAGCTACCGCCAAAGCATCCTTATCTTTGTTCTTAAAATTAAGAAGGGAAGAAAAAGACAAATTCTAACGAATCCTATCCGATTGTTATTATTACTTATTTCCTCATTGTTGACAACTCAAAAGCCCTCTTGTTTGCTTATGTTGCTCTTTTCCTTTGAGTTGGCCGAGTTTAGTTTCTTAGTCCTCCATAGCTCGAACCATTTGTCTGAGATGTATTATTATACGCGGAGGCATGAATTTTCACGCTGCGACCACTAGGGTCAGTGTCACACCCCCAATCGGTCCTAGGAACCCAGCGCACTGAGGTCTCCGCCGCGGCTTCAGTTGGGAAAAACTCTAATGCGTTCAATGCCAAAACGAAAAAAAAAACTTTTCAGCAATGCGCTCCTATGATCATACCTGTGGTACTGAGATAAGATGAAGCTTATTAGGTTGTCGGATTTCCCACTCACCCTCAAATTTTTGGCGAATGAAGTAAGCTTCTTTGGTGCTGGGAGTGTCGCGAGGCCATCTCTGGCTAGCTTTGGACATCTGTTGATCGCTAATAGATGTTTCTGCATAAGCCTTCAGTCCATCGATCCATGAATATCCAACCCCATCGGAAAACTGTTCCTTTTGTCGCCATAGAATCTCATCCGGTAGGTATGGCTTCCCGTTTGGTGAGCAATCAAACGCTTTTCGTAAGATGTGCTGGGTGGTGGGGGGGAGGGTACAGGTGTGAGTACGATCAGAAGTAACGTGGCAGCCGAACCCGCGGATCAAGGCCTGACTCAGACTAACCTTCTCAATCCGCGGACCATCTTCTGAGCCAGTTTTTGATCCGATCAAGCGACCAAACTGTTTATCTTCCGGCCTGATGTTCATACATAGCTCTAAGAACGCCTTGTCTAGGAAAGGCACTCGAGCCTCCAGACCCCATGCCATGGTGGATTTGTTGGCTCTTAGACAATCGGCAGTGTGTAAGTTTTTGACACGCTTGATGGTCTCTTGATAGAAACTGAGTGGGTCGGGTGCCTCACTAAAGTAGAGGTAGCCCCCAAATATTTCATCAGCTCCCTCTCCTGATAAGACCATCTTAACCCCCATCGCTTTGATCCTCCGAGAGAGGAGATACATGGGCGTCGAGGCTCGAACGGTGGTAACATCGTAAGTCTCCAAATGATAGATCACCTCAGGTAAAGCGTCCAGCCCTTCCTGGACGGTGAAGGTGAATTCATGATGAGCGGTGTTCAAGAAATTAGCGACTTGACGAGCCGCTCGTAGGTCCGGGGAGTCTTTTAATCCAATCGAGAAGGAGTGCACGCAGCTGGAAGCTTTCAAGCTGGATTGAATTCCAGCTAGGTGCTCCTCGTGCAAGCTCGGAAAGGCACCGTTCTGGCCATTGCATTTCAAGTCAGAGTTCATGAGCTCGGGAGTACCAACAGCGCCGGATGCTATTTCACGATGAAAGGTGGAGCTCAGATCAGTCGCCGAATGAGTGTTCTTCTGGAGTTCTTCGATCTGACGGACGGTGATGGACGCAATTAAGCTACTGTCGAGTCCCCCACTAAGCAGGACACCGAAGGGGACCTCGCTCATCAGCCGCTTCCGAACGGCTGCTTCGAGAAGGGTTCGGATGAGAGTAAGGTCAGCAGGTATCGTCCGATGGAGCAGTCGATCATCCAGGTCTCCATTCAACCAGGAAGGCTCATAATATCGTACCAATCGTTCGTCGACCGGAAGTGCTGAATCGTAGAAATGCCCAGGTGGAAACGCATCGAGTCGGTCGCAGTGTTGATCGATCGATTTGAGTTCTGAGGCGATGTACAAAGTTTGAGGTTGACTACTATGAGAACCATAGTACAGGGTCGTGATACCGATAGGATCCCGGGCTATGATTAATCGCTCGGGTGTTTGGCTGGTATCGAGTAAGATGAATGAGAATATGCCGTCAAGCATTCGGCACATATCGGCTCCATATCGTTGATACTAGATCGGATTTAATGGCACACATGGATCAGGCCGGGATGGAAAAGAATTACTTGAGATCGAGTTTAGTTTCACACTCAGACTGAATGGGATGGGAGCGCTCGATGGACGAACCAGATGAAGAATGATCTCACAATCTGATTTGAGTGGTGTGGTCAACTGGTACTTGAGCTGTTTGGCCAAGACTTTGTGATTATAAATTTCGCCATTGGCACACACGGCTACCTTACCATCCTCACTGAGCAATGGCTGATGACCGGTCTCTGGATATCATGAGTTGTGAATAATGGGGATGGAATACAACGATCAATCAAAACCTGAGGAGGTTGACATAACTGACTCGCCAGTTTTTGAGACTTGAAAGGTTCCCAGGGATTGTGGAGAGCGACTTACCGACGCCGACGATAGCCAAGCGCTCATGAACGAGGATCGAATTGGAAGTCATAAAGCATCCAGTCCAATCTGGTCCGCGATGCCTTATCTTCCTTGAGAGTGATAACGCCTTAGTTCTGATCTCATCCACCTGGCCTCGAAAATTATGGATACCGAAGATTCCACCTGCGCCACAGATTCAGATGGAGTCCATTCAGTTAGACCAAGAAGATCTAGTTTAACTTGAGGTTTTTAAGCTTGGATTGCAATCCATCGGCCAGAAACGAGCTTACACATTTTGATGGGGAGCTTCCTTAGTTAAGATGAATTATTAAGAGATTTACTATACGGTATGGACCGAGACTGCTTTACTATCCCCCTTCAAGTGCCTGCTTGAGAAGAGTTCATGGAGTGATATAGTAATGGGTAGATTAGGATGATGGGATAGATTGGCAGTTGGCTGCTTAAAAACCAATGCCAACGACTGCTCGATCACGATGAGAATCCATATCGATCTCTTCTCATCGAGACGGATCCAAGGTAATCAACCCGACCAATGTCCCGTAACCAACACCCAGGAAATGATGAAGATGACTGAACTAGCAAGACTCCACGGCCGGGGGGGGGGGGGGGGGGGGGGGGAAACCAAGGGTTCGTGTCGTCATTCAATCGATTTTGGTTCACCATCGTTAGCCTTAGCCGGGAAGGAGAAGGATCGATCATACATAGAATCGCACTCAGCCACACCGTCTTGATTAATGTCGGGCTAGTCCAACGCCGAGATGGTACTCAAGAAGTGGACCCCCTCCCCTTGATCGTGTTCCTCATGAACTGAAACTAACCACGTGGGGTTTTCCCACCATCAATCCTCTCGAGTTGCAGAAGTGACGAGTTTGGAGTCAGGGTGGAAGTCCATCATGACGAGTGTCGAGTAAGACTAGAATCCGATCCGACTCGGTGGGTGTAAACCATTCCATCCGTCGTCGGGATTCTCAATCTTACCATTCACTTCTTCCTGCCAACCGAAACCCAACGAGGTTGAAGTCGATGGAAAAGGTCTCGAGTGTAATCGATTCAATCCTCACGTGAGATCATCCCATCCACCTTCTTACTTACTATACTCATCGCGATCCCTTTACTACAAACAATCTTAATTCACTCTCCTAGCCCAATATCTCCTTCACAGCGGATAGCAGCAGCCCATAACGTCACCCAGACACAACGAATCTTGGGGATTTTGTTTTTGAGATTATGAGTAAATCGATTTCTAAATATTTAGATTAACATCGGTCATGTTCTCGAAGCAACAGGGGAAACTATTGAACGAGCCAGGTCGAAAACGGGGGGCAACGCCAAGACCGGATCAACGTCATCATACGATTGTCGGGGTTTTTTTTCTCTTTCAATTCACACAACCTGATTCAAGGAAATTGCATCATCAACCGATGGATTCAGGTCACGAGGGTGCGTTTGGTTCCAGGGTTTTATGTATATAGATTCTTTCGATATCCTGGTGTCACCACCCACCCACTGTCTGCCCCAATCTCAGGGCGTTCATGGGCCGGGTCGACCCACTCAATACCCGTACCCGGTGGGTATTTATCCAGGTTTGGGTCAAGTAGATTCTGAAAAAGCCTATGATGACCAAACCGGGAACCCGCCTTGAGCTGCTGCGGGTGCAGGTAGGGGTTCGAGCAGTTCTCTTTGAGCATCTCCAATTGTTGAAGAGCTCAGACCATCTCCAATTGTTGAAGAGCTCAGAGCATCTCCAATTGTCTTGGTAAACCCGCTCGTTAGCTAAGTTTACCGGGTGATTTTCACAATCGTACAAAAATAAGGGCTTGCTAGCAAGCAAGGTCCATAAGTTTGGTTGAATTTCCATAAAGTTATGGGAATTTAGCAAGCTTGCTAGCTCCATCCTTAAGTACCTCCTCTCTACCCTCTACCCCCTCAACCCACCAGATCTCCTTTCAGTGTCCTTCAATACCACCTTCCACCACCATTGCAGCTCCAATATCCCCTCCTCCCCTCACCCCAGCCCCAGCTTTGTGTGGAAATTGAAAAAAAAAAAAAAAAAAAAAAACAGAAAAATGGTCCTAGCTAGCGACCTGCTACATGGCACACAATTTTGTGCTTTGAGTTGCTAGCAAGCTGCTACAGCCTTATTGATTGCACAATTGAAAAATGTGTGCAATAAATTGCTTACTAGCTATTTTTTTAGCTAGCAATTTGCTACCTAACAAGCCAAGCTCTCCAACAATTGGAGATGCTCTCAGCTTGTTAGGTAGTGACTTGCTAGCTAAAAAATAATAACTAAGAAGCATTTTATTGCCTGTGTTTTTCAATTGTGAAATCCATAAGGCCGCGGCAGCTAACTATCAACCCAAAACACACTTATGTGCCATGTAGCAGGTTGCTAGCTTGGACAATTTTACCTTTTGTTTTTCAATCTTGGCATGAAGCTGGGGCTGGGGTGAGAGGAGGGCAGGATATTGGAGCTACTATGATGGTGGGAGGTGGTATCATAGGTAATTTAAATAATTTATGGCGGGCAAATGGGGTATAGGATATGGAGGAGATGCTGAATGGGGCAGCTATTAAACTGGCTAAATTCTGGTAACTTTATGGAAAATGGACTGGAGTTATGGAGCTTGCTTGTTAGCAAGCTTCTTTTTTTTCCACAATTGTGAAAATTCCTTGGTAAACTTAGCTAACAAGTGGGTTTACCAAGACAATTGGAGATGCTCTTAGATGGTGGGTTAACCCATGGATAGGGCTGTACCCCAACCCATACCCAACCCCCAAAATCAATTCCAACACCCAACCCACAGGTATTCCCGCAGGTTGGGCATCTGATTTTGACAGCCCAACCCAATACCCATGGGTATCAGGTATATACCCAATGCCCAACATCCAATGTGCTTCTCCCCTCATTCTAATTTCTAGCTATCATCCAGATGATTGCTCAGCAGTCTATGATTCTATAGTCTACCCAGTTTTTCCCACTGGTGAATCAACTGCAGGAGCAACAAGGAGATGAGCCCACCAGGCTAAACTCAATTCACCAGCCAGATGGCTGTTGATTTGACTCACAGGTCAAAATAACCTCCAGCTTGCATTCAATTGACTGCTAGCCGGTCCCATTGTTGAAACACCAGCTGTTCAATGCAATTGACATTGAGTTGACTATATAATCAACTCTGTGGCCCTCAACCACCCAAAGTGCCCATGGTGCACCTCTGAAAATTTTTTTGCAAATAAACAACATACCCAGTGTGTCAGATCTTTGAGAAAAACTCCCAACCCATACCCAATGCCCTTGGGCAAGCCCAATCACCAACCCAACTGGGTTGGGTACCCGGTATTACCCAAGATTGATGAATTTGGGTCCAGCTCTACCCATGGGTACCCATTAGGTTGTGTTTGGCTGCAAGATGTGTGTGTAACTGCTGCTCCCCTCCACCCCCCAAATCAAAGTTACAGGGAGTTACAGGGGGTTAGAGTTACATATACAATTTTGGGATGTTTGGAAATAGATTTAAACCCCAAAACTGCATGGAGTGTAACTTTAAGGAAGTTACACTCCCACCAAGACATTGGCTGAGCAAGTTATAATCTTTTGAGCTTGTGAATTGCTGGAAAATTGAGGTTTCAGTAACAAAACCAAGGACAGTATGGTGGCTGGCACCAAAACTGTAACTTGCAGTTACTGTTACATGCAGCAGCCAAACGCAGCCCCTTAGTGATCATTTTTTTTGTGTTTTGTTTGTACATACAGTAAATGGTGCTGGTGGAGTGGAAAGGAGGTGGTCCTGCCACCTCCTCTTCTTCAAGTAGCATGCGTCAATGTGAAAAAACACAACAATGCTGCTACCCTTGGGTTGGAAAAGGGTGAGATCAAACTGATTGGGATGTACTGTGTCACATGTGACTCATTGTGGTAACTGGTCAGTGGATTTGAAACCAGATTCAGGACTTGGAGGTTCCTTCAAACTCAAACCTGAAAAAATTTAACTTTAGTTGCAAATTGAGGACTTTCCCAAGTGAACTTGTCATCTTTACACCAGGAACAAATCCAAGCCTCACATAAAAGAAATGGAGAATCAAAAAAAAGAAAAAATACTGATCCAATCAGAAGGGCCTTTATCTCAGAATAAGTTTTCTACATCACCAGAAAAGTCCCCCTTAGGATTTCCACACCCATTACTCTTTTCAGGAAAAAAAAATAAAATTAACTAGCAATTTCTGGGAAAATATTGGTTGAGATGGGACTGGTCAGTCAACCTCCTTTTATATTGAATATTTATCTGCTGATTTGATTATGTCTTATTCTAGATGTAAATTTCAAACAAACATTTAAGTATTTCTGGTCATCTCCTTGAGTAAAATGCAAGTCAGATACAAAAGATTTTTTTCATGAAAATATTGATAAGTGTCCTGGTTTTTTCTACCAGCTCTGGAAGAAATATGAAAAACAAACAATCAGAATGCAATCAAACTTCCTTTTTTTTTTTAAAAAAAAAAAAAAAAAAAACTTGAAAATTTGAAATGAAATAGAGATTTAGCCCATGTTGAGCTGGCCAAGTTAATCATCATTCATGAATACAAATTTTTTATGGTTAAAAACACCCAGTTCATCAAATTGATCTATACCATTCAGCCCCTCATGAAACTCCCAGCAAGAACTATGTTTCAAAGAGATTGCATGGAAATTTCTGAGAAACTCAAATTGGAAATTCACCAAAAACATGATATCTTTTTGGAATTGGCTTGGGATACTTCCCTTTGTAAATTGGATCAAAATTATGGTTTCATCATTTTCACTTGCCATTACATAAATGAAGAGTGGAATCCTATGAAAGATATTGTTGAATGTTGGAAGTTTCTTTCCCCCAATATTGGGTCAGAATTTTATTGAAGGCTTATTAAAACAATCTAATAATATAAATTTATTGATGAGGTAAGATTGTTTCCCTTCAATAGAAATTTTGAGTATTCATTGCCTCAACAAATATTTTTGAGAATTTTGTTTTCATATTTTTTTCAGGTATATTTCATTAATTTGAATAATGAAAGCTGAAATTATTTTTCTATTTCTTTTCTCAAGAAGTTTTTGTTTGTACAACCAATTCATTCACTTCTAAATGAAGGAAAACTGTTTCATATTGGATTTGCAGGTCATGTTATGAATCTGGTGGTAAAGGATGGAATAAAAATCTATGCAGATGGTATTAGCCACTATATAATTAGTATCTAGTACATCAATGCAAGCCAAAAAATTGAACAAATATTTCAGGAAATAGTACCATTAACAAATATTAATTGCAAGAAGAGGAACTGCCCTGATGTTTCAAACTTCTGGAAATCCTGCTGAAAGATGATTGTGTCTGCATTACCATAAAAGTAAGAATCTCAAAATCTTTCATTTGTTGATTCAAAATACTCTCATTTCCCAATAGAAGAGGACTGGATGAAACTTAATATAATGTAGGATTTCTTGAAAATATTTCAAATTGTTGCAACTAAAATATGTGTCACCATGTATCCAACCTCCAACTAGTCTTATAATTTGATGAAGGAAACTGAATTAAACATCCAGAAAGAAGCTGAAAATGTATTTTTAAATGAGCACATAAATAAAATTTTCAAAAACATTTCAAGAAAATTCTATAAGTATTGGGATGGGAGTCTCAATTTATTGAAATCAATTTAGGATTTTGTTAAAATACGTACGCACTTACGCGGGTGCTACGTATAAGTGTAATCCAAATGGGATGCACAAATGGGCCTCTAAGGCCCATTGGACACACACACGGACCATACGGGCCCATGTGGATGTTACAGAGTTGGGGAAACTGGCCTCAAAACGCGTGAAATAGACCCATTGGTACACGGGCCCTAACGGGCCCAATGGGGTATATGGGCAAATACGGCCAGATGGGCTTGTATGGGCATAATTGGGCCCAAGGTTTATTTTGGACATACTTGGCCAGACGGGCTGGCCCGCAAAAGTAGTCTTTTTTCACAATTCGGGCTTGGGGCGGCCCATTAGGGTTGCCGCCCGTGTCGCGGCCCGCTTGGGGCCGCTGCTCGCGTCGCCGCCCGTTCGGGGCCGCCTGTGTTCCTCGGCACGGCCCACGCGGGGCCCGACGGCCCGCGCGGGGCTGTTGCGCGGCCGAGGGATCCCGCGCGGTGCGATGCCGCGCGGGCCCGGCTGGTCGCAACCGGCGACCAGCGCCGCGGAGCCGGGGCTTGCGGCCCTGGCTCGCTCCCCCTCCCCTCGCTTGCCGTCGCAAGGGGGAGGGGGCAGGCTGGCTGGGTTGAACCAGCCAGCAACCGACCGCAACAGCGCGGTCGGCCAGGGCAGGGGGGACCTGACCACCCCCTTGCCCAAGGAGGTGGCGGCGCCGGCCGCAAGGGTAGCGACCGGCAGGTGGGGGGGAATTCATCACCCCCCCACCATCGATTGTTCGAGGCGACCAAGCAGGGCAGGGACGCTCTCCCCCCCCCCCTTTACTGAGGGGGAGGAGCGATGGGCCTGGGGGGACCTGATCACCTCCCAGGCCAACGTACTTGACGACGCCCTGGAGGTATCAACCCCCAGGGCCCCTGGTGAGGGGATTTGACCGCCCCCACCAGGGATTTGAGAGAAAAAGGGGGGGGGACAACATGTCCGCTGGTCACCCCCCCCCCCATGTGAGTCTGAGACCGGACCCAGGTTTGCCCTGGGTCCCACCTGGCCCATTTGAGGGGCCAGGGGCTGGCTGCATGAGGCAACCAGCCCGTAAACAAGGCAATAAAGGTCATCATGGCTGGTTGTAAAGGACAACCAGCCAAGGGGATTGAACAGTTAAGGGGCTGGTTCAGCCCCATTGAGGTGGAAACACCAGAAATAACCAGAATAGGCTGGTTGTAAGGGTACAGGGACTGATGCCATGTGGGCTGATTTAGTCCAAACCAAGTAACAAGGCCAGTAGAGCCTGTAGAGCCCTTTTGGGGCGGAAAATTTGCCTTTTGGCTTGTTGTATCATGGGCTCACAAGAGGCCAATCTTTTGTACTTAAGGAGCTCTTCTCCCTGCTGTTTTCCATCATTCATTTATCATCCAATCGAATTCATCCATTATATTGCCCCATTGTGAGAGCCCCATTAGCCATTATTGACACACAGTGTCCAGCATTTCTTTTGCTTTAAATACTGCTCATTTGCCTAAGCTAATTGCTGGCCATAAGTATAACAGATTTTATCCTTTTAAAAAGATGTCCTACTTAGATTTCTTCCTTAGAAAAAATTCAACCATGGTTAAACCTCAAGCTGAAATATCATCAATTCATAATCTAATATGGAGACTCTACAAACATTTTATGTCTACCAATATGGCAAGGGAAAAAAAAAGAAGTTTAAAAGAGTATAAATAAAAATAACACAGATTCTGAAATTTAAATTAGCATAAGCCTTCTTGCAAACTTCTGCAAGTTTGTGGCCTGCTCCACTGCTATAATAAATTCTCATTCTCCAAAAGAAAAACTGGACCTCTGGCTCCAGGATCTGCTCATTGAGTACAATGACTCCAATGATTTAGATGGGGATAAATGTAACATTCTTGAATTGATGAAGGTAAAAATTTTAAGATTCCCCAACATTTCTAAATTGTTCAAGGCGATCTTGCTTGCTCCTATTACATAACTTTTTCCTGAATCTTCAAGTATTCTCATGTTTTTTTCTAGGGGATCTTTAATTCTTTTTGTTTGATTTATTTCTTGTTTTTACAGGCTTTCTCCACTGGATCATGTGCTCTGGATCAATTACACAGAAGATTGGCACCTGAAACCATTTAAGGGCTTATATCTTCTCAGTAATAGATCAACAAAATGTTTTAACCTTTAGTTAATCATTTTTCTTTGATTATTTTTTTCTTTGAATATTCTTTTCCCTATATTGTTATTTTTTCTTTACTTTTTTCAATATTTCTCTTCTTCTGTATTTCTCTTCTTCTATATTTCTCTTCTTCTATATTTTTCTTTTTCTATATTTTTCTTTTTCTATATTTTTCTTTTTCTATATTTTTCTTTTTCTATATTTTTCTTTTTCTATATTTTTCTTTTTCTATATTTTTCTTTTTCTATATTTTTCTTTTTCTATATTTTTCTTTTTCTATATTTTTCTTTTTCTATATTTTTCTTTTTCTATATTTTTCTTTTTCTATATTTTTCTTTTTAAATATTTTTCTTTTTATATATTTTTCTTTTACTTAATTTTTCTTTGACTATATTATTTCATGTTTTCCCATGTTTTTTTCATGCTGTCAGCCACAAGACAAAAAAATTTGTCCAAATGCCTGCACAAATCAAATTTCTTGTTGGTATAGTGGCTAAGAGCTGGTCTCATCTTCCATTACCTGACACCAAGGTAACTGTTTCAACCCACTGTAGAGTAATGAATAAATAATGATAAAGCAATTTATAATTTTACAATCAATTTTGGTAATGTTTTGTAATAATTTGTAAGTATTTTTTATGAGAATTGATTACGGAATTGAAACCTTGATAATATATATTATCAAGATGGAGATCTAATATAAATTTGAATTCAGTTATTAGGACTCAGCTGTGCCCCAAATATTGATATAGAAGTTCCCAAAGTTTTGCATTGTTTTGGGAATAAGTTACAGTGATTATATTAAACCATACTCTCCACTCTGTATAGATAAATTGAATAATTTTAATATTATTCCTCTTTGGAATGTATTAATACTTCAATATGATCTACTGAGCCTTTATAGCGTCCATTCAGGGGGCTCTTAGTTTAGTTGTAAGGTATAAAACTTGTTATATAGTTGCCAAGACTATACATACTCTATATATATAATTTCTGCCAAGGTACTAGAAATTAAGAGATAAGTACATGCCACAGCTATCAATTCATATGTAAAGTTAGTTATGTAATCATTCTGAGGTTTTATAGGACTTCTAAAACTTCAATTTGACTTATTCTTAAGTCCTAGGATCAATTAATCAAACTTTTGGGTATGTAAATGGAAAATTTACATTGAAAATCTTCCCAAATGAGTACTAGTATCCTATTTCTGATTGGTTATGATGTAATGGGGTTCTGGGAACTTGAATACAAAACCAGGGAGATCCCAGAACTCCAATAATGATTCCTTGAGTCCCCTGAGGGCTGCCTTTACCTCAAACAAGGAGGTTATTTACCCTATAGCCCCTTCATCAGTTATATATTATTATTTATTTGTAAGAGAATAAAGCAAGAGTTAACAAGCCCATTAAACTAAATTGCAAGAGGATATTGACTGGGGCTATAAAATTAAGTATTGTAATTAATTAATAATCTTATTTTTAACTCCAACTTTGAGTGGAAGCTCTAAATTGGAGTAGTACCCCTTGTGTGTTACTACTATAAAGGGTGTGAACTTATTTATAGGCAAAGCTCCTTTGAGCTTCATTCATTTGAAGCCAGGACCCTTGCCTTTTATAAAGGTTTAAGGTGCGGCTTTTACTCATAATAAATTGGTTTTTTTTGAGTGTCTGTGCCTTTTGCTACTGTTTTGGTTTTTTAATTCATTAACTGATTAAATTCTTGGTTTTGTCTTAATTTTTCAGGTTTAACCACAGCCCAATTATAGTATTAGAGCCTTCAAAAGAGTTTTTTCTACTTAAAGTACACATTTTTGTGGACTTTTGTCCATTTTATGATCAATTTATTTTTTCTTTTGAAAAAATATAACAAAATAGAAAAAAAAGAGAAACTTTCAAGTTTTTTGAAATTCTTGTTAGCAAAATTTAGTCTTTGCCATTGCCACAGATATAATTGTGTTTTGAGAAGTTTAAATTGGAATAATAATAAATATATTCTATATAATAAAAAACTGTTGTGACATTTTATTGTCTTTAATCTTTAAAGGTACATAAAATAGAAAAAAATAAAGATTTTTTTCAAAAGTTCTTTTTAAATCCTATATTCTGTTATTGCTAAGGAAATGACTATTTTTTCTTCGACCTTAGGTCAAAATTATAGCAATCAAGACCATATTTTTTTTCAGATTAAAGTCCAGTTTTGCCATAAAATTGTTTTAATCTTCATTATAAAAAAAATTGATTATTTTTTGAAAAGTCAGCTTTTTTTTGGAATTGATTTTTCCCAGAATAGGAAAGGTGCAAGCAGTTATCCACCAAAAGGCAAACTTGTGTTTTGGCAAATTCCCATGTAAATTTTGGTAGAGCCTTGCGGTATTGATTTCCACCTTCCATTTTCCCCCCAATGGCCAAAGGATTGCTTAATTAGGGTGTGGGACAACATGTTTTGAGGGAGAAGAAACAAAACAGTGTCCCTTTTCTGCAGATTTAAATTTTCATAGTAAGAGCACTTTCCATTGCAGTCAAAGAGGGAAAGGTAAATACAGAAAATCAGCTGATTTCCCCAAGCAAGCTAGTTGCCTTGGTGTGAAAAGCAAGCCTTCCTTGCCAAGTTTGTTGGTCAAAGCCAACGTGCATCAACAAAATTCTGAGTTTGCTTCTCAATGGGGAGTTTGGAATGATTATTGCAAAGTTCAACCTGTTATTTCTATTTAATATTGAAAATTTAAGAGCATTGTGATTGGTATGGAGAGGCTGGAGACTTTCTTTGCAATCTAACATCCCATTCCTTACTTAGGTATTCAAGTGTGCTCAGTTGCTGCAACAACTTAATCCTAACCTCTCAGTGAATCTCATTAACTTGTGTTTGGGTCTAATTCATCAGATCTGATAAAACCCATATCAATAACCAAGATTTCTCTACTCCTGCAACAACAAGAAAAGCTTCAATTTTTTCTCCTAATGACCACATTCTTGACAATTAGATAATAGAGCGTGAATTAATTTGCAAGCTGGATGATAATTAGTAATATGCAAATGGCGCTGTGTGATGCTGAAATGATCAGCCCTGCCTTACTAGAGCCATAAGATGGTCCAAAAGAAAATCAAGAAAGACAATAATGCTCATGTTAATAATTTATTGGTGGGTGCAAAACAGAGTTTGGAAAGCAAAGAGTTTCTATTCTACCTCTTCCAAATCAAGCCTATTACTAGCTGGCAAAAATAATGATACATTGGATTTATTGCAGCTGGAGACCTTGTGGAGGGAGACAGATATTTTTTTTATATATAATTTTGATCTTTAAAACCTATCAGCAGCTCCCAAAGATAACTGTAGAATTCATCAATCAAGATTGGAAGTATGGTTGCAAAGATCAATGCAGCATTTGCTATCACTGTCAACAGCTCAAAGATTGAGCTTGAAAGTTGCATCTCAAGCTTGAGCTAAGAACTCAGAGCTTGGAAATCTACTTGACTCTCACAGCTTGATCTCTAATCTAAAAACTTGAATCTCAGACCTTGACTTCAGAAGTTGGATTTTCACACTTGATCAGCTTAATGCTCAAAACTCAAGATTTGGACTTCAGAAAAAGCCATCTATAGCAGAAAATGTGGTGTTGATACAGTATTCATGTCTTTTCTTTGGATTAATTTTAATTAAATTCAATTTTTTAAAGAAAAAAGTGCAGATATTTTAAGGGAAGGGTAGTAGGTTGAATGGTTTGCAGTTGCTATCACAAGGAGTTGGTATTTTTTTATAGTTTTTTTTTCAGTTTTAAAGGAAAAAAGGAGATATAATAGAAAGTATATTTAATTATGATACCCAAGTAAATGAAATAGGTATAAAATAGCAATATTTTTAAGTAATTTTATTTAAATATATGTGCCTAGAAGATTTTTTTTTGACTAGTTTTGAAAGAAACTGGAAACAAAAAAGTATTCATTGTCATTAACCAATGAGATGAATCCTTTAAAACTTTTTTTTCTTCTGCAATTGAGAAATTTACTGCAAGAATTAAAAAGTTTTTTTGATGATAATACTTTACCAATTTAGAAATAATGGTTAGAAATAATGGTTAATTAAAAAGTCCCAATTCAAAAAGAAATAAATTTGAGAAAAAAAATGAGTTTTCAGCTTTCCAAAATGAATGAGAGTATCAAAAAGGAATTTCAAATTATTCCAAATAAACATTAAATTTTTTTTAATAAGTGGAGAATAAGGAAAACTTTGTAGTACAGGGAATTAAAAAAAATTTTTTGGAGTAAATAGACCATAGAAATCAAAAGAACATATTTGAAAATACCTTTCAATAAAGGTTTTTTTGCTTTCAGTAATAGAAATTTTCACATTTTAAGGAGTTGATATCTTGTGGTAGATCAAAGAAAGATGGCAGCTATCTTATTGAAACCAATATCCATCAATTTTAAGGAAATTCCAATTTTTTGAAGTTTTTCCAGATATTGCAGATTGTAAATTCAAGACTTTGATCATAGATTCCTTTTGTATAAAGTGTGGTCCAAGTGTTTCTTTTGATATGAATAAGGGAAATCTTGAGCCTATGAGTTAATAAAAATTTGCTTAACCAGTGTCAGCCTCCTGGATGCCAAGACCCTTGCTATCATTTAGCTACCCGAGGTGATGGAATAAATAATAAATATATTATTCAATAAATGCAGCAAAAATCTGTAAAATATTTGGATAAAGCTTATTGCAAGGTTAATTGGTTTGGATGTGGTTTATTGTTACTAATTAATGTAGATAAATTGATTATTAAATATTTTTATAGAGGGGCCACAATTATATTGGGGATCTGTAACACCTCTCTTCAGGGAATTCAGTATGAAGACATGTAGGCCTGGTTACTTTGGGACCTTTAGTTTAAAGGATATTTTTCCCAAAGATAATATGTATATAAAATACACAGTGGGGTGTCAGGGCTTTGTGACCTAGCTGCCACAAATCAGAAAGGATAATAAGACTCACTGGTATATTATTAAATCCTTTGGGTATCTGTTTGGGACGTGCACTGATGGGTTAAACCTGTATACTGGGGTTATAAGGTTGTTCAGCAGTTCAAATTGATAAAAAAGAGGGTTGAGGACAGATATTATTAATAAGACTAAAGCCATAAATCACTTACTTATCTCTTATAAGTATTTTATTACCTTGGAACAGTTTCTGCGTATAAATATAACTGGGTCTCTGGGTATCAATATCCTCTAAAGAGCTCTTTATTTATAGTTTTTGGAGTCCCAATATTTTCCTTCTGAGGGGTACAGGGGCTCAAAGGGATGGACAATGAGGCTAGCAGGGTAACCAGTGGTAGCCTTTCACGTGTTCTTGGTGCTGTAACACGGGTAGAATCTAATTCTACAGGGTATGGAAATTATTCTACTTTATAATTGATGTTTGGACGTGTGAATAACACTAATCTGTCCTTTTTATTTATTATTTGATTAATTTTCCTTAGTAAATGTTCCCAGTAAGTTAATAATTATTTTAATAGACATTCCTACGGATATTCTGATTTCAGGTGAGTTCTCATTATGTATTAAATGATTGGAGTAAAGTCATGATATTGATTTTACTCATTATTTTCGAAATCCAGTTGATTTACTAAAATAATTACTTAAAAATGTAAGTCATGGGTATTCATGTAATATTTTTACATCATAAGTTATCTTAGTATCTCACAGGAGCATTGATGTCTAGAAATTCTCATAATAGTATATTAAAGTATTTTAATATATTTTTAGAAGTAGTCATTATCATATTTTCGACATTTTTGGTACTTTGAATTATATTTAATAAAAAATACGTATAACACTTATTTAAGTATTTTTATATAATATTTTGTACTTTTAGACTATCTACTATCCGCGGGAACATTTATTACATATGTAGAATGTTCCCGTGTGGTTTGTAGAATGTTTGCGTGGTACCCAAGCTTCTCAGGCTGCCTGTCACTCTTTCAACCCGTAGTCCCGCGGCTGTGTACTTGTCAGAGGCCCAGGGCTGCGTACACAACCTTGACGGAGTGACAGGGCTGTATCTCAGCCGAGCGCGGGTGCATTGGCTGCCGCGGCTGCATGCGTGAATTGTGACAAAACACATTTCCATCTGTAACTCCTAAAATATACACAACACCTCAATTCTGACTGAATTCTAGGTGTGAAACCTATATGTGACAATACGTGTGAAATATTTAATTGGCCAAAAAGTTCAATAGTGGTGCCATGGTATTTTGGTTTTTCTTTCCTTAATTATTTAAAAATATAAGGAGTTGGATTTCAAGGGTGGGGTCAGTGAGTGACCCTAACTAATTTTGGGAGGAAAATCCATTTTTGAAATAATATTTATGGTTTTCCAACTCATTCTTAGGTTAATTTTATTATTATTATTTTTATGTTATTTCTGTTACTTTTGCAGCTTGCTCTGCAATAGTATCAAGCTGACAACCAGTGCAAAATTTTTGTTTCATCCAGAACCTAAAAAAAATTTTAAGTTGTATGTGGATGAAGTTATGAATGATCTAGCTCCGTTAAATCACATAAAAATTTTAGATGAAAAATAAGTTAAACAACCAATTTTTTTATATCCAAAAAACTCAACGTAGTGAAAATTTATATGGTGCATCACAGTTAGAGTTTTAGTGATTAATTTGAGCTTTATAGAAATTTTATTGTTGCTTACATAGATTTGGGCTTGAGTTAATTGATGGATTTAAAGATGTTAGTTCCTTTTTGAACCTGAAGAAACCCAAAAAATATATTTTGAGCTGGCAGATTGACATAAAGGAATGAAGATTTTCTATGAAAATAATACAAATATAAGGATTTAAAATTAGGATAAAGATGTATAATCAGGATGGGCCTTGCCTAATGATATAAAAATCCTGCTTCTGAAGGTGGATATAATGTATGATTTACAAAGAATATAATTAGTTATAAAGATCAAAAATTAAATTCTTATTTTTGAAAGAGTTTGTTTGATCTAGTAGGAACTAAGTTATCTTTCTCTACAGCTTAAAATTGACAGGATGATGGCCTGGCTGAAAGAATGATAAAATATTTAGAAAACATGATCATAAGATATTTTGGATATGGTATTGATTTCAAATACAATGGTGTTACACAAATGATTGGCTATCATTGTTTACAGCTTTAGAGTTTGCTTATAGCTCCAGTAAACACTCTACAACTAATATATCACCCTTTGAATTAGAAAGAGGTTGGATTCCACTTATGCTCAAAGAAATACTTATCAGAAAGAATATTAAATTACATCCATTTGCTGATTGTTTCAGACAAATGATGATTAAAGCTGAAAAATTTGCAAGAAGATGTGTCATAGAGTAAATGGAATACAAAAATAGTAGATGGGATAAAGCTCACAAAAAGCATGAAATTAACATTAGAGAAAAGGTCTTAGTTTCAACAGTGAAATTTTTCTAATATTGAAGGACATAGAAAACTGAAAGAATCATTTTTTGGACCATTTGTAGTAAAGGCTTTGCATTGTTAAAATTCAGTTGAAGTAATTCTGAGGAGAGAATTTTACAGGAAAAATACAACTTTCCCCATCAGTCTGGTAAAGAAATTTATAGAACCTACTGAGATGTTTACATTCAGAAAGGCACCATTAGTTTTAATTCCACCTCTGCAGGATGTTAAGGATGCGCTACCTCACAAGATATTGAGCCATAAAATTATTACAAAGGATGTTAAAGATTTAAGACTTTATCTAGTCAGGTTTAAAGATAAATTAGCTGATAGTCACTTGTGGTTAGAAGCTAAAGACATCAAAAAATCTGACATGCTATTGAGGAAATATAGAACCTCTAAGAGAGTTAAACATTTCTCTGAAGAGTAATTTTTCTTTTGGTGGTAGGGATTGTCAGCCACAAGACAAAAAAATTTTTCCAAGTGTCTGCACAACTCCCATGTCTTGTTGGTATAGTGGCTAAGAACTGGGCTGATCATCCATTATCTGTTACCAAGGTCACTGGTTCAAACCACCATAGAGCCAAAAATGAATAATGATAACAATTTTCATAATGATAATATTAATTTTGATAATATTTTTTAATAATTTGTAAGTATGTTTTTATGAGAATTGATTATTGAATTAAAACCTTGATAATATATATTATCAAAATGGAGATCCAATATGACTTTAAACCAAGTTATGAGGACTCAGATGCTTCCCAACTATTGATATAGAAGTTCCCAATGTGCTCCATTCTTTTGGGAATAAGTAATAGTAATTATATTAAACCATAATCTCCACTCTGTATAGATAAATTGCATAATTTTAATTTTATCCCTCTTTGCATGTATTAATACTTAAATATACTCTACCAAGCCTTAAGGGCTTCAACTCAAAGGGCCCTGAGCTTTTTTTCAAGGTATAAACCTTGTTATATAATTGCAAAGACTATACATACTCTATATGTATAATTTCTGCCAAGGTACTAGTAATTAAGAGATAGGTACATGCCAAGGCTATCAAGTTATATGTAAAGGTAGTTATTTAATAATTCTGAGGTGTTCTAAGACTTCTACACTATGGTATGATTTCATGGCTTTCTGAGACCTTGAGGAAAAAACCAGGGAGAGCCAGGAAATCCCCTGATGATTCCTTGAGTCCCCTGAGGGCTCCTGTTACCTGAAAACAGGAGGGCCTTTACACTATAGCCCCTTCATCAGTTATATATTATTATTTATTTCTAAGAGAAGATGGAAAGAGTTAACAAGCCCATTAAACTTAATCTTAAGAGGAGACTGACTGGGGCTATAAAATTTAGTATTATAATAAATTAATAATCTTATTAGCAACTCCAATTGTGAGTGGAAGGCTCAAATTGGAGTAGTAAAACTTGTGTGTTACTACTATAAAGGTTTTGGGCTTATTTATAAGCAAAGCTCCTTTGAGCTTCACTCATTTGAAGCCAGTCCCCTTGCCTTTCATAAAGGTTTAAGGGGTGGCTTTTTACCCATAATACCTTGTTATTTTTTGAGTGTGTATGCCTTTTGCTACTGTTTTGGTTACTTAAGTCATTAACTGTTTGAATTATTGGTTTTGTCTTAATTTTTTCAGGTTTAACCACAGCCCAAGTATAACAGTAGAAGTTAAATACCTGAAAAATTCCTTCTCCTTCTCTCCTTTATTCTTTTGAGCCAAATGAAGTGATAAAAAAATGTTAATGGAATTCTTTATTCATTGCACATTCAATATGTTTGTGCTGGTTGGAATTTGTGTAGAAATCTCAAAGTTTTTCTTGGATTCACACAATATTCTTTTCTTTAAAGAAAGAAAATCAAATCTGATTCTGCAATTCAAAGTAATGGAACACCCATTCAAGAGTAGTTGTTTTAGAGCCTGGAAATCTCCCTTGGAACTTTGACCCACAGTTTGAAAGAGGGCCAAAGTAGGGTCCTTATGCCTTCTCTGTGCCTCATAGCAATCTGAAATCATAAATTTACCATTCATATGATTCCAAAATACTAAAAATGGGCATGATGCTCATTTTATCATCAATTCAACAGACACCACTAGCCAGATGAAACATGGGTAACATGAATTTTGGGATAATTAATATCCACTATGAAATATCCCATTCCAATTGTTCAATTGGGCCCATTTCTGATTTTCAAGCAATCAAAGCAACAAAATTACTCAGTTTATGAAATTGAAAAAGGTGGAAAGCCTGGGAATCAAGTCTGAACCCTTGGCACTCATGAGGAGATTGCTATAAAAGTTGCCTACACCAGCTTTACCAAAAGACTGTTTTCCAAGAAGCAGTGAAACAACCAGATAGAAGCATCAGGGCTCCATGAACCACTTTTTCCATGAAAATAACTGCAAATCCCCTCCAATACCCATCCAAGGTAGCTCATAAAGCATTTGGGCATGCCCAAGGTTGATTGACCCAAAGCACCAAGACCTGCCTCCTGGTGGGTAGGGTATGATCAGGAATTACTTCTGAAAACCTGGCCCATGAATACCCTGACCCCCATCCACCTCATCTTATCCATACAATTTTTAATGACATCTCTGTTAGGTTTCAAGATGTTGAAAGTTTATATTATATAGTCATTTAACTATTTTATATCTAAATCTGCCTTATCTCTCTCTTATATTTACATATAACCTTCTATTACTTTCCCCCCCACATTGACACCATGAGAGAATATTTTCAGGGGGGGGGGGGGTGAGTAAGTCTTCCCACTGATTGGCCAAAATCAGTAGTCTGATTTTCAGACACATTTTCAAGGCCAAATTTTCCAGTCCAAAAAAAACAATAGGGCGTATCAAAGTTTAAATTTTGAAAAATTTAAATTGCTTATTTCAGGAAAAAAATTAATTTTTCAAAAAATATTTTTTTATCAAAAAAACAATGGACCAATAGGTGTAGCTCACAAAAATAAAATTTTAAAAAAAGTAAAAAATAACAGCCTGAATTCAGCCATTTAATATTTTGAAAGTTTTAACTTTGATACGCCCTAATATATGTTTATTTTGAATTTTGTGATGATTTATCTTAGAATCTGGTCTTTGAGATTAAAAATCATTGATTATTAAAATAATACAACTATTATTTTTGGAAAAATAATAAAAAATGGTATAAAATACCCGGAAATATATGTTTCATAAAGAGAAAAAATGAAACCATTATTTTGCAGTTAATGTTATCTTCAATATATTTAATCTTAGGGATGAATCAGAATATTACTATAAAAAAGAAAACTAATGAAATTTTATCTTTCTATTCATGAGAAAAGCAAATTAGATTAATTTGATTGTTTTGTGGGTTTGATGGTGATTTGATCAAATAATCAAGATGTGTATCTGAGAACCCATAAAATTCAAGCAGGAAATATTTCTGATGCTCTTTGAGTTCTTCTGTATAATTTGATTTGAATTTTTCCCTTTTTTAGAGCTTCCAGAATTCTTTTAAATTGTTTTTTTGTTGGTTTTGAGGAGGGGCTCATCCCATTGCTTGAAAACCAATTGAAATTGTGAAATGAAATAAAATACTTTAGTGATTAAAACATATTGATCTGATGAATGATTTTAAACCCTAAAAAAATAAAACTGCAGATAAAATGAAATATAAAATATTGAAAATGACTGACAAAAAATTTGAAAAACTTCTGAGCATAATTGTTTCTTGATTTTTCAGGCAAAGATTCATCTTTATTGAAAAATGCAGGGTAAGGAATTTTTAATTTTTGTCACATCCATTTTGATTCAAAATGGTTTATGTTCAATTGAACTCATTCATTTTCATATTATTTTTAAAAAACAATAAAATTTCCCGGTTTTTTCATTTCACAAATCAGTTTCAAGAATTTTTAACTGAATTACTTCTGAGAGAGAAGAATATTCATATTGGAGGGACAAGACACAGTCTTGAGAATAGCAAATAGTTCAGTTGAGCAGCAAAGAACAATGAAAAGGCTGAAACAAAAGAGAAGGAAAACAGCAAGAAGAATCTGGAAGAAATCATACCAGACAGTCAAAGATGGGAGCCAAGAGGGACAAAGAGGATTGAGGCCGTTTGGAGGTTATAGCGTTTGAGGGTTTGCAGTAATGAGGTAGGGGACAAAGCAGAAAGATGGAGATGAGGCGTGAGATGACAAGTATTGTGAAGCAGGAAAGAGTAGAAAGGAAGAATGAAAAGAAAAATTGAAGACTAAGAGAATTGAACAAGGACTCATAAGAATTGTAAGGAAGAAAAGAGCCGGTAAGATCAGACCAGAGTAAACCAGAGACTAAAAATGAGAGGGGCTGGTGCGCTAGTGCAGTGCCACGTGGATTGAGTAGGTAGGAAAGCACCGGAAGCGCAGGCTTGACTGAGTAGTAGTGATAAGTTGAGCTGGGGATTTGACAGTAGTGGATGGAAATTTAAGCTGGGGATTTGACAAGAATTACTCACCCCCCCCCTGTACCACATCAGATCACCACCTAACTCAAAAACTCTCCAAAAATGCTCCTAATCCTTCTTTTCCCAATAAAAAAATCTTTTGATCCCCTTTTTTCAGGCCTTGTGGCCCCCCCCCTGCCCCCCCAAATTACCCCTCTAAATAGGAAACAATGAAATCATTGTGCTTCTCAGAAATGAAAATTTTCCAGAACCTAGGTTTTAACCCCAAAGCTATCAAGGGCACCTAAAAAGACAAATGGATTGACGGAATTCATGAATCAAGATTTTTCCAATCCAAGGAACTAAAATAATCATTGATATTTAACAATTGAAAAGACCAACCTAGATCTCACCAAGCTGCTCATAATTCTAGAAAGGAGGGTATTAAATTGGAATGACTGAGGGAAAATCAGACTGAAGCCCTAATGAAATAAATGAAGACTTTAATCACAGAAAAACAGGAAAAGGAAGACTACTACAGAGCAATGGAAAACATCTCTAACCTTCCACCAGTCAGAAAATTTCCCCAAGAAAGGCATGCATCCAAAACTGAAGTAGGAGGGCAACTTTGACTTAAATCCCCAAATATGAATCCACCAAAAAAGGTGGCTCTGAAATTTCTGATATCCAGAAGGTCCATTATTCACTCAAACATTCTGAAAATCCACATGGATAAGATTCCAAAGGCCTTTTGGTACAGAGGGCTAATAAGGCCTTTTCAGGAATTGAAACAAAAATACAGGAAGAAATGGTCACTGTACAGGCTTCAATATCATGAAATCTGGAGATTTATAATTTTTAACTAAAAACTGAATTCAGCAAGAGTAGATTTTGGATGATAAAAACATTTGGTCAAAAAAGATGCAGCAAAATTGAGAGGACACCTCCAGAAAATTTTCAGTCTTTTATAATGGAGTACCCAAGTAATTTAAAATATCTTCTTCTTTAAAAAAAGCCAAACCATAGCCAGCTTAATTTTAAAAGTGTCTCAAGTGAGGAAACTGGGAATTGGTTCCACCAGGAATTTAGACGTGGATGTTTTGATCAAGAACATATGACCTGGGACTTCCCAGAAGATTCAACAAAAATTATGTACTGTTTCCAATTAAAGGAAGGCCTTAAAAATATGAAAGAAGGTGTTGAATATATTTAAAACTCATTATTTTGCGTGATTCCCATTCAAAATGTTTTTGATACAGGCTAATAAAAACATTAATCTTTAATTTTAGATAAATTTAACCCAAACACCTTTATTGATTTACCTGTTTCATCTTTGCCTAAAGCAACTCCAACCACCATTTTATCAATGACTCCTATCATAAATCCTAATCTGCCTTCTTCACACTCCATAAATTTTAACTTGCAAGTTGAACCAGAATCCATAAAACAGACAATAACTGAATTCTATTTTCTTCAAATAAACTTCCATTTCTCATGGGAAATCACCCTTAGTCTACTCAATATCATCCTCAAAATTTCCATCCTCATTCTGCAAGAGCAATAGATAAACCCTTAAACATCAAACCATCTTTCAATTAAAATTAACATTGCCTCACTGGATACAATAACACTCTTGTCATTTCAAGTTATAGACAAAAATTCTTCAAATTTATTGGCAGAATTTTCACCTTGTAGAGCATTAACCAAATATCAAATAACAGAAAACAATTGATTTTGACTTAAATTGATGATACAACAGGCACAAATGTTGATACTGTTAATCCTGAGGTGCTTAAAAATTTCACAGATTTATTAATTTTATCCAACTCTTCATCACTCCACTGTGGCTACTTCATTTTTGTAACCAACTTCAAATCTCTGATGCTTGACCCCCTGGCTTATATCCCTGAGAGCCCTTGTATCTTTGAAACCACATTGATTGCCCCACAAGCTTCCAGGAATTACAATCCAGGAAGTTTTTTATGCTTCTGAATCAGCTTCAATATCTTTCAATGATCATACATACACAGTCTATAGCAAAACTTGAAACAACCTACTAACCTAGAAATCCTCAATAACCTTGACCTGCATCCTTATTCATTTATTTAGCTTCACCTGCAAATGATATTCTGTCCTATTTTCTTTCTTTTTCTTTTTCTTCCTTTTTTTTTTTTCTTTTTATTTCTTTTTCTTTCTTTTTCTTTCCTTTTCTTTCCTTTTCTTTCTTTTTGTTTCTTTTTGTTTCTTTTTGTTTCTTTTTGTTTCTTTTTCTTTCTTTTTCTTTCTTTTTCTTTCTTTTTCTTTCTTTTTCTTTCTTTTTCTTTCTTTTTCTTTCTTTTTCTTTCTTTTTCTTTCTTTTTCTTTCTTTTTCTTTCTTTTTCTTTCTTTTTCTTTCTTTTTCTTTCTTTTTCTTTCTTTTTCTTTCTTTTTCTTTCTTTTTCTTTCTTTTTCTTTCTTTTTCTTTCTTTTTCTTTCTTTTTCTTTCTTTTTCTTTCTTTTTCTTTCTTTTTCTTTCTTTTTCTTTCTTTTTCTTTCTTTTTCTTTCTTTTTCTTTCTTTTTCTTTCTTTTTCTTTCTTTTTCTTTCTTTTTCTTTCTTTTCCTTTCTTTTCCTTTCTTTTTCTTTCTTTTTCTTTCCTTTTCTTTCCTTTTCTTTCCTTTTCTTTCCTTTTCTTTCCTTTTCTTTCTTTTTCTTTCTTTTTCTTTCTTTTTCTTTCTTTTTCTTTCTTTTTCTTTCTTTTTCTTTCTTTTTCTTTCTTTTTCTTTCTTTCTCTTTCTTTTTTGTTCTTTTTCTTCCTTTTTCTTTCTTTTAATTTATAGCTCCATGAAATAGTAGATGGTTTCTTTTGGCCCAAGAAATACAGATTTACAGTCACATTAAATATTTTGAAAACCAGGGCGGGAGCTAAAATTCATTCCACACTCTGAAAAGGCTCAAGAGGAATCCAAGCTGGAAATTCCCCTACTGACCAAGAAAACCTTAAATTTGCAGGTTCTCAGGATATGTATCTACCTGTTCTGAAAGGTTCTGCTAGATCAAGTGCTTTCCCCGCCAAGTAGACCATATTCTGAAGCCAAAAATAAGAAAAAATTAGAATTTTATGAAATAATCATCCAAAAACTGGGAAATATAGCTTTCAAATAAATTATCAATCCAGAAAATGAACAAGAAAAAGCTTTAATATGGAGTTAATTTAACAATATATAAAGATCTAAGTTTTCCAAAAACAGAAAACATGAAAAACAATGATCACCTGATTGCAAGTGACATACCAGGGCACAAACAGCCCCTTTATCCCCAGGTGTGTCACTTTTAATCAAATGATCATTGTTCTTTCATGGTGAGAGATTCCATTTGGCTCAATTTAATTTTTCCAAGTTTCAAGGAGATCTCACCCATTAAATCAAGGAGTTTAGAAAACTGATGGAAAAATTGGATGTTGTGAAATTGAATTTTTCTCCCAAAATATCAAGCTAAACCATAATTTCCAAGCTGAAAAGCACCTTCTATCACATTTTGGACACAATCCTCCTGAATAATTATTTTCTTAAAAATCTAAATTGAGTGCTCAAAACACCCAGAGAGTTAATTCACCTGAAAATTAATTCTGTGGACTCCACAGTCAACCCCTCTTTCAAAAATCAAAAATCCCCCAATTACCTGATCAAGAAAAACCAAGAGGGAAAGATAACAAAAAACCCATGTTCAAAAGGCAAGCAAAAACCTCTCTAAAAATCCAAAAGCTTTCTGTTGGTTCCTAAACCACAAGCTTCAACCAAATTTCTTTTAAAAGTCCAGCTCCCACCTGCTTAATGTTGAGGCCACTTTTGGAAATGAAATATCCTCAGAAAATGAAAAAATAAGCCTCAAAACTCAAAAATCCCTAAAATATGATAATGAATTGAACCACCTACTCCCCATGATATATTTTTGGGCCTCAAATCACATATTGAAAAAAAATCCTATCCTTTCAGTTCCAAACCAAAAAACATCAATTTTGGCACTGGTGACACCCAAAAATCCTCAGAGACACACATGTTGGGCAATCCAAAATCATTAATCATGAAGTTCATGCCCTTACCCCAAAGAATTTAATTCTCATTACAAAATTAAACCAATTTCTTCTATACCTGAAACAAATCAATTCTCATGTAAATTTTTTCAATGAAATACTCTAATGTGGTTTTGAAATAAGTCTGAGTGGATTTAATTTTATAGGAAAATCCCAAAACAAGCTTGCCAAAATTTTCAGGGTGAAGTACAAAACATTTCTCCAAAAACCAGCTCAAATCAAATTCTGCGCTGATGTACTGTGGAAATCTTGCTAGGACATCCCAATCTCCAAATACACAACTATTTCTGACCAATTAACTCCGAAAAATCAACCTTACCTTCTAGTGACATCTGTAAGGCCTGAAAGTGCACAACTACTTCTTTTAATGGTTGGTTCAAAAAAACTGAAGATTGATTTTATTTTTTTGCATATTGACCTAGTTGGACCAATTTCTGTCCCATCATGTACTCAGTCTCTCTAATTTCTTGAAATGATGGATCAAAAAACAAGCCTTACCTCTTTGTCCTCCCTCAAAATCTAATTCAATTATCCTGAGGATCTCATGGACTTTATGGCTAATTCAGAAATTGAAACAAAAAAAAGGCAAGGAAATTCATCTATGGAAACGGAGGCAAGTCCCTGAAACAGATTCTCCAAAGTTACTGTAAAGAAATGGGTATAGTGTACCATTTCTCTCCCACCTTTACTCCCCAGAAATATGGGATGGCAGACATAGAAAATTTGTCAGTGCTTAAAAAATACAGATGTATCCTGTACAAGAGGAAGCTTCCTGTCTAGTTTGAAAAATTTTTCAATCTAATCAATGTACCACCCTCTTTAAAATGCTAAAATCAACTATCATACCAATCCTGCTTTAAGAAGAAGTTCAAGCACAATTCTCTGAAAAAATTTGGCTTCTCCTGCTAATTTCTCATTCCAAAAAATTCTAAACTTTACAAGCTCTCTCCCTATGGCTTAAAATTAAATCTTCTAGAATTTTTCAAAAAACAATTTTTGTACAAGGTTCTGGACTTGAAATCAGGAAAGAAAAACATTACACCAAATGTAATTTTTGAAGAATCCAAATTTCATGGAATCTTGCCTTCTCAAAAACCTTCCCCACTCAAAATTTCTCTCAAGACTGAAAGTTCCCTGTCTTCCAGTCAGCTCAATTCCAACCCAAAGTCTGAATCTTAAATCACTTTAACTCAAGCACCTCCCTCATCCAACCCCAAGTTGGAGTCTACCTCTTCCAAAGGTCCAAGCTTCTTGTATGGAAATTTCACTCCAAATAAATAGGGTGTATCAGATTTAGCAAATTGGCCATTACAAACCCACAATTTTTAATGGTGGTTTTCTGAAATACACATACCCCTTAACTGGTGGATTTAAAAATTGGGGGTTTAATAAAAAATGCATGTTTCAAAAACAAAAACTTAAATTTTTTCATCTTCATGCATCAGCATTCCAACCACCATTCCATCCCTCCATGTCATTGTAATATCAAAAAAAAAGAAGGGTTTCATCAGCCTCACTGGATGTGAAAGTGAAAATTGTATTCAAAACCACCTCCAGGATCACATGGATCAACCAGAACCACCCTTGCCACCTCCTCCAACCCTTGATTTTTTTCTTCAGCCTAAGGAAGGTTATATACTTGGTATCAGTTTAGTCCTCATTGGTATTGCTCTCTGGGTGAGGCCAAAATAATCAATCAATCTTTTAATTTATTTTTCTGGTGAAATCACTTGTGAGCTGAATGCAGGATGAAATTCATATTTAAAATTTATTGTGAAGATTGATGAAATTTCAACCACCTTAATGGGTGGATGATGGATCCTTGAATGAGTGAATGAAATTGCCTGCCACAATTTGTTTTGCTTTTTCTTGAATCACCATGTCATTTTTTTCTTTGATGGACTTTTTATTATGTCTCACAAGCTTATTTTTAACATATGGATAAATATTCTGAAGATATGATGTATCTAGAATTTTATCAAGAATAGCCTTTGTTTCAATCATAAATCCAATTCCTTATGATTAAATACAACCAAAATATTTGTTGATCCCTACCAGCCCTTTGATTCTGTGTTCTCATCAGTCTTAAAAAATTGGTGTTCTCATGCCTCAAATTTGAACCTCACCCTTCAACTCAATTTTAGTACCCCATGTAAGGCCAGAAAAAAATGACTGGATCATCTCTAAAATTTTCCTCAGTCATTCCAAGCATTGACTATGAATCAAGAAAAGCAGAACTATCATGATCCTTCAAACTCAAACCCCAAGACTCATCAAAGCATGTCATCAAACCCATCATTGAATGTGAGGAGGAAGTAGTCCTGTATGATGAAAAGAATTTCAATGGCCATGATGATGGCAATGCATGCAGTGATACTGGAGATCACCCACCTCTTATCAAATAAAACCAAGCCATCAATACCAATTCCAAGCTTTCCTCAAATATTTGTCACAACCTTCAAAAAATTCAAAGACCTTTGATAGCTCCAAGTATCTATATCATCAAGGATTGAATGAATAATGAGCCTTCCCATTCCAATCTAGCCATCTCATTCACTAATACTGTTTTTCTGGATCTTAAAATTTCCAATGTGGACTTAATCAAAGTTAAACACCATATCTTTTATGTGCAATTGCTTCTTCATACTTCATCAAGATTCATTTCCACAAGCTAGAGGATCATAGAGGGTATTGATTTCATTTACAAGGATGATAATAAGAATCAGATGCTTTCATGTTCTTCAACATCTAGACTATCCAGAAAATAAAATCACAAATAAAATCCCTTTCTAAAAGCATTGGCTAAGTAACTTTGGACTAATAAAATCATTTGTTAATTTCCCATCCTCACTACTAGATCAAGATGCCAAACCATCCTCATTGCAAAACTGTCCCATAGTTCCAGCAGGTGAGGAAGAAGAAGAAGAGTTATTATCAACCAGAGGAACATTAGAAAAAATTCCAATGATGATCAAAACAGCCATTCATGATCCAGTGGGTCTTTTCCATCCTGGTCATCCTAAGACAGCTCAACCTCCTCCAAACCATCTTTGTAGTGGTAGTACAATGAGTGTGAAACCTTTGATTTCAGGTTCATTCAATAGGTGGTTTCAAAAGTTGAAATAAATTTTTCAAACTCAAACTAACCTCAATCCAACCTCATCCCTGCCTTCAGCACCCAATTGGATCTTGACCACCTCCTCTGCTTGATTGATTCCAAGCTCATTATTGAATTGGTATTTTTGCCTGTCAATCCCAAGCATGCCCATGGTGGAGGTAGACAAGGAAAAAAAAATTGAATGATGCAAGAGATACAGTAAACTTGGTTGAACCTTGACTTTAGTGAGTATAAGGAGAGTGTTGAAACAATTTTTCAGGGTAGGGATAAGCAGGTACTCAAGATGAGGATCTAATTGCTTGGGAATTCTCTGCTTAAAACTCCAATATTTCTTGACAAAGAAACTTGTTTTCTTAATAATGAAGAATGGAAAAGAAGAAATAAGGAATTTTTTTGTATGTAATGTGGAGGGAAGCATGATTTCAATGATTTTTTCAAATGGTTGGAATTTTAAGTTCCTAAATAATAAAAAACCTAGCTTGTATTTTTATTTGTACCTGTAAAGAAATCTACACATTATCTCAACATCCAAAATTCAATATCCAAAAATTCAAGGAAAGTCACACTCCAAGTTTTATATCTTCTCTTTTCCATTCCAATAAAACACTGTGGTACTCCACTAAAATTCCTTATTCCTCTTCTTTGGGTAATTTATTTCATCATTAAATCAAAAAGAAAGATCTTTGGGTCAATAAAAATGAATTGAAGCCAATTTTTATATCATAAATGAAGTCAGAATTTATATGAACCTATAGTCAGTCACCCTAGTAACCACCAATTTATTTATAGTTCTCAAGATAATTTATAATTTTCAAATACTATTTTCTTCAGCACCAATTATTTATCTCAGAGCTTTGACTGATATTTAAAAGAATAGTATGGGTAAAACAACAATACTGGGAGTTTTAGCACAAGTATATATTCATTGTATCTCTTGTTTACCAATAATTGTATTATTTTCAACACATAAACTTCCATGCCTGAGCAGGAACCTAATTAAATCCTCCTATAACCAAATATTTATCCTAATAATCTACCCTGCTTACCCTTAGGCATAATATTCTAATTCTAAGAAAGTATCAGAAATTCTTAAGTCCTCCCACATTCTCAAGACTTTGGATGTATTGCCATATATACACATGCCTTTAAACTCCTTGAATCCTTCCAAATTCTCATAAAATTTCCAAAACTTCTTGTCTCATAATCCTAAAGGAACCCCAAAATCTTCTTATGTGATATTTCCAAAGACCCCCAAAACCATACTATCTCATATAAAAATCTAAAAACCCCCAAATCTTTGAATCTCCTTCCACATCTGAAGACCCCAACCCTTTTTTATATCCCTGCATACCTGATCAGCCCCCAAATATGCTTATCTTTAAATATCTCAGGGCTCTAAAGTTTCACCCCCTCTCATAAATATTCTACCATATCAACCATATCTGACAATATTCAAGACAACCAACTGCAAGTTTCTGTACCAGCAAGTTCTAACCATCAAGGATTCAGTGAATAAGCCTCCATCTATTTTTTCCCCCCATCCTCTAGAACTTATAATGACCTCCTATCAACCATCATCCTTCCTCAATCATACATGCCATCTCATCAATCCTCCCACCATCTTAGTATATACCAAACTCACTTTTTCATCATCAACTGTTATATTTTATAAGCAATATGAACTTTTCATTAGAGAACATAAATATTATATTTTTTGTTTATATCTCAACCTCTCTCCTCCACCAAAATACTCTGGTTTTGTGAATAAAAAATCATAAGTAACTGAACACTAAGATTGAGTTATATTTAGTAAAATTATTTCTTTCCTTTTTCTTAGTGTAACTCTCCTCACTGTAATTAGTCTGGAGGAAATCTTGAAAAAATATTTATAATTGGTTCTATAATATTACTATTATGAATTTATATTTCACCTCCAACCTTTAGCTCAGCCAAAGAGTATTTCTATCATGGTTTAATGTGTACTTTCTTATTTTATTGCTAATTTTTCTTTTATGAGTCTATCCTTTTATCATTTCAAAAATCTTACAAATTTAGAGATAAAAGAATTTCCTGTCTATTGAGTAAGTAGTGCATCAGAGCATTCTCATTGGGTAACCCATTGCTATTTACATTCCATCAGAGATCTTGAATTTTCTTCAAACAAATATGATTTTGACATTCTTTATGATTATTTGTCAACTTGATGGTATTTTATTTTGAAAAAAAATCAAACCATTTCAAATACCAGCATCAAATAGGTTTATTTGAAATTTTTCTATTTTTTTTTATGTTTGGTAAAAAGTTATTTAAATTCCACTGGAAATATCCTCTTTAGTGTAAATGAAATGAATTATCATCATTTTTCTTATTTTTCTCACCATTTTTGAAGTTTTTTATTTGAAATCTGAGGTTGGATTTGAGTTCCTTGAAAAAACTTCATATTTACTTCTTTCTACAGTCGCATTAACTCCAGTGATTTCCATCATTAAATGGTTCAAAAAGGTTTACCCCAGACAAACCCCATGTTGGATCTGGAAGATCTATTTGTGATAATTAGTGGCCCACAAGCTTATTCAAAGAGCAGTACTTAAAGCAAAAAAAAATTTTGAGAAAATAATGTCTTATGATTAATCCTTAATATGAGGCAGAGGCAATGGCACACTTGTGAATGTGAATGAATTGGTGAATGAATGGATCAAAAACAGCAGGGAGAAGAGCTCCTTAAATACAAAAGATGGTGCTCATGTGGAGCCCATTTAATGACAAGCAAAAGGAAAAAATTCCGCCCCAAATGGGCTCTACAGGCTCTACAATCCTTGCCAATTGGTTTGGGCTTACTCAGCCCACTTGGCATTAGTCCCTGAACCCTTATGACCAGTCTGTACCGGTTGAATTTGGTTTTTCCACCCTGACTGGGCTGAACCAGCCCTTGTTTCTGTTCATACCCTGGCTAGTTGTCCCTTACAACCAGCCTGTTTTACCTCTGTGACCTCATTGGTCCCTGTTTACCAACTTACATGGCTGGTTGCCTCCTGCAACCAGCCCCTGGCCCTCAGATTGGCCGGGGTGGATCCAGAAACAATCTGGGTCTGGTCAAACTTACAGGGGGGGGGGGGGTGACCAGCGGACATGTGTGTACCCCCCCCCCCCCCTCTCTTCCTCAATCCCTGGAGGGAGCGGTCAAATCCCCCCCCCCCAGGGAGCCCTGGAGGTTGATACCCCCAGGGCAACACAAGTAGTTTGGTGGGCTGGGCAGTGGTCAAGCCCACCCACCCCCAGGTCACATCCCCCTTGGTAAGGGGGGGAGGAGATGGCCCCTGCAACCATTGGTTGCTACACACGTGAGGTGGGGGAGTGATCAATTCCCCTCCCAACTTTCTGGTCACCTTGTTGCGGCAGGCCTGGTTTGTCATATGGTGGGGGGGTGATCAAATCCCCTCCCACCTTGCCGGTTGCCGTGTTACAGCCGGCCTGGCTGGTTGAGGACCAGCCAGCCTCCTCTCCCCTTTGCAACCAAGTGAGGGGAGGGAGGGAGGCAGGGGCCACCAACCCCCCGCAGCCGCAACCAACTGTGCAACACAACCAGGGCTGCGGCCCCACACACAAGCGGGTGGGGGGACTCCAAAAAGAGCCCCCTGCCCCATACGATGGCTCTGCGCAGGCCTTTGGGCCCCAAAACAGGCCCCAGAGAGAAACAAGCAGCCCCAAGCGGGCTGCAACACAGGCGGCAGCCCCAATGGGCGGCCAAGGCCCAAAGACCACAAAATACATACTTTTGCGGGCCAGCCTGTCTGGCTAAGTATGTCCAGAATAAAGCTTGGGCCCAGTTATGCCCAGATAAGCCTGTCTGGCTAAGGTTGCCCATCCACCCTGGTGGGCCCGCTAAGGCCTGTGTCCCAAAAGACCTAGAAAACGTGTTTTGGTGCACAAATGCCCAAAACCAATAACATCCACATAGGCCCATGTGGCCCACGTGATGTCCAATGGGACGTGGAGGCCAATTTGTGCATGCCATTTGGATTACACAATAATATGCACATTACATGAGTGCATCCGTATTCTAACACACCCCCTTAATCCAAAAGGGATGCCATACGCATACTAGACACAAAAACTTTATTTTTGTTTCTATCTAGCGCCTTAGTTAAGATATCCACAATCATTGCACCAGTGGGTAGTACTGTAACACTATCTTTCTGCAGTTCACTGCATCATGTATATAGTTATAATGAACATCAACATGTTTTGTTCTTTAATGGAACACTTGGTTCTCTGCCAATTCAATGGCACTCTCATTATCAGAATACAACAATGCAAACCCTTGTGGTTTATGAAATCCTCTAAGACCTTTCTCAACCATTTTGCCTCCTGTGAGGCTGAAAGGTACACTCTGTACTCTGCTTCTGTTGATGAAAGACTTCTTGCTGACACCTCCTTAGACATCCATGACAATAGATTCTTTCCCAAAAAGAATAAAAAACTACTTTTTGATTCCCTGGTTTTACCATCTGCCCAACTTGCATCAGAATAACCAACCAAATCAAAATTTTCTGACTTTGAAAACTGCAGTCCCAGACTGCTTGTTCCTTTAAGATACCTCATAACTCTCTTAAAAACAGACCAATGCATCATGCTTGGTTTCTCTAAGTGTTGTGATAAGATGCCAAATGAATAAGCAATATCTGGCCTTTTACACTTCCCCAAATAATTTAGAAATCCAATAGCTGACCTATAATTGTTCCCGTATTGGACAAACTCCAGATTCTCTTCATCTGTAGACTTTTCTAACCAAATTTTATACTGTATTGGAGTACCAAACTCCTTTGCATCCTCTAAGCCATACTGCTTTAGTAGAGCTAACACATAAGGGTTTTGATCCAACTTGATCCCATTATTGCTCTTACTAACTTTCATTCCCAGCACCTTTTGCGCCAGGCCAAGATCTTTTATCTTGAACTCCTTTTTGAGTGCCTCCATGACTCTCTCTTTACCATTCCCAATAATGATAATTTCATTGACCCATACAAACAAAATTTCATCCTTTCTCCCAAAGAGACAAGGGTTGGCTTCACTTGTCCTGAAACCAATCTCTATCAGTTTCTTACTCATGATTTTATACCATGACCTAGCTGCTTGCTTCAATCCATACAGGGATCTACACAGCTTGAGGACATATTCCCCTTTATCTGCTGAGAGGAAAATTCTCACACAGATTTTCTTCATAGTTTCTGGCTTGGTCTCTACCAGCCATTCCTTGAAACCGTCAGGAATTTACATATAAAAAGTCTCCTCTTCTCCAAGTTTTGCATTCAAGTATGCAGTCACAAAATCAGCCTGTCTGATTTCTTCACCCAACTCCACTGCCAAAGCAATGATGTACCTGAAGGTGGAAAGGCTTCCAGTTGGCAAAAAAGTTTCTTGATAATCAATACCCTCTTTCTGCTTGAAGCCTTGTGCAACGCATCTAGCTTTGAACCTCTTCAAAACTCCATTAGTATCAAACCTCTTATTAAACACTAACCTAGACCCAACAATGGTCTTTCATTTTGGAACTAAATCCCACTTAACCACTTCAAACACACTATTATTTTCCAGAGAATCAAATTACTCAAAAATAGCTTTCTTCCAATTGACTCTATCAGCAGAATTCATAGCTTGTCCAAAGCTATTTGGGTTAACCCTATTACCCATTTCTGAACTTAACTGTAGAATCTCATTAAGCATACATTGTTCCCAAAACGTATCTTCTTCATATTCTGCAGAAGCATAATGGGACTTCCATTCCCCATACCTATCAACAGGTATCCTACTCCTTCCACTCCTTCTAACTGGAGGTGGAGGCCCATCAGTTTCTGATTCCACAGACTCCCGTGAAGTGGGTACTGAACCCTCCTGTGGCACGTCTGCCATCTCAACATCATCACTAATGATATTCTCTACAGCATCTGCTGGTGAAATAGGCTCCAATGCTATTTCCTACTGTGATTCCTGAACAGCACTATCTTCACTCCTTTTGAGTGGAAAGGTACTTTCTTCAAATTTTACATCCCTATAAACTTTCTTGTCCCTGGAAAATAGATCCTGTATGACTTACTTATTAAATCATAGCCTACAAGTGCCCCTGTTCTGGCTCTAGGATCTAACTTTCCAACCATTTCATTATGGTGGACACTATAATACACTAAGCAACCAATTGTTCTTAGGTGTGATGTTTTGGGGTACAACTTCCAAAACAGATCATGCAGACTTTTCCCATCAACACTTACAATATTGTGCAACAGAAACACTTTACACAGCAACTCAGCCCATAAAAACTTTGGAAAACCAGATTGATCCATGATATTTCTGAATTTGTCCAATAGATTCCTATTCATCCTCTAAACTATTCCATTATTTTGTGGAGTACTTGCAGTAGTAACTATATGAGTGATACCATAATTATTCAACAGTTTCTCAAAATCTTTACTCACAAACTCACTCCCTCCATCAGTAATAACCCTCTTGATCTTGCTCATCAAACCATTCTGTTTCCAGACTTTGAAGATTACTGAAACCTCCTGATCTGTGGTCTGATCCTTTGATCTTATTTGTTTCACCAAAACATAGTTAGTTTCTGTATCAAACAAATTGATGAAGAACTTTCCCCCCCAAGGGACACTGGTGAAAATGGCCCTTCCAAATCAATGGAAAATTCCTCTCTAGGAACTTCTGTGCGTTCTCTACTCTTTGAGAACACATTCCTGGTCTTGGCCCCTAAAGTACAACTTTCACAGTTTCTGTCCTTTGCCTTATGGCCACTTCTATTGCAAGCAACAGTGCTCAGAGCTGAAAACTTGAACAAGTGTGCACAGAGAAACTTATTCTGAACTTGTACATTCAGGATAGTTCTCCCATTCAAATCAATAACAAACTTATCTTCTTTAAGATAACAAATCTGGAAACCTTTTTTCCAGAGAACTCCAAGAGACACAAGATTATAAGGCAAATATGGTACATAGAACACTTTAAACAAGGTTATAAGGCAAATCTGGTACATAGAGAACTTTATCAAAAGATATTTTGAAACCCAAGTGATTTTCAAGAATGACTTTTCCAATCCCTTTAATCTTAATTGTTCTTCCTTTTTGGCCAATATTTACAACACCATCAAAATCTCTAAGATTTGAAAAAAATTTGGCTCAAAAAACATGTGGTTTGTACAAGCATAATCAATCAAAACAAGAATATCCTCCTTCAATCCTCCTACAAGGAAAGAAGAATTATCAGCCACTGAGAAGTTCTTACCATAAAGGTTAAGATTACGTACTTCATAATCAATCAAGTCCATTTCTTGATCCTCATCAATTTTGGCCTTCTTGCTGGGGACTTGTGCCTCAACAGCTTGTTCCATTAAAACATCCACTGCCACCATAGCAAAATTTTCCATGGCAAGGTTGACCTCTTTGTCTTCCTTTTCACTTTCCTTGGATTTCTTCCTCTTCTTGGCCTACCTGAAATCCTTTGCATAGTGCCCCTTCTTCTGAAAATTATAACACAAGACCTTTGATAAACCCCTTTTGGCCTTTGCCTTCTTCCCAGATTTTCCTTTCTTTCCCACCAGAGCAGTTCCTGTGCCCTCCTTCATTTTGAATTGGAGATCATCCTTTTCAATCCTTCTAAGCACATCCTCTTCTCCAGGAAGGGAATCCAATTGAGATATAATCCTAACCAAGTAATCATATTCTTTTGGTAGCTTTTGAAGAATTAAGAGTGACAAACACTCAGGATCCATGTTCAGTCCAGATGACTTGAACTTATCAATACTTGATCTTGCCTCCCCTACAAATTGTTTACAGTTGACAAATTTCAACTTGAAAATTTTACTGAAAGCAATACCCTTTTGATGAAAAGAATCACCAGCATACTTGGCCTTGATCATTTTCCATAAAACACTCCCCATCCTTTTATGTTCCTCTTTGAGAGTATCAGCAACCCATGCAATATGAATCTCATCTATATTTCTAAGAATAAGATGATAGGCCTTCTCCACCTCTGAACTGATCAAAGTGTCATCTGCATCCATAATCTCCCCACAACCAATGTTGTCAAACTCACTTTCCATTAAGACAGACCAAGCACTATATTTTTGACCATTCAAAACAATCTTGGTGGAGCTGGACTCTGGGATATAAGACATCTTTTTGGAAAACTTGAGGTCTTTGAGGTTGTCCAGAGTAAGGTATAAGGGTCTATTCTACTTGTAATTAATGATGACAATGGTACTGATAATGTGTGAGAATTATTGGCCCACAAGCTTGGTCAAAGAGAAGTACTTAAAGCAAAAGAAATGCTGAGACAATAATTTCTTATGATTGATCTTTAATATGAGGCAGAGGCAATGGCACACTTGTGAATGTGAATGAATTGGTGAATGAATGGATGGAAAAAAGCAGGGAGAAGAGCTCCTTAAATAAAAAAGATGTTGCTCTTGTGGAGCTCATTTAATGACAAGCAAAAGGCAAAAATTCCGCCCCAAATGGGCTCTACAGGCTCTACAAGCCTTGCCAATTGGTTTGGGCTTACTCAGCCCACTTGGCATTAGTCCCTGAACCCTTATGACCAGTCTGTACCGGTTGAATTTGGTTTTTCCACCCTGACTGGGCTGAACCAGCCCTTGTTTCTGTTCATACCCTGGCTATTTGTCCCTTACAACCAGCCTGTTTTACCTCTGTGACCTGATTGGTCCCTGTTTACCAACTTACATGGCTGGTTGCCTCCTGCAAACAGCCCCTGGCCCTCAGATTGGCCAGGGTGGACCCAGAAACAATCTGAGTGCGGTCAAACTTACAGGGGGGGGTGACCAGCAGACATGCGTGTCCCCCCCCCCTCTCTTCCTCAATCCCTGGAGGGAGCAGTCAAATCCCCCCCCCCCCCCCCCAGGGCAACATAAGTAGTTTGGTGGGCTGGGCGGTGGTCAAGCCCACCCAGCCCCAGGTCACCTCCCCCTTGGTAAGGGGGGGGGGGGGAGATGGCCCCTGAAACTGTTGTTTGCTACACATGTGAGGTGGAGGGGTGATCAATTCCCCTCCAACCTTTCCAGTTGCCTTGTTGCGGCTGGCCTGGTTGGTCATATGGTGGGGGGGTGATCAAATCCCCTCCCACCTTGCCGGTTGCCTTTTTGCAGCCGGCCTGGCTGGTTGAGGACCAGCCAGCCTCCTCTCCCCTTTGCAACCAATTGAGGGGAGGGAGGGAGGCAGGGGCCGCCAACCCCCCATGGCCGCGACTGACTGAGAAACACAACCAGGGCCGCGGCCTCACACACAAGCGGGTGGGGGACTTCAAACAGAGCCCCCTGCCCCATAAAACGGCCCTGCGCAAGCCGTTAAGCCCCAGAGAGAAACAAGCAGCCCCAAGCAGGCCGCAACATGGGTGGTGGCCCCAATGGGCCGCTGAGGCCCAAAGACCACAAACTACATACTTTGGCAGGCCAGCCCGTCTGGTCAAGTATGTCCAAAATAAAGGTTGGGCCCAGTTATTCCCAGCTAAGCCCATCTGGCTAAGGTTGCCCATCCACCCTGGCGGGCCCGCTAAGGCCCGTGTCCAAAAAGACCTAGAAAATGTGTTTTGGTGCACAAATGCCCAAAACCAATAACATCCACAGAGGCCCATGTGGCCCACGTGATTTCCAATGGGCCATGAAGGCCAATTTGTGCATCCCATTTGGATTACACAATAATATACACATTACCTGAGTGCATCCATATTTTAACACTATTTTAGCCCCCACAAGGCTTAAATTAATGTTTGAAGGCCTTGGGGGCCCAATAAATCCTCAAAAGGTGTTTTCACCCACTCCAGGACCTCCTGTAAACCTCAAAAATGTGTGTTAAACATTCAATGTCTAAAATCATTCTTTTTTTTGTATTGTCACATATTTTTAACATTTACACACCTTCCTGGGGTGGGAAACCAAGCCAGAAGGTGTGATTATAGTAAAAGAATTACTATAACCATACCAATAATGCCTTTGAATTTATTTTAGCCAAGAAAATTCTAAAATGATGCCTTTTTCAAAAAAAGATCATTTCAGTAATTTCAAAGGTATGGATTTAGCCTGGGAATCTTCATATTTTATATCATTACTTATGTAATAGGTGATTGTTTTGTTGAAATATTCCAAAAAAAATTAATTAACAGCATCAATTGCTTATATTTATAAGTTATTTATGTATTTTTATATTTGTTACAAACATCTTTAAGTTCTGCTGGAAATACTCCATTCTGCATAAATAAAATGAGGTTTTATTATTTTTCTTAAATTGAATTTTTTTTTAAAAAAATATGAAGTCAGATTTGAATTATTTGAAACAAATGAAATTTATGGAATTTTCACATATTACATTAACTCAGTTGGTGACCATATTTGGGTTCTCCCAAACATTTCACCCCAGAAATTCGCCATGGGGGGTTTGGAGCCCTTATTTTACCCCCTGTGGCCTCAATTATTGTTTAAAGTTCTTCCAGGGGCCAAAACACCCTCAAAAGGTTTGTTATCCCACACCAGGAGCTCCTGTAAACTTTCAAAAGTCATTCCAAAGGTTAGTTTTCTATCTTGATGCATGTTTTGTATTGTTAAATATTTTTATTGTTTACATGCCTTCCTGGTCTGGGAAACCACACCAGAAAGCATAAGTTTAGTAAAATAATTACCATAATTGTGCCTTTCTTAAAAAGAGGAATCATTTTAACAAAAATGATTCTAAAATTTAGCCTTTTTTCAAAAAAGGCATAATGTTAGTAACATTGAATGTGTGATTTAAGCCTGGGCCCTCTTTGAATAGAATTTAATTTTGATGATGGAATGTGAAAACCTCTGTACCCAAAACAAAAGCAAAAAACCAAATAATGCTACTTATACCTGTTTTATGAGGAATCTAAATATGTGAAATTCCACCATAAAATCATCAACCAAAAGAATAATAATACCAATAAAAAAAAAGAAAAGTTTTTTTGAATAGAATGTAATATTTCTTGTGGAAAGTCAATTCCATTGTAACAAACAAAAAATGGAGAAAAGGCACACTCTAATATGTTAATCATGGATTCTGGAAAATTTTTCCTTACTCCCAAAGAAGTTTTCCTGGCTTTTGGGCACTCTATACATTTTAACTAAAAACAAAAGGTGGATAAGCCAAATAATGTCCCCTCTTTCCTCTAAATAAGGAACTAAATTTTTGATTTCATTTGTGAAGAAATAATGAATCTTGAGAGCTTGATGCCAAACAGGGATATTTATCTGGTGTGGTTCTCATCACACCAGGGTATAGAAGGTGAAAATTGTTGAATTCCTGGAAAAACCTTCAAGGGGAAGTGGCCTAGGATCCCCCCAGAAATTTGGAAAAACTACAATAAGGCCACACAACCTGTAATTCAAGATCATATTGGGAAGAAATCCTAGAAAAATCCACACCTAAATATGATAAGCAAAATCTTCACAGGCCTCCTGAGCGAACCGTTTTTGAGATGCTCCCATTTCCAAGCATACCTGGTACAAATAAAAAAAATGTACCACCCCTTTTTCCCAGGATTTTGTTACCACAAAAACACCTTTAGCCAGCCTCTTCAAGCTCTTCCCACAGTACAAATACCAAAGTAAAAAAACTATTCAAAGAGCTGAAATATAATTGAATGCCTTTCAATTCCATAACTCTCCACAACTGTTTGTTTAATGCACCAACATTACCAAATCTGGCCTTTTCCTGGAAAACCATTGAGGTTTTTAAATTTTTAAATTACTATTAAACACCACCAATCTGCATTTCCCCTGTTTTTCACTGTAATCACTTTGATTTACCCCTTTTAATTTTTTTCTCTTATCTCCTAAGCAATGATTGAAATCCAACCAGTAGTAATAGACCACCCTGCAGTGGGTTTTGTGATCTTTTTTTTTAGTACAGTTTTATTTGAAATTTTTCACTTTGCATATTCAAATTTTAGAGGAAGAGTCTATACAAGTTTAGCAATTGGTGGGTCCTGGGATGGGTCCAGTATAAGTTTGGATGGCTCCTCTATAGTCAAAAGTATTACTGGCCCTTCTTAGTGAGCCACATGATGAAACAAAAAGTATCAAAAGAAAGATGAGGGAGAGAGAAAGAGATGAATAGTTGAAAAGTTCACAAAGAAAAGAGGAGGCTTGTTGGATAAGGAAATCAAGGAATTTTTATATGGGATTTTTCAAGGCTGAAGCAGTCCCAGATTTTGATTTAATGCTGCATATATGGGAAAGATTTGGGGTGATTAAGTAGATAAGGTGAATTGAAAAGTTGAAATATTACTCAATGGACCTTGAGGCTTGAACAGATCAGCTTTCTGGGGAGTTGGGAAGATGAGATAGGCAAGTTTTTTGAAGCTGGAAAGTTATGCATTGGGGGCTACATGTTTGGAGCAGATTTGGTGAATGATTGCCAAAGCCAAAAATTGACATGGAGGATTGGATCACTTGGTGAAGCCAGGGAAGTTTCTGGTGAGGGATCCAAGATCAAAAGGTAGGGTGAAGGCAAGAAAGTAATTGATTTTTTCCAAGCCTTCTAATTTTTGTTTTTTCTTATTTCCTTTGATGTCAATGTGGCCTGGAAACAATTTGAATGTGACATTAGTATTCTGGGGGCTTATTTTCAGATCTAAAAAATATTGGAGTAAAAGGTACTTTCCTTGCTTGGGATAATATGACTTTCTAAGGACTTGGGGATCTGCTTGGCTTCCTGAAAAGAGTTTAATAATTTTTGGATGAGTCAAGTGCCAAGCTTCAGTCCCAAAATCAGACCAACTATCTCATATTCAAAGTTGTGGCTGCTTCAGCCCAGCCTATATGTTTTCTTGGCAAGAAAGAACTGACCTCTGTGTTTGAAACCACCCTAAAGTAAAATTTTCTGAATCTAACCCTGGCTGGTACCCTGATGTGTTGTGATTTTTGGTGCTTGACAAGATAGGAGACTGGTTTTATCCAAAGGAAACCTATAGTGAATTAAGTGGATTTGTTGTTGATGACCTAAAAGAGGCCATTAACCTCTTTTCCATTTTGCATTGTTCACCAAGTCTGCACTTCATGTATAACCCTAGAAGGTAGGATCATTGTGATTAGTAGGCCCCTCTTTTTTTCTTTTATTCTGCACCAGCTGCATTCAATTTTTTGCAATTGTTCCAAAGTCTGCTCTGACATCTTCTTGAGGTGTATCAGATGAGCCTTGAATGTTGATTTCTCATCAATAAAGATCCCCAGCCACCTGGTTAAGGATAGATCACCAAAAGGGAATATAAAATTATTTTTTCTTGAATGGGAGAATATAACATATTTTGTTTTGGGGCAGTCAAACATTGCCCCCAATCTGCGTCCCCAGACTTGGGAATGTGAGCCAAGGTGTTTCAGAAATGTGTTTTAGTACCCTAGTAGATTTCTGCACATTCAAAGTGAGCAATGTGTAATGAAACTATTCACTAAAACAATGGAGGGCATTAATTGGTCTCTCTTGCTCAAAATATTGCTTTCTAAATTTTCCTGGGAATTTTTTGAATCAACATTCCACCAAATACATCTGCCAGTTGATCATCCCCTTCCACCAATCTGGTATGGATAAACCAAAGGCGCTCATTGACACAGCATTGGCTTGTTTTTCTGGTTTGTTTGATATTGGGATTGTCTGGTGTAATTCTCAAAAAAATCTGCTTATTGGAGTGGAAGGTTGGCAAGCTTTTCTGTCTGGATGACATTGGTAAGAGATTTTGCATCTGAAGTGCTTCCCAAAAGTTCCCTAAACTCAGCTTGGAATGGCAATCTCACTGCACATGGTTGATTTCTAGATCTCCAGTGATTTGGAACTCCCAAGAGGGTACAGATAAAGCCATGACTAGACTTTGAATCTTCCCCTACCCAATTCCCATTGGCAAATACATACATACAATCTCATTCCTTGAGGATGGTTCTATGCATAAGTTCTGAGTGGAGTGGACATATTTCACAAAACCTTATAGAGCCTCCAAATGTGTTTCATCTGGATCAAGTTAAAGTTAAGCTAAGTTGAAATTGACAGAAGGAAATTTCCAGCCACAATGGTGGAGATGGATTTTCCAGCTGAAGGGGAGGGTATCATACCTCTTAACCATTCACCTTGGTCTTGGAGTGGTCTGAACTAGTGGAGCCTCTGCTTTGGGTGTTAAATCAAGGTAAAACAGAATGTGTGATCTAGCAAGCCAAGCTTCAGAAGGGTCTTGATGCCCTACACTCTGCCCCTACAGGCAATGTTTTTTCAGATACACCATGCTGATGTTTTTGCCCACTCCACCCCTCAGAAAGAAAATTGCCTGGTGTGTGGCAGAAATTTCACTTGAGCGCTCTTGCTTGCTCCTCACCATTAGCTTGGACAAAAAATCATCAGTATTTCACTTCAATCCTCTCAAGCTTCAAGTTTCATCAATGCCTCCCCAGCAAGTACTGTGCCTGTGTGTTTTGTGTTCAAGATGTTTTTTCAGTCAGAATGGTGTTGAAACAAAAGGTCTCCTCATCCATCCTTCAGCAAGATCAAAATACCAAGCATCCAACACAATGCCCACAATCAAACCACCAAAAGCAACACCTCCTCAAACCCAGTCCAAGAAACGTGAGAAGCCGGACTAGCATATTCAAGAGGAAGAAGATGTTTCAACAGTCTTCCAACCCAGATCTTGGATATACCATATTTTACTAAAATGTTTACTTGTGTTTTGTCATACTTCAGATGACTTCCTAACATTGATTTAGAGGCAATCATTTTATTTATCATGTTGCTTTACTTGGTCTGTGGACTTAGACAGGAGAAGTGCAGAATTTCCAGAGATGAGATTTTATCCATTTTGGTAATGTTTTATCAACCACCAACTCACAAAAACCTTGATTCAATAATTTTGAAGGATTTCTGCACAATTCTCAATAATCTGGATTTTACCCCTAAATTTTTCACATACATCTGCTGTTGTCAATGATACTTGCTCTACCACATTGAAAGTTTGGAATTTGTTTGTTCATACAAAATCACCAAAAATTCCCCTGTATTTTAAACAATCTCACCAAACCTGGGACAATACTCTGCCCCAATATCTTACCACTTTTCCAATCTTGCCATTTTCCAAATCCTCTTTCAAAATTAAAAATGTTTTTTTTACTCAGGAATTCAAGGATGGTTAAAATTTTTTTGATGCCTACCTCATTGCAAACAGTTAATTGAAGATCGGAATGAAAAAATTGACCAGGCTCCTACCAGCTTGATTTTTGACTATCAACAGAAATCTTTCTAGCTGTTTTCATACCAGGTCCCAAAGAACCAAACATGATAACAATTTAAAATATCCTTCAACCTCTGATTGATGAACTATTGATCTTGAAAAATGGTATCAGGATTCCAGAATACAAGTTTAACAATGGTTGGAAAGTACAAGTGAGGCTTTTGGCACTGATAGGAGACTTTGTGGCAACACATAAGGTGTCTGGTTGTGCTCCTCATTCAGCTACTCAATTCTTCTTCTGGTGTTGCTGCCACAAAGATGATTGATCTTCCCTTCAAATTGCAAAAAGGCAGAATGGAAATGATACTATTTTGCAATCCCTTTGATGGAAGGACATGGAAACAGCTTCTGAGATAGAGTGATATGTCAAGAATACTGGGATTTGGTGATACAAGTTAAATCATTTACCATACTGGGACCCAGTCATGCATTTTGTGCTTGGAGTTATGCACAATTGGTATAAAGGTGTAGTTCAACACCATTTTTATGTTTGATGGAATTTCAACTTGGAAGAAAAAAAGGAAGGAATTAAAGCAGTATCTGCTTTAAGAAGCAATTCCAATTTTGAATGTGTCTCACAATCAGACAACAGAGATGACAGGATAGGAGGGCTAACTATGATGGAAAATAAGAAAATTCAAAGTCTACTGGAGTCAGTCACGGTTCCTCCAGGAGTATCAAGGATTTCAAAAGCAGTCAGAACCACAAGCAATGGAAAACTCAAGGCAAGTCGATGGAATTCCCTATTTTCCAACCACCTTCCATTGGTTTTTTTTGATGCTTATGGTGGAAGATGTTCAAAAAAGGGTCTCAAACACTTTTATTGTTAGGAAATCTGTGGATTTTGGTTTACTGCACACATTTTATTGAAAGAAAGGAAATTAAAAAGGAATCTTGCAGGGAATTTGATAAACATTATCAAGCATACTGTCAGTTGTCTAGTGTCTTGTTTAGTAACATCTCAATTCAACCAAATCACCACTATTCTCTCCATATTGGAGAGCTTTGGGATTTGTGGGGACCTCTGATTGGAATATCTGATTTTACTGGAGAGAGCTTACACAGAATGCTCCACAGTTTGTCAAACAATGGCTTATTGGGTTAGTTTTCATTACTCTTGGCCTAAGCCTTGCCATTCCTTTGAATTTCCATTCCTCCAGGGGACATTGAAGCTTCAATCATGAAGCATTTTTGTCAAATACAGCGCCTATCACACAAGAAAGAATACAAAAAAATTACAACAAGAAAAGAAAGAAAAGCGGACTTAACTCTTTTGGACTTAGAAATTTACAATGTCCTTCTGAACCACTTACAATTTCTTGATCAAAACATGTGTGATTATCAATACATCCCTCATCCAGATGGTGCAAAAATTTTGATGCAAGATGTCAAGCAACAAAAATAAATAACATCTTCAAGTGGGGCCACTATTTCAACCCAACAACCAATCAATGGAGTTTGGTGGGAGGAAAATGGGGAGAAGGTGTATGGTTTTGTTATTCACATTGTGCAAATCAACAATTCTGAATTACCATCTCAACAATTTACTAAAGTTATTATTGAATTGACTAAAACCATTAAGATAAAGCAAGAGTGTGATGTTGAAGTGGACTGGGGTGGTTTACTTAAGAAAGTTCATGTTTCAGTGGGTGAAATGAAACCTGGTGAGTATTCATTGGTGAAAGCTGGGAAAATTGGGGAATTGTGTGCTTAAAAGCTACTGGATTCTTGAGCGGTTGGGAATACCCACCCATTGGTAGTATTTCATGCAGTCCATGATTCCAAAATGGCAAGTACTGACCCCATTGAGGACATGACCATGGACATTGATTGCATTGGTGCTTAGTAGTTTTGTGTTTTCAAAAAGTTTTATTGCCACTCTTTGTTTTTTTTTTAAGCTGAAAAGCAGACAAATATGATTTCACACTCTTCATTTTTTCACTCCAGAAACTTTGATTCAAACTGATGCTGGTTGAATGAGCAGTTGAGTTGGATGAGCCAAGGATTTGGTTGAGAGGGATGGTAGTGTTGATGGATCTAAAATGACTGAAGTGACATTCAAAATGGGATAGGAATTGATTGTGATCTACCCCAACACCAGAAAATAAAATCCTGTCAGGTTGGTAGAACACAGATCAATAGTTCCACAACACTTTGGGTGTGATGGATTTGATTCAATCTCCACATGGACACTTGCGGCCAACTGCAAGGGTTAGCTAGTTCCCCCAACAGAACCACACCTGTGGTGAATTTATAATTGCCACCTTTATCTCTCAGGAAAAAAAATAGAAAAAAAAGATGTATATGCATCCGTAGATTCACACTATCAAGTCTTGAAACAACTACAACAATATATGTGAGAAAATTGATACAAAAATCAAACAAACCAACAAGCAATAAAAACAGAAGGCAAAAGCTCACATAACTGTAGATAAAAAAATGAATTGAAATTTAAAGGGCTGAATGACTTAAAAGATATCCTATTCAAATAGAATCTTTCTACTTCCTTCATAGGCTTGTTTGCAATCATCTGAGTGAAGAGCTTCACCTGCCTCGTTATCAATAAAGTCATTGTTGTCCTCATTGGGTTCACAGACACTATCATCATCTCCAGAAGTATCTGAGAGGTCAATTTTGGTCCCACAGTAGCTTCTGTCTGCCTCATCCTCATTTTCAATTTCACTATCTTTCCTTTCAATTAGATGGTCAATATTGTATGGATTGGTTACTATGTCCCAATATTTCTTGGTGAAATTCTTGGTGCACAACTTCTCATTGGGGTGTCTCTTGCCTCTCAACATGTGGGATGGGTTGGGTAAGAAGGCTACCTTGTTGAAATTGGAGGTGACATCCTTGACTGAAGTTTGAAGGTTGTTAGACCACTTGGCATTGTAAAAGTCAAGTGGTAAACATTGGGGAGCCTTTGGAAATAATGTAGGCTGTGGTTTTTTTAGTAAAACATGTCTTCAACATTGGTTTCTCTTTGCAAGAGTCTCATAGGATTCCAAGATGATCTTTTCAAGATAACAAATGAATTTTTTGGCTGTTTCAGAGCGGTAGGGAAGTTTCTTTATTATGTAAACCTTATGTTTTGGGTTGTATTCATCATCACTGTGAGCATGAAGATCTTCTTGTATCTTCTTTTAGTGAACTGGGTAATTTTGTTTGACAGAAAATTTTTATTGAATGTTGAAAAGCTATGACAGACCAAGAAGTCAGCCAAAGAAAAAAAGTCTGCTAAAAAGTTAAACACTTACGCGTTCACCTCATTTGCAAATGACTTTCTTTTCTTCCTTGCCAAAGTAAGCTCCTTGTTCTTTTTGTTCTTTTTTGAATTTTTCCATCATAAAATGATGGAAAAAGTGATTTTAGCACTGTCCCAAGATTTCCCATATTGTTGAGATACTTTAAGTTGATTTTCATGTAGTTGTATGCTCCAGCAGCCACAATTTGTCCAAAATTGAAGATTGCTGAGATCCAAAAAGCTGAATTAAGCAGTGATTCAACAGGTTCTTCAAGATTTGGGCCCCAGATGCGGAGTCCCATGGGTTCCAAACAACTACAGGCATAACTGATGAAGATTTCCTCAATGTGGAAAATACCAGGGCCATCATTCCTCCGCCGTAGACGTGCATTCTTGACTGTTTGGATCTCACTTTTGGAAATAACAGGGGTGGAGTTGCTATTTGAGAGCACAACTTCCAACTGTTTGGGATCCATGAACTGGCTGTAAAACTCCTGAAGGACTTTGCAGAAAGGTGCTGGTGGAATAGGTTGAGAATCAATCAAACGCCACAAGATTTTAATGTGAGCATAGAGGCCCAGCTACACAGGAAAACAACTGCATCAGAACTTCAAAAAAGAACACATAGCACATAAATCAAACAACATATGTACCTTAGTCTTGTTGAAGTTTGGAAGGAGGTCTTCTAGCAAAACCTGGTTGGGCTTCTTGGTGTGACCAAATTTGGAGTACTTTCATGGGTTTTTTGATGGGAATTAGTGGGTTTTGACTTTGGTGTTTTCAGTTTGGGTGGCCCACTTACCTGAAATTATTAAGACATCTGACTGATTATGGGCAATGAAACATCACAAGTACAAGAAAGATACAACACTCACGGAACAGGTAGGGGTTGCCTGTTTCCCTATGAAAGAGGATTTGGGTTTCAATCCAGCTTTACTGGCCTTGGTCTTGCTAGCAGATGTGGGAACCAATTTGGAAGAATCTTGGTGGGAAATTTGGAGTGACTTTATTGTATTCAAAAGTTCTTGGATTGTGATGTCTTTCTGTCCAAGCTCCTGACACATATCTCTCAATTGCTGAGCCTTCTTGGTCATGGTTAGAGTAAAAAACTCTTGAAAAGCTTGATTGTAGCTTGAAGGTTGAGCGTGCTAAGGAGGGATACTCATTGTGAGCTAGCAATTTGACAGTAGACAGCTAGGCACAATTTGGTATGGGGTTGGCAGTAGACAAGAAAGCTCAAATAAAGCATGCACTTCTGAAAACATGGTGGTTTAAGTCTGGACGGGGGGTAAATTTATAAGTTTTCAGTGGTCATGGTTGCTTGCTGACAGAAACTCATTGCGTGGGCTGATTGCATTGGCTTATTATGCACACATCTGACAGTTGACCAAACTGGCTCATCTGGGTTGATGAGGCTGGTTGATTAACTCACAGCCCCGGGCTTATTGTGTGGGTGGATTTTATTAAGAGGCTAGAAGATTGTATTCAGGTTGATTAGGCTGGTTGATTAACTTACATTTGCTTAAATTTCAATGAATGTTGACCTTGAAATGATTTGTACCCAAGTTGGTTATGAATTTAAATAAAAATTTAATCATGTGTAGGGTATGTAAAGTGCATTACAGATCACACCAAGGAAGAAACCTTGAGAGGTTGGGTGGTGTTTCTGCCACACCAGGCAATTTTTCTTCTGAGGGGCTGAGTGGGCAAAATTGTCAGTGCAAATTTTTTTCAAATACTCCACGCTGACATTTTTGCCTGCTTTGCCCCTCAGAAAAAAAATTGCCTAGTGTGTGGCAGAAACATCAACCAAGCTCTCAAGGGTTCTTGCTTGGTGTGTTCCATAATGCACTTTACATATACAACACATGATTACATTTTTATTTAAATTCATAACCAACTTGGGTGCAAATCATATCAAGGTCAACATGCATTGAAATGTAAGCAAATGCAAGCAAATGTAAGGTCATCAACCCACCTAATCAACCTAAATAGGCTCTTCTATCCTCTTAATAAACTCCACCCACACAATCAGCCTGGGTTTGTGAGTTAATCAACCAGCCTCATCAATCCAGCTGAGCCAGTTTGGTCAGCTGTCAGATGTGTGCATAAAAACCCAACGCAATCAGCCCACACTGAGTTTCTGTAAGCAAGAAACCACCACCACTGACGGCTTATAAATTCATCCCCCCTCTGGACATGAAATACCATGTCATCAGCAGTGCATGCTTGATTTTAGCTTTCTTGTCTTCCGCCAACCCCTTAAAAAACTGTGCCTAGCTGTCTACCATCCAATTACTAGCTCACAATGATTATTCCTCCTTAACATGCTGAAGCTCCTAGCTCCAATCAAGCTTTTCAAGAGTTTGTTAATTTAACCATGACCAAGCAGGCTCAGAAATTGAGAGAGATGTGTCAGGAGCTTGGCCAGAAAGACATCACAATCCAAGAACTTTTGAATACCATCAAGTTGCTCAAAATTTCCCACCAAGATTCTTCCAAATTGGTTCCCACATCTGTTAGCAAGACCAAGGCCAGTCAAGTTGGATTGAACCCAAAATCATCTGTCAAAGGGAAACATGCAACCCATATGCATTTGGTGATGTTTTATCTTTCTTGTGATGCTTCATTGACCTTAATCAGTAAAATTTCTTGATAGTTTCAGGTAAGCGGGCCACCCAAACTGAAAACACCAAAGTCAAAACCCACTAATTACCATCAAATAACCCGTGAAAGTACTCCAAAGTTGGTCACACCAAAGAAGCCCAACCAGGTTGTGCTAGCAGACCTCCCTCCAAACTTCAACAAGACTAAGGTACATACGTTTTTTGATTTATGTGCTATTTTTTCTTGTTTGAAGCTCTGATGCAGTTGTTTTCCTGTGTAGCTGGGCCTCTATGCTCACATTAAAATCTTGTGGCGTTTGATTGATTCTCAACCTATTCCCCCAGCACCTTGCTGCAAATTCTTTCAGGAGTTTTACAGCCAGTTCACATATCCCAAACAGTTGGAAGTTGTGCTCTCAAATAGCAACTCCACCCCTGTTATTTCCAAAAGTGAGATCCAAAAATTCAAGAATGCACGTCTACGGCAGAGGAATGTTGGCCCTGGTATTTTCCACATTGAGGAAATCTTCATCAGTTATGCCTGTAGTTTTTTGGCACCCATGGGACTCCGCATCTGGGGCCCAAATCTTGAATAACCTGTTGAATCACTGCTTAATTCAGCTTGTTGGATCTCAGCAATCTCCAATTTTGGACAAATTGTGGCTGCTGGAGCATACAACTACATGAACATCAACTTAAAGTATCTCAACAATATGGAAATTTTGGGACAGTGCTAAAATCACTTTGTCCATCATTTTATGATGGAAAAATTCAAAAAAGAACAAAAAGAACAAGGAGTTTAATTTTTTGAGGAAGAAAAGAAATTCATTTGAAAATGAGGTGAATGCTTAAGTGTTTAACTTTTTAGCAGACTGTTTTTCTTTGGCTGACTTCTTGGTCTGTCATAGCTTTGCAAAATTCAATAAAAATTTGCTGTCAAACAAAATTACCCAGTTCACTACAAGAAGATACTAGAAGATCTTCATGCTCACAGTGATGATGAATACAACCCAAAACATAAGGTTTACATAATAAAGACACTTCCCTACCGCTCTGACACAGCCAAAAAATTCATTTGTTATCTTGAAAAGATCATCTTGGAATCCTATGAGACTCTTGCAAAGAGAAACCAATGTTGAAGATGTGTTTTACCAAAAAAACCACAGCCTACATTATTTCCAAAGGCTCCCCAATGTTTACCACTTGACTTTTACAATGCCAAGTGGTCTAACAACCTTCAAACTTCAGTCAAGGATGTCACCACCAATTTCAACAAGGTGGCCTTCTTACCCAACCCATCCCACATGCTGAGAGGCAAGAGAGACCCCAATGAGAAGTTGTGCACCAAGAATTTCACCAAGAAATATTGGGACATAGTAACCAGTCCATACAATCTTGACCATCTAATTACAAGCAAAGATAGTGCAAGTGAAAATGAGGATGAGGGAGATGGGAGCTACTGTGGGACCAAAATTGACCTCTCAGATACTTCTGGAGATTATGATAGTGTATGTGAACCCAATAAGGACATTGATGACTTTATTGATAATGAGGCTGGTGAAGCCTTTGACTCAGATGATTGCAACCAAGCCTATGAAGGAAATAGCAAGATGCTAGTTGACAAGGACATCTTGTAAGCCATTTGGTGCTTTAAATTTCCATTCATTTCTTTTTATCTAAATTTTTTTGCACTTTTTCCTTCTGTTTTATTTACTTGTTTTTTTTTTTGATTTTTGTATCAATTTTCTCACATATTTTGTTTTAGTTGTTTCAATACTTGGTAGTGTGAATCTACGGCTGCATAGCCATTTTTTTCATGTTTTATTTCTGAGAGACAAAGGAGGCAATTATAAATTTACCACATGTGTGGTTCTTCAGGGGGAACTAGCTGATCCTTGTGGTCAGCCGCAAGTGTCCAAGTGAAGGAGCAACTTACACAAAACGGCATTCCCAATTGCCATATTTTCTACTGACCCAAGAGGATTGTAGTCGCCAGTGTTGGGGTAGATCACAATCAATACCTATTCCATGTCAAACTGGCAGCATTTTGACCCAAAGTTTCTGGAGCAAAGAAATGAAGAGCGCGAATTGCAGCTGGAACAAAAACAACAAGTGGAAATACAACATGTTAAAAACTCAAAACTACTAAGCACCAATGCAATCAACGTCCATGGTCATGGCCTCCATGGGGTCAGTACTTGCCATTTTGGAATCATTGACTGCATGCAATAGTACCAGTGGGTGGGTATTCCCAACCACCCAAGTATCCAGTAGCTTGTAAGCACACAAGCCCCCAATTTTTCCAGGTGGCACCAATGAATACTCACCAGGTTTCACTTCACCCACTGAAACCTGCATTCGCTTAATTAAAACCCCCCATTCCACTTCAAAATTGCACTCTTGCTAGATCTTCATGGGTTTATTCAATTCAATAATAACTTGAGTCAAGTTTTGAGATGGTAATTCAATATTGTTGATTTGCACAATGTGAATAGCAAAAACGTACATCTTCTCCCCATTTTCCTTCCACCAAACTCCATTGCTTGTTTTTTGGGTTGAAATAGTTGCCCCACTTGAAGATGTCATTGATTTCTGTTGCTAGACATTTTGCATCAAAATTTTTGCACCTTCTGGATGAGGGATCTCTTGATAATCACGCGGGTTTTGATCAAGTAATTGTAATTGGTTTAGAAGGACATTGTAAATTTTTAAGTCCAAGAGAGTTAAGTTGGCTTTGCTTGCTTTTCTAGCTGTATACTTTTTTGTATTCTTTCTTGTGTGATAGGCGCTGTATTTGATAAAAACGCTTCATCATTGAAGCTTCAATGTCCCCTGGAGAGATGAAACGTTAAAAGAATGGCAAGGTTTAGGCCAAGAGTAATGAAAACTAACCTAATAAGACATTGTTCAACAAACTCTGGAGCATGCCGTTTAAGAGCTCCCCACCAAACTCAGAGATTCCAATCAGAGGTCCCCACCAATCCAAAAGTTCTCCAATATGAAGATAATAATGGTGATTTGGTCAAATTGAGATGTTACTAAACAAGACACTAGACCACTGAAAGTATGCTTGATAATTTTTATTAAAGTCCCTGCAAGATTCCTTTTTAATTTCCTTTCTTTCAATAAAATGCATGCACTCAACCAAACTTCACAGATTTTCTAACAATAAAAGTGTTTGAGACCGTTCATTTGACCATCTTCCACCAAAAGCATCCAAAACAACCAATGGAAGGTGGTTGGCAAATAGGGAATTCCATTTGCTTGCCTTGAGTTTTCCATTGCTTGTGGTTCTGACTGCTTTTGAAATCCTTGATACTCCTGGAAAAACCATGACTGACTCCAGTAGACTTTGAATTTTCTTATTTTCCATCATAGTTAGCCCTCCTATCCTGTCATCTCTGTTGTCTGATTGTGAGACACATTTTGAATTGGAATTGCTGCTTCAAGCACCTACTGGTTTGGTTTCTTCTTTTTTTTCTTCCAAGTTTAAATTCCATCAAATGCAAAAATGGTGTTGAATTACACCTTTGTACCAATTGTGCATAACACCAAGCACAACATGAATGACCGGGTCCCAGTATGGTAAACAATTCAACTTGGACCACCAAATTCTGGTATTCTTGATATATTTCTCTCTCTCAGAAGCTGTTTGCATGTCCTTCCATTGAAGGGATTGTGAAATAGTATCACATCCATTCCATTTTTTTGCAATCTGAAGGAAAGATTGATCATCTTTGCAGCAGAAACACCAGGAGCAGAATTGAGTAGCTGAATGAGAAGCAAACCCTGCCACCTTATGTGTTGCTACAATGTCTTCTATCAGCACCCCAAGCCTCACTTGTACTTTCCAACCATTGTTACACTTGTATGTTGGAATACGGATACCATTTTTCAAGATCAATAGTTCATCAATCAGAGGTTGAAGGATATTGGAAATTGTTATCATTTTTGGTTCTTTGGGACCTGGTATGACACCAGCTAGAAAAATGTAGCAAGTTTGATTCCAAATTTTGGGTGGTAAATTGAGACAGGTGAGAGCTGAAACCCCAAACAAAGATTGCTGGCCTGCAAGTTTGTTCCCAAAGGGATTAAACCAATTGACAAAGAGTGAAAATGTGAGCTTCAAATAGCTGGGTTTTCCAATTGGCTCAATTTGATTGGAATTGGTCTTTTTCCAGGCTTTGGACTGTTGATTGTCAAAAATCAAGCTGGTAGGAGCCTGGCCAATTTTTTCATTCCAATATTCAATTAACTGTTTGACATGAGGTAGGCATAAAAACCATTTTAACCAGTCCTTGAAGTCCTGAGTAACAAAAACCATCTTGAATTTTGAAAGAGGATTTGGAACATGGCAAGATTGGACAAGTGGTAAGATATTGGGGCGGAGGATTATGCCAGGTTTGGTGAGGTTGTTTCCACATGCAGGGGCATTTTTGGTGATTTTTATGAACAAACAAATTCCAAACTTTCAATGTGGTCGAGCAAGTAACATTGAGGACAGCAGATGTATGTGAAAAATTTGGGGGTAAGATCCAGATGCTTGAGAATTGTGAGGACATCCTTCAAAAGTATTGAATCAAGATTTTTGGGAGTTGGCAGTTGATAAAACATTGCCACAATGGATAAAATCTGACCTTGCACAATTCTGCACTTCTCCTGGCTGAGGCCACAGACCAAGTCAAGCCACATGATAAATAACATGATTGCCTCTAAATCAATGGTAGGAAGTCAGCTGAAGTATGAAAAAACACAAGTAAACATTTTAATCACTTATGGTAGACCCCAGATTTAGGTTGGAAGACTTTTGAAACATCTTCCTCTTGAATATGCTAGTCCGGCTTCTCACGTTTCTTGGACTGGGTTTGAGTAGGTGTTGCTTTTGGTGGTTTGATTTTGGGCCTTGCGTCAGATGCTTGATGTTTTGATCTTGTTGAAGGATGGACAAGGAGACCTTTTCATTCAACACCATTCTGACTGAACAAACACCATGAACACAAGCTACACAGGCACAGTACTTGCTGGGGAGGCATTGATGAAACTTGAGGCTTGAGAGGATTGAAATGAAATACTGGCAAGTTGTTGTCTCATGAGCTAATGGTGAGGAGCAAGCAAGAGCTCAGGTGGCGTTTCTGCCACACACCAGGCAACGTTTTTTCTGAGGGGCGGAGCGCGCAAAAGCGTCAGGGCGACATATTTGAAAAAAAGTCGCCTGTCTGCGCGGAGTGTGGAGTGCTAGCAGTAGCCATCACCCACGGAAGCTGGGTCTCCCCCTGTGACGGTATTTAGCTTGGACAGTGTACAAGTCCGGTGTTCAAATCCCGTCGGACCCAACTCCTGGCCGCTACCCCTTCTATTTTGGCCAGCTACACCAACCCCATTTCAATTTTTGACACCCTTCACTAGGTGGTCCCTTGGCGTGTGAATGGAGCCTTTCAACTTTCAATACCCGTTACCCACTGGAAATGACCCGAAACATGGTTGCAAACATCAAAGCCCCCCCCTCTCACCTACTCTGCAAAAACTTATCATGCATCTGTTGCTCCCCACGTATGACCTATCAGATAGGCTTGTATTCCACCATGCCACAAAGATGGTGCTGCCCCTAGTTGTATGGCCCCAGGCCCGAACCCCATAGTTACATTCATAGTGCACAATGTTAAATCGAACTGCACTTTAAAAAAACAAAAAAAAAGTTAGTGACAGCACGGAATCAAAACACAGAGTATGGGCTCAAGCGAAAAGGAGTGCATGTTGGATATATCGATTATGGCAACTCATACTTGTCAAGTTTAGATTAAATCTTCATTTCAGTCACACAGAATGAAGTAACTCTTATAGAAATAAGATTATCTTTGACAATTGGGAAGGAAACAACAGTGATGAGTAAGAACTGAGAAAGGATAATTCACACTTAATGAGACAGACGAAAGAAGGGAATAGCCTGGGTCACCTTAGAGAGCTGCTTGACTAGCTTGGCCTCACCAATCCGCGACGTATACGATAGGTGGGAGCGAGCTTGTTTGATTCTTCGCTCCTCCTTGATTCTCTTGTCCGGGTGAGACTGTGGTTCGTAGAGCTACTGGCAGTGGGTTTGATGATCCGGGTCTTGAGGGAGAGAGAGGGGTCGGTTGTCGTCTTTGTTCTTCGGACTTGGCGATCCCCCTTCCTCCACCTTTCATCAGCTCGGGTGAAGTAGTCACTTCTGCTCCTGTCCTGTCGCACCGCCGCGCCCTCGCGCTGCCGCAGTTGTCCAGACACAGCCGGGGCATCAGCTGACAATACTTTCCAGCGCAGTCTCTGGGTTATTTACATGGCGTGCTGCGTCTGGGCGAGTTTGTTATCACAGGTCAGCAAGCAGTGCGCAGGCTGTTACTGTTGAAAGTAGCCAAGTTTCTCGTCGGCTGGAGCTAGTGCACTCCCAGAACTGAGAGCTCTAGTCGTGATGCATTCGCTCAATCGCTCAAAACGTACCAAGACTTTCCCAAGCGCTTTACGACCACAGCTTGTGATTGGGAGGCAGTTATTGATTTCGATCAGATCAGTGCTAATGTGATTGATTGGGAATTTCAAATCTGAGATCTCGAGCTGTTGAAGATGGTGATTTCCAGATTCGTCAGCACCAATGCTCTACTGACGTTTTTCGGCCGCTTGTCGATGCTCCGTGGGTGTCCGTCGAGCTCAGCACGGCCAGCTGGGCTCGATGGGTTGTTGCGAGATTTTGCACGTGACGAGATGTTGCCCTGCCTGCAGGCGGTATCGTTTGGGCGCGTCAGCCAAGCGAAGCACTTCGTCGTTCTTCGGTTACGAGCCATGTCAGAGTGAGAGGGCTACCCTATCGGGTGATCTTGTCTAGTTGCGATTGTTAATTAGGCTCTCCAGGTAGACCAGCTTCCACTCCTCCAAGCTATTCAACTTTGGGGGCGGGGCTTGATTGAGATGGCCGAAGAGACTACCGCCGATCCAGTCATGCTCGACTCGCTCGAGCTCCAAGCTAGGCCGAAGCTCGGGAAACGGCCCGCCGACTGGAGGATTTGGGCGTCGCGCCCAGGCGCACTTGATGAAGCGCCGAACTGACTCGGCCCTGCAGCGTCGGGGGTGAGACTCGAACCGGGGTGCAGTGGCATCGCTGGGCTCACAACCTTATATATTTTTTTTTTTTGAGTGGAGTTTTAAATTGTGATGGTGAACTGACTTCATTAATCTCTGGGAAAAGGCTTAATCCGCCGTTAGTTCTACCCTGGTTGACATGTGTACTCCCCCACAGTAGACGGGTCCATGACAGTGCCAACTGGCGCTTGACATGGCCCACTAATCACTTGGCTAGGCGCCAAGGAGGCGCTGATGGGCGTCGTGCGGCTTCACGAAAAATCACATAACTTGTTTCGCCGCCAAAACGGGCTTTACAGACCATATGTATGTACATGTTTGTATGCACTTCCACACACGATGAGCCCCGCTGATCTTACCATAACAATTTGACATTATTAGCTTCAATACGCTGAGCTTGTTTTGTTGGTCGAGATGCCCATCTGTTTCGTCTCATCGTTAGAAATGATTTCAATCATTCTTGTCAAGTCAGGACACACCTACGTAGCCATTCTCTCATTTCACAAATAGGGTCATTCGTAAACTAACCGCTCAGCCTTCATCGCCCCCAAGGTTTATCAATATTGTCTTCGTCATGCGGATAAAAGCTTCTATAACCACCGCAGTGTTCTTGGCAACTGCCCCTTCTCTCCGTTGCTCCCAAGTTTGTGAGTTACGAGTGCCATGCCTTCGATGGTTGTCTCCATGGGTCACAAGCCAAGCAAGAAGCTGTGGAACGTACCACTGTGGAGTTTGAACTACGTATCTAAATTTGGGGAAGTTTTCTGGTTGACGCAAATCCTTCCAAACCTTGTAGTAGATTATTCAATCACGTCGCGTTCTACCGTTGTGGCGGGCTCTGGCGATTATTACGCCAGAGGACCTCATTCCTTTGAGACTACCGCTACTTTGGTCTACGATGTGTTGAGCCGAGTGGCAAATCACAGGTACTAAAACCCCTCGGGTTCAATCCCTCATCTATCATCCCCTAGGACCTGAGCTGACTTTTGTTTCTATCACCGATCGCCTTGAGTTGGGAATGGGGCGCACAATCAGAGGTCATTCTGGAGAGGTACTATCCTGAATACAGCGTCTACTCGCAAAGTCGGAAATTGCCGTTATCTCGAGAGGACGGCCCCCTCCGATACCCAAAACACCTGATCGAGTTTCTCGATCCAATACTCAAAAAACATGTTCCAGGGACTCTTCCGATTGCTGATGGAGAGGGTGCGGCGGGTGACCCGGCCAGCTTAGGGGCTGCAGTGCTTGTGGCTTTGGGCACAGGTGGCACCAGTAAATTAACTTTCGTTTCTTTTTATTCAATCACCGCACTTATATTCGTTATTTTTTGTGTAGAGAAATCCAACTATTATCGGAAGCTAGTGAATGATCAGTTGGATTGGCTGCTCAACTATGTACCACATACACCAGAGGGTGCTATCTCCCAAAGAAGCAATGAGATCCAGTTTTGGTAAGAGTTTAGGCTCCACCCTCTAAGTTCTTATTTCGAATTTTCTCTAAAAAGTCATGCTTTTTGTTCTCAGGTCAGACTATATATACATGGCACCCCCGTTTCTGGCCTATTATGGAGCCTATACTAGCAATATTACGCTACTTGAAATAGCTTACAATCAAGCCAAGCAATACAGGAGAATTTTGCAAGACCCTACCCTTCAAGTATGGAAACACATAATGTCGGGTGGGTCACATCGCTTCCATTTACGAATCGAGTAAAATTTTCGAAATTTTCACCATTCTGGCTGGTTCCAGGTAGTTTTGAAGATCCCGGCCTTTGGTCGACCGGTAAGTGTTGCTCATTTTCGCCCTTTGAAGTGTATCTCGATTGACTCCTGTTCTTGGCGCAGGAAATGGATGGGCAGCTGCTGGAATGATGAGAGTCTACGCTACATTCAACAATCTGCGTGATTCACGACTCAGGCAAATCACAGCCCCTTGGAGGAAAGATTTAGCCCAATGGGTCGCGGAAATCGTTAAGGGCGCTTATGCCTTCCAATATCCTGATTCACTTCTGCTTCCTAATTATTTTGCTACTACTAATTCTTCTCATAACTGTACGTGTTTTGGATGCTTAAGGGAAAATAGCTTTTAAGAGTAAGGGGTATAGCTAACATGGGTTTGTTCAGATCCTGATTGTTCAGGCACCGCCCTGATAGCCGCCGCAGCTTACCGACTAGCTATCTACGAACCGGAGTGTGTGGAAGATTTGCCCATGAATCAAATCTATTCCGCTACGATAAAAATTTTCTCTGGGTATGTCAACAAGACAACAGGTGCCGTTGCACCTGTTGTCGATCCTCTCGACTGGAATGCAGCCAAGGCCTTCAACGGCACGGAACCCGAGGTTGGCTTTGTGAGTCCAGAAGGACAAGCATTCACATTGTTACTCTTTGAAGCATGGAAAGCCTATATGCAAGCCTATGAATTCCGGTCTCAGAACAATGTGATAGTCAAAAGTTCTGTTGACGTGACAACCCGCGTCAGAAGAAATTTCTTTTCCATCTACACCTGAACGTGGTAACTAGTATGGTTTCAATCCAAAAATTCTGAGGCTTTTATTAATGCAAGATGCATCATTTCAATCCAAAAACTCTGAAGCTTTTTTTAATGCAAGATGCGTTTAATATTAGGGGCTTGCCTGACCAAGCTCATTTGAAGCATTTGATTTGTCCTTGGAAATAATTCTCTATTTTTCCTGAAGAGGGGGGATTACCATTTTTGTGTAGAAAAAATAGATCATAGAATGTTCCAAAAATATGCTTATATTTATAACCTTGGATTGGGAGCTGCATTGCGGGCTGCGTGTGCAGCAGTTGCTTAGGTCAGGCTCAGCATTTGGCTGCTCCAGGCGTGGCGGGCTTGCAACTGGCTTGGATGGAGTGGACCAAGTAATGGAGACAACCCAACCAAGTTTACAGGAGGCTAGTTTGGAAAGCAGGAGGGGGGTCATTGTAGAGTTATACGCGCCAGGGAGGTCCGCACAAGCATAGGTGTGTACCAATCCATGGATTACAGGATCCACAGACGCGGGCGGACGGATAAACATGGGAGGCTCCAAGTAGGACGTGGCAGAGAGCCGTGCCATGAGAAGGACAAACTGGACATACGTAATTGCGGAAGGGTTGGCAGGGATTGGGCGGTATGGGTTAAGGTTGGGCTAGGGTTCCAGATTTTAGGGGTCCTTTCTTAATTTTGTTGTTAGGCTTTCAGTTGCGCTTGTACTTAGGTTAGGGTTGAGAGGGAGGACTTAAAACCTCACTCTCAACTCCGGGTTGTAGGATTTTATCATATCTCATGGCATTGGATCAATCATCAAAGGATCAAGAAAGGATTGAAGGGCAGGAATATACAACATCATTTTCTTTATTCATCTTTTTCATACAACTATCTCTTTTTCTCAAAAACCAATCAGCACTCAACCTCCTTACAGACGCTTGGACCAATAAATTCCAAACTTGAGGAAAAATTGGGGGAGTATCTCACTCTTGTTTCCACAATGGTAGAATGTGTTGACATTTTAATCCCTGTTGGGGGAAAAATAATCATCATAACAAATTTATCTTACTGCCAATTCAAGTATAAGATAATTTGGACCATGATGGAAAAAAGAATCATCTAAATATGTTGATTAATGATGAAGTTATCAAAGATTCAATACTTGTCAAATAAAAGACAAGTATGTTACAGGAATATCAACATATCCCAGTAACCGGGTAAATCATACTAATAAAAAAAAGAAGAGATAGTATGAAATGTATAAATAAAACAATTAAAAGAAAATCTTATTGATTTAATTCTGAAATGTCCTATACAGATATGAATAGCAAGGAATATCAGATCAAATGAACATTGCATGTTCATTGCACTCCATGGTAAAACAAAGAAACCAAGGAGAAAAGCATATTTCAATTCCTTACCTCTTAACTTGTATATATTCATATTGGTGAGGGAGATCTTTTCTATAAAAGAACCCCTCTTCCCAGTTGTATCTCCCTTCCATTCATTGATTCACATTCATCAAAAACTCATCCATTTATCAAATCAATCAAAATATTATTAAAATTATCTACCAAATATCATTGCTATTGCCAATAGAATGTTGATTGTTAAATATTTCAAAAATAAAATAGCTTTGGCACTAAATCCCAAAAACAAAACCAAGCTTTTTGCAGACCCTTTATGCAATTCTTACATTCAAATATTTCCATCAAGTTTTTCTCCACTTGAAAATTTGAGGTAGCCCAGGACAAATTCAAGCATTTCAAATCAATAAATGCACAAATTTTGAAATTCAAAACAAAAAAAGGAGGAATGATGTGGAATTATTCAAAATGATGCTTTTTTTAAAAAAGAATAAAAAAATAAACAAAAAAATAAACCCACAACTTTTTGCATAGATGTAGCCCTTTTTCATGTTTTCCCTGCCAAGCAAGGCGTGAAAACCTGAATTCCATTGTAGAAAGTTGTAGTTTACTCCTTCCAATTTAAACAATGTTTCCAGATATTTAAAAAAAACACCAAGAAGGGGTGATTTAGACAAGCACACGGATGAGGGAAAGAGCCTGTTTGATTTGATCACACCTAATGAAACACCAAGGAGCATTGAGTTAGACAAGAACGCGTACAAGGGCAAGATCCTGTTTGATTTGATCACAGCTTAAGGACAGAGATGGCAGGAAAAACAAGACTTATACAAGCATCTAAGTGAATGAATGAATCAAAAGAGATCTCTCAAGCACTCTCTGTGAATAAAAAGGTCTCTAGTAGGGTATCTAAACTAATGAAACACCAAGGAGCGGTGAGTTAGGCAAGAACACAAACAAGGGCAAAGGCCTGTTTGATTTTATCACACCTAGAATGTTTGAGGGCATAATTTGGAGAGAAAGTGATAGAAGATGAACTTGTACAATACAAGAGAAACAAAAGACATTCATGGAGGAGCTTACCTGGAGGACTGAGACAGCAGGAGAAACAAGAATTATACAAGCATTTAAGTGAATGAATGAATGAATGAAAAGAGATCTCTGTCATCCAGTCAAAAGCTACTGTAAAGGAGGACAAGATTAGGTTTCAACCATGAATATCAGTATTGTGCTGCATGGTTGTGCATGCAACTTTTCTTGTGGATGCCATGGAATTACAATTTCAAATACCCCCTGTCCTCTTAAAGTTCCCAGTTTCAGGGCCTTACAGCCCCTTGAGTGTTTGACCCAAGGCAGAGCCTTGGTGAATAAATTTGATAGGTTGGAGATGGTGGAGACATAAGAGATGGTAAAGGTGCCTTCCTCTAGAGCCTCCCTGATCCATTGGCACTTGATTTCAACGTGCTTGGAGCAAAACTGATACATGGGATTCAACAAAAGCATCAGGGCCCCCTGATTATCAACCAAGAGGGACAGACAATCCTGTGCAGCATGGCCAAGAGACTTGAGCAGCGCAACAAGCCAGACTTCCTCCTGAAGGCCCTTGTAGACTGCCTTGTGTTCCGCCTCTGTGGTGGATGTTGACACAGTTTCTTGCTTCTTGGACCTCCACAAGACAAAAGAGTTGCCCAGAAGCTCCATATAGCCAAAGTATGATGGCCAGGTGTCAGGACAGTTGCCAAAATTGGAGTTGGTGAAGATCCTCAACAAGGCATCTGAGCAGCCGCTGTGGAATTCAGAAGAGAAATTTCCCCTTAATGGTTCCCAAGTTTGGAAGTTATTGATCCCTTGCGTCTGTAAACCCTGAATGCAACTTTTCACCCTTTGACTGAGAGATAGAGAATTGAGAGTAAAGATCCTTCAAAAACCTATGACAACCAATGTTCCTCCGTGATCCGTTCCAATGGTCTTCCTCCAACCGGGTTGAGGGTGCGGCTTAAGTAACCTCCCCCTCAACCCTAACCTAAAAAAAACCAGAAACAAGCAAGAATAATGAAATACAACCCCTAAGCACAGAACCCTAACCTCAACCCTATCCTTCCCATCCCATAATCCACAACCCATATCCCATATCCATCCGTATTGCCCTCCTGCCGTTCATCCACCCAGTTTGTCCTTCTCATGATGTGACCTTGAGCTGTGCCAAAGGTGGAGCCCCTTGCGCATGTCCATATCTTCCTGACACGCCATTCCAGATATCCAAGATATATCCACGTCTTGCAATTCTCAATCCGTCCAATACATCCCACATCTCCAGATGCTGAGCCCAATTCAACTGCTGCTGAGCCCGCAGCGCAACTTTCTGTGGCAAAGCCACATCCATTTCTGGGAGCGCTTCCCCTGCTGAGCCCACCGCTACTGCTGAGCATGCAGCGCGCAGCCAATTCTTACTTGCGTCTATAAAAGACAACCACATCCCCCCCAACTTGAGTTCTGTCCCCAGAGATCCACCACTATCTCATCTGCCTCCAACTATACCATAGCTATCCCACCGTTTGCACCACGCCACTTCATCAGACAAAAGAAAAAGAAAAACCCCCTCCCCCACTCTTCACCAAATATTTCCTGCACATACTGCAGCCGGAATGGCCTTTTGTGCTGTATCCTTCCGGGCCGGTGCGCCTGTGTCCCCTCCCAATCCAGAAACCGCCACTGCTCCCTATCAGAGGGCATGCCATGCAACAGCCCCCAAGGTTGCCCGCGCAAGAGGACCTGTTGCAACTCCTTTGTGATCTTGAGCAACAAGGAGATCTCAACTAATGAGTGGACCCCGCCTGGCTTGCCTTTCAACCATCCGCAACGCGCCCCTCAAAATAATCCATTGCGCAAGAGCCACAACTCCAGCTTGCCTTTCCGCGGGCTGGACCTCCAAGGAGCCAAGATTTTCCAAACTTTGCAGCCTTCCGGAAAGCCTCCCATGAGTGGGCCACAAGGTATGGATGAATTTACCAGCAATGGACCCAAGGATCCCAAACCGTCTGGACGCTCCTCCTCCACCACCACCAAGGCCAGCTCCTCCTCCCCCTCCTCCTCCGGCTTCATATCCTCCGCCGCCATCACAATCTCCAGTTCTGAGGTCATCACCGGAGCCCCCACACTCCGTCTCCTGTGGTGATTGAGTTGTAACCGGAACCCACAGCTGCGACTCCCAAGATCCCGGAAATCCCTCTAATTTGGGCACTTACCTTGGCAAGGTTCAACAAAATGGTGAACAACGCGGACAAACTCCTCCGGCGGTTTCTAGCAGTTCCTTACACGCACACTGCCAATGCCCAATGCAAGGTCTTTGCCACTTTCCAATCCCTAGCGGCTGTGGCTTGGGCGGAGGCGGAGGATGTTATTAGGACTTGGCGGGTGTAGGCGGATCTCCCCCCTTTCCCTTTCTTCCTTCATTCCATCTTGTCTTCATTCCTGCGCCTATGCAAAGATAAGGACTTTTGATGCGCAATCCTGAGCAGCCTTTGGGCTTTGTGAGACCCCTGAGAGAAATAATAGCCACGCGCAAGATCTGCAAGAGTGGGAAGGATCCGCACCACTTGGAGTATCCGGTGAGAGTAAGAAAATCTGCGCGCAAGATCTGCAAAAGTGAGAAATCCGTGCCACTGAGAGTATCCAGTGAGAGAGAAGTATCTGCTCAAGGTACCTGGACCGCCCCAGAAAAACTGCCACACAGTTCCCTGTACCCATCTACAGAACAGAGAGAGTACAAAGAAAACCAGCCGCGCGCGCCTATCCATGAGAGATAGAAAGAAAAAGAATCCGCCCAAACCCATTTGCACCTTCCATCTATAAGACAACCAAGAAAACTTAAAAAGATTTTTTTTTAAAAAAAAAACACCAACCTGTTTCCAAGCCCGCACATTTTCTCCTTGACCCACATCCTTTCCGTGCCACGCACTTTCCTAGTTCCCTGAATCATCCATTGGAAATTGTCCATGCATTTGCTTCCAGAATGCAGGGCTTGTCCTTGCATCCACGGACCCAGCTCCACGCCATGCCTGTACCTAAAAGAAACCATCCATAGCCAGCAATAATTCAAAAAGCCAATCCAGAGAGAAGAAAATAAGAAAAAAAAAATTCTGGGGTGTCTAGTTATTCCGGCTTTGAACTGGCTAGAGCACCCCCCTCACCAAATCCAGTCATATCCCCTATTCATCCATTGTTCCCCCCCAACTTGGCTGTTGTCCCCAGCGGTCTTCATTTGTTTACTCCGCCGGACGCAAAGTGCCCGCGGGCTTGTCCTTGGAAGAAGGATCTGCGCTGTCATCCCCTTTGCTATCCAAACCAGTTGCAAGTCTTCCAGCAACTGCTCATCCCGCTTATCTTCCCTACTTCCCACCTGCTCCTTGCTAGTCAATTGCCCGCACAAAACCGGAGCCTTCCCCGCGCGGTAACCTTGGCTGAATAGTCAAAATCCACCTCCTTCCCACCCCCACAAACCAACTCCTCGCCGGGGTCCTCCTGCTCTCTTGCCAAATCCCGCAACCACTTCCCCAACCCCTGATCACAGATTGTGGTTTTGAATTGCCCACCCAACAAATCTTCCATGGTCAATGCTTCTGTCCCCGTCCCTGGATCAAATGTCATTTGTGCTTTGAACCCAAACATGAATGGCCCTCCTAAAATAGCCTACCCGCAATCAAACAATAGAAAACAAAGTGGTTTATGGACCCTTTCAACCTCAAACTCTTCCTCCTCCAAAACCCCATCCACGCAACACACCCTGCTGTTAAGCACGCAAAGCACCATTGCAAATTTCTGCCAAACCAATCCCATTTCATCAAACAATCTAGATGGAAAGAGGTTCACCATAGAACCTCTATCCACCAGCGCCCACACCTTCCTTTCAGCAATCTTCATCAAAACGTAAGCCAGTGGAGTTGAAACTGATTTCATCCCTGCTAGCTTGTGCTCCGCGTCATCCTAAGCCAAGTTAACCTTTTGAACTGTTGGAGGGATCCTATTGTGCCTGCAATCCTTCAGCGCTTGAACCATCTTGTCTACCACAGCTGGCAACACCACCACCAACTCCTTCAAGTTCAAGGGAATAGTTGTTTCATTCCCCATCACCCTGCGCACAATTCCCACCGCTTTCTTCTTCCCCCCCGGATCCACCAGCCATCCATCCATTTCTGGGACGCACGTGATTGGCTTAGGAGCTGCCAGCAGTACCCGTTCCTTGGAATCCAAATCCATCCTTTCCACAGAGGCTGACTCCTCCTTTGCTAACACCCTCACTTCTGCTTCCACGTGCGGTGGTTGCCATACCCCAGGACCAGTGACAATCCCTAGAAAAGCTTGAGCAGTTACCACCAATTCCTGTCCTTGTGCACGCACTTGCTCCATGACAGTTGGATTCCCAGGTTTGGAGGAGATCTGCTTGCCCATTGGGAACATGAATCCCATTCCCACCAGTCAAACCAATCCCGCCTTGAGGTCCTTTGTCATGTCATTGCACCCTGACTGCCAATGTCCATTGTCCCCGCAGTAATGGCATAACTGTGAAACAGGCCGATTTGATGGCAGAAGCGGTCCCCCAAGGTGAGGAGGCGGATTGCTCCGCCTGGAAAACATTTGACTCAGAAAGATCTGTAAATGCTTCATCAATTACATCATCTTGCTAACCTCGGGGCTTGTTGTTGGTGGTGTCACCTGAGTGTGTTCCATTTTTGAGGGGCCCGCAACCAGAGATTGCATTGGTGCCGCCGGAGTGTGGGAAGCGGGCTTCTTTGGCACCGTTGGGAACAACCTTGCTGTGTCCTCAATCAGTTCCTCCAAGTCCAGCTTGCTTTCCACCACGCAAAAAATGACAAGGATGTCCGGAAGAAGCGCAATACTCCCATCCAACAACCTCTTCACCAAGTTGTTGTTGTACAAGTGCCGCTGCACCCACCCGCGGAGTGGGGGACTGAGTCCTCCCAAAACCGCCCTCTTCATTGCGCCCATCTGCCCCAATATCACCTTGGTCTTTGCCAGGTAGCAATAGATCCAATCAAAAATTGCTACATAATCCCCCAATTGCGCCCGCGTCCGGACTCTTCCATTTGCGCTTGCTTCTGCCACCGCTTGCTCAAAGTTGCTTTCCTGAAACCAAGGTTTGGGCCTTCCCCACCGTGCCAAGATTTCCGCCTTCAGTTTTGGCCAATTGAGTTCCTCATACCCTTCCATCTCCTCCACAACTCAAAGCTTCTCTTTGTCAATGGTGAAGAGGACAACAAGCCAAGCCTTATCTGAAACCTTTGCACCTTCTGCGTTGGCCATTCCTTTGTATTGCGCAAGAAAAAGCTCAACATCCTCAGTGTTGAACTGGATGTGAGGATAGTCCTGCGGCCTGATGGGAACTGGCTTGTGTTCGGCGCCATTGTTGGAACAAGGGACACCGTATCCCGCCCCTGATGAGGGTTGCTTCCAATAAGCTGGAGGAGGAGGAGGAGGAAGAGGTGTGGGGATAATGTTAGATGGCCCCGCAACGGTTGATGGGTGGTACTGGGAAATCACGCTTGTTAGTTTCAAGAGACAAGGAACCAAAGATTATTTCACTGCCAGACCCCCAGATGTGGAATTCAGAAGAGAACTTCTCCCTTAATGGTTCCCAAGTTTGGAAGTTATTGATCCCTTGCGTCTGTAAACCCTGAGTGAAAATGGTCACCCTTTGACTGAGCAATAGAGAATTGAGAGTAAAGATCCTTCAAAAACCTATGACAACCAATGTTCCTCCATGATCCATTCAAATGCTTTTCCTCCAACCGGGTTGAGGGTGCGGCTTAAGTAACCTCCCCCTTAACCCTAACCTAAGTACAACCAGAAACAAGCAAGAATAATGAAATACAACCACTAAGCACAGAACCCTAGCCTCAACCCTATCCTTCCCATCCCATAATCCACAACCCATATTCCATATCCATCCGTATTGCCCGCCTGCAATTACATCCACCCGGTTTGTCCTTCTCATGATGCAACCTTGCGCTGCATGCAACTTGGGGCCCCCCGCGCATGTCCATATCCACCTGATGCGCCATTCCAGATATCCAAGATGTATCCACGCAATCCAATCCAATCCAATACATCCTGCTTCTCCAGATGCTGAGCCCAATTTGACTGCTGCTGAGCCCGCAGCACAACTTTCTGCGGCAAAGCCGCACCCATTGCTGAGAGCGCTGCCCCTGCTGAGCCCGCCACTACTGCTGAATGCCTAGCACGCAGCCAATTCCAACTCGCGTCTATAAAAGACCACCCCACCGCTAAGAGTAAGGGTGAAGCCGCAGGTGCCCAAAAGGTAGCAGAGGAGGTGGATGATGGCCGCCCAGTGACTGTTGTTTGGGAGCTTGAGATGGTGAGACAATTGGGACAGAGTGAAAGCACTGTCTGGCCTAGTGGAGACCACAAGGTAGTTGAGAAGACCAATGGCCTGGCTGTAGTTGATCCCTTGCAAAGAAAATAATTGGTGATCTTTGGGCTTGGAGGCTGTAAGCCTAGTGTTTGGAATCATGGGGATGGACACTGGTTGGGAGTTGATCATGTTGTATTTTGACAAGATCCTGTTAAGGTATTTGGCCTGCAAGAGAGTCATGACCCCTCTGTCACAAGATAGGTGGATTCTGAGAAGGTGAGTGGCTTCACCCAGGTACTCCATAAGGTAGCACTGGAAAATAAGGCCTTTGAGCCTATCCATTTTGTGGCTAAAAATGACAAGATTGTCAACATAGATTTGAAAAAAGCATTCCCACCCCTTGTTTGTGGAGATGAGGAGGCAAAGATCAGCTGGTGAGGGCACAAAGCCCACAGATGCAAAGAAAGACCTGAGTTTGCTGTACTACACCCACGGTGCCTGTTTGAGGCCATAGATGTACTTTTTGAGTCTCAGGCAGTAGCCAGAAGAAACATCCATCCCATCAGGAGGGCACAGATAGATGGTTTCCTGGAGGGTACCGTTGATAAAGGTGTTCTTTGCTTCCATCTGATGGATGGCATAGCCCAAAGAAAGACCAAGAGAAATGATGGTTTGAAAAGAAGCAGGGTGGCCATTTGGAGCATAGGTAATATTGTAATTGCCTTCTTCCTGTTTGTTTCCCTGAGCGCAAAGGCAAGCTTTGAGCTTGGCAAATCTGCCCAACTTGTACAGCTTCTTTTTGAAAACCCAGACTGTGTGGAGCAGATGCACACCCACAGAGATGGGGACAATGTCCCAGACCTTGAGCCGCGGCATAGCATCAAGCTTTGCCTTGATGGTGGCCAACCACTCACGCTGATAAGGAGATAGGTTGGCCTTGCAAAAGGTAGTAGGAATGGTCAGATCCTCCGTAGAAAAGAGGGAAAAAATGAAAAAAAACATTGCTCTAGCGCCAGGACAGCGCTTCTTGGTCAAGATGTGCAACTCATCCAGGTTGGCTGAGACGCTGCAGGGCGCGGTGTCATATTTTAGGATGTAGTCCCAGCCAGCACAAAATTTCTGTCCTTTCTGATCCTGGCCAGGTGGGACGTTGGGTGGGTGGGCAACGGAGACCTCCTTGGAAACCAAGTTGGGAGATGTTGGGAGACCAGCCAATTCCAACGTGTTGTCTGATAGGCTGTAGTCTGGCTGGCTTGGAGCAGTGTAAGGACAAGTGGGAGCGTCATCAGCAAGCTCAATGAATGGTGTATCCCCTGGGTTGAGTGGTGAGGGATTTGTGAGTATTGCAAGACCAGGGAAGGTGGTCTCTAAAAATTGCATTTTATGGCTCTGGGAGACCTTTCCATTTCTGGTGAGAATCCACCAATTGGCAAGAACCATTTGATACCCAAGTAAGACACATTTTATCACAGTGTCTCCAAATTCTCCTTGCCAAAGAGGTTTGGGAACATTCACATAGGCAAGGCACCCAAATGGTTTCAATCAATCAGGATAAAACAAGCATTCAAACCAGAGTTGGTAGGGAGAAACCCAATTGGATTTTCTCCTAGGAGTTACATTCTCAAGGAACACAGAAGTTGTTACTGCTTTAGCCCAGTAATTTGAGGGAAGTCTGGCTTTTTTCAGCAATGCTTGGGATTTCTCACTTGTAACATGGTTCCCATGCTTGGCAGCTGAGTTCTGTTGAGGAGTGTGCGGGCTGGTGACATGGACTGTGATGCCTTTTTCTTCAAAGAAGCTCAGGAATTCTTTTGAATTTAATTATCCCCCTCCATCACACACCGAATTTTTAATAGCATCAGATTTGAGATTTTCCAATTTCTTTGTGAAGGAGACAAAAGAAGCATGTGTGTCTGATTTATTCTTAAGTATGTAAACAAATTGGAAACCAGTGAATCATTTGGTGAGTTTGAATTAGTAAAAGCCTCCTGATAGTGAGGCAGGGGTGATTTTCCCACTAAGATACATGAAAATAGTTTTGAGAACTTGTGGGACACTTGGAATGTGCACTTTGAATGGCAGTTGATGCATTTTTGAGAGGAGAAAGTGCTTGCATTGCAGCCTGGTGGTCTCAATCCCATACATGTTTCTTAGAACTTTTTTGCTTGGGTGTCCTGCCCACCTGTGGAGGAGCTCTAGGTGATCTTTGGTCATAGATTTTATGCTGGAGGCTGATGGACCTTTTCTTTCAGACTGCAACTGAAGGAAAAGTGCGTTGTTTACTATGCTGGCCTTGAGGGGAGGTACATCTTCTCTAAGTAATCTCATGCTAGTGTTTGTCATGTGATGAATATTAAACCTGTTAAGAAGCAGTCTTCCTAAGCTGATGAGAGTGCCCTGAAGAAAAGAAAACAATAGTTCCTTCAAATTCATGCTCCTCCAATCAAGCACATTCAGTTAAACAAAGCCATTGCCTTTGAATTTCAGGGAGTTACCATTGGCTATTTGTACTTGCAACTTTTGTTTACAGTAGTCAACAAAGTTGTCTCTTGAGTTGAACATGTGGTGACTAGCACCACTTTCCAGTATTGCCTTCTTTGCTAAGGCTTTAATAGAAAATGCCTTGCCAATGCATATGAATGGACCTGAGGAGGAGCATGAATTGTTGGAGTGATCATCTCTGGGAGCTCTAGCATTGTTGGCCTTTGTTTTGCGCTTCTCCCCTTTTTTGACTTCCCTACATTCTGATTCCTTGTGTTTAGTTTTGGGATTATGCGTGCAATTGGAGAATACTGGGTAATTTTGACTGGAGAACTTCATGGCCTTGTCCTTGGATTTCACCCCCAGTTTGGAAAAGGTTTCTTGTTGCTTTGAGTAAAGCACTTTGATGACCAGCTTTAGTGTGAGTAGATGTTTTGAGTGAAGAATTTCTTTGTTCACTTCCAGCATGCTAGGAAGTCTTCAGAGTATGTACTTGGCCATCAGAGGTTTTTAGAGATGTACAAAGCCATCATACTTGTTGCCAATTTGCAGGCCTACCACAGTGAGGGAATTGATATGGGAGTTTAGGTTGGTGAGAAAGGTTTGGGTTTCCTTGTTAAATGTGAGCTTGAGAAATTTGGTGTAAAAACAAGCCAGGTTGTCTTTGGATTGAGATTTTTATCAATCTGTGAGAAGGGCCCACAAGATTCTAGGCTTCTGTTTGTTTTTGGCGTTTAAAAATTGTTGGATTTTGGCATAGCCCTTGTACATGGTGAAGACTCCCACTGTCTTTCTTTTTTCTTTGTGGAAAGTTAGGATGTCCATGGTAGGGGCCGGTGTAGCAGTGGTGAGGTGGACCAGCAGGTTGTTCATACTCAGATGACTCTTGATGGAAGCTTTCCATATGGGGAAGTTCTTGTCTTGGAGTACAAAGAGTTTGTGTAGATTGTTTCTGTTCATTTTGCACTTGGTAAATATTAAAAGCTTCTGGAAGCTGGGCTCATAAACTAATGAAACAACAAGGAGAAGTGAGTTAGGCAAGCACGCAGATGAGGGCAAGAGCCAGTTTGATTTGATTACACCTAATGAAAAACCATGGAGTGGTGATTTAGACAATCATGTAAACAAGGGCAAGAGCCTGCTTGATTTGATCACACCTGGAGGACAGAGATTGCAGGAGAAACAAGACTTGTACAAGCATTTAAGTGAATGAATGAATCAAAAGAGATCTCTCAAGCACTCTCTGTGAATAAACAGGTCTCTAGGAGATTATCTAACCTAATGAAACACCAAGGAGCGGTGAGTTAGACAAGCATGCAAACAACACCAAGGAGCGGCGAGTTAGACAAGCATGCAAACAAGGGCATGAGCCTGTTTGATTTGATCACACCTAGAGTGTTCAAGGGTGTAATTTGGAGAGGAAGTGTTAGAAGATAAAATTTTAGAATACAAGAGCAAAGAAAGACAGTCATGGAGGAGCTTACCTGGAGGACTGAGACAGAAGGAGAAACAGTACATACACAAGCATGTAAGTGAATGAATGAATGAAAATAGATCTCTGTCTTCCAGTCAAAAGATGCCGTAGAGGAGGCCAAGATTAGGCTTCAACCATGAATATCACTATTGTTCTGCGTGATTGTGCATGCAAATTTGCTTAATGATACCTTGGAATTCCCCTTTCCAATGAAATTTCAAGCCAAGAAAAAGGCATGAAAATATTATCAATTAAAAGGTTTTTAGAGCTTTACCAAGTTGGAAAGTCATCACCCTCATCCTTCAAAGACTTTGGAGGGAGGGGAAAGTTGTTTCCTCCTTTTGTCTGTTACACAACCACCCCACATAGTATTGGGTGATCTTAGATGATTGGGAGTGCAAATGGGAGAGTGCTGATTGCAAGGGAAGAGAAAGTATAGCAAAGACAACTGCAAAGTGAAAAAGCTTTTTTTTCAGTCTCAACAAACTGCAAGAGGGATGAATTGTTTGATGGAAGGAAACTAAGGAAAAGTTGAATGTGATAACTTGACCTCAGAAAAAGGTGCAATAACATATGAAATTAACTAACTGAGGAAACAATCTTCAGGCAGACTGCATGGTCCTTATAAAGTAACTGGAGGTGACTAGAGAAAACCTGATGGAAAGTTTTCTACAGCTGGGAAGTTTCATGCTCCAAGATTAAGGGTCATTTTTTCATCATTTGAACATATCCTTTTCCTTGGTACCATCTACCTCAGTCCATAAGCATGAAACAAATAAAGCACAAAATCAATGCTGCATTCTGCTTAATACCTCTGGCTTGCATAAAAAACTTCCAATCTTGGCAACTCAGTTTATACTGGCCGATCTTTAAAGTTAACTCTAATCCGGTTGACCATCCATTCAAGCTTTTCTCTTATAACCTTGGGTATCATCAGCCCTTGAACGTCCATTCTTGGTCACACAATCACACTAGTTTGCACCCATGCCTAGATAACCACATCAACTGTTGAGGAAATAATATTTCCAATTCTTCAAGAAATAATAATTTTCAAGCCAGAAAACTGATCATAGGAGTTAGAAAAAAAGGCGCAAATGTGTGTAGAGACAATTGAAGAGTAACATGAAATAAATACCATACCCAAGCTGATAGAAATGACATCAATTCAGACATGATACGGGAGAGGAGATGAGATTAACAGTATGAAAACAGCCCCTACCACACGCCCCACCAAATTTGAGAAGGGACTCAACCAACAAAAGAATAAGGAACAGAGATTAGAATTATTTCTTGTCATGAAGGAGGTAAGGATGGTGGTTGCACCAAATTATCTTGAGTCCTCAATGCTGTCCAAGCCTTTCTGATTTCTTGATCCTATTTGATTTTTTAGACTGAAAGACCTAATTAGAGAAATAAAAGAAGGAAATTATGGTCCAAGAAAAGAAGATTGAGATTTGATGAGACTAGGATAATCAAATAGGCTGAGAAATTGTAAACATCATGAATATGCAATAAATTCACGCTTGTGAGGGAAGTAAAATGGGTCAGCCGCCCAGTCAGATGAAGCGTGTAAGCTTGAGGCTTGAGCAAAAATATGAAACAAAAAATAAAACTAAAGAAATATAAGAAATAACACAAAGAAGTCACTAGTAAAAAGATGTAAAATTAAGTGATATTCCAACCCCCCCATAATTCAGTGCAACCTAGGCCTAAAACACCTTGATTTAAGTAGCTCTAGTTCTTTTCTTCTGGAGGCCTTAGTGACTGCGTTGGAAACCATACAGTATGTTTGATGAGATCAGCATGAATGTTGTCCAAAGATGAATTTTTGCACAGCCATTTTATTTTCATGTTGATGTATTTTTTTTTTGAGTTAGAGCCAAAGTGATGAATATTATCCATGAGTCCTTTGTTGTTAAATGGGAATCTGGAGGGTTGAACATGAGGTTTTCTCCACAGGGAACATATGATTGATTGAATCCAGAGCAATTCCTGTGCTCCATTGGTCAAAGAATTCAGTTCAGCCTCCATTGAAGAAAGAGTTATGTTGCCCTTTTTTCTGATTTTCCACCCAATTGGAGAAGATTTCCAAAATACAGTGTAACCATTTTGTGACCTACAAAGATTGAGATTTGATGAGACTAGGATAATCAAATAGGCTGAGAAATTGTAAACATCATGAATATGCAATAAATTCACGCTTGTGAGGGAAGTAAAATGGGTAAGCCGCCCAGTCAGATGAAGCGTGTAAGCTTGAGGCTTGAGCAAAAATATGAAACAAAAAATAAAACTAAAGAAATATAAGAAATAACACAAAGAAGTCACTAGTAAAAAGATGTAAAATTAAGTGATATTCCAACCCCCCCCATAATTCAGTGCAACCTAGGCCTAAAACACCTTGATTTAAGTAGCTCTAGTTCTTTTCTTCTGGAGGCCTTAGTGACCGCGTTGGAAACCATACAGTATGTTTGATGAGATCAGCATGAATGTTGTCCAAAGATGAATTTTTGCACAGCCATTTTATTTTCATGTTGATGTATTTTTTTTTGAGTTATAGCCAAAGTGATGAATCTTATCCATGAGTCCTTTGTTGTTAAATGGGAATCTGGAGGGTTGAACATGAGGTTTTCTCCACAGGGAACATATGATTGATTGAATCCAGAGCAATTCCTGTGCTCCATTGGTCAAAGAATTCAGTTCAGCCTCCATTGAAGAAAGAGTTATGTTGCCCTTTTTTCTGATTTTCCACCCAATTGGAGAAGATTTCCAAAATACAGTATAACCAGTTTGTGACCTACAACAATGTGGATCATCCACCCATGTTGAGTCCGTGAATATTTTCAGAGATTCTGTTCCGCTTGGGTCAGGATGAAGAGTGAGAGCAAGAAATGAAGTCTGGGCCAAGTATCTCCAGACATGTAGCAGTTATTTCCAGTGACAGATCCCCGCATTTTGATTGAATCAAGAGAGAATAGAAGCTGCTGCCAAGATTTCTGGTAGAGTTCTAAATGAGAGATAGTTCAAGATCCTGGTATACTTCCTAAAGTTTATACCAAGGTTGTTAAAATTGGTCTGTTTGCTTTGAGAGGCTGGAACTAGCTAGACTCCAGGAGTGAGAGGAGCCAGGAATGGCCTGCAGTTAGACAGATGCAGATAATCCAATGTCTTTTCAATGAGTTTCTTCTGAGTAAGCGTGATTGTATTCTCAAACTTGTGGAATTCCATTCCAAGGATTGTATTGGGTTTGTGTGCTGATGAATGTCAAAATTTTTGTAATAAATCTTCTTCAAACAAATGATTTCACCACTAAAAATGAGATCATCTATGTTGAATAATACAGATGAGCATCTGGTTTTATGAGTGTAAAGACACGGTTCTGTGTTGGATTGGTCAAAACCAATGTCTACCAACCATCCTGTGAGTGTCCTGTACCAATTGTAAAGAGCTTGACACAGAACATAGAGCAATTTCTTTAACCTCAGAAACCTCAATGAGCGCTTGATTTCTTTTGGCTTGAGGATATAAATCTCTTCTTCCAGAGGACCCAACAAGAAGGCTGCCTTAACATCAAATTTCCAAATTTCTAGATTTAGGTCTAAACCACTTAACAGAAGGAGTAAGAGTGTTGTGAATTTTCCAGTTGGTGCATAAGTATCACCAAATTCCACTCCAGGCGCTTGTAGATTACCCATGATACAGAGTTGAGATTTCATTTTTTCTGGAGAAAGACTTGTGGCTGGTTCAACATTGTCCATCCACATAGCTCTGAGATAGAAATTGGGTTTGAAGTCAACATCTTCCCACACACATTGAGATTTGATTTCATTGAGCTTGATTTGTCTTTCAGAGGATTAATCAGGAGGAGTGTTGGTAACAACAGAGCCATATGAATACTTTTGAGGTTTGATGGATGGAACCCACTCATGTAAGTTTTAATTGTGGGTTACTTCTTCTGAAGTGTTTTCCCTTTGATTGAGAGTTTTGAAAGGTGAAATGAGTTCAGTTGGGATGATGGAGGTTGGTTCTTCAGTTGGAGAAGGCCTGGGAAGAGGATCAACCAACTCTATGACATCAACTTTGTTCAATCCTTCAGAGTTGGGCAAGAGAGATTCATTGCACCAATCCCCTATCACCACATCATTCTAAAATTTTTTGGATTGGTGTCAAAATCCAGTAGACTTATGTGTTTATTGTCAACTACTTTATTGTTGGTTGTCAGAATCTTGTAAGACAGTAAGTATTTTTTGTAACCAATCAGATGACCAAAGAGACAAGGTGGATCCAGTTTGGAGAAGGATGGCCTGTCCTTGATAATTTAGCTGACCAGATTACCAAGAGGATGAAAGTAATTGATGTCTAATAACTTTTCTTTAAAAATCTCATATGGAGATTTATTTGATTTTTGAGGCAGAAATTGATTGAGTGCCAAGGCACATGACCTGATAATAATGTTCCAAAGTCACTTATAAATTTTTGAGTTGAAAAGAACTGTCCTAAGTGATTCTAGTATGAGTCAATTAAAATTTTCTGCTAGTCCGTTCTGTTGAGAAGAATAGGCCTCAGAGAAGGTCTGCCTGATATTGTTGTCCTTACAGTAGTTAGAGAGGCTGTAGTTCCAGAACTTGGTTCCACAATCTGAGTGAAGAATCATTGGACCATAATTGAATCTCTTAGATTCAATGTCAATGAGAAATTTTAAGGTACTCGCCACATCAACCTTGTTCTTCATGGTAATGAAAGTGAAATATCTGGTGCAGCTGTCCACTAATGTTAAGAAATACAAATTGCCATAAATACTCAAAGGATGAATGGGTCCCACCAAGTTGGAGTGCAATTCTTGAAATGGTCTTTTGGCACATGGATGCTTGTTTTTGAATTGCGCTTGACTTATCTTGCTGATGGCACAACCTTCACAAATTGTTGATTTTTTTGACTTGTAAGACCATTTTTTGTCAAATTCTTTCATAGCTAACGCGCCCAAGTGATTTATGGATTAATTCATCCCATGTAAGAAGTGATAATTTACCAGGATTGGTTTTGGAAAATTGAACTATGGGAATATTCCATTCATAAGACCCTAATTTTCTCCAGTTATCTTTCTGGATTACAAGATAATTTCTTCCAAAATCAAAATCCAACCCATCAAGGACAAGGCTTCTCATAGACAGCAAATTGGCTGTAGAATTGGGAGAAAAAAGTACATCAGAGAGAACAATTTCCCAATTCTGATCATCCATCAGATTTATTGAACCAACTCTGTCATATCCAAGAGAGTTCCTTCCCAAGTTTGTTGAGATGAATCTGGTCAGTGATTTTTCTAAATGTGAGAATAAATTGAGATTAGATATGATGTGTCTTGAAAATCCAGAATCCACCACAAGGCATTCAGAAGAGAAAAGAAAGCTTGTGGGAAAAGAGCTAACTGAGGTTCCATCCATAACAGATTCCACTCCCGTTTTCTTCTTCCTTGGAAACAAAGGTCTGAGGTGTGGGTACAACTTCCAGCACCTGCCTTCAGGATTAGAAGCTCTTTGATTGTGCCTCTGGTTGTCACAGGGTTTGATTTTGGTGGTAAGAAAGGCAACAGAATTGGAGCTTTCTTCTTGTTTGTCTGAAAGAGCTTCTTTGCTCAGAAATCTTTTATTGTTGAACATTCAAAGGCAATCCAGAACTTGATCCGGCGTGATATTTTTTTCCAAATGAGTGATTTGCTGAACAACTGTGTCCATGCTTGGGGGTAGCTTCTCCAAAATTAGATAGGTTATAATGTCTCTCTGTAGATCAATTCCAACTTTGTGTAACCTGAAAATGGCGCTCTTAGTGTCTGTAATGAAAACAGGAATGTTGAGGGGGGGAAAGGAGTTTGTAAAAATTCCTTGAAAATCCTGGCACAGTTGGACACCTGATTGGATGCACCAAATTTGTTTATGTCCATCCAGATCTGATGTGCTTCTTTCTTGTTTTCTGGCGTAATGATGTTTTCTTGTACTTTCATGTCTAGTTTGGAGGTTAGAATGGTCCAAATCCATATTTTTGATGTGATTAAGACCTATTGGATTTCCATTTGAATCAATTATTTTTTCATGATTTTGGTGTATAGATCCTCTTGTAGGTACATCATGTTAACTACTTAATTTCCCCATATTGAGAAGTTTTCCTGTGTGAGTAAGGGAATGGCCTCAATAGCCATTTTGAGAATTGTGGCAGTAAGAAAGTTGGTCATTGTTGTATTTTCTGGTTGATCAAGATTGGCAGTTATTTAGATGATTGCCTTTTGACTGTTAATTGTGAGGAAATAATATTTCCAAGTCTTCAAGAAATAATAATTTTAAAACCAGAAAACTGATCATAGGAGTTAGAACAAAAGGCGCAAATGTGTGTAGAGACAATTGAAGAGTAACGTGAAATAAATACCATACCCAAGCTGATAGAAATTACATTAATTCAGACACAATACAGGAGAGGAGATCAGATTAAAACTATGAAAACAGCCACCACCACCACACGCCACGCCAAAGTTGAGAAGGGGCTTGATGAACAAAATACTAAGGAAAAAAGGTTAGAATTATTCCTTTTCATGAAGGAGGCAAGGATGGTGGTTGCACGGAATTATCTTGAGTCCTCAATTCTGGCCAAGACTGTCTGATTTCTCAACCCTATTTGATGTTTTAGACTGAAAGACCTAATTAGAGAAATGAAAGAGAGAAACTCTGGGCTGAGAAAAGAAGATGGATATTTGATGAGACTAGGATAATTAAATAGGCTAAGAACCTGTAACCATGATGAATATGCAATAAATTCACACTTGTGAGGGTGTTTTAATGGGTCAGCCCCCCATTTAGATCAAGCGCGTGAGCTTGAGCCTTGAGAAAAAATATGAAATAAAAATAAATAAATAAAAAATAAAACTAAAGAAATAGAGGAAATAAAACAAAGAATTCACTAGTAAACAGATTTAGAATTAAGTGATGTTCCAACAACTGTATAGTTTGAAAATGGACTAGCACCTTTCCCTGCATAGCTATATCTGTTCATTTGCATTTTCCTCACATGTCATTCCTTCCTTGTATCATCCATTACGTCTCTTTACTCTCATGTTCTATGGTCTTGCACCAATGCTAAAACCTTGGAAATGACTGTAATGTTATTTCATTTACTCATTCTGTTCCTGTCATTCATTGCATCATTGCTACCTAGCTGTAGGTAGCTGTCCATCAGGTTTTATCTAGTCATCATTGGATTACTGTCACGCTTTAACACCAAGGTTCATTTTCTTCATTATTTTGACATATCCTTTTCCTCAGTACCATCTATCTCAGTCCATAAGCATGAAAAAAATAAAGCACAACATCAGTAGTTCCATCTGCTTACCATTTCTGGCTTGTGTAACAAACTTCCAATCTTGGAAACTCAGTATATACTTGCAAATATTAGCAGTTATCTCTAATCAAAGTCAACCATCCATTTGAGCTTTGCTCTTCTACCCTGGTTATCATCAAACCTTGGAATTCCATTCTTGGTCATGCAATTACTGTTAGAGTAGATGATCAGATCATGGACTCTTACTCAACTTGGAAAGTTGAGGACCAAAGTTGAAAGAAACAAAGTCAATGAGGTCAATTGCAAGGTCCTGGAAAAGACCGGTTTAAATAGACAACTAGAGAGCCCCTCACAGGGGGCCTAAGGCACTTGATGACTAATCAGCATTGGCAGAAACTATATTGACAAAAGACAATGTGATCAACTATGGAGTAAGCCAATAAGAAAGAATTCATAAGTTAATAAAGGACCAGGTGACATGTAGTAGTAAGATTCTGTGACAGAAGGGATCAAGACTATCAGCAGAAGACATAATAATCCAACAATTACACTAGTTTGCACCCATTCCTAGATAGCCGCATCAACTGCATATTTTTCAAATGCAATAGCCCCTTTACCTACATAGATATATCTATTCATTTTTATTGTCCTAACATTTCATTCCCTCCTTGTCTCATCCATTACATCTCTGTAAACACATGTTCTATTGTCTTTCACCTATGCTACAACATTCAAAACAACTGTACTATTATTTCATTTTCCCATTCTGTTCCTGTCATTCATTGCATCATTTATCCCTAGCTTTAGATCACCATCCATAAGGTTGTATCTAGTCACCATTTGATTACCTTATAAAGGCTATGTCACCTGCCTGAAGACTGTCTCATCAGTTGGTTGATTTCATACTTTCTTGAATTTTGCTAACTTGAGTCATCACATTGGGCTTGAATTTAGTTCCCTTCCATTTGAATAATTCATCACTCTTGCTGTTTTTGAGCTTACAAACCATGATTGGCACTTTGCAGTTAGCCTTGCTATCTTGCCCTTATTCCTTGCATTCAGTTTCCTCCTTTGCACTCACAATCATCTAAGATTTCCTTATATCATGTGGGTTGGTTTTCTGACAGTAAATTAACTAACTCAATCCTCTATTGTAGTTTTCAAGCTATAGTAGATTCATTTTACAATGTCACGTACTCGCTTATCCAGGAACACTTCCCTCAGCCCTTACAATGATGATATTCATTGGGTAGGGAGATCCAGCACTTCATGGGCCCAACAACTCATAGATCCAGTCTCTTCCATTAAATCTCTTTTGGTTGAAACTCTTGAAAATCCCCTTGCTCCCAAACAGGAAGCTCCGGTGGATCCTCTCAAACAAATCAAAGATTCCAAGCACTCTCCAAATGAAACCTTGAATTGCAGTAGATGAAGGGTTTGCACTAGTTCTCCATAGACCAAAACTTTGACTATTCTCTCTGCTTTTATCCAGGCTCTTAACCCAAATGCCTTGCAACCTAGCACAAGTGGTCCCAGTTTTTGTGCTCCAGGCATGAAGCAACCCAACCATTTTATGGGGGGAAACTCCCATAAACTTAGGTATTGCTTACAGTCTTGCAAAATCATCTTCTCAAAAAATCCCAATAACATTCCCTCCAACAGACATAAATTCATGTACGCATCTTCCTTCTTAGGAGGTAGAGTCTTGCAGTGGTTTTAACCATACCTCAAACTATTGTCAAAAACTAGTCCCACTTTTATTCTTAACAATGGGAAAAGTTTGAGAAACAAATTTTTACCCTGTTTGGCAACCCCAACAAATTTCAAAATGCCAAGTACAAACTCAATAGTCTAGTAATGAAGAAGAATAGCATGCTTTATTTTTATATATCTCATTTTTGAGCTCTGCATTCTCCCATCCAATGGAAAAAGGTAGAGCTTTTATTTCACTTTTGAAAGGGTTTACCAGCATGCCTAATCAAACAGCTTGCAGTTGGGGGACATAAGACATCTTCCCTTCAGAAGCTAATTGTCTGGGTTATTGGGATTGATAATGGCTATAAAACAAGAACCAACCTCAAAGAAACAACCATGTATTTTCAGCCCCAGCTCCAAAGGGAAAAGACTCTTTGAAGCAACATTTGAAGAAACCAAAAAACTTCAAACTCCAACCTGAAGGGGAAAACCTTAGACAAAACTCCAAAGTTCCTGGATGAAGAAACCGGGATGCTCTGGAACAAGAAATGGCAAAGGAGGGAAAAAGAGGGGTTATTTAAGTATTGTTGAGGAAAGAATTATTTTAATAGTTGTGCAAAGCAGCTAGAAAGTCAAAAAATTAGCTTGTATTTTTTCTGATACTTGCAAGGAAAACTGCACATTCTCTAAATTACAGAAAGTAAATCTTGGCACTTGCAAGTCACTTGGTGCTCCAGTTTCAACATTTTTCCTTTTCCATTCCAAAAACACCCTTTATTGTGTTTTACTTGATTCCAGCGCTAATGTTTCTTCTATAATTTCATCTTTTTCCACTTCCAAAAATCTTACACTTTCCAAGATAGATAAGGTTCCCATCCATTTAGTAAGTAGTGCAATTGAGAAGTCTCATTGGTTTACCCATAAGGCAAAATGGACCTTTGCATTCTCCAATTTACCCAGCTTCAAAGGGGATTTGTTTGGTTTGGATATCCCTTGAATTGACAACACCATTATAGGCCACAACTTCCTAGTTTACTGGAATATGAATGTGAATTTTCAAGAAGTAGTGATCAAAATTCAAACCTTGAAACCCCAGGAAACTAAAACTTTGGTCAAACAGGAATTAAACAGCCTACCTGACACTATGGGTTGGTTGGATGACAATTTTATGCCAGGAGATTTGCAATATCCTGACCTGCATTCCCAAGTTCCCTCTTCAGATTTAGGAGTTATTGCTTATTTTCCTGACTTAACTCTTCCTTGTTTCTTCCAAGAGAAGCAGGCACCTACCAAAAACTGTATTTTGAGCTGCTTAATCCTCTCGCATAATGAAAGAACTTCCAATCTGGTGCTCAAAGATGACAAGATTGAAGATTTGGAAATAATTCAAGAGTCTTTACCTTTAGTTTATCATGAATTTTCTGACGTCTTTTGATCTTTAGAATCAGATAAAATACCTCCTTCACATTCTTATGAGCACAGTATCAAACCTACTGGAACGCCTCCAGAACCTGTACCAGTCTACTCTCTCTCAAAGCAAGAATTGATAGCACTTCAAGAATACATTGCAGAAAATTTATCAAAAGTATTTATTCAACCAAGCAATTCAAAAACAAGTTTTCCCATCCTATTTTCCCCAAAGAAAGACAGCTGAATTCACCTTTGTGCCAACTACAGGAAACTGAACCAGTGAACCCGCAAGAATGCCTATTTAGTGCTGCCTATGTTGCACCTCCTCACTCTCTTCCATGGAGTTGCTTATTTATCAAATTTAGACCTTCAAGGCACCTATAATCAAATTTTTATTGAAAATGCCATGATTAATTCACCACAATGAGAAAAAAGTTTGGCAGCTATTAGTATACCTTGATGCCTTTTAGCCTCTGAAATTCACTCCCTCTAATTTTCAAAATTCCATCAAAGACATTTTTTCTGACCTTCTGGTATACCTTGATGATATAATTCTCTACTTGAAAACTCTTCAGGATAACATCACACATGTGCAAGAGGTTCTGCAGCAACTTTGAAATAATAAACTGTTTGAAAAAGCCTCTAAGTGCAAATTCCACACTCATTCACCTCATTTTTTTGGTATGATAGTCTTGCAGAAAGGACTATCAATGGACCCAGCCAAAAGAAAACACATATTATACTGGCCTGCACCCTCTTTGGTCACATCCTTTCAAGTTTTCCTTGGTTTCAGTAATTTTAAAAGGAGGTTTATTGAGCATTACACCAAGATGAACGTGAATCTTACTAAGCTTCTTTAAAAAGACACTCATTGTGTTTTTACTGAAAAAGCTGTGTTGGATTTTTAAACTCTAAAGAAGGCCTTTACCACTGCTCTGATACTTGCTCATTTCAACAAGATAGCTTGCACTATTGTGGAAACTGATGCAAGCAACTATGAAATTGCAGGAGTAATCTCACAGTTTTATTCTTCTTCTTCAATTTTTCACCCTGTAGCATTTGATTCTTGCAAAATGCTTGCTGCTGAGCTTAATTAAAAAATTCATGACAAGGAAATTCTTGCAATTTTTTATTTCTTGAAAAAATGGTGTTCATAACTTTTGAATCTTATGGAACCCTTTGAGGTCTTAACTGATCACAATTCTCTTAAATACTTCATTATCTCAAAATTCATTAAATGCAGACAGGCACTTTGGTCCAAATACCTCTCAAAGTTCAACTTGAAAATCACGTAACGCCCCAGGAAACAAGAAGTAGTCCCTGATGCTTTATCACGTTGGGACAACTTTTACCCAGGGGGGGGCAAGAACCTTTTCCAATAACAATCCTTAAAACATTAGGAAACTTGTCTCCAATCAGTCTTCCCAAATAAGTTCAATCATCAACCACCTTTGAGACAAAGATTCCAAGCTTTGAGTAGCTAAAATCAACAAACCTAAGTGTAAAAAACTTTGAAAAAGTGCAAAATCATTATATATTGATTACAGTATTGAAAACAATGGCTAATTAGTCTATAAAGATTGCACAGTAGTACCTGAAAATCCTTGCATTAAGTTAGATATATTTGATTCTTGGCACAAGTCTCCATTTGCTGGTCATCATGGGCAGGATAAAAACTAGCATTTGATTGCACAAGACTTCTATTGGCCTGGTATGACCAAGGAAGCAAAAGACCATGTTAGGGTGTGCTATGATTGAAATTGTAACAATTCCTTGGAACACCAGAAGTATGGGCTTCTCCAGCCACTTCCTATCCGGCCTACTCTTTGCAAATCTTTTTTGATGGATTTAACTTCTTGATTAATTATTTCTAGTGGTTATGATTCTATTTTAGTAGTAGCAGGTTGTTTCTCAAATATGGCTTTATTTCTTTGCAGTACTGTGACTGCCTCTATGGAGGACCTAGATATTTTATTCATAGAATATGTTTTTTTCTAAAAATGTCCTCCCTCATAATATAGTTAGTGATTGTGGATCTTTGTTTTTCTCTAGCTTTTGGACCTTGCTATGCCAGCACTTGAAGATCACTTGCAACTTATCAATGGCTAACCACCCAGAGATGGATGGTCAAACCAAACAATTTAATCATTTTATCAAAAATTATATTCAAATTTACATCTCCTATCAACAGGAAAACTGGTTGCAATGGTTCCCAATGGATGAATTTGCCTACAACAATTCCACTCATTTTTACACCAAACAGTTTCCCTTCCAGAATCTTTATGGTAGAAAACCAAATTTTGCTTCCATTCACGTAGAAACTTCTCAACCTGCTATAAATTATATCACTCACATCCAATCTCTTCAATCACAACTCCAATCCAACCTTGAAACAGAAAACATGTGCTACAAGAAGCAAGCAGAGAAACTTCACACTATGGCACCAACCTTTGTAGTAGGAGATCAGGTATGGCTCAATTCTTGCAACATTTGCAGTACTTGTCCAGCCCAAAAGCTCTATGGAAGAAAAATTGGCCCCTTCAAAAATGAATCAGTCATCTTTCCCAACGCTTTCAAACTTTCCTTAACTGCAAAATGGAAAGGTATCCACCCGGTCTTTCATGTTTCCCTCCTAGAGAAAGCTCAAGTCCTATACCCAGGAAAGACTCATCCCTCTCCTGAAAAAGTCAATTTCCAGATCATTTAGAGTGGGAAGTAAGCCTTATTCTGGATTCCAGTTTATGCAAAGGAAAAATTAAATAACTTTTCAAATGTACTGGCTTCCATTCAGACAAAGATCACACCTTGTGGGCCCAGCCCATCACCTTTGCAATTCTTATGACTTGGTTTTAGACTTTCATGCAAACTATCCTTTCAAACCTTGCCAAGCTTAATTGTATCCCATCCAATCCCATTCCATTCCATATTTCCACTCCATTCTACCCCATCTAATCCAATCCCCTCACATCTCCCATTCCATTCCATCCTATCTCATTCCTGTTTTCTTAATTTACCTCTTTTACACTTTCATAACAAAACCTTATTTCCTATTTCCCTTTTTATTTCTTTCCCTAACCTGTTAAAATAAGATTTTTCCATTTCTGAAAAAAAATTCTTTTCATAAAGAAAATTATTGCAAAATAAGTATAGTAACATAAAGATAATAAAAAATATAATAAACTATAAATTTTCCTTTATGTTTTGCTCCAATTCTTCCCAATTCTCATTCAAATCCCTCACCATTGATGCAAAATCTTCAAAATCTTCAACATTCATCAACCCCAACATCTTTTGAAACACAAGAACTTGTGTGTCCAAAACCTCCCAAAAGATCTCCTTGCAATTTGCAGTCCAAGCCCTCTTTGGTAAAGCATATCATTCATTGGCCTCTAAGAGTTCTTCATAAGCTCTCTTCCTTTGAAATTGAAACAAACCCTCTCCAATATTGCCAGTCGACCATCTCACATCAGTTTTTATTGGTACCACAACTCTCACTTGGGATGCTTGGCTTTGGTCTTCCATTCCATCCCTTTCTGTTCCATTTCCTTCCTCCCGTTGTAAGACTCCAAACGGTGCTAGGCCGTGGCAGTTCTGTGGAGGGGAAAGGTGCTGTTTAGTCTGCCCTCCTGAGTGTTACAAAAATATTTAAATTTAACCAAGATCAAGGTCCAGAACCTGGTAAATGAGGAATAAAGTAGTAAAGGATAAAGATGATAGTAGTTTGGTAGCAATGGAACAGCGCTATCTGAGCCAAGATTATGTGGGAAAAAAACTTGGAAAAAAGAAGCTAAAGTTTGTTTAAAGTTCAAAGAACAAAGCTGTTGTATGTAAACAACGCCCACAAGCTCATAACTATGGTTGTCAGCAGAAGATTGGGGATAATCAAATCAAACCCAACCAACCTCCAGGTTCTCAATGAACCTGCCCAACTCTCCGCAATCAAGCGCTTGAAGGGTACCAGATAACTGAGGGTGGCTTTACAAGACAAATAACTATGTTTAAGAAGCTCTACAAGCAAAAAGTAAACTGATTTGAAGCAAGGATAACCTCAAAACTTCTCAAGGAACTCAAGAGTAGGCTGGCAGAATGCAACTCCAAAAATAATAAGGGAGGTATAACACTCCAGGTCTTAAGCTTAATAAGACCTCCTCAATCAATTGTGATTGGCTCCAGAAAGATGATCAAGGAGGGATCAAGACCAGCATAATCAGAGAAAGTGTAGAGAGAGGGGAGGTCTCTCTCATTCAGAGACCTGAAGACTCAAGTCTTGCAATTCTAATCAACGGTGCTAATGCTCCAAAATGGAAACACAACAGAGACCCCGACTACAGCAGTTGGAATGTTAATAGCTTGTAGCAATCCTGGTCGTATCCAGGTGTTCTTCGATTCTGATCTCATTCTGATTCTGATCTCATTTTCATTCATCTGGTTTTCATTCTCCTATCTCTTTTCTTTGCTCCCTCCTTTCAATCTCACTCCTCTCAAATCCCCGACAACTCTTCTTTCATCTCAACCCTTCAAGATCTACTCTCAAGTCCAAGATACTCAATCATCAATTCAACAAGTCATATCTTGAGACCTCTTTCCTCTAACTGGTAAGATCACTCCGCACCCATGTTCATCTGAACATCAATCAACCTAAGGGCCTCTGTCTCATCATTCATATCCGTTGCGTCATCTCTCTGTCCTCTCACGATGCCATAGTCAACTCTATCTGGCTTATTACATCTCAGTTCTTGCTGGTTAAAATTCAATAATCATTTCTCAAAGTTATACGGTTAAAAGCCAAAGGCTCTCCCCGACCAGCAAGAACCAGCACTATGGCAAGTTCCTCTGGTTTCTCGTCAGACTCCTTTCAACAAGCTATGCTCAAAACAGCCCTGGAAAAAACCCCGCTCCTAACCAAAGAAAAATATGGCATTTGGAGAGACAAGATGATGGCCCTACTCAAACTCAGAGGAGTACTCAACGTCCTTGACTCAACCACAGGAGATCTCTGTCCGATTGACAACAATGAAATTCAACTTCTCCTCATATCCAAGGTAGATTCTATCACTCACAACAATTTCATAAGCGCAACCAACATCAATTAGGCCAAGGACATATGGCGTGCCATCAAGGAGCGGTTTTCCTCTTCTCAAGTGTTGAATTGAGCGAGAATATTCAAGGATTTCCTTCACGTAGGCTTCAGAGAGGATGAGATCACAAACTTGGTAACGGACATCAAAACCTCAATCAAGAAGATGATCAACATTGGTATAGAACTACCTGACAACATCCTTGCCTATCTGATGATGTTCAAGTTTCCACCAAGTCTTCAAGATCTTAAGCATCAACTTATGCACTCCAACAAGCAAATCTTGGTCGAATTTGTATGCAATCACCTTATCCAGTACCACAACAAGATTAAAGCCAAAAGCAATGAAAAAGGGACTCCGCAAGGTACTGCTGAAACCGCTCTGGCCACAATGAGGACCAAAACAAAGGACTTCATCTCAAGCAGGTGTATCAAAGGATATCACAATCCAAAGCAGGACAAGCATCACTCTGAATCTGAGTGTTTTCACTTGCATCCGGAAAAAAGCTCCCGAGTGGTGGAGAGAGAAACAGAGTAAATGGAAGGAGAAGAAGAAGAAGACTCAGGAGACCGCCCATTTTCATGCGTTTGTAACCAGATGGATAGACTCGGAGATAGGAGCACAGAACAACATCCTGATAGACAGCGGAGCAACCTCCAACATATTCAATGAAGACCAATTCTTCACCAACCTCGAACCCAGAACAGGAGAGCACATAACAACTGGAAAATCTGGTGCGAATCTACCCATTCTAGGGTTGGGGACGGTCAGACTAGAATGGAAGAATCAAGTCATCACGCTGTCTGACTGTCTGTATGCTCCAGACATTGTTGTCAACCTAGTCAGCCCAGGAAAACTACTTGAACAAGGATGTACGCTGAAGGCCAAAGCTAGGATTTTTGAGTTAAAAAAGGACAAAATCAAAATATGTCAGGGTACTGTCATGAACAGTCTTTTTGTCCTGGAAAAACAGCGCAAGATAGGCAAAAATCAATGCTACCTGTTGCAGCAAGAAGACTCAAGATCACTCAAGGACCTTCATCTCTCCTACGGCCACGCTTCCATTGGCTGCTTGTCCAAAATCAAGGGCGCTAAACCCAGCACAGCCAAAAAGGACAGATTCAAATGTAAGGACTGTGTACTCTGCAAGATAACCAAATCCCCTTTCAAAGCTGTCTCCACCGCGGCCACTAAACCATTTGAACGGATTCATCTAGACATCATAGGCCCAATCACGCCAGAATCTCATTGACGCAAAAGATACATCCTGACGGTTGTGGACAACTACTCCGGCTATATCTCTGGCATCCCATTGACTCAAAAAGACAATGCGACGCCAGTCCTAATGAAAGTAATAGAGAAGCAAAGTAAAATCTGTGGCTACTACCCATCAACGGTGTGTTCAGACGGTGGCACCAAGTTTGTAAACAAGAAGTTTACCGCATACCTCGAGGACAGATTTGTCAACCATCTCATAGTGGAACCGTACCACCCTGAACACAACGGCCGGGCAGAAAGAGCCAACCAAACCATAGTCGAGAGTGTAAGGTCCTTGTTGAGCTCAGCAAAAATGCCTCAGAAGTATTGGTCCAAAGTTCTCAAATCGTGCTGTCTCAGCCTCAACCAGATCCCAAAAGAAGGCCTGGATCGATCCCCTTGGGAACTGATCAAAAAGAGCGAGTTATCCTGCAGCTATCTTCAACCCATTGGCATCAGGGCTATCGTATTGAATCAGAGAAGGGTAAAGGGGGCTAAATTTAACCCAAAAGGGCAGGAGGGAAAATTGGTAGGTTATAACCCTGAGTTCCTCTCTTATCGGATCCTCATGCCAAATGGACAAATTATTCAATCTAAGCATGTTTTGTTCCTGAAGCAGTCAATTGACCAACTGGGTATTTACTCCACCTTGGATCTCAACTTCAATATTGTCAACAAATCTATGCCAGAAGCAGAAGGCAATGGTGCTGATCAAATGAACCGAATGAACTAATGTGACCCTCCAGCTGAGGTTCCCTCGTCAGATGAGGAATCATCAACTTTGGAAACGGACTCGAGCCCTGGAAGTGACTCATTACATTGGGTTCAACCCATTTTTGCAGCCGAACCGAGGACTTCAACTCCTGCAATGATTGAAGAGTCAACCAGAGAGCCTTCTAGAAGGGCTTTACGAGATCAATCAACAATCAAACCCCCCCAACGGTACAGGTTTCATCACTACTACAAGCCTAAAACGTTTGATCAAGCGAGCAGGTGCGCTGACAGCTTCAAGTGGGGGGGGCAATCAAAAAGGAAATCAACCAATGCAAGTTACTTGAAGTCTGGGAAGATTATGAAGGCAATACTCCACTGAATCCGCTGGACATGACGTGGATATTCAAAATCAAAGATAATGCTCATGACAACGTGATCATCCACAAGGCACAAATATGTGTCAAAGGCTTCAACCAGGTTCACGGTTTGGACTTTGACAAAACATTTGCCCCAAACGGTAAAATTGCCTCCTTAAGAGCCATCTTACTGTGCGCCCTAAAAAACAAACTCGATGTCCCGCAGTACGACGTGAAGGCTGCCTTTTTGCACGCACCACTGGAAGAGGAAGTAATCATCAAAATGCCACAAGGTTGCCAACGCAAATGTCAGTACTTGAGACTCAAAAAGAGTTTGTACGGTCTCAAGCAATCCCCGAAAAACTGGTATGAAACCCTCACCAAATGGATCAAGTTGGTTGGTTTCAAGGAATCTGACAGCAATCCTTGCCTGTACAAAAGTGAGGACGGCAAATCTTTCCTCTTCTTTCATGTCGACAACCTGATTCTTGTGGGCGACGGCAACAACTTCAACAATAAATTCAACACTCAATTCAAAGACTGCCAAGCTCACAAACCAGACACCATTCTGGGTATGAAATTTGAGAGAACGGAAAACAGTATTTTGCTAAGCCAACCCAAACACATTGCTCACGGCTTAGAAGAACTCGGACTACTCAAATCAAGACCAAGCTCCACTCCATTGACTCCCCATCTCCAACTCTCAGACGCCTTGGACAAAGACTTTGAAAAATTCAAAGAACTCAACATCAACTACAAGTCCGCAATAGGACTTCTCAACTACATTGCAAGCAGAGCCCGCCCAGACCTCAGCTACTCTGTTTCTAGCTTAGCCCGTTTTCAAAATAAGCCCGGTCTAACTCATTGGAAAGAAATCAGGCGAACGTGGCAATATCTCAACCACACCAAAGAGAAGAAACTCACCCTTACCTATGACGAATCAAAGGGGCCGATTGAATGCTACAGCGATGCGTCCTGGGGAGAAGATCCAACCAGTTGCAAGTCTCAATTGGGATATCTCTGTCTATCCTTTGGCTCGCCGCTGTCCTGGAACAGTTACAAACAGAGGAATATAACTTATTTGTCCACCAAGGCCGAATTAAACCCCTTACTTGACTTGTTCCTCAAAGCCAAATGGCTCCGTCACCTACTTGGAGAAGTTCTCCAAATGAAACTCCCATCATCTATACATCTAATAAACAACAAAGGCCTCAACGACAAGCTGAAGAAGTTTGGATCAAATGCTAAAACCAGGCACATGGATCTCAAAACAAAGGGACTTTGGGAGGAACTCAAAGAAGGATCTCTTACCATCCATCTAATTGAAACTGGTAAGATGTTGGCCAATCCCCTAACCAAGGCAGTCAGTCTGGAGCAGATTCAAAAATTCTGTGATGTGATCTTCACGGATTGATCTCCAGTTAAGGGGTGTGTAGAGAGAGGGGCGGTCTCTCTCATTCAGAGACCTGAAGACTTGAGTCTTGCAAGTCTAATCAACGGTGCTAATGCTCCAAAATGGGAACACGACAGAGACCCCGACTACAGCAGTTGGACTGTTAATAGCTTGTAGCAATCCTGGTCGTATCCAGGTGTTCTTTGATTCTGATCTCATTCTGATTCTGATCTCATTTTCATTCATCTTGTTTTCATTATCCTATCTCTTTTCTTTGCTCCCTCCTTTCAATCTCACTCCTCTCAAATCCCCAACAACTCTTCTTTCATCTCAACCCTTCAAGATCTACTCTCAAGTCCAAGATACTCAATCATTGATTCAACAAGTCATATCTCGAGACCTCTTTCCTCTAACTGGTAAGATCACTTCGCACCCATGTTCATCTGAACATCAATCAACCTAAGGGCCTCTGTCTCATCATTCATATCTGTCGCGTCATATCTCTGTCCTCTCACAATGCCATAGTCAACTCTATCTGGCTTATTACATCTCAGTCCTTGCTGGTTAAAATTCAATAATCATTTCTCAAAGTTATAGAAAGGGATCAAGGAGTGGTATAACACACTCAAGAATTCCAAAAGAAAGAATTCTCTTCAACCTGAAAGGCTATTGATTGGTGATAAGGATCAGGCCACAGAGGGGCAAAGACTAAGTATCAATGGATCAGGGGGCAATCATAGATGTACCCAGGATGAGGATGAGATTTGAATGATAATTGGGGGACATATGCACACACTCCCCTGGATGATTGGAAAAAGGCAGGGGAGAGCCCCTCCTTTTATAGACAAGAGGTCTGTAGACTACTTAAAAGAGAGATTTACAGATAGAGTGAAAAAAAAAGTTTTTTTTTTTACTATAATGAAAACTAAATGATCAGACCAAGGGAAGCCATCAGCCCGTGCCAATGATGGGCGCGGGCAGGTGAAAATGACAGGGAAGGCCCGCACGGGAAGATGACTGACAGGCCTGGCCAATGGATGACCTCGGATGAGCAGCAGTGGGCCCTGGGTGACATGAAAAGGGGATCTGCGGGGACTACTGATGAACTGCGCGGGAGACCCAGGAGCTCATGCTGTGGATCAGGTGCAAAGGTTCCAACAACCGCAAGCAATGCTTGCGGTCATTGGCCAATGGATTGGGATTGGGGATTGGGGCAAGGAAGGATTGAAGAGTGATAGGAACTCGGACAGAACCTCATTTTCCAATTTGGGTTTCATTGTCATTGGGTGTGGTCCAACAATTGAGAAGTTCATTGTAATCTGATCATCAACCCATTCAATCAATTACAAGCTGAGCCAGTCCAAGTTGGTCTGATGGTCAAATTAGCCGGTAGGAGTCCATCAATTGCTTGCCAATGTCCAATGTTGAGATTTTTACAATTTGATAGAGAGCAAGGAATGGGGCAAAAGTCTGGCCAGAAAAGAAACATGTTGAGGAGTTAGAGATAGTATTGGTTGGTTGAGATTGATGAAGGCAACAAAAGAGTGGTTGGGGGTGAATTGGATGGCAAGAGAAAACTCCAAAGATGGCAAAGATGGCGGTGTTGTCCTGGTTAGAAGCCCGCAAGCCAAGACGGTCTTCATCCGCGCGTTTTCCAAAAGGTTGGATAGCAGCTCAAAGCAAGGGCAAATTGAACATAGGAAAGGGCGCTAGGCACCCAAGGGATGATCCTAGACAACTAGGAGAGTGGGAGCTGGAAGTTTGGGAACTGGATATGGGAATCATTCTGGATCAAAAAGTTTTTTTTTTGATCTAAATGGAGGCTATAGAAAAGTTCATAAAAATTTTACTTTTTCCGTACTTGTCTAGAGGTATCCCAGATTGCGCACCACACCGCTCCTTTCTGTTCCCTCCTTCATCTAAATTTACTCCATTTCATTCCTCCTGTTCCATTCCATCTCCTTCTTTATTTTCAATTTTTCCCTCACTTGTTTCCTTGGAAACTGCTTTGACCCACTCCTCACCTTGCACCTCATTACTCACCTCATTTCTCTCCTTGGACTCCACTTGATTCATCTGAAATTTGGTTGAAGGTCCAAAATATGGTGGTGGTGGTGTATTGGTGGTGTACCTCTGGAACCTTGGCAATACTAAGAAGGCAAAAGTTTCACTATATTGGTCTCATTTCATTAATTTAGTTTGCATCTAACCTCATTCACCTGGGTTCTGCACTCCAAGAAATTCAATCTCCATTACTGGTGGAATATGATAATTCACACACAGAGCAGACCTTTGACTTTGGACTTCACTTGTATAGACCTCAGGGTTATCTACCAATGGATTTCTATTTAAAGGCAAAAAAAAGCCACCTTCCCAAGACAAAATTGCTTGAACTTGCCTTGGAGACTATGGGTAGCAGTGCTTGGAAAACACCCCTTTTTTTGGTGGATACAGTTTTCACAACGGAAAGAGGAGGATGAAAACATAATTAATTTTAAATTTATTCAATTGATTAAAGTATAATTTAAGGGCATACAGTGAGGTAAAAACTTTTGGAATCAATGGGAAATTATCCAGACGCTTGCAGGAGCTTGCGGGTTTATACTTTGGCCACTGTCAGAATCCAAGGTTAAGGGTCATTGTCTTCACAATTTTGAAATATCCTTTTCCTTAGTACCATCTAACTCAGTGCATAAGCGTGACACAAATAAATCACAACATCAATGGTGCCTTCTGCTTACTACCTCTGGCTTACCTAACAAAATTCCAATCTTTGCAACTCAGTATATACTGGCGGATGTTTACAGTTAACTCTAATTGGGTTGACCATCCATTTAAGCTTTTCTCTTATAAACTTGGCTATCATCAGCCCTTGGACTTCCATTCTTGGTCACAAAATCACACCAGTTTGAACCCATTCCTAGATAGCCACATCAACTATATAGTTTGAACATGGAATAGCCGCTTTCCCTGCATAGCTATATCTGTTCATTTAAATTTTACTCACATTCAATTCCTTCCTTTTCTCATCCATTTAATCTCTTTAATCTCATATTCTATTGTCTTTCAACTATACTACAAACTTGGAAAAAACTGTAATATTATTTCATTTTCCCATTCAGTTCTTGTCATTCATTGCATCATAACTCCCTAGCTGTATTTAGAAATCCATTAGGTTTTATCTAGTCATCATTGGATTAACTTATAAAGGCTACACTGCCTAACTGAAGATTGTCTCCTCAGTCAGTTAATTTCATACGCTCTTGCATCTTGCTAAATCCAGTCATCACATTGGTATTGGTTTTGGTTTACTCTCATTAGAAAAACTGATCCCTCTTGCTGTTTTTTGAGCCATCAAACCTCAGTTTTAACTTTTTAGTTATCCTTCCTACCTCATGCTTATCCCTTGCACTCAGTTTCCTCATTTGAGCTCACAATAAACTAAGATTTCCCTATAGTACATGGGGTGGTTGTGTGACAGGGAGAAATGATGCAATGAATGACAGGAACAGAATGGGTAAATGAAATACATAGTATAGTTTGTCCAAGGTTGTTGGGTAAGTGCAAACATTAGAAAATGCAAGTAAATAGAAATAGCAGGAGAATGAATGAAATTTGAGAGAATTTAAGGGTAATGCAAGTGGAAGGATATAGTTATGCAGTGTGTGGGACTAGTCCTTAATAAGAAAGTTCAACTGATGTGAAGTACTATACAACATGCAAACCATTATGACTAGCAAGACCAAGAATGGGATAGCTAAGTCCAAAGATGAAAGAAGCAAGTTTGATTGGATGGTCAACTGATCATTTTGTGGAACTGCAAGGATGTCAGGGATAGACTGAGCTTCCAAAGTGGGTAGATCACTTGTGTATAATCCAGAGGTAGTAAGTGGATTTTCTACTAATAAGGTGTTTTATTTTTTCACACTTATAGAATGAGGTAGATGGTACTCAGGAATATGATATTTAAAATTGATAATGTAGAAAATAACCCTTGAACTTGGAGCATGACAGTTTTTGGGGTATAAAACATGCAAGCTCCTGAAAGAAATCCATAAATATCCCATCACTTCTTGAGTCTTGACTGTTTAGTTGACCCCCTTACATACTATTTATTTAATTAAAAGTTCAGATCAAAATTTTTATCTCTCTTGTTTTTTGTGATAACTGTGTTTGGCGCCACAATTGGTGTATACCAAGTACTGTTGCTCAAGGTATTCAACATAAATGCAAGCCTTGTTGACTTTGAAAGGTAGCCTACTTTTTGTGCCTTAGTGAATTTCCATTCAAGACTCAAATAGTTTCCACAAGCAAGTTTTGTTGTCATTTTTTGTTGCCAAGGGCTAACTATCAGATACCGGCATTACCAGAAGTTGATTTTTTGGGGGAGAAATCCTTAGGGAAGAAAGGATTGATAATTGGAAGAAGAAAAATGTGATAACAACTAATGAGAAATTTTTTCTTTCTAGTACTGCCAAGATTCCAGAGGTACACTAAAGATAAACCACTGCCACCATTACCATATTTTGGACCACCAACCACAATGGAGATGACCCGGTTTTGGAGCAAGGTGCAAGGTGAATTAATTTTATTCAAGGAAGTAGAAGGAGAGAGGAACAAATCAGAGAAAAGAAACAAAATTGGATGGGAGGAGACAAAAGGGGGGAATGGAACAGAAGGAAATGGAAGGCAAGGGAGTATATTGGAAGGTTGGAGAGAAGGAGCCAAGACAAAGGTTTGGATACCAATCAGAACTTATGAAAGACATTTAATTTCAGATGTAGGCAAGGGGTCTTCTTTTCAGGTCCAATGAAAGAGGCAATATGCGGAGTTGATGTAGTAGAATGGATTCAATTTTCAAACAAAGAAGTCTTGAACTGAAAATTGTGAGAAAATCTTTGCGGAGGCATTTGTTGCACAGGTGCACATTATACAAAGGATATCAAGTTAAATAAATGAATAGGAAAAGGAGGAATTTTTCTCAATCTTACAGGATTTAAATGAGAGTTGGAAAAGGGGGAAGGAAAAGATGGAGGAAAAAGTGGTAGATAATCTATAATTATAAGAATTTTCTTTTAGGGAAGTGATAAATTCACAACCCTGGGTTATGAACAGGAATGAAAAATGTTTAATAACCCATTTGATTTGTGAATGGAGGTTCACAACTCTTTGATGTGAAGAAAACCCTTCAAAACACCCCCAAACCCCCTTTTTTTCAAACCAAATGTGTTGCAAACAAGTAGTATGTTGTTCAAGACTCATTTGGGGCAAAATATCCCTCAATCTTTCTCTGTAATATCTTTCAATCTCTTGATTAATCTTCTGTTTCTTGATCTCTCTCTTCCTCATTTTTATTTCTCTCTTTCTCTGATTTCACACGCTTTCTCTTTACCTATCTGGGATTATTCAATCAGAAACTTGTGCAATTGAAATAACTTCATTGCCTCCTTATAATCCTTTCCAGAGATTGAGTTCTAAAATTTCAATAGTTTCAAAACATTAATCATGGTTTGCATTGGAGCCTGGGCTGGAGGAGGAGGAGGAGGAGGAGGAGGATAGAAGGCTATAAAATTATTCAAGATATCACACACACACACACACAAAAAAAAAAGATAATCACTTATCAAAGAAGGAAAACCATGATTGGAGAATGGGATTGGATACATTAATAAAAGATTTTAATTTAAAAGAATTTAAGAAGGAAATTGAAAAATATTGGGTGCAATTGAAGAGAAAATAACAAGTTTATCTAAATATAAACAATTGGTACAACTATTTGATTACACCAGAGGATTAGTAGGTGAAAATTCAAGGGATGAGGATGATGCAGGATTTGAATGTTAGAATAGATTCCATTGTTGGTTTTATGCCACACCACAACTTTCATTTTGTTTATTTTATTACCATCCAATTTAAAAATCAAATTTAATTTGACCAGATTGCAGATCCCTTAAACTAGTTTAACCTCAATTGGAACATTCACTTTTGACTCCTTTTCAACTATTCACTCTTGGTGATGGTTGATCTTGGCAGTCAAGTTCTTGAGAAATTCTGAACAATCCCACAAATATTGATCCAATCAATCCTGAAATTGAAAAACCCAATCAATCCTGAACTTGAACAACCCAGTCAATGAGCTCAACTTTAGGGTGATTGGCCACAATTGATTCAACTCAATTTTGATTAAAATAAATTGTGTTTGATCAGGTGATTTGGATGTATTTTGTAAAAGTTGCTTATCCTTAATCTCCAATGAATCAAATTTATTGGTTTTATTGATGATCTTAAGCCAATTTATCACTGATTTACAAATACATTGTTTCAAATAAAAATAAATTAAATAATTGGTCAGTGTTTGATGGCACTTTCAATATATAATTATCCTGGGGTGTTCAATGGGCAAAGGAACAAACTAAGCTCAACTCAGTGGATAAATTTCAGACAACTTGATAGAAATTTTACTCATAGTCCTAAGTCTTGGTTACAAGGTTTTTTTGGGGTTGGTAACAGGTAGTTGAGTTTAAATAAGGGATAGAAGAGCAGGGGAGATTGCATTGGAAAATAAAAACAGAGGCCTGGGGGCTTGGAAATTGGTTTTACTATTAGATGGAGAAACTATCTTTGTTCATCAACATTTTTTGTGGGTAGGAAAGAAGATTTGAGGGGGTTTTGAGTTCCAAATTTGGTGAGCTATTTTGCAGAGATGGTGTTTGATTTTGAGATGGTTTTAGTTTTGATATGATTGATGATGTGGAAGGGTGTTTGATTTTTTTCATGTTGATGGATGAAGATGCATAAGTGGTGGTTTTGAATTTTGAAACCCACCATTTTTATGAAAATCACCATTTTTAAATAAACCAGTTGAGGGGTATGTGTATTCCAAAAATCAAGCATTAAAAATTGTGGGTTTGATAAAAAAAATTTCATGTTTATTTTCTTACTCTAATAATACCTGATACAAAATATTCTTGAAAATAATCCTATAGCTGCAATAAAAACTAGAAATATCTGCATTAAAAATTAAAAATATCTTCTATCACCACAAAAAATGTGACGGCACTTGCTAGCAAGTGCAATCAAGGAAGCTCTGTTTGAGGCTCTCTTCAATCTCTAGTTGAAGGTATGTTCATTCTCTAATAAGTCTTTAATGACCTTTTACTGTGAAAAATGCACAGTAACTGTGAATTGGAGCTTTGATAAATCTTGACAAGAGATTTTCCAGAGGTTTACCTGAGCTTGGTCACACATTGGTCATGAGCTCCTTGATGTGAACAGCTATTCAAAACTCTGTGGGTTGTGGAGAGCTTTACACAACTGGAATGCATTGTGAACCGTGCCAAAAAACCCATTTTTAGTTTTTTAAAGGTTGTTTAGGGTTGTGAATTTATTGAAACCCAAATCAATATTAAAAATCAAAATGAAAACAGAAACAATAAATTAAATTTCCATTTATCAATGAAAAGCTCAATTCAGAAAAATAAAATAAAAAATAAAATAAAAAATAAAAATAAAAATAAAAATAAAAATAAAAAATAAAAAAAATAAAAAAAAATAAAAAAAAATAAAAAATAAAAAAAATAAAAAAAAATAAAAAAAAAATAAAAAAAAGAAAAAAAAGAAAAAAAAGAAAAAAAAGAAAAAGAAAAATAGCAAAAATTAAAAATAAAAAATAAAAAAGGGTGATGTTAAATTCACGGCTCCAACCGTGTGGTAGTCTTGTAGGGCGCTACATGGCTCAAATGAGCTGTGGGGGCCAAAAGACAACTACAAAGGGCTGTTTCAAACACGCGCTACCCCTGGGGGGTCGTGTAGGAGCCGTATAACCCCTGTACATGGCTCAAATTGGCCGTGTTGGGGGGTGCACAACCCCCCAGAAGCCGTGCCAGAATTTCGGGCACCCCCTGGACCACACTTGGGTTCTGTCAACCCAAATTTGCAACTAACGCATACTTTGTGTGACTGTTGTTCCACAACTAGCAATCCCAAAGAGAAATTAAATTGAAAGCCAAGTGAAATTAAAGTAAATAAATATAAATAATATAAAAATCTGCAAACAATTCTTTCTCAACTCAAAAGTGAGAAAACTTTGTTTGATCAATTGAAAGTTGGATTGAATACTGAAGTATACCATTGCAGGTTTTTGCATGGGAACATTGGCAAGCCCTCCTTTTTTTGATATGGCTGCATGGAAGTTCTACATTGATAGTTCCATCAAAAAATCTTTGGAAAAATAAAAAAAGGATTTGGGTAATGAAACATTGGAAGCCCCAATTGCATCCTCATCAACAGTGACAATTGAGGAACAAAATGATTCACAAATGGACATGACTGCTGGTGGTGAATAACATTTTATGTTACTGGTCTTTTCCATATTTAATTTGATTGAAACTGATGGATTGAATGTCATCAATATAACTATGTAACTATGGCAGATCCACTTGACCCACCCCCGTTGAGAGCTTTTCCTACTAGGGAAGGGGCACAAAACTATTTTCAAACATGGGAAATGAAGCATGGTTACGCTTTAACAGTTTTCAACTCAAAGCTTGACCAACATGTGGATTTAGCCTGTGATAGACATGGTTCCTATTCAGGAAGTCTTCTTACCAAACGTTCTAGACAAACTCACACAAGGAAGGTTGGGTGCAAGTTTTTAATCCATGCAAGTTGCACAAAGGCAGGCCACTTGTGGCGCCTCTCCTACAAAGAAACACAACATAACCATCAACCATCTGAACATTCCTCTGTGCATCCTCAACTGGGGAGAATCTTGGGGGTGGCCTTAGAAAATCTAGTAGAAGGCATGAATGATGGGCTCAATACGTTACAACTGAAGAGAAAATTGAACAAGATTGATGGGCGGGATTATTTTGATGATCAAACAATCTATAACACTAAGTGGAAGGTAACTCTTGCAAAACTAAAGGGGAAAAGTGTTATGGAGGTACTCTATGAAAAGCTTTAAGAAACAATTTGGATTCACTGGCCAAAGTTCAGTGGAGAGAGTCACTTGGAGGCCCTATACTTAGCACATCCAGAGGCAGTAAAGCTTTCAAAACAATTCCATCATATTGCTATGTTGAATTGTACTTATAAAACAAATAAGTACAAAACCCCACTATTTCATGTTGTAGGAATGACAGCCAATTTGAAAATTTTCACAAAAGCTCTTGTTTTTATAAAAAAAGAAACGTTTGAGTTCTACATTTGGTCTGTAAATGCATTAAAGGAGTTTGATTATTATCCAGAGAGACTTCCAAAAGTCTTTGTGATGGACCATGAAAAACCTCTCATTTGTGCAATTGAATCTAGTTTCCCTGAGTCATCAAGACAATTTTGCACTTGGAACTTGTCTAAAAACATACAAGCAAACTGTAAAGTGTGATTTGTTAATGATGTTGAAGGATTGAAAAGCTTTATGAATCTGTGGGCAAAGTATGGGGCCTCAAAGACCAAGGAGTAGGCAGAGGTCAATGATGCAGAAATCAGAGTTGGTCCAAATCACTGCTTCTTATTCTTACTAGTTTTGGGTTCTGACCTTTTGACTTGTATATTGTTTCTTGAAAGACTAGGTGGATGTACTCAAGTATATGGAAAATAACATTTTCCCTATCAAAGAGATGTTTGTAACAGCGTGGACTTGTATAAACCCAGATTTTGGAAACAAAATAACTTCTTGGGCTGAAGGGGCCCATGCTACTCTCAAACAATTCCTGGAAAACTCTTTGGGAAACCTGTTGGATGTTTTGAAAAGCTTTGACGTAAAAGTTTTGAATAAAATTAATTTAGTTCATACATCACTTTATAACTCTCAAATTAAGTTAGGGAAAGTTCTTCCACCTGAACTGTTACCATTGGGTTACAGATTGTCTTTAGAGCAAATCCATCTTGTAAGGGAACAATTCAAGAAGTTCAAATGTGATCATAATGGCAAAGTATGCACCAAGTCATATTTCAAGACTATGGGTTTGCCCTTTTCCCACCAAATAGGTGACTGTCTAGCATTCAGAGGATACGTGGTACCTGAAGATGTTCATACTCACTGGAGGTTGGACAATGACCCTTGCAGCTATAGTTTTTGAAGTTGGCTTAAGTTGAATTGTTCAAGTTGGATTGTTCAAATCACTATGTGATTAATGCTTTTTGATTAATGATTTTTGATTAATGAATCCTAATTCACTAATTGTTGATCCTTTTGAATTTTTCCAGTGCAATGTCAATGAAATGCTAATCATTACTCAGTTAGGTTAAAAATTTAATGCCATTATCTTGGAATCTCCAGATCATGAGCAATGCGGAATATTGAAGTATATCATTCAGAAGATTAAAAAATATCAATCCAAGCCAAGAATTGAACCTAAAGTCTTAGGATCAAGTAGGGGCAGGCCAAAATTGACAGATACGCGGCAAGAAGCATCTAGGTTTGAGCTTGTTGAAAAACAACTCAAGGGGGAAAAAAGAACTAGAAGGGCTCCAAACAAGAAAAGAAAAAAGATTTTAAGTCTTTTCTTTGGAGATATGTTCATTTTTTGGTTTAATGAACTTAGCTACTAACTAATGATGAATTGTTATTCAAAGTTGGCAAAATCTGAATCTGAATTTCATAGTTCAGAGGAAGAGAATGAAAGTGAATTGGGATCACTTAATTTGGAATCAGAATCCTCTTCAGTGGAAGAGAACATGCGGCAAAGCTCAACCAGAAGCTCATCTTTGGTGAGTTTTCATTTCATTGATCCAATTAAAGAAATGAATACTAACTTAGTTTTAATGATAGGAACCAAACTTGAAATACCTCAATCAAATACCCAAGAAATTCCATAAGTTCTTGGATGAGGTTTGGGATCCAATTGGAGATGGGAATTGCGGATTTAGATTCATTGCTAAATCTCTTGGTTATGAAGAACATGGTTGGTTTAAAGTTAGGAAGGAAATGATTGAAACATTATAGAAACATAAAGCATGCTACATTAAGATGCTTGGTGGTTCAAAGGAGGTTGAAAAAATTAAACAAAGACTTGATGTTGAAGACATCAATGAAAAGATTCCATCCTCAAAATGGTGGGCTAAATTGGAAATGGGTCAAATCATAGAAGACACATATTCCAAAACTATATGTTTCATTTAATTGAAGTCATTTGATACTTATACTCCAATCAAAAATGGTGTTACTGATAAATAAGATCCAATTTTCATTTTCTTTGTAAACAATATCCACTGGGTTCTATTAGTACTTGAGATAGAAATGATTCCAAGCCCATTCATTGTAGCAAAACCACGTCCATTGATTTATAAAAAAGCCTCTGGCTGGGTTGATCATCTCAAAGATCAACTGCAAAATTATTCTAGATTGTAATAGACTTTGACTTCATTTCATCATTGGGTTTCATATAAATTTTAATTCTAATGCAGCTAATGAGTTCTATTAATTTAAAGTGTTATCACATTTTCAACATCATTATTTTGAGTGTTTTGAGTTAACATCATTGATGAAAAAACTGTTAGATTGACTCAGATCAAAAACACCGTGACAGGCCCAACGAGTGATCCTTGATTTACTGAATGTGTTAAGGACAGAGAAGAAGAGTTGCAAGACAAGAATTGAGACTGAACAGGGCAATTTAAAGGTTTGAAGAAAGAGCCAGGGATCCACCTCTTCATCCAGTGACAAAAGAATCAGAGATTGAGACAGAGAAACAAAAGGAGAGGAGATGGAAAGAAAAGGAAAAGATGTTTGTACCAAACTGGATCAGAGGCTAAGGCAGATACAAAAAAAAGTGAGGATGGGTCCTTTAGAGGATGTCAAGGTATTGAGGATTTTTAAGAAAGCAATGTAGCAGGATAATGCCGCGTAAAGGATGAGGACAAAGCAATGAGATGGGAGAGAGATAGTGGATGAAGGATGGGGACAAGAGAGCCAATGAAAGAACAAAGGATGGTGATGAGTCTCACAGACAACAATGTAAGACAAGGAAGGACAGAAGATGAGGAGAGACAGGTCTGTGACATTGGAGTAAGATCAGGCAAGAGTGCGGGAGTCATCTATCTTCAACACCCCCCTCAGTTTGGGACAAACAGCCAAAACAAGTATTTAGAAGGGAATCAAGAGAGCTCCTCCAGCACGCTTTAGTAAGCCCATCAGCTATCATATCCTGAGAGGAGATAAGCATGATTTCAATATCTTTTGTCTTAAATTTCTCTTGCAAGTATTTGGCCTTGATGTTGAGATGTTTGGTTTTCAAGTGTGATCCAAAATCTTTGATTTTATCAAGAAGACCGGAGTTGTCAATGCGAAACAGAGTAGGTAGTAATTTTATTTTCTGGAGTTCTTGAATTGGATTCAACATCCATTCATTCTCTTGATTAGTGTTGGAAAGAGAGTTCAATTTGGATTCAGTGGAGGACATTGCAATGTTTCTTTGGCTGCTGCTGTACCAAGAGATGGGACAGGATTTCCAGAGACAGATGTATCTGGACTGGAATTTCCTGGAGTGGTGATTGTCTCCCCACGTTGCGTCGGAAAAGTATTGGATCTGGCACTTTGCTGAGCTTGACGGTTGGAGTCTCAGTTTGAGATTTTTGGTACCAACAAGATAGCAAAAGCAATGAAGCACCTCTTTCCAATGAGACAGTCCCGGGGCATTATTGAATTGGGATAGAATAGATACAGCGGGAGCCAAATCAGGTTGAGTGCGACAGGATAGGAAGTTCAGGATGCGGGTGTAATGTTGGTAGTTGATGTTGAGGCAAGAGAAGGCTTCAAGATCTTCTGCAGAGGCCTTATTAAGACATACGCCGGGCAAGAGAGGGGTAAGGACTGATCTAGAGCTAGCAAAGTTCAATTCATCCAGATTTTTGTTGATCAGCTTTCTTTGATTGAGAGTGATGCAGTCCGTGGATACGCTTATGTCCATGCCAATGATAGTGTCAGGAGAATGGGCAGAGGAATTAGGAAATCATGAGAGAAAAGCAAGAGAAAAAGATTCAACATCTCCCACTACAAGAAGGTCATTGACGTGGAATTAAACAAAGAAATTAGAGTAATGGTTGATGAAGAGACATGGATCGCTGTCAGAGGAAAAAAAAAGGAAATTTCATTGAGCCAGTTAGTGAGAGTTCCAAACCAATTGGCCAGAGCTTTTTTTAGTCCATATAGGGACTTTTTGAGCTTAAGAAAAGGGGAGTTGCGTTTGCAGAATCAGGGAGTTTTGATATAGATTTCCTCCTTGAGCGGAGCATGTAGAAAGGCTGCCTTAACGTCGAACTGTTTGATTTTCAATTTCTTATCACAACAAAGGGTGAGCAGGGCGAGAAGAGAGGAGAATTTTCCAATGGGCGCGAATGTGTCAAATAAATCTACTCTGTGTCTTTGTTGGAAACCTTGAATGTAGAGCCAGGCTTTCTTTCTCTTGAGACTGGATTTGGTGGCTGGTTTGGTCTTCAGAACCAGGGTTGTGTTTTGATATTTGGAAGGGGTGGTGAAGCATTCTTCCCAGACTTCTTGTTTCTCAATTTTATCAAACTCTTTGTCTATGGTTTCTCTGTAGGTGTCCAGCTGTTCAGTAAGATGGGAATATTTGATTGGTCTGATGCTTAGATTTCTGGTTCCTAAGGAGTAAGGGTGACTGGTAGTGTCAACCTTGGGAATACTCTCGGCTAAGCAATCAGGGTCTGCAATTTCTTCCTCGGCAGTGACAAACTCTTCCGTCATGTTTTCTTTTGAGCATTCTTGGCTTTGGTCAATGCTGTGAATATCCATATCTGGATTGGTGATTAGATTAGGTGGATTTGAGGGAATGGGTTGGTTGGATAGATTGGGAGGATTGTCATCCATGATCAAAGATCTGGGGAGAGGATCCTTTTTAGGAGGGTTGAAATCCAAGAATTTGACATGTTTTGTGTCAAAAATTTGTCCGCTCTCAGTCAGAATACAATACAAAAGTAGTTTTTCATTGTAGCCAATGATCTTTCCTGGGATTCCTTTGGGATCCAGTTTGGAGCGAGGAAGTCCAGGAGGAGCAAGAAAGATGAGATTGATGCGAATTGGCTTGAAAAAGGAAAGGGGAATTTCTTTATTTCTGAAAAGTTTGTACGGAGAAGGCAGACTTTTGTGAGCTGGAATCTGATTTAAGATTAAGGTGACGGATTGGATGAATTCATTCCAAAGATTCTTTCCAATACGCGAGTCCTCAATAATGCATCTCAGGCTTTCAACAATGGTCCTATTAAATCTCTCGTCAATTCCATTTTGTTGAGGGGTGTAGGGATCTGATTGTCTCATGCAAATACAATTGGAGTGACAGAAATCAATTAAGGAGGCATTAAGAAATTCGGTCCCCCAGTCTGAATGGAGCATTGTAGGAAAATAACCAAAGCGTTTGGCTTCCAGCCCAAGGAGATGAACTAGGGCTTTGGATACTTTGCTCTTCTGTTTGACGGGAACAGCGGAACAGTACCAAGTGGCGCTTTCAACAACCATAATGAAGTACTTATGACCTTTAGTTGAAGTGGTAAGCGGGCTGACTAGATCAAGGTGAATTTGTTGGAAGGGTTTTTGAGCCTTGTTGTGAGAATTCTTGGAACTGGCACGTGTTATTTTACAGGAGGCACAGATCTCACAGGGTTTATCCATTTTTAACGGAATATTCAACTTGTTGCAAATGCAATGATAACTCACGCGGCCAAGAGCCTTGTGAAGAAATTTGGAAGATGTGAGTAATGAAAGTGGTTGGATTTCATCAGTAATAAAAGTAGGTAAATTTTTTAAGTAGCAGCCCTTGTAGACAATATCTTCTCCTTTGAGAATTTGAAATTTTGATTTATTGAAATTGATGAGGAATCCATCCATCAGCAGACATTGAGAGGAAATGAGATTAACCAGAAGATCCGGCACATAGAGAAAAACTGAAAACGGTCCAAGTTTAATTTTTATGCCTCCAATTCCCTTAATCATCATATCTCCACTTTTGGCGCCAGTCTTTAAGATTCCTGTTTCTTTATTTGAGAATGAGGTGAACAAATTTATGTTGGAAGTCATGTGAGATGACAATCCCAAATCCAGAAAAAATAAGGTGGACAATGACTCAAAAGGGGTGTGGTAGAAGCAACTGACAGTAGTTGATAATTGGTTTTTCTTTTTCAAAAATTCCTCTCAAAGTTTGGGGTGTAAATTCCAACAGTTGGCAGGTGAGTGGGATGCCCTTGAGTTGTGTTTTCCATTCAAACATCTGGGAGAGTCCGTTCTTTTTTTCACATTGATAAAGCCTGAGGGGAAGACGTTTGATTGTTCTTCTTTAATCTTGAAATTGTTGAAATGTATTTGAATATGTTTGAGCACAGTGTCTGGATTGACCAAGTTTTGATTGTGGATGATGCAATCTTTGATGTTGGACATAGAGGCAGGGATTTTGTGGATGAGCATGTACGCTAGAATATTGTTAGGAATTTCGATTCCGACTTCTTGCAGGCGGCGGATAGCTATCTTGGCGCGGGTTATGAATCCTTGTATGTCCCGGGGGTTAAAAACGAGATTCTGGAGATTGTCAAATACACAAGCTTGGTTTGAGGCATCAGAGGAGGCAAAGAATTGTATGATGGCATTCCAGATCAGTTGGGCATCACTTTTGTTGTTAGGAGTTATGATTTTTGCATGAATAGAAGAATTGAGCTTGGAAGTGATAATGGATCTCAGGTAGATGTTGTTGGTCTTGGAAAGGTTGACATTTTCATCAAAAAGCGCGTTCTTAATGCCCTGAATGTCTAGCATGTTGAAAACTCAAGTTTTCCATAAGGAGAAGTTGTCAGAGTTGAGTCGAGGGATGGATTTGATTGCAGTCTTTAGTATGGTCTGCTGTAATTGATCTGTCATGGTGTTTGGAATATGGGGAAAGTTTCTGGTTGTTTTGACTGTTAACTGTGATGAAAAACCTGATAGATTGACTCAGATCAAAAACACCATTACAGGCCCAACAAGTGATCCTTGATTGACTGAATATGTTAAGGAAAGAGAAGAAGAGTTGCAAGACAAGAGTTGAGACTGAACAGGGAAATTTAAAGGTTTTAAGAAAGAGCCAGGGATCCACCTCTGCATCCAGCAACAAAAAAAATCAGAGATTGAGACAGAGAAACAAAAGGAGAGGAGATGGAAAGAAAAGGAAAAGATGTTTGTACCAAACTGGATCAGAGGATAAGGAAGTTACAACAAATAGTGAGGATGGGTCCTTTAGAGGATGTCAAGGTATTGAGGATTTTTAAGGAAGCAATGTAGCAGGATCATGCCGCGTGATGGATGAGGACAAAGCAATGAGATGGGAGAGAGAGAGTGGAGGAAGGATGGGGACAAGAGAGCCAATGAAAGAACAAAGGATGGTGATGAGTCTCACAGACAACAATGTAAGACAAGGAAGGACAGAAGATGAGGAGAGACAGGTCTGTGACATTGGAGTAAGAGCAGGCAGGAGCGCGGGAGTCATCTATCTTCAACAATCATTTTATTGAGTGTTTTGAATGATATTTTAATGGTAAGTCAGTTTAACTTGTGTTGGGCTGATGCCATCACAAGCTTAACTTATGTTAAGCTTGGGATGGGATCAGTTTAACAAAAGTTGAACTTGTTTTTTTTGGTGTTTTTATTTTAGGGCTTGTCAAAAGACTTGTATTTTTTTGGGCACTTTTACTTTAGGGCTTGTCAAAATACTTGTATTTTTTTGGGAACTTTTACTTTAGGGCTGGTCAAAAGACTTCTTTAATGTTTGGGCCCTTTTACTTTAGGGCTAGTCAAGTTGAAATGACTTTAGGGCTTGTCAAGTTAGTTGTGTTTTTTTGGTGTTTTTACTTTAGGGCTTGGCAAGTTACTTGTCTTTTTTTTGATTTTTTTACTTTAGGGCTAGTCCAGTTCCTTGTGTTTTTTTGGTTCTTTTTAATTTAGGGCTAAAACGTTGGATAGTACCAGTTTTTTTTATTTTGATTTATTTATTTATTTGTTTGTTTTCTTTAACCAAAAAATGAACATTCTTTGATTTTTTGTTTGATTTATGTTTTTTTGGAAGTTTTATTTAGTTTATGGGTTGTGTTAGTACCCTTTCATTCCTTTTCCTTTTTTTTCTGCTCACTGCAGTCCAGTGCCATGTGGAATGCCACACGACTACATTTGAGCTGTGTACAACTCCACACAGCTCAAATGTAGTTGTGTGGAAGTCCACACAGTGGCAGACCAGGTTGGGTGGGCCGCAAAACTCTGTGAGTTGTGTGGGGCTGTAAACGGCCCAAATTGAACCGTGTTGCGTGCCACACAGCCCATTTCAAACCGTGCGCACGGCTCAATGAGCCATGAATTTAAAATTACCCATAAAAAGATAAAAAATAAAAAATGGAGTAAGACTAGCTTTGATTAAAGGTAGAATCATTCTTCATAGCATTGATTTTTTCACATGTGGTTTGTTGCTCTGAGGGCATCCAGGCCATGTTTTTTGAAATTTTTTAAAGATAAATTTTGGAATTTTTATTTTTCAAAAATCAGATTAATTGGTGCCACTGGAATGCAATTTATTCTTCAAGGCAGAAAAAAAAACAAAGTAGGTTGGTAAATAAAATTTAAATTTCCTTTTTTTCAATAAAATTGATAACATGTTGTTTTGAAGCTTAATACCAATCCAACAAAAAATGCCATGCAACACAGCTCTGGGCCGCATTTTTAAAAGTGGTAAAAACATATGGCAGCAGCAATATTCTGACACCATCCGGCAATCAATTCAATGTTTGACTCCAAAAACTCAAAGAAATTAAAAACAGGTTTCACTCACCATCCCAGGAGCTACCCCTACTGGCAGGTGCAGCAATTTTTTTCATGGTTCCTGAATCCAAAACTTAAATTAAAAATAATAATGAAAATCACTCCTCAACAATTTTTTGTCAATTTTCTTTGATTTTATTTTTTTAATCATTAAAAAATCAATCCAACATAAAAACCTAACCAGAAAATTGTTTTTTACTCCAATCTCAAGCCTCTGAAATCTTGTTTTGTCTCAAATTATTAATATTTCTGCTTTGAATACTCGATCTGAAACTCAAAAGTCTTCATAAAAAACAAAAATCTCAAAATCAAGATCAAACAATTTCTCAACAAAACACCAACCTGTTCTTACTATCTGCCTGTGCTGCTTCTTCTTCTACTTCTTCTACTGATTTAGATCAACCACATTATTCCACTCCCTTAGCTCTTCCACCTTAATCATTATATCATTCAAAGGTGGAACTTGTGGATGGTTTTCACAAGTGGTCTAAGGGTCATGGATATGCCATTTCTACCAAAGTCTCCAATTATAAGTAGCAAAGATATACTTACCAATGTGACAAATAAGGGGAATATAAAAAAAATTTGGATAACAAAAGACTTTCAACAACAAGAAAAACAAAGTTCCCTTGCCAATTATCTGGAAGATTTTAAAAGAAGACTGTTCTTTTGAAAATAAAAATCAAATTAGCTGGTTGCAATTATCCTCCATCAACTGATCCATCCACCCATCCAGTCCAGAGAATGATTCAAGTGTCCCAATAGCATGTCTTCCAATGTTTAAAAAAATATTTTGTTCCACCCCTCAAACTCCTCAATTCCTCAATGTGATCCTCTACTTCTCCAATTCACACAAATATTATTACCATCAATAACCAAATTTCAAAAATTACAAAAGAAAAACTGGAACAAAAATCACCCATATAAGGTTTAATGATTGAATTAAGAACCTCTTCTTTGAAATATGAAATCAAGAAAAAAAATGGTTGTACTAGTTCTTTATTCATCTCTCACCCAGATTCTATAAAATCACTTAAATCCTTTCCATCAGTATTAATTTTGGACTGTACCCATAAAACCAACAAATTTCCCATGCCTCTTCTTAAAATTGTTGGGGTCAAAAATTGTGCTTGAAATTTTTCTGTTGTTTTCTGTTTCCTCTCAAAAGAATAAAAAGTAATAATATCAATGGGCTCTCACTCAACCTCATAAAATATTAGGACATGAAGAAACCAAATTTATTTTGACTGAGAAGGAGCAAGCCATCATTCATTCAATTGAAACTTTATTTCCCAACTATAATAATTCAATCTGTCTATGGAATATCTTCAAAAAAAATTCAAAAACACTTTAGAAAACAGTTTAAATCTGAAGAAGAATTGATTATTTTCAGAAAAGACTGCAATATGCTGGTCAAATCAAAATCTGAACATTCATATCAGGAAAATTTTACCAAACTCACTCTAATCTGGAATACCCCCAATTCTAACTACCTTCTCAAAAAATAGACTCCTCTCAAAGGGAAATTTTTTTCAGATTCTTCACAAAAGCACCTGAATTTTGGGAATACCAGCACATCTACAATTGAAGGGCTCCACTCTTATATCCATAGATTCATCACTATTTCTTCTGGTTCTTTTTCTAATTTATTTAATAAAATATATCATTCCATTTCAATTCCACTCCATGAAACCACAATTCAAAGCTGCCAACAAGACTTCAAGGAACTTGATTTGCCTTCCATATTTTGTTGATCCCCTATCTGCAAGAATCAGGCACTATACTCTCAAGATTTTGAGTTCCTTTCGTATGTCAGCAGAAAAATTAACCACCTGTTCTGATTTTGATTATTCCTCTTTCACAGGAAGTAATTGTGTACAAAAATTGAAGAAGGCAAGCCTCAAGAAGCAACAATTTTTTCTTGAGTATATTCATCCCCATTGACATGTAAAACCTCCTATTAGGGCATATCAGAGTTAAAATTTTCAAAAAAATAAAAGGCTGATTTCCGGCTTATTCTTTTTTTTTTTGAAAAAAATGTATCTTTTTCAGTTAAAAAAAATGATTCATTGTCTTTTTTGATAAAAAAATATTTTTTAGAAAACTGATATTTTTCCTGAAATAAGCTACTTGAATTTTTTAAAATTTTAACTCTGATAAACCCTATTTATGGTTTGATCCATAATGACTTAGAATTGGTTGAAAAATTTTGTTTCCTCCTGAATATTCAGCAAATTAAAGAAGGAGAGTAATATAAATTGAAAGTAGTTAGAAAATTTGTTTGTTTTTTTTCATGAATTTTCCATAATTGCTTTTCTCTGATTATTGAATCAATCTTTTAGAGAAAAAATGCCAAATTTGTGTTTTTAATTATGAATTTTTCGGGAAAATGAATCCTACATAAAATACTCACATAGTTTCATTTTTCCCTTTGAAATTCAAACTAAAATACTGCAAGCTCCAAAATTCAAAAATTCTTTGGAAAGATAAGGAAAAAAAGTTAAAAAGAATGTCTTATTCTTTATATTATTCCATTTTCTGATGGGAAAGTAAAGTACTAAAAATATTGGGAAATCATATTTGAATTTCCTTTCATATTTTTAAGCTTTGTTTCTCTTCATATTTTCCAAGAAAATCAGAAAATTATTATTAAAAAAAGCCTATAAATTTTAGATGTAACAGTTTTTTTTCCAATTTTTTAATTCTAATTTCAAATGCCCTTAAATTGACCCAAAACTGTCAAAGATTTTAGGGAGTGTTTTCAGATTCCCCCTAAATGGTAAAAATTTGGTTTTTGGGACCCAAATAAACTGTTTGAGTGTGGTCTTTAATTTTGAATGTCTAAAAAGGTTCTCAAATACCCTTTCATGATGTTCATTTTGTTTTGAAGAATATCTTGAAGTGCTGATACCAACTAAAAAAATGCTTGAATCATATTTTTGAGTTATTCTTTATCTTTTTTAAAACCTTTACCCTTCAAAATATCAAAAACCTACATGACATGGTTTAAAGAAATCTATAGAAATCATGGTTTTGTGTGTGGGCTTGTTTAAATTTTTTACATTTTTCAAGTAAAAAAACTCTAAACATAACAAAAGAAATATTTTTTTTTATTTCTGTTATGTATTCATAGCATAATTGAACCTTAAAAAACAAAAAGAATCAAGCAAAACCCTTTCAGATAAGGGTCAAAAAAGAAGAAAAACCTTGCTTTTTTCCCACTTTATCTTGATTGTTAATGTTTTTTAAAGGATTTTTAAACTAAGAAAAATTATTTTCAAATGTTTATAGAGGAAATTTACATGCAATATCCACAACTGTGGCATCAATAATGAAAATTAAAAATTCAAAAAATAATGTGAGTTTAAAGGGTTCAGGGGTGGTATGTGTTGAATGATTGTTCAATTGCATAAAAAAAAAATTTAGCTGTTTTATTAAGATCAAAAGAGGAATTATTTTGTTTTTAATAATTAAGTGCAACAGAAATGCATGAAAAAAACAAATTAAACTTCAGCAGAATCTGGAATTTTAAGGGTTAGGGGAATGATGAAAATAAATTTATTTTATCATTATTATCGTTAATATTTACTGGTGCTGGAATATTGTTGCAGCACTGCAATAATATATTCTGCCATAATGATTCAAACTTCCACTGATTCTTGTAGTAATAGGTTTCCTTGGTCCTCTTTCCCAAAAAAATCTGCAAATTTTATCCTGCATTTTGTTTCAATACCTCAATTCTAGGGGGTATAGGTGCATCTTCCCCCTGAAACTTTGGACGCAGATCTACCTTGATCTTTTTTCAATGAGTATCTTTTTTTTTGTGATTATGCACTAATCTTACCTGTTCCACAACTTTCAGTGGGTCCCAGGCTAGCGGTTTGGAGGCAAATCCCAAGGAAAATGTGGTGTGCTTCTGAAAAGTTTCAAATGGAAGTTTTTTTGGAAAGTCAGTCTTTTTCTCTTTAATATGGCTTTCCATTAAACATTCAGGTAGGTCATACATATAGTATTACAATCCTCCTCTCTAAGTATTGAGTAAGTTCTGAAAATCCCCTCCCATGATTCCCCTCTTCCTGGAAGTAGTCAAAGCTAGGTGGTTTCATTGGTTCCACAGGTTGGTAAAGGCCTCCAGGAAAATATCATTTCCCCCATTGGGGGTGGTCTTTTTGGGGCCAATTTATAACTGGAGATCTGTGCAAAGAAAAGCTTTTGTTTTTTCACACAGTGGTATGTGACACCATAAGAACTGCAAAGTGGACTTGATTTCATCCAGTCTCATAGCCTTTTGGTTAGGCCTTGCCTCTCAGTTGGTTTGCAGTTGTGCAAGGTATAAAAGTTGACTGGATAACCCTGTTGACAGTTCAATTTCCCATCAGGACAAGTTTTTGGAACAGCTTCCTCCAGTGACAATTTTCAGGTTTTTTGCCAGTCAACAGCAAGACTCCCAAGTCTTGGTGGCTCCTTATGGTATGCAGGAGTGTGTCTGAATATGGCTCCATGTTGCAAGGTCATGGGTTAGTGCCACTAGCCATACACACTTTGGGAGAAAGTTACCTTAAACCCAGGGGTTGACACAGAGGTATGTGACACCATAACAACTGCCAAGTGGACTGGATTTAATCCAGTCTCATAGCCTTTTGGTTAGGCCTTGCCTCTAAGTTGGTTCACAGTTGTGCAAGGTATTGCAGGTTTTCCCATCCTTTATTTTACCTGCATTGTGTATACTGGTTATAATTTAAATTTGTTTTCAAAATTGCTGATATGAAAAACTGGAGCCTCCTGTACCATTTACTTCAGATCCAATTCTGTATTTACTTCCACAAAGATCAATTTCATTTTTTTAAATAGGAAAACTCCTCTGTCTTAAAATCTTTCCATAAAATTCTGTGTTTAAATTGTCAAATGTGTATTCTGCTTCAAATTTGTGGGAAACCCTGAGAAAAACATCCACTCGATCAAATCCATGTTTTCCATCACAATTGTGTTTTGGAGGAAGTATTTTATGCTCCTCTTAAAACTGGAGAAATAAGTTGTAAACCCCTTCTGCAAGCTTATCCCTCCTCCCACAAGAATTTTGAAAACCAATTTCTTAATTTTACTCTCCCTAAAACTCTGTTCTTTCCTCTCCCAATTTTCCACCATTTCCTCCATTTATTTCTCCCATTTCTATCCCCAATACCAACCCATATTATCCACATCCTACATTTCCTCTTCTTCTGGTATAATGTTTACCACCTGTGCTATTTATTCTTTATTCTTTATTCTTTATTATTTATTATTTATTATTTATTATTTATTATTTATTATTTATTATTTATTATTTATTATTTATTATTTATTATTTATTATTTATTATTTATTATTTATTATTTATTATTTATTATTTATTATTTATTATTTACTATTTATTATTTATTATTTATTATTTATTATTTATTATTTATTATTTATTATTTATTATTTATTATTTATTATTTATTATTTATTATTTATTATTTATCATTTATTATTTATTATTTATTATTTATTATTTATTATTTATTATTTATTATTTATTATTTATTATTTATTATTTATTATTTATTATTTATTATTTATTATTTATTATTTATTATTTATTATTTATTATTTATTATTTATTATTTATTATTTATTATTTATTATTTATTATTTATTATTTATTATTTATTATTTATTATTTATTATTTATTATTTATTATTTATTATTTATTATTTATTATTTATTATTTATTATTTATTATTTATTATTTATTATTTATTATTTATTATTTATTATTTATGATTTATGATCATGATTTATGATTTATTATTTATTATTTATTATTATTATCTATTATTTATTATTTTTTATTTATTATATAAAATTTATTATTTATTATTTATAATTTATTTTTTATTAATCATTATTCATTATTCATTATTTATTATTTAGTGGAGGCTACACAACTTGATTTTAGTTGTTTAGCGTGCCATAAAACTCAAATGGGAAGTGTAGCTTGCCAAACATCCCATTTGAGCCGTGTAGGATGCCACACAGCCCATTTGACCTGCGTAGCATGCCACACAGCCCATTTGACCTGTGTAGCATGCCACACGGCCCATTTGAGCCGTGTAGCATGCCACAGGGCTCATTTGAGTTGTGTTGGGTGCCACATGGCCCATTGAGCTGTGTCCATAACTCAAAGAGCTGTGTACAGTTTTTTACACAGCTCAATGAGCCGTTCATTTATCATTACCCTGTTTTTTAATTTTAATTTTATCTTTTTTTAAATTTTTGGTTTGTAAATTCTTTTTGAGTTTTTTTTTTTTTAGATTTTTTTTTGTTTTGTATATATCTTCATTTTTTAGATATCTTATTCATTTAAAAATATTTTATCATGATTTTAAATAATGGAAACAATTTTCTGTTTCATTATTTGATGTTTGAACAGGTGTTTGTTCCATTTGTTTCACAAATTTAGCATAAATTTTGATAAGAATATTGATTTTTGAACTGGATTCTCAACATTTTTTATTTCTTTCCCAAGGATTTCCTCTTGAAAAATGTAGTAATGGAACCTGAAATGATTTCATCCATGCTTAAAACCCATCCATTCATCAATATTCTCTCATTACAGAACTTTTACCCACCCAAATATTCAAAAAGTAACATATTGAAAATGTATAAAACAAAAAATCCAATGCTTCTTATGATGAAATTAAGAGAGGATTAAATCTATTTCAAGAAAGGCTAAATAATATTTTCAAAATCAATCCTCCTTTATAATTAATAATTTTTTTAATTCCAGTGTTAGCAATTTTTCAGGCTATAATCTCTCAAATATTTATCAAGATCTTAATCATTCACCTCAACCAAAATTCCCAACCTCTGAATCCAATCACCAAAATTCTTCCAGTATTTCTTTAGGTAGATATCTTTACAATATTTTTGATGCCCGGTGCTAAACCACAAACTCTTATTTATATCAAGATTTTCACTATTTCCAGAATATTTACAAGGCTCAATTATCTCAAAAATATTTACAAGGCTCAATTATCTCAACAATATTTACGAGGCTCAATTATCTCAACTATATTCACAAGGCTTTCAAACATATAAGACTGAAAAATTTAAATATGATATGAGTTATAATACTTCTTACATTGAAGAAAAAACTCAAAAGGATTCCATTTCCCATGGAAACTCAATTTATGCTTCATTTCTTGTTAATTCTTTTGAATAATCACTTCTTAATTATTATTATTATTATTATTATTATTATTTAAGGATTTGTTTTTTACGAAGAACTTTGAATTTTATTCCTGTGAAAGGAAAACAAAAATATCAAAAAATTGGCTTTCAATCTGAATCTCCAAAATATTCTCAATTAAATCAATCTTCCCAAAATTATAAACCAAATCTTATGTCAATTATAATAATTCTTCTATTCAACAAAAACTTCAAAAGTATTTTATGCCTTCACTCCCAGATGTATCCCAAATTTCTCACAGCCATTCTATTTATATAAACTTTATCAGGGTGCTTATCAGGCCAGTTATCCCACAGGCTAGCCCTTACCCAAAGGGTTTGAGGTTGGGCTTGGGCTTACCACTAAGACAGAAATTGGATTTTGGGGAAGCCCAATGGGCTTTGCAAGTCAGGCTTGGTCAGGAGACAGGGATTTTGGCTTCTTTGTGGTCACTCAATTAGAGATGCAGGAGGTGTTTGAAGGCAGTTTTTTACACATAAAGAGAGAAGAATCTGACTGAATGGTGTCACATGAGTATTTTGGAAGAGGATTGGTGTTCTGGCTTCTTCCAAATGGATGAAACAAACACTTCAAAGATTTAAAATTTGGGGTTGATCTTATTGTTGGGAGTATTATATTGAACAGGGAATTGATGAGGGGTAAAGGGGAGCACAGATTTTCCTGCTAGTGCAAAATATCCAACTTCAAACATATATTTCCTTACTCTGAAGGACATAGAATGCCATCTGGGGTTGTAAGCTCAAAAAGTTGGAAATGATCATATTACCTCAATGGTTCAGCAAATGATTAATAACTTTGGCAACTAATGGTCCAACCTGAGTGAATTTCTAGCTCTTGAATTTTTTTTAATTGCTGCTACAAGTTCAAATAAATAGAATAAATCATTTCAAGGACTATGAATGTTAAATCATCTCATAATTAAATACAAGACCTAAGAAAAACCATATATCTGTTTCTTTAAACTTATTCTCCCAAATCATCAGTGGAAAAAAAATTACTTCTACTTAATTTCTTGAAAAAACCTATTTAAATTTCAAATCAGATGGTTTTTTCAATTTTTTACAATGAAACACACAATCTCAATCAAGAACTCCTTTGGTTGAATTGAAATCAAACCTTCAAGAGCCTTTGATTGAGATACTGGAAAGTAATTCTGGATTTAGCTTACTCAACTGGTGGAAAAAAATTCTTGTCATTTTCCAACATTGGCTTGTTTATAAAAGACAATGTTGATACTTCCAATGACCTCTATTGGCTCAGAATCAGTAAGACTCATCTCCTTCTTTTAATAAATTTTGTGTGATAATTGATTCATTTTTATGCTTACTCTTTTAGGCCTTCTCTACCAGTGTTAATGTTTTGTATTACTTCAGAAAAAAATTCAACCAGAGGCCCTTGAAGCCCTGATTTTCATTTAAGATTGGATGAAAGGTGGAATATTTTTTCTTTATCTTTTTTCTCTATCAATCAAAAATTGTTGTTTTTTAATCACAACTGCATATTTTCATGTTTTAAAGTGCATCAACTTTTTGCAAAATTGCATTGAGATATTTGAAAGCCCAGAAAACAGCTTTCAATTAAAAAAACAAAACAGGGGCCCACTAACTGGCCCAAACCAGCAAAAAGCCCAACAATTGGGGCTTGGGTTGGTTTTGGGATCAACAAACCTTGGATTTTCCCCAGCCTCCAAAGTCCTGCTTATGCACAGGCCAGTTTGGGCTCACCCAAAAGGGGTGTTAAAAATCCAATAGGCACCCTGAAATATTTCTTTCTAATTGTCAAATGTAATAGGGTGTATCAGATTTAGCAAACCACCCATTAGAAACCTGCCATGTTTTTTGACAAAAACCACCATTTTTAATGGTGGTTTTCTGAAATACACATACCCCCTAACTGGTGTATTTTGAAATGGCTGATTTCAAACATCAAAACCGCCATTAAACCTGCCATTTATGCATCATCATCTATCCACCATCCATCACATCCAAAACACCTGTTGGCACCTCTGCCTCAGCAAATCCATACCAATCCCATCTCCATCACATCACACACATCTCATCTCTATTGCTTCACATCTCCATTGGTTCACATCTCCATCTCTTCACACAAATCCCATCATCATCTCATCACCCCACACCCCATCACCATCTTTCTCATCTCAACATCTCCAATCAAACTTCCCAGCAGCAAGTTGAAAACACAAAAAATCTGACTGAAATTTTGTTACTATTTGACTTCAATTTGGACTCTGATTCAGACTCCAATTTGGAATCAACTTGGTTGTCATTGAATGCTTTATTCAAAAAGAAATACACGTTTCCAAGAAGGAAAACTCTCCACAATCCTATGTATGAAAGACAAAATCTTCATCTCCTCCCCAACTTAAGCTTCCAGCAACTGTTCCAAACTCTATTGCCTTCATTCAGAAAAATTTTGGAGATGGTTGAAGACCCCCACATCTTCCAGAAAAATTCTCAGAATCTTCAAAGCAATCCAGCTATCCAACTGGCCATTGCTTTTTGTAGATTGGGATCCAATGGAAATGGAGCAGCAATTCATCAATTAGAAAATCTATTCTCAGTTGGTTATGGAGCCATTGACTTATACACCAAAATAGTAATGATTGCTATCCTATCTTTCCTTTTCTCAGTCTTTTCTTGGCCAACCAAACAAGAACGCAAGGAGATATCTCAAGTAATGGAGACAGAGGTCTTTTCAGGTTGCATTGGTTTTGTTGATGGAACCACCATCCACTTGAGTCAAAAACCCAAGCTAGATGGAAACCACTATTTTAATCAGAAAAAGAGGCAATTTTGTTGGAATTACAGGTCTTCTGATCCATGCCCAGGTGCATAAGCATGCCAATTACCTTTGAAAGGTCTCACCTGACTGTGGAACCACGGACGCTTCTCTCTAAATCTCTCAACCACTCTCAACCACCAAGTCACAACCGCTCACTCATCATCTACAAACAACATCAAAACTCCTGAATTGTTGCACTTCATTCTCTTTCATTTTCTTTCTTCTCTCTTATCCTTTCTTTTTTTTCTCTATTAAAACCTCAACAGACTATTGACCGCCAATCCAGATGATCAAACCTCAACTATGTCAGACTACCAATCATTGAATCACCAAAGCAAGCTTGACACTATCATCCAATGTTGAATTCTCCTGTTTGGTGAGAAAGATTGAGAAATATTTGACTGCAAGCAGACTCAAGATATCTTCAGTTCCTGATCTCCTCATTTTTCTGATTTTTACCATGAAGATCTTAACCCAATAGCCAACTAATCTCCTCAGTCCTCTTCTAGTCTGTCATACTGTTCTCACATACAGTATTGGTGTTTAATTCTTTCTTTCCTACGCCTATGACTGAGTTTCATCCTATTTGTTGATTGTCTCCAACTCTTGTAGTCTGGTTCTTAAATATTTTCATTCAAAAGCAATTTCAAAAAAATTAACAGTCAAAATTCTAGTGGAACAAACTATTCTCTATCCTCAAAGAACCAGGTCCTACCATGGGCTCTATAAATCCTACCATACTCAAAACAACTATTGAGGCTATTCCCCTTCTGAATGAGGAGAACTTCAACATCTAGAGAACCAGGATCAAATATCTACTAAACTTGGCTAAACTAAAGGAATCCATAACCGCTGGCAATCCTCTCCACAATGAGGATAACTTGATTCTCACGTCTATTATCATCTCAAAACTTTCTCCAGCTGTTCATTCCAACATCATCACTCCCAACAACAAAGAAAACGCTGTTCTGATATGGAATGCCCTACTGAAACACTTTGAGCTGTCTCAACCCGCTAATTGCGCTCGCATATACAGCAGCTTCTCTTCCATCAAGTTTGAAAGAGTCCAACATCCAACAGTTCATAACCAATATCAAAACCGGTGTCAATCTCCTTCCAGAAATAGGTATTCTCATTCCAAGAAACATCCTTGTGTATATGATTTTATATAAGCTTCCCTCCTCCATGATGAAAATCAAGCAGAAGATCACCCACTCACAACCTGAATCCAAAGTCACTCCAGACGCTGTACTTGATCACCTCCAAATCCACATGAATGAACTAAGGATGAATGGTAACTCCTCCACTTCCACAGTTTCCCTGTATATGGAGGCGTCCGTAAAATTCAAAGCTTTCATGCAAAACTCTCTGGCCATTCACCCCAAACATAATTTCAGGACACTATATCCTCATTTAAGACCAAAAACTCCTCCTAACAGCAATCAGCAAGTTAGCCTTTTCTCATCAGTCAACAGTATTGGAGAAAACTTCTTTGTTATCAACTCTGGTTCATCCTGTCATATGATAGCTGATAAAGCCCTCTTTGCTGAACTAGAAACCCAGTGCCAAGGAGTAATCAAGACCAGCAAAAAGTCCAATACATCAGTGATTAGCAGTTATGGCACTGTCAGGCTGGAAGCGGGAAATAACAAAATTTTCCTCACCAATGTGCTTTATGTACCCCATCTGTCCACAAACCTGCTTTCTCTAAGAAAACTGTTGCAGGAGGGTTTTCATGTTGATTTTTATTCCAACTCCTTCAGTCTTTTCAAAAGCAATGAACTTGTTCTTTGTTGTTGCTACCACAATGATATTCCCTGCCTACAGCTCCTGCATCTGTCACCTTCCTCCCTACTCTCATCTGCTGAGCTGATTCATAAGTCCATGGTTCACATCAGCGACCACTGACTGAGAAATAAACTGAACCTGCCTATTTCTAAGGAGAAAAAATGCAAAGCCTGATCTCTATCTAAGATTACCAAGGCCTCCTTCAAAAAACATTCCTCCCAAGCTTCTTGCATATTTGAGAAAATTAATCTGGACACAATTGTTCCTCTCCCTCTTTCATCCAGTGGGCACAATTATGTGGTGACAGTGGTGTACTCCTTTTCAAGATACTGCGCTGCCATCCCAGTCTCATCCAAAGATACTATCCCTTTGGCTCTTATATACATTTTAAGCCATGAAGCCAAACGTGTTGGATACTACCCCTCTGTCCTGCATTCAGATTGCAGAACCAAATTCACTAACTCCACCCTCTCCAAAATCTGCAAGAATAACTTCATCCAACAACAATTTTCTGACCCACACACACCTCAACAAAATAGCCTTGCTGAACAATTTAATTGTACCATTCTGGCATCCATTCAAACCATTCTGTACGGCTCTGACCTGCCTTGGTAACTATGGTACAAGACACTCCACTCCTCCACTCTGACTCTCAATTGAATTCCCTCTCATTGTTCCAAGAAAAGCCCTTATGAAATGTTCAAATTCTGCTCTCTTCCCCTTTCTTATTTCAAACCAATTGGTAACCCCATGTCCTTTCTGACTCATCCAAAACCCTCAGGCAAAAAATTAGGCCCAACCAGAAAACCTGGTCAATTGGTTGGCTACAATCCTGAGCTGATTTCCTACCGCATCCTCTCATCTTCAGGAAAAATAATCAAAACCAAAAGCGTCACCTTCTTGTTGTTCCCTTCCAAATCTCCCCTCACCCACTCCTCTTCTTCCTACCAATCTCACTTGCACCAATGGCAACACTCCCAGACCCACTTAAGAGAATTTCCCTCCTGAATCCTCAGAGAGTTCTGAGACCAATTCTCCTGAAAACTCCATAGCCACCAGCAACAATCAGTCAGACAGTCTTCTAGAAGAAGACTCAGCCTCAGACTCAAATGTTGAAGCAACTCTCATTCCATCAGGCAGAATTCTTAGAGAAAAAAACTTGGCCTTTAAACCTGATAAGTATAGCTATCTATTGCACTGTGACTCATCCCCCAAGGTTATTGAAGCAAAGCAAGTGGAAATTCAAAGCATCAAAGATCACAATGTTTGGGAAGACATCAAATTCACTCCTGACAGGCATCTTAAGACCACCTGGACTGTAAGAGACAAACTGGCCACATTGTCCTCGCCAGAAAAAACAAAGGCTTGCCTCTACATACCAGGTTTTCTGCAGACACTGGGTCTGGAATTTTCTGAAACCTACGCCCCTACCGGCAAATTTCCTTCCATTATTCTTCTTCTCATTTTTGCTCTTGACCGTTGCTTACCCATAAAAAAATTGAATGTTAAAAGCCCGTTTCTCTATGCTCCTCTACAAAAAACCCTCTACATCAAAACTCCCTCAGGATCCTTGCGGAAAATTCCCTTTCTCATATTAAAAAAGTCTCTCTACGGACTCCGACAAGCACCTCTCAACTGGTACAATACTCTGACCACCTGGCTGAAATCTCTGGGATTCATTTGGTTGGAATCTGATGACTGCCTATTAATTAAATCCAATTGTAAGAAATTCCTATTCTTCCATGTGGATAACCTTATAGTAGCGGGAAAAGTGGAGAACTTTGAGAAAAACTTCCTGTCACAATATCCCAATTCCTCTGCTCATATTCCTGATAATCTTCTAGGAATGAACATCAGTATAGAAAACCAATCATGTTCTCTGTCTCAGCCTTCCCTGATAACCAAGGACTTGAACTACTCAAACTGACCAAATGTTTCCCTTTCAACACTCCCTTAACTCCTGGGATCAAACTCATGCCCGCCTCCAAGGAAGACTCCCTTGTGCTCAAGGCTCTTGGTTACAACTACAAAACTTTCACCAGCTTTCTAAACTACCTTTCCTGCAGGAACCATCATGATATTTTGGAAGCTGTTTTGATGCTATCCAGATTTATCTCCAACCCGGGTCTAAGCCACTGGAAAGAAGTCATCCACTGCTGGAAGTATCTCAAAGTTACATCCATCTCTCCATAATACTCAGTCCATGATTTTTGGATGGGAATAACATCAGCTACTATGCGGATGCCACTTGGGGAGACAACCTATTGGACCGCAAGTCCCAAAGCGGATGGATCTCTTTTTGGAAAAAACTGCCCTGTTACCTGGACAAGCAAGAAGCAAAAGAATATTTCCATGTCCTCAAAAGAATCCAAGCTGAAAGCACTAGCTGATGGTGTCCAAGAAAATCAATGGATCACCTCTCTCATTCAAGAACTCTGGCAAACATATCCAAATCCAACTCTCTTTCATATTTACAACAAAGGTCTTCTCAAAAGAATCAAAAACAAAGGATCAAATTCAAAGACAAAAAATCTTGACATTAAAATAAAATACATCAGACACCTGTACAAAGAAAAAACAATCTTCATCCAACTCATACTTTGCTCTGAAATGGTAGCCAATGCTCTATCAAAAATTTGCTCAGCTGGATCACTTTAATTTATTAAGAAAAACTTCCTTCACTGATCATCAGCTCTCCTTCTCACCAAAAATCCTGGGGTGTTGGAATAACAGGTCTTCTGATCCATGCCCAGGTGCATGAGCATGCCAATTATCTGTGACATGTCTCACCTGACTGTGGAACCACGGACGCTTCCCTCTGAATCTCTCAGCCACTCTCAACCACCATGTCAGCCTCCTGTATGCCAAGACCCTTGCTATCCTTTAGCTACCAGAGGTGATAGAGTAAATAATAAATATATTATTTAATAAATGCAGCAGAAATCCATAGAATACTTGGATTAAGCTTATTGCAAGGTTAAATGGTTTGGTTATTGTTTATTATTTTGAATCAAAATTGATTATTAAATATTTATAGAGGGTCCACAATTATATTGGGGATCTTTAACACCTCTCTTCAGGGATTTCAGTATGAAAACACGTAGTCCTGGTTACTTTGGGTTCTTTAGTTTAAAGATTATTATACCCAAAGATAATATGTATATAAAATACACAATGGAGTGGTAGGGCCTTGTAGCCAAGCTACCACGACAGAGAAAGGATAATAAGAATAACTGGTATATTATTAAATCCTTTGGGTATCTGTTTGGGACGTGTACTGATAGGTTAAACCTGTATAGTGGGGTTATAAGGTTGTTCAGCAGTTTTATTTTATAAAAAGAGGTTTGAAGACGGATATTACTGATCAGAAATTGCCATAAATCACTTAATTATCTCTTATAAGTATTTGATTACCTTGGCATGGCTTCTGTATATGAATATTACTGGGTCTCTGCCCATCAACATCCTCAAAAGAGCTCTGTATTTATAGTTTTTGGAGTCCCAATATGGTCCTTCTGAGGGTTGTAGGTGCTCAAAGGGACGGACACTAAGGCTAGCAGGGTAACCAGGGTTAGCCTGTCATGTGTTATTGGTGCTATAGCCCGGGTAGCATCTAATTCCTTAGGGTATGGGAATTATTCTACCTTATAATGGACATGAGGACGTGTGAATACCACTAATCTGTCCTATTTATGTATTATTTAATTAATTATTCTTAGTATATTTTCCCAGTAATCTAATAATTATATTATTAGACCTCTCTAAGGACATTTTGATGTCAGGTAATTTCTCATTATGTATTATATAACTGGAGTAAAAGTCATAATATTTATTTTACTCTTTATTTTCGAGTTCCAGTTATTTTTTTAAGATAATTACTTAAAAATATAAGTCATGAGAATTCATGTAATATTATTTTGATCATTATCTTCCTTAGTATGCCACAAAGATATTGGTGTATAGCAATTCTCATAAAATTATATTCAAATATTTTAATATATTTTTTGAAGCTGTCATTGTCTTATTTTCGACATTCTTGGTACTTTGCATTATATTAAATAAAAAATACCTTTAAGGATCATTTATGTATTTTTATATAATTTTATGTATATTTAGACAGTCTACTATCCACAGGAACCTTTATTACATATGTAGAAAGTTCCCATGTATGTTGTAGCCTGTTTACGCGGTACCTGTGCGGCCTGTCACTCTGTCAGCCCGTAGTCCTGCGGCTGCAAAATTGTCAGAGGCCTGGGGCTGCGTACACAACCTCAACGGGTTGACACGGCTGTATCTCAGCTGCGCGCGGGTGCTTTGGCTTCCGCGGCTGTGTGCGTGAATTGTGACAAAACACATTTCCGCCCGTAACACCTAAAATATACACAACACCTCAATTCTGACTGAATTTTAGATGTGAAACCTATATGTGACAATGTGTGTGAAATATTTAATTGGCCAAAAAGCTCAATACTGGAGCCGTAGTATTTTGGTTCTTTTTTCCTTAATTATTTAAAATATAAGGAGTTGGATTTCAAGGGTGGGGTCAGTGAGTGACCCTACCTAATTTTGGGTGGAGAAACCATTTCTGTAATAATATTTATGGTTTTCCTACTCCTTCTTAGGTTAGTTGTATTATTATCTTTTTATGTTATTTTAGTTACTTTTGCAGCTTGCTCTGCAATAGTAGCAAGCTGACATTCCCCCACTCCAAGATATGGTCATATCTGAAAAAAATCTGGAGGAAGTTGGGAGAAAAAATTCACTGCATAGGTGCTTCAGTGCCTTTTGCTGGCTCTGTAATTTCTGAGATGTATTGGTCCGTCAGGTATATTATTTTCTGGTAAGCATTCATCTTTGTCTGCAGATTCCCCTTTGTATCTTACTAAGTATAGTCTGATGTCTTTTCCTTGTACCCTCTCTTTCTTATCTCTCAATATCCTGCTGACCTTCCCTTTTTCTTTTACAGGGTCAGGTTCTATTGGGATTATTGCTGGAGGGAGGTTGCTGCCTTCTCTTGGTTTAAAGTGTTTGACTAGGCTAACAGGAAATACCGGATGTTTTCTTGATAATTCTTCACTCAGGATTACTTCCACAGCATTTTTGCCATGCATCTTCTTGATAACAAAGGGTCCAACAAAGGCTGGTTTCAGTTTCCTGTTGCCTGCCAGGTTGTTGAAGTTAGTTGTAGATATCAAGATCTGGTCTCCTATCTTAAAGTCAGGTTCTTTATGGGATTTTTCCCATGTTTGTTTGTTGTATTCAACAGCTTCTTCCACACATTTCTGAGCATGGTTAGTTGCCACATCTATCATCTTCTTAAAGTCAAGAGATGTTGGATGAATAGTGGCTAATTTTTAGTTCATGTTATTCCTAGGGAGTTTTGGAATCCATCCTCTTTCTAGTATGTAAGGAGCTTCTTTGGTAGTAGAATGTTTACTGCTGTTATAAGCCATTTCTAGGGCTGGTAGTAGGCTTACCCAATCATGGCAATAACCATCTGAGTTTTTGTATTCTACACCAAAGCTACAGAACCTCCTTAGCATATCTTCTAGGGTCTGTATCATCCTTTCAGCTAATCCATCAGTTTAGGGATGGTATGCTGTAGAAAATGCTAGAGTAGTACCCAGTATATCATGTAGATTCCTCCAAAATTCAGATGTGAATTTGGGGTCTCTGTCACTGATTATAATCTTGGGTATACCCACATCAGCTATAAACCTATTCCAGAATAGTAAGGCTACATCCATAGCACTATCTTCCTTGTGGTTAGGTAAGAATTTTGCCTTTTTGGAATATCTGTCAACTATAACTATGACAGAGTTATAAGAATGAGTACCTCCAGGGGGGAGGCCGGTGACAAAATCCATATTGATAATTTCCCACCTGGTTGTAGGTTCAGATATCTTCTGTAAGATTCCAAACCTTTTTCCAGTAGTTTTAATAGATTTCTGGCAGGTTTCACAGCTGGTAACATATTTTGTGGTAACTTCTTTCCAGTCTATCCACCAGGCAGTTTGTTTCACTTTCTCCAAGGTTCTTTCTGTGGATAAATGTCCTGATGAACAGTTGTCATGGCATTCCTGGAGTATATGCTGTATATGCTCTTTGTTGCTCAGTACTAATACGCTGGAATGTTGGTGGCTATAGTAAAGGAGACCATCCCAAAAAGTAAACCTTCCTGCTTTTATAGGGTTTAAATAGTGAAGCGGGCAGGCTATTTATCAAATCTGCTTCTGGGGATTCACATTCCATAATGGTAATCAGCAGCTTGATCTCAGGAGAGTAGCTATCCCTTACTAGGTTGAAGAAAGCAGTGTCTAATTCACATAAGTGGATTCCCATTATTGGAGCACTCAATGCAAAAAGATTGATATTCAAGATAGGAAAGATATCTTGATCTTCAGGGTCATATGCTGGATTGTTAGAGTCATTAGGCAATGCATTCCTACTTAGACTATCAGCATTCTGATGTTTAGCTCCAGCTTTATGCACTATAGTCATCTGCCCTCTATATTGTTGTATAGCAATTTTACACTTGAGCATATGTCTTCTGGGGGTTTTCATGTTCATAAGAGTTCTTGCAGCATTGCAGTTGGTGATTACTTGAAAAGTGGTCCCTTCTAAGTAATAGTGCAGCTTCTCTAAAGCCCATACTAGTGCCAAACATTCCAACTGACTGGCCCCATATCTCTTCTCAGTATCTTTGATCTGTCTAGATATGAAGAGTATGGGTTTTTCTACTGGTTTGTCTTCTTCTATCCTTTCCTGATGTAAAGAAGCTCCTAGCCCTTCCATGCAAGCGTCAATTTATAGTTTGAAGGGCTTAGAACAATCTGGTTGTATAAGTAGAGGAGTAGAGGTCATAGATTTTTTTAATTCCTCATAGTTCTTTAGTCTCTCATGAGTCATTTCAAATAGTGTATTGTTGTTGCATATCTCATACAGACTTTTAGTTAGCATAGCAAACTTTGGTATATATTGTCTGTAATAACTGCAGAAACTGATGAAAGACAGTAATTCTGTCTTGTTTTGAGGCATAGTTCTATTCATGAAAGCAGCTATCTTATTTTGATCAGCAGCTAGAGTTAGACCAGAGACTATATGTCCTAAGGCTTTCAATTCTCCGTAGCCAAAGTTGAATTTCTTCATGGAAACCTTTAGTCCTGCTTTGGGGATAGTCTGGAGTACTAATCTTACTTGGTTAATATGAGTATCCCAGTCATCAGATTATATGATAACATCATCTATGTATATCATAATCCATCCTTGTCTGATGTAAGTAACTAGAACTGTATCCATTGTTCTCTGGAAGTGTGATGGAGTATTCTTTATACCAAAAGGCATCCTAAGATATTCATATATTCCCAAATGACAGATTATTCTCATAAACTTCCGGCTTTCAGGACTTATTGGTATCTGGTGGAAACCTTTAAGCATATCCATAGGAGTGATGTACTTAGCCTTGGACAAGTTATGCAGAGCATGATCTATCCGGGGTATAGGATAATAATCTGCTTGAGTGTAATTTTTGAGCATTCTGAAGTCTACTACCATTCTTGACTTGTCATTATGCCAAGCTATGATTACAGGTGTGGTCACATCTACCTGTTCATTATGTCCTACTTTCCTTAATACTTGTAAGTCTATCAGTTCTTGGATATGTTCCTCAAGAGCTTTTCTAGACTTAGGACTAGACGGATAAGCTGGCCTACTTAAGTTAGGAGGATAAGGAGGCTTAATGGTCAATGTTAATACCATATCATGTCCTTTAATATCACCAATAGGATGATCTTTAGTACAGGAAGCATTCTGGTTCTCAAAGCAGACTTTTAGTATATCTTTCTTCTGTTCCTCAGATATTTTTGTATTCAGAGCTGCTTGAGAGAAATATTCTTGATCAAAGTCTTCCAAATGCTTCTGGTAAGTAGAGGAGGGGAAGTTTTACTGAATAGTGCATATCTTAAACTTCTTATCCCAATTACCTCCTACTGTGAAGTATCTTCCTCTACTCTGGAACACGTCTATACCATATAGACATAAGGCATCATTACCCAGTATCAGGTAGTCACACAGTCCGTTGAGCAATACTAAAAACTCCACTTGTATTCTCAAGGATCCTTTAGTGTGAGGTAATATTATAGGAGCAGTCCATACTCCAATAGCATTCATAGTAGAGTTGCAAGAACTGAACTTGGCTTTTGGGACAGTTAAAAGTTGTTCTCTCCAATTGGGGTCCCATTTGTTCAAGAATTCCGCACAGACACATGAGAAAAAGGCTCCACTATCCAGCAATAACCTTATGGGTCTGTTTTTATATAACCCAGTTGCATAGCACGTTTGACCAGTGGTATAACTATTCCCACTCATAGGTTTAACTGTTAATGTTTTGACATCCATAATGTGTCTAGGAATTATAGTAGGATCCCATTGTTGGGGTAGGCTAGAATCCCCATGAATGTTATTGATCTCTGCAGAAGTACCTATATCTCCTTCTATAACATTAACAGGGTTGGTCAAGATCAATTCACATTCAGAAAGAAATCCTTCAGTATCAGCTATGTCTTCATAGTTCTGATTCTCTTCAACCTCCTGTTCTCCTTCCAAGACTGCTATCTTCCTTCTTGGTAATGGACAGTCTTGTCTCATATGCCCAGTCTTGTTACAATTCCAACAAGTTGCAGGCGTCCTCTCTTTCTCCCTATTCTCATTAGGTTTCTTATTGTCAGAGGCATTTATCAGAGGAGGTTGTTCTCTGGTTTTGTTAATGGTATAGTTCTCTTTGGGTCTGGAAGGGGCTTTCTTGTCCAACCCATTCATGTCTATTACTTCTTCTAACACATTGATTAGAGTAGGCAAGTCCGCATCCATGCTGATCCTACATCTTACGCTATGGTTAAGATTTCCAGGACACAGGTTGAGGAGTCTTTCATTTACTTCCTCTTTATCAGCATCTGGATAGAAGCAATCCAATCTTTTCTTCTGTTCCAAGCACCATTTGTGAGGTTTGTCCTTGGAGGGGTCAAATGAGGAATTTTCGAAATTTTTCATCATTTTCCTTTTCCACATTGTAGAACCAAATTGTTCTTTGATCAGAAGTTTCCAAGAATTGCATGGTAAGAATCCTACTTCTTCTCTCTTACTGATAAACCAGTCCAATGCTACTCCTTCAAATATTCTGGATAACCGGACTACAGCTATAGCTTCTGGTATGTCATAAGAGTTAATGGTGTAATCAATAAATTTAATAAAATTTATATGATTGTATTCTCCTTCTCCGGAGAGCTTGGGCCATTCAGAGATAGGTGGTAACAGTTTGAGAGCTTGCTCCATCTTGGGAGTAGGACTAGGCCTAAAGGTGTCACTCCTATGCATTCCTAATAAGGGTGGTGCATAAGGAGTAGTGGTTTGTCTGGGAGGCTTTGGTTCCTCTGTAGTACTCCCCAAGGGGTTGGTCAGACAAACTTTTAAGTCTCTAAGATCATTTTTGATCAGATTAAGTTGCAGGTCCACTTTGTTATTGAGCACATCCAATTTTTCACTAAGAGATAGAATAGAACTGTTAGTGGTGGTTTCCAATTCTTCTTTTAAGGGGTGGAAAGACATAATCAAATCTTCTTGTATTCCGGTGTGGTAACTTTAGGGAGCAAAACCCCTGAAGTTGTCCTCAAGTTCCGGAAGTTATTGATCAAAGCGTCTGTAAGGAGATTGGATGCAGCCGTTCGAGGAGAAAAGGAGAGAAGAGGGGAGGGATTCTGTTTTCCTAAGTCCGCTCCCCGCCTCCTGATGATACGATGGTAAGATGCCCCTCTACAACCTGGAGTTGAGGGGAAAGGTATTTGAGCCCTCCCCCTCAACCCTAACCTAAGTACAAGCACATGAACAACCCGACAACAATGAAGAAGGAAACCCTAGGCCCAAAAACCCTATCCCATATCCTAACCTGTACCCTGTCCGTATCCTATTCCGCTCGCTTGCCTGCCATTACACGCATCCTGTTCGTCCCCTGCGGCGCGGCCCTCCGCTGCGCGCTTCTTGAAGCTCACCGCGATTGCCCGTATCCGCCCGACGCGCCGTTGTGAATTTCCTAGTCCCGTAGCCGGCCCGCGCTTGCGCGCGGCCGTCCACGGGTATAGCCCCGCAATCGCTCCGCCCTTTCCTTCCCTAACTAACCGCCCGAGAACCTGATCGGCCCGGCTCCATCACTGGGTTGGACACCCAAGCGGGTCGCGGCCCGCCTTCCCTAGTCAGACCCGGCCCGCAGCTGCGTGCTTCGCCCTGCTGTGCCTTCTGCTGAGCCCGCAGCGGCCACTGCTGAGAACGCGCGCACCCCAACTGCTGAGAACGCGCGCACCCCAACTGCTGAGCCCGACCTACCAGATGCTGAGCACGCAGGCCGCAACGCAGTTCCCAATCCGAGGCTATATATTGACACCACACCGGATAACATATTCTCAATTGTTTGAGTCTGTTTGATCCTACCTTGATTAATTGTCTCCAATAACTGCTCTGTGTGTTCTTTAATCTCTTCCATTCCTACCATCTTTGTTTGGTTATTAAACAATTTGGCTACTACTGAGGTTAGTTTATCCATTTGGGTGTAAACCCCGTCCAAGTTTTCACAAACAATTTTGAAATTATGACGCATATCATTAGAAAATGAAGTAATTACATCAGAGGTTTGTTTGGGCTCAGAATTAGAGGCTAATTGTTGTAAACCTTTTTCCACTTTTGAGCTAGTGATATTATCTTGTCCCAGTCTTTCTTTCCCTTTGGCTTGGGATGGGAAGAGGATCTCTTCTTTCCTGATCCTTTGCCTTTCAGTTGGGCTAATTGATCCCACGGATTCCACTTTTCTACGTAGGATTCTACCTCTTTCCTTGGAATCATTTTCTGAAGAGCCAACTGGGTGGCTTTTGCCTGGGAGATTATCTTTTTCATGGATACCATGTCCTCCTTGGCTTGGGCTTCTTTGAATTCTTCCCAATATTTCACGTGCTCTTTGACTAGGTCTTTGATCCTGGACTCCTTGGCAAGATTCTGCTGGGATGGCTGCAGGGAATCTTCTTGTAAAGGAGGGTTGCTTGATTCTGCTACTTTCTCTGGCTCTAGGTTGGGAGAGGGCAGAAGTGGTTGGTGCTGCTCCTTGTTCATCAACATTTTGTTCACAGGTTCTAGTCCCTTCATTGTTGTCCTTACTGGTGGTCTCACAGTTACTGAGAGCTGTTGGCAAAGATCCATAGGAGGGAATTCTTCCTGAGGCTCTTGTGTTACATCTAATCATTTTCAGAATAATATGATTATAAGTGTTTTACAGAAAAAATCCGTAAAAATAAGTTTTATTTCAAAACTTACTTAAATTGATATTCAAAGGTACTAAGATCTGGTTGGGGTTAAATTGATCTCTAGTAGGTAATCCTACGGGGTCTTGGTGGGTTCCAATGAGGTCTTCACCCGTCCAATCAATATTTTCAGGGCGTCCGGAGATGTCTGGGATTCCTGATCTAATAGACCCACTTCAGTGGCGGTGGTTTCTGGTACAGGAGGGTTCACTGGTAAAAAAGGGTATTTTATTGGTTTAATAAAATATGTTAATATTATTTTCTTTTAAAAATAATATGGTAATGCAAGTTGTGTACTTACTTTTATATTTCAAAAAGTAATTTATGCGGTATTTTTTCCAAGCTTTATGTTTTCTCAATAGAGCCTGAAAGTTGATACGCCTTTCAAGATCTTCTTGTTCAAGGAGTTTATCTAAGTGTTTGCGTGCAGAAGAAATATTAAGTTGCTCAGCTTGAGTTAAAGCTTTCCAACCAGTAGGTTTATAATTTTTAATTTATTCTTCTTTTCTTATCTTTAAAAGATTTATATAATAGATTTTTAATTCTGCATTGGTTTTCAAATCCACTGCAAAAGAATTTAATAATAAATCACGGTTATAAAGTCAGATAAATTTATCTTATTTTTTCGTGAAAATGTCTGGTCCAAGGTATTAAATATAATAAAATGGAATATTTCCCAGCCAGACCCCCAATTGTCAGCCTCCTGGATGCCAAGACCCTTGCTATCCTTTAGCTACCAGAGGTGATAGAGTAAATAATAAATATATTATTTAATAAATGCAGCAGAAATCCATAGAATACTTGGATTAAACTTATTGCAAGGTTAAATGGTTTGGTTATTGTTTATTATTTTGAATCAAAATTGATTATTAAATATTTATGGAGGGGCCACAATTATATTGGGGATCTTTAACACCTCTCTTCAGGGATTTCAGTATGAAAACACGTAGTCCTGTTTACTTTGGGTTCTTTAGTTTAAAGATTATTATACCCAAAGATAATATGTATATAAAATACACAATGGAGTGGTAGGGCCTTGTAGCCAAGCTACCACGACAGAGAAATGATAATAAGACTCACTGGTATATTATTAAATCCTTTGGGTATCTGTTTGGGACGTGTACTGATAGGTTAAACCTGTATACTGGGGTTATAAGGTTGTTAAGCAGTTTTATTTTATAAAAAGAGGTTTGAAGACAGATATTACTGATCAGACATTTCCATAAATCACTTACTTATCTCTTATAAGTATTTGATTACCTTGGCATGGCTTCTGGATATGAATATTACTGGGTCTCAGCCTATCAACATCCTCAAAAGAGCTCTGTATTTATAGTTTTTGGAGTCCCAATATGGTCTTTCTGAGGGTTGTAGGTGCTCAAAGGGACGGACACTAAGGCTAGCAGGGTAACCAGGGTTAGCCTGTCATGTGTTCTTGGTGCTATAGCCCGGGTAGCATCTAATTCCTTAGGGTATGGGAATTATTCTACCTTATAATGGACATTAGGACGTGTGAATACCACTAATCTGTCCTATTTATGTATTATTTAATTAATTATCCTTAGTATATGTTCCCAGTAATCTAATAATTATATTATTAGACCTCTCTATGGACATTTTGATTTCAGGTAAGTTCTCATTATGTATTATATAACTGGAGTAAAATTCATAATATTTATTTTACTCTTTATTTTCGAGTTCCAGTTGATTTGTTAAGATAATTAATTAAAAATATAATTCATGAGAATTCATGTAATATTACTACATTATTATCTTTCCTAGTATGTCACAAAGATATTGATGTATAGCAATTCTCATAAAAGTATATTAAAACATTTTAATATATTTTTTGAAGCTGTCATTGTCTTATTTTTGAAATTCTTGGTACTTTGCATTATATTAAATAAAAAATACATGTAAGGATCATTTATGTATTTTTAAATAATTTTATGTATATTTAGACAGTCTACTATCCACGGGAACCTTTATTACATATGTAGAAAGTTCCCCTGTATGTTTTAGCCTGTTTACGCGGTACCTGAGCCGCCTGTCACTCTGTCAGCCCGTAGTCCCGCGGCTGCGTACTTTTCAGAGGCCCGGGGCTGCGTACACGACCTCGACAGGTTGACACGTCTGTATCTCAGCTGCGCGGGGGTGCTTTGGCTTCCGCGGCTGCGTGTGGGAATTGTGACAAAACAAATTTCCGCCCATAACTCCTAAAATATACACAACCCCTAAATTCTTACTGAATTTTAGGTGTGAAACCTATATGTGACTATGTGTGTGAAATATTTAATTGGCCAAAAAGCTCAATACTGGAGCCGTAGTATTTTGGTTCTTTTTTCCTTAATTATTTAAAATATAAGGAGTTGGATTTCAAGGGTGGGGTCAGTGAGTGACCCTACCTAATTTTGGGTGGATAATCCATTTCTATAATAATATTTATGGTTTTCCTACTCCTTCTTAGGTTATTTGTATTATTATTATTTTTATGTTATTTTAGTTACTTTTGCAGCTTGCTCTGCAATAGTAGCAAGCTGACAACCACCAAGTGGCAAACGCTCACTCATTATCTACAAACAACATCAAAACTCCTGAATTGTTTCACTTCATTCTGTTTCATTTTCTTTCTTCTATCTTATCCTTTCTTTTTTTTTCTCTATTCCAACCTCAACAGACTATTGACCGCCAATCCAGATGATCAAACCTCAACTATGTCAGACTACCAATCATTGAATCACCAAAGCAAGCTTGACACTATCATCCAATGTTGAATTCTCCTGTTTGGTGAGAAAGATTGAGAAATATTTGACTGCAAGCAGACTCAAGATATCTTCAGTTCCTGATCTCCTCATTTTTCTGATTTTTACCGTGAAGATCTTAAACCCATAGCCAACTAATCTCCTCAGTCCTCTTATAGTCTGTCATACTGTTCTCACATACAGTATTGGTGGGTAATGATTTCTTTCATATGCCTATTCTTGAGTTTTGTCCTATTTGTTAATTTTCTCAAACTCTTGTAGTCTGGTTCTTAAATTTTTTCATTCAAAAGCAATTTAAACAAATCAATTCATTCTTTTTGAATGACTTTGATTAAACTTTGGATCACAAACTGAACAAATACGTTGCATCTCTTTGTTTAGATACTCTGTGGCCTTACAACTTGTTTTTGATAAAAACAAGAAGTTCATATCCCTCAACACTGGCCTTCCGGTTTCTTTTCATGGTTCATATGTTTTCAATTGGATGCAGATTTCCCAAAAACAAGTGAACTACTTTGACCAAGACCAATACCTTTTGGCCAATTTGGCTTATGCTAGTGGGAAATATGTGGTTCCAGAATAACAGAATTTTTTGTCCAATGATCAAGGAAAAACTGATTTCAACTATCATCTTGCCCAATAAAGAGTTTGGATTGAGCATGCAATAAGAGTAATGAAAATAAGATGGGTTAGCTTAAGGGAAATGCAAAACCAGCTTAAAAAATCCAAAGACATGAAGTTCCTCATCAACTGGATTATCACTTATGTAATCCTTCACAACCTTTTGGCCAACATCAAACATGAATGGGACAAGATATTTGAAGATGATATTCCAGATCCACCTCAAGTCATCCCTGTTTCATCTTTTCCCTCATCTTCTTATATGAGAGAAAGGATTGTACCCCTCATGCTTTCTTGCTTTGATGAGTAATGTTTTATTTTGAAATAGGTAAAAAATCCCTTCACTGTATTTTTTTGTTTTTGGTTGTTCAACCAAGAACCCTGGGCTGACTCACTTGGGGGGGGGGGGTTCTCTCTTTTGGTGGACTTAGAAAAAACAGACCCAACACCTCAACCCACCAAACCACTCACCTCATCCCACCAAACCACAGGTCCCCTCTCCTCCTCACCCACCACCTCCACCTCACCCATCACCTCTACCTCAACCATCACCTCCACCTCACCCATCACCTCCACCTCACCATCACCTCCACCTCACCAACCACCTCCAACTCACCAACCACCACCACCTCACCAACCACCTCCACCTCACCCACCATCACCACCTCACCTCACCTCACTCACTGCCTCCCCACCTCCTTTGGTTGGCAACCCTGGTAAGCCCCCTCCCCCCTCCTCCTCTTCCTTCCCCTCACCAGTTACTGATCCTTTGACAAATCAAACTTTAGGTCCCCCCTGACCACCTTGCTTAATCCCTCAGGTGAGCACCTTCCCTCCCCTCTCCCCCTTACCCCCTCTTCCTTGCTACCAACTAACGCCGCTCCCCCCCCTCTTGCCCCTCCCCTTGGGTTTCCAATGCCAACAGCCACCAAATTGCTTGCCAATGCCAACGGCCACGCAAACCGCCCCTCTTGCCCCCCCCCTTGGCTTTCTAATGCCAACGGTGTGGTGAAAAATCCGGGAAACCTCACGGATTATGGAAATTTCTTTTTGAAATTTTTTTACATTCCCTTATCCATCAACACAACTTCAAAAAAAAATTATTGTGTTGCTTTGGGTACCTATTCATTTCCCATTCTCTCAGCTCTTTGCTCTCCTAGCTGTCTAGAAAGGCCTTCTCCGGCCATCCAAAGCCTTCCTTCTCTGTAAAAATCCCCCTCTTGCATGCACTTTACCCAGATTTTATGGCCAAGCGCCCGCGGGCAGCCATCCCCTCCTCAACCCATCACCTCCATCCAATCATCCCCCTCCAAGGATCTCTCAAATATTGATTGGTCATCCATCCAGCAACCCTTCCAACCTTGCTGCCATCAACCAATGACTGCAAGCGTTGCTTGCGGTTGTTGGAGACCCCATGAACGGCCCCCATCACCCATCTGATCAAAATATGAGATTGGTCACAGGGACAATCCTTGATCAATCACTCCCATGACTGATCTAATCCCCACCCTTTCCTTTGATAAACTTGCTCTACCTCATCTCTTCCAGATTCATCTATGACTCCCGTGAACCCACAATTGTTGTTTGCAGGTGTCACAATCTTTGCACTACTACTGACTGATTACTGCAAGCGTTTTCTCATGGCCGTTGGTGACTTTGCACCACCTTCAACAATCCCCCCGGCCAGTCAAAGCCATCATCCACCTTTTCCCACCATCATTGCTGCCATCCAATCATTATTGATTGGTTGGTAGGTTCTCTCTCCGCTGCTCATCCAATCCACTTCCAAGCTCACCGGTCTCCCGCGTGGCGTTTCCGTTGCCAACGCGGGTCTCAGCGGTTGCCCAGGCTGTCAGCATATCTGTGGGCCTTGCACTTGCTACTCTCCTGCCCGCGCCCATCATTGGCATGGGCTGGGGGTCTTCCCATTCCTGTCATTCATGATTCAATTCTTTTTTTTTTTTGAGTTGTTTGTTTGTTTCTTTTTTTTTCTGTTTTCTCATGACGATCCTAAAAAAAAAAAAAAATTCTGCTCTATCTGTAAATCTCTCTTGTAAATAGTCTACAGACCTCTTGTCTATAAAAGGAGGGGCTCTCCCCTGCCTTTTTCAAATCATCCATGGGAGTGTGTGTGTATGTCCCCCCCATTATCATATTAATCTGATCCTCATCCTCATCCTGGGTATATCCATAATTGCCCCTTGATCCCTTGAGCCTCCATACTCAAATCTTTGATACGTCCATCTGTGACCCTGTTCCTTATCACCAACCATAGCCTTGCTGGTTGAAGAGAATTCTGTCTGCTGGAATTATTGAGTGTGTTATACCACTCCTTGATCCCTTTTTTCAACCATACTGGTCTTGATCCTTCCTGATCATCTTTCTGGAGCCAATCACAATTGATTGAAGAGGTCTTATTAAGCTTACAACCTGGATTTTTATGCCTCCCTTTATTCTTTCAAGTTGAATTCTGCCACGCTACTCTTGAGTCCCTTGAGAAGTGGTGGGTTATTCTTGCTCAAATCTACTATTGCTTTGCTTCTAGAGCGTCACAAAAAAATTGCTTTTGTTTTGTTCAGCCACCCACAGTTATCTGTTACCCTTCAAGAACTTGATTGCAGAGAGTTGGGCAGGTTCATTGAGAACCTGGAGGTTGGTTGGGATTGAGTTTATCTTTCCTAATCTTCTGCCAACAACCAGAGTTATTAGCTTGTGGGCTTTGTCACTCACAACTGCCTTGTTCCATTTAACTCTGAGCAAAACTTTGACTCATTTTGTTCAAGTCTTTCCTTGCACCATCTTTCCTCAGATAGTGTTGATTCCATTGCTACCAACTATTCCCAAAATCATCCCTTACATTGATTCCTTCTTTACAATTTCCTGGACCTTGATTACAGTTACATTTAAATATTATTGTAACTCTTAGGAGGGAAGCCTAAAAAGCACCTTTCCCCTCCACAGAACTGCCTGAGGCTTAGTACCGTTTGGATTCTTAAATTTGGTCCCTCGGGCCGGGATCAAACCAGCAACCTTGGGATTTACAGTCCCAACATCAACATTTGGAATCAACTCCAAAACCCAATTTTTCTTCTCAGATCTGATCCATGGAGGCAACTTATCCTAGAAGTAAGTCCTCCTAACTTGTGCACCATCTGGGAAAGTTACTTGTTGTTTTTTGTGAAACCTTACTCCTGCCACACTTGTGAGCCACTTTGGAAATCTGCCCTTTGGATATCTTCGGAACCCTGCTCTTCAAAATGGAATCTTCTGGTACCTCCTCCTCCTCTGTTTGAGTCAATATGGTCAAGATCAAGCCTCAAAACAAGAACTTAGGATTCAATGGGGCCAATGTGGAACAATTCTTGGACTCCTATGAGATGGCTGCTGAAGTGGATGGTGCAAGTGAACATGATATGGCTTATAAGTTACAATTTTTTATCTCCTCTGATGAAGTTATGGAAGTAATTGGATCATTTGATGTATTCAAAACTCATGACTGGAGGCTCTTGAAGGAGATTATGTTGGCTTATTGGGGAAAATTAGATGTGGCTAGGTTTACTCTACAGGACTTGGATTCTCTGGCTTCTCAATGGATCTCCAATGGTGGTGTCTCTTCAGCCTCTGATTATCAGTATTTTAAAAAATCTTGGGATCCTATTCAGTCTTACCTCATCAGGAAAAATCACATTGAAATGGTGGAAAAAATTTGAGTTCATTTTTTCCAGTCTTTTTCTCCAGGAGTGCAGGAAAGGATTAGAGATGAATTATTTCAAGCTGGATCCATGATTACTACTAGAGACAATTGGTTCAAGCTCCCTGTTTTTCTGGTCCTAAGGAGTGTAGTAGATAAAGTCATGAAAGGTCAAACAGCTCTCACTTTTGAGCAAACCAGAGTTGCTGAACCAGTACATACTCCTTCCTTTAAAGAGTCCAACAAAATCATGAACAAGATGGAAGCTAATTGTAGACTGAAATCAAATCCCCAGGCTGATAAAGAAACTACTAACATAGATGAGATCAACAAATTACTTCAGGCCTTTGAAAACAAGATTGATCAGAAAATTTCTTCTTTAGCTACTCCTAAACTCTCTACTTCTGTCCCTAAATCTACCCTAGTCTGTTACTACTGTCATAGGGAGGGCCATGGAACTGGACAATGCTTGGAACTCCAGAGGGATATAAAGGAAAATTTGGTGGAGCAGAAGGGGAAAAATTTCTTTCTTCCTAATTGTGCTCTTATCCCTTTTGATTCATCTTGCCCAATTTGTCATGTGGTGGCCTCTTATCAGCTTCCACCTCCAATGAAAGGATCCCTTGCTTCCTTTGATTTCTGATCTTCCTGTGGTACTCTTCAACCTTGTTACCCTCCAGCTATCTCTTCCTCCAGTCTTGCTGGGACAACTTATCAATTTTATCCAGCCAGTAAATAACATGAGGAACCTAAAACTCACAAAGCCCCTTCCTTGCCATTTGAAATTCTTTGAGAACCAGTCAAACATTGATCCACACCTGAGCCTACTTCCTCTGATTTAGAAGACATGGAGGTGGAAAAGGAGCCACTCATGGAAAGGTTTCCAGATCACTCAGATCCTCCTGTTAGAATCCAAAATGTAGTTGTGCACTATGGTATTTGAACCCATGACCTCAACATTCATGAGTGATGCTTTAACCACTAATCTAAGTGCGCCATTGCCAGATGGGCCATTTTGCCTGTCCACTCAACAAGGGTTTGCTTGAGTTTAGCTGTAAAGACCTGATGTGTTGTTTGAAAATGCTGTTCAGGCTTTCAGTACCAAGACTTAGAATCCTTGGATGGCAGTCTGCATAAGAGCAGATTTGACTCCAACACTCCCCCTTGCTCTGTGCAGGGTGAATACAGCTATTCACAACTCAAGTTGGTTCTGGTCATCTTGTCTTTTTCCACCTTTTAGGGTGTGCCGTTTGGCTGAAGACTCTCGCTAACATGTTAGAATCCAAAATGTATTTGTGCACTATGGGATTTGAACCCATGACCTCAACATTCATGAGTGATGCTTTAACCACTACGCTAAGTGCACCATTGCTGGATGGGCCATTGTGCCTGTCCACTCAACAAGGGTTTGCTTGGGTTTAGCTGTAAAGACCTGATGTGTTTTTTGACAATGCTGTTCAGGCTTTCAGTACCAAGACTTAGAATCCTTGGATGGTATTCTGCATAAGAGCAGATTTGATTCCAACAACTCCTCCTTCATCCAATTCACCTCAACCTTCTGATCCCATCTTAGTTCCTGCTTCACCTGAGCTTCCTCGCTGTCAGCCTCCTGGATGCCAAGATTCTTTCTATCCTTCAGCTACCAGAGGTAATAGAATAAATAATAAATATATTATTCAATGAAGGCAGCAAAAATCCATAAAATATTTGGATAAAGCTTATTGCAAGGTTAATTGGCTTGGATAGGGTTTATTGTTATAAATAAATATAAATAAATTGATTATTAAATATTTTTATAGAGGGGCCACAATTATATTGGGGATATTTAACACCTCTCTTCAGGGAATTCAGTATGAAAACACGTAGGCCGGGTTACTTTGGAACCTTTAATTTATATTTTTAAAGGATATATTGCCCAAAGATAATATGTATATAAAATACATGGTGGAGTGGAAGGGATTTATAAACAAGCTGCCACGACAGAGAAAGAATGATAAGACTCACTTGTATATCATGAAATCCCTGGGGTACCTGTTTGGGATGTGCACTGATGGGTTAAACATGTATAATGGGGTTATAAGGTTGTTCTGCAGTTAAAATTGATAAAAAGGGTTGGGGAAGGATATTATTAATCAGACTAAAGCCATAAATCACTTAATTATCTCTTATAAGTATTTGATTATCATTGCATGGTTTCTGGATGTCAATATAACTGGGTCTCTGGGTATCAATATCCTCAAAAGAGCTGTTTGTTTATAGCTTTTTGAGTCCCAATATTGTCCTTCTGAGGGGTACAGGGGCTCAAAGGGACGGAAACTGAGGATATCAGGGTAACCAGTGGCAGCCTGTCACGTGTTCCTGGTGCTGTAGCACGGGTAGCATCTAATTCCACAGGGTATGCGAATTATTCTAATTTATAATTGATGTTTGGACATGTGAATAACACTAATCTGTCCTTTTTATTTATTATGTAATTAATTATCCTTATTGAATTTTCCCAGTAAATTAATTATTATTTTAATAGACATTCCTATGGATATTCTGATTTCAGTTGAGTTCTCATTATGTATTAAATAATTGGAGTAAAGTCATGATATTGATTTTACTCCTTATCTTCAAATTTCAGTTGATTTACTAAAATAATTACTTAAAAATATAAGTCATGGGTATTCATGTAATATTTTTACATCATTAGTTTTCTTATTATTTCAAAAGGATATTGATGTCTAGAAATTCTCATAATAGTATATTAAAGTATTTTAAAATATATTTTTAGAAGTAGTCATTATCTTATTTTCGACATTTTTGGTACTTTGAATTATATTTAATAAAAAATACGTATAAAGTTTATTTAGGTATTTTTATATAATTTTATGTATTTTTAGACTATCTACTATCCACGGGAACATTTATTACAAATGTAGAATGTTCCCATGTAGGTTGTGGCATGTGTACGCGGTACCTAGGTTTCTCAGGCCTCCTGTCACTTTTTCAACCCATAGTCCAGTGGCTGCGTACTTGTCAGAGGCCTGGGGCTGCGTACATGGCTTTGAAAGGGTAACAGTGATGTACCTCAGCCGCGCCTGGGGGTATTGGCTTCCGCGGCTGCGTGCGGGAATTTTGACAGAACACATTTCCGTCTGTAACTCCTAAAATATACACAACACCTCAATTCTGACTGAATTTTAGGTGTGAAATCTATACATGACAATAAATGTGAAATATTTAATTGGACAAAAAGTTCAATAGTGGTGCTGTGGTATTTTGGTCTTTCTCTCCTTAATTATTGAAAAATATAAGGATTTGGATTTCAAGGGTGGGGTCAGTGAGTGACCCTACCTAATTTTGGTTGGAGAATCCATTTTGCAATAATATTTATGGTTTTCCTACTACTTGATAGGTTAATTTTATTATTATTATTTTTATGTTATTTCTGTTACTTTTGCAGCTTGCTCTGCAATAGTAGCAAGCTGTCACTCCCTCCACTCAGCCCAAAGTTTGATTTGAAAGGGGCATCTCAAAGAACCACCCCAATGCTGTGGAGGGAGTATTAAAGAAAATTTCTGATCTCAAAATCCCTGATCTATTGGTGGCTGAACTCCTGTCAATCTCTCCATCTGTTGCTGAAGGAATGAAGAAATGGGTCTCTTGTTGACGTGTGGAGATTTCTCCTGAAAAATTAAAGGTCTCCTCTGGCTTTTTGATAGAGGACTTTGGTGAAACTAGTCCTTCTTTAGATCCCAATCTTTATTCCTGTCCTCTTGGTTTCCTCCCCTGTTATCTTGGTGACTCAGCTAAAACTGTTTCTCCTCTTGTGGACTCTGGATCTCAGCTCAACTTAATTTTGGATGCCATGGCCTGTAAACTCAAACTCAGTCCTAGGGTCAGCTTCAATTCTGCATTCTATGGGATAGGTAACTAATCTTGTGAATTGGTTGGTATTTCTGAAGAGGTCCTAGTCAGGATTGGTCAAAATATTGTTGGAACCTGTCATTTTTGGATCACTTGTTTGGAAGGGCCTATGATTTTGTGAGGACCTTTCTTGATGGATTTTGGTGCTACTCTGATGTTTTCTGATCAAGTTGGAGATAGAATTCTTCTCCCTGATGCTGATGGTAGAAAGATTGAAGTTCCTCTCTGTTCTTTGGATTCTGGTTGTTTGGAAAGATATTTTCCTGGTCATTGTTCTAAGTCATCTTTAAAGGGGAAGCAGAAGGCCAATTCCAATTCCTCTCATTTTTTTATGGGAATAGTTGATCATACTAATAGTTGTAGTTCTTTTCAGCCTCACACTTCAACTCAAGGGTCAACTCTCATACCTCAGGCTTATTTTTCATTTTTTTCATCTTTTTCATCTAAACCAGAAAATATCAAAAATCAAAAACATGTCAAAACAGAACAATCCAAAAATATTTCTTTTCCTTCTTTCTCTTGATCTGTTGTGTCTTCTCTCCCTTGTACTCTTAGGTCTGATCAATCTTCTCTCAGTTCCGGTACAAATCTCCATCATGAGTCTAAACTATATCCTGATCTCAATTCTATTCTTGGTGGTTTTGGTATGGAGGAATATGGGCTTCAGTGGAGGCAATTTGGGGTACAATTAAGTCCTCCCAATTGTGCACTTCCAGGGCAACCTTCTACCATCATTTTTGAAACCCTACCTTGTCCCACAAATTTGAGCAATGTATTATCTCCTGGTTCTCCCTTTATGGAAAAGGCACCCTTTGAGGATATTGGAGAACATTGGATGTGGAATATGTTGGAACTTGGACTCAGTTTTTGTAATCAAGTCTCACTGCTCAACTCTTGGAGGAAACAAGAAAGAATCCATCATCATTATGGACAATGCACCAATACATTGCAGCACTTGATTTGATGAATCACAAGCCAATTTCAGCAGGTCAAAATTGATTAACATTGAGTTTTTTCCACCCTACTCCCCTTTCCTCAATCCAATCAAGTATTCTTTTCATTCCATCAAATCATATGTTGGTGGAAAGATCCCCCAGAATCAACCTGAACTTGTACACAATATTAAAAATGGGATCAACAAGGCTATTACTCAAGAAAAAAGTCATAATTTTTCTCTCACGTTAAATAGTTTTATAGAAAATGCCTTGAGATGCAGCCTATTACAGGCCCTCTCTTGGCCAATCCTTAATTTTTTTTCATTATTTAATGTACAATTATTTATTTGAAAAAATTGCCCAACAAAAAAAAAGAAAAATTGCTCAAAGAAAAAAAAAAGAATTCATTGCTTCTGTTTTGTACATACATTTAAAGCTACGGACAAGAAATATATGCATGATTTTTTATCATTTTTACAATTGAAACTTTTACTATAATTTTTTTTTAGAGTTGGTCAATGCGACCAGCTTTGATTGGCGCCCAAACCGACTTGGCCAGGCGCCAACGTCATTTGGCTATGTGCCAAGTTGCGCTTGGCAAGGCGCCCAAAGCCCTTGCTTATGTGCCAAGGTGGCTTGTGCGGGCGCCACGCGCGTTTTACAAAAAAAAACCAATAACTTGGCCTGCCGCCCAAACGGGCTTGATACACCATACCTAAAAACCTCCATGTATATATACACTTGTCCAACCCGCTGATCAGACAGACCTTTTCCTCATCAGAGTTGAAGGTCAAGATTTGACAGCGGGTTGAGCTGATTCCGTGGCATTGGATGTTTCCGCAGGTTATCAATGCATCATCAGAGTTGAAGGTCAAGATTCGGCAGCAGGTTGAGCTGATACCTTGGCGTCGGGTGTTCGCGCAGATCTCATCCTAAATTAAACACAACACTAATCATGGGTACTAATCATAGGTTGTTCGGCCAATGTGCAACATCTCTTGTCCGGCGGTCGTTCTTGTAACTGCCAACAAGACCAAAAGTCAAAAGATGACAGGGTTTGACAGTTGCCAGAATCGTACTGAAAATTGGTTAAATCGAAGGTAAGGGTGTCATTTGAGATTGAAGGATCTTGTAAATTTTTGATCTGATGATACGACGTGCGGGCAACAATCTTAGCTCCCTGGTTGTTAAAACGGATGCTCCAATGCTTCGGTGCTTTTTGCCGCCAAGGAGCCAAAAATCATTACCAAACTGAAGCATGAGAATATTAACCCCTACTATTGGGTAAGTTGTGCAAAAAGTCAAAACGTCAACGACGTGTACCGTAGAAAACTGACAAAGAATACTCGCTCTAGGAAAAGAAGCATCTGAGCAGCGGAGAATGGACCAACCATCTCAGCGCGACGCAACGATCTAAAACAAGCTTACCGTTCACCAATCAAACCAAGATGGCTTGGCTCAATTGGCAATTAAAACAAAAACCGCCGGACAAAAGATGTCGCACATTGGCCGAACAACCCATGATGGGCCATGGGTAGGAAGCTAGCTCTGCCGACAGATGACTTACCACCGATCGTTTCACCTTTAATCCAACTACTTGCTGTTCTCCATGGGTATCAAGTAGTGAGTGTCGTTCCCCAAGCATATAAAGAGGCGACCGTTTGCTTCCCTCCCAGAATCTTCTCAACCATTCACCCTTCGTTCATCTTAAGACACTATCTTTATAAGCTACAGCCGGAACACTTAAACCTTTGTTTAATGAAAGAATCCAAAGCCCGCACTAAATAAGGCCAATCATGCGCTCCTCCACCTCCCTTGCCGTCCTGATTGCTTTTCTGCAAGCTAGCTTGGGCCAATCTGCCCCTATTACAATCAAAGGTTCTTCAGTTAGTTAAAGTATTCCTTCCATTGTCTCTGCTCTGCAACTGCATTATGCCTTGGCAGCCATAACAGGAAGTCATTACTGATCGTACCTTCCTTTGGCCCACTAACTCCCAGCTTCATGAACTGTCACTCCCCGGAGCCGATGGCGCCCTCTCCCTGGCTAGCTCGGGATCGATCATGTACAAAAGGAGGGAGCAACCTGACCCAACTAGCACAGTTGGCCTCGGTGGCAATTTACACGGGCATAGCGGCGGCGGCGGAAATTTTTAAAATATGGGTTTAATAACGGATAGTATGAATACAATTTCCACCCTTGGCGCGGGGAAACTTGAGAGGGATCTTGTACAGGATGCCGTGCCCGCATCTGCAATCCTTTTCTGTGAAACACTTGTTTATTACTTCTGGGAAATATATGTCTATTGGAAATTCTGGATAATCCCAATTCTACAAAAACCACACCTTTTTATGAATGAAAGTAACATCCTACTTCTAAAGGATCAGGAACAAGTTCCCAAGTCCAATTGTCTTCATTAGAATGTGTCCTTCAGGTCTGATTTGTTACACATCTAAGTATTTTTCTGGTCTGATTTGTTACAAAATACAATCCACATACTTTATCCTCTTCAATTGCCCCTCCAAATTCTCAGGGTCTTCATGGGCTGGCAATCTGGTGGGTATCTGTCCTGGTTTGGGTTGGGGGGATTCTGAAGGGACCCATGTTGACCCAACCCACCTTGAGCTGTCATGGTTACAGTCCTGGCTGTGGGAAGTAAATACCCTCATGGAGTGGGTTGACCCATGCCCACCAGGAACTTAAATAAAACAAATAAATGAAAATATTAATATAAACAAAAAAGGAGCAGGAAATCTGTAGATATTATTACAGAAATGGAGTCCCCATGTCAGCTTGCTACTATTGCAGAGCAAGCTGCAAAAAAAATGACATGAAGTAAGAATATTAAATTAACCTTAAGAAGGAGTAAGAAATCCTTGAATATTGTTTCAGAAATGGATTCTCCACCCAAAATCATGTAGGGTCACTCACTGACCCCACCCTTGAAATCCAACTCCTTATATTTTTAATAATTTAAGATAGAAAAGACCAAAATACCACGGCACCACTATGGGACTTTTTGGCCAATTATGTATTTCACACACATTGTCAGGTATAAGTTTCACACCTAAAATTCAGTCAGAATTGAGGTGTTGTGTATATTTTAGGAGTTATACACAGAAATCTGCTCTGTCACAATTCCCACACGCAGCAGCGGCAACCAATACACCCGTGTGCGGCTGAGCAGCAGCAATGCCACCCTGTCAGCATACCCTGACAAGCCGTGTACACAGCCCCGGGCATCTGAAAAGTACGCAGCGGCGGGACTACAGGCTGACAGAGTGACAGGCAACCTGAGAAGCTCAGGTACCATGTAAATGTGCTAAAGCCTTGAAGGGGACATTCTACATATGTAATAATTGTCCCCGTGGATAGTAGATAATCTAAAAATACTTAAATAACTTTTTACGTATTTTTTTATAAAATATAATTAAAGATACCAAAAATGTCAAAAATAAGATAACTACTATTTGTAAAAATATATTGAAATACTTTAATATACAATTGTGAGAACTTAAAGACATCAGTATTTTTGTGACATAGTAAGGGAATTGATGATATCAAAATACTATATGAATTCTCATAGCTTATAATTTTAATCAACTATTTTAAGTAAATCAACTGAATTTCCAAAATAAGGATTAAAATCAATATCATGATTTTACTCCAATCAGCAAATACATAATGAGAACCCACTTGACATCAGATTACTCAAAGGAATTTCTACCAAAATACTTATTAAAATCCTGGGAATATTTACTAAGGATAATTAATTGAATAATAAATCATGTGGACAGATTAGTGTTATTCATACGTCTAAATATCAATTAAAAGGTAGAATAATTCTCATACCCTGTGGAATTAGATATTAACCATGCTACAGCACCAAGAAAACGTGAAAGGCTACCACTGGTTACCCTGCTAGCCTTAGCATCCGTCCCTTTGAGCCCCTGTATCCCTCAGAAGGACAATATTGGGACTCAAAAAGCTATAAATAAGGAGCTCTTTTGAGGATATTGATACCCAGAGACCCAGTTATATTTACATCCAGAAACCCTGTCAAGGTAAACAAATACTTATAAGAGGAAGTGATTGAAGTTAAATTTGATCAAAAATGTCTTATATATAAGTTAAAGATCTATTGCTTTCTGTGAAAAAGAGAGAGGTCTCTTGAAAGAATCCTATGGCCTGCCTTATATCATCCCTGTAGTTGAACATGATCCTTGGCAAAAGAAGAAGATCCCTATCCCTGCTGCTAAAGTTGAAAAATTTATCAAGTTGGTCTGAGAACAAGTTTGTGCTGGCCTATATGAGCAGTCAACCTCTATTTATTCCAGCCCTGTCTTCTGTGTCTTCACAAGTAGTGTTAAACTTAGAATATTTCATGATCTCCATCCTCTTAATAAAGTTACTGTTAAAGACTCTGGTATTCCTCCTGCTACTGAAGATTTTGTCAAATCTTTCTCTTGGAGAGCTTGCTATGGTTCTAGGGGACATTATGGGAGGCTATTACAAACAATCCTTACATCCTATTTCTTGCCCTCTCACTACTTTTGATACTCCTCTTGGTCAATCTCAACTCACTTCATTGCCTCAAGGTGCCACTAATTCAGTTTCAGTCTATCAGGCTCAGATGATTTGGATCCTCCAGGATGAAATCCCTGATCATGCTGGTATCTTTATTGAAGATGGTGGAATTAAAGTTCCAGTTTCTGACTATGATAATGAGCTCTTACCTTGGCGTTCAGGAATTTGTGATTTTATTTGGGAATATGCTACTACTTTGGAAAGGATTCTGTTTCAAATCAAGGAATCTGGCCTTACTGTCTCTGGATCCAAACTGGCTGCTTGTCTCCCTGCTCTGGAAACTGTTGGTCATGTGGTCTGCAAGGAAGGAAGAAGGAAGGCACCAGCCAAATTCAAAAAGATCATCTCTTGGCATACTCCAATCAATCCCACTGAAGTTAGGGGCTTCCTAGGTGTTGTCACTTATGTTAGAATCTTTATCCCATCCTTATCCAAAATATGTGCACCCTTACATTGTCTAACCAGGAAAGACGCTGAATGGATTTGGACCCAAGATTGTGAGAATTCTTTTCATTTTCTCAAAATGATGGTTGGAAAAGACATAGTCTTGAAAAAGATCTCCTATGGACCTGGGTCTGGCAAGATAAAGCTGGCTGTTGATTCTAGTTATCAATATTTTGGGGCTTTCCTTACTCAGGAAGATGAAAATGGCTGGGACTGTCCTGCTCTTCATGAATCTTTGCTATTTTCAGATGTGGAGTCTAGGTACTCTCAGCTCAAATTGGAACTTTGTGGTGTGGCTCAAATGATGAATAAACTTCAAACCATTCTCTGGGGCCAACATTTCAAACTGCAAGTTGATGCGCAATCCATCATTGAGATGATCAATGCTCCCAGCCTCCCCAATGCTCCTATGACTTGTTGGGTGGCCTTTATCCAGCTTTTTTCTTTTGATATTGCTCATAGGCCTGGGAAATCTTTCACTATTCCTGATGTTTATCTCAACAACCTCTTGGAGACAATGAATCTGATGTTGGAATGGATTTTGATGAAGAAGAACCTTTAATCCAACCTGTCTTCCCTTTCTCTTCTCAAGATTATTCTTGCTTTCAACAAGGCTTCTGGCTTAGATGAGAGCAGTACCTTTTAAATCTCCAAAAACCTCCTGATGTCTCTGCTAAAGAATTTCAATCTCTTAAAAGAAAGTCCTCTAGTTTCTTTGTCCAAGGTTCTGGGCTTATGAAAAGAGGAAATCCTTGTGCTCTTATTATTGTTACTATTCCTTCTAAACAAGATTCTATCCTTGAAAGTCTCCATGAAGATCTTGGTAATTGTGGGGAAACAAAAACTTATCAATGACTATCCAAACAATTCTGGTGGCCATCTTTGAAGAAATCCATCTCCCAATGGTACAAGAGTCGTGAAGTCTGTCAAAAAGGTGATCTTAGGCATCCAGTGGAAATTTATTATCCTACTGGGGAGTCCACTGTCTTTGGAAGGATTTCTATCAATGTGGTTCATATTAAGGCAGGTGGTGCTAAGTACCTCATTGTAGCTAGAGATGATTTTTCTGGATGGGTTGAAGCAAAGTTTCTTAAGAATCTTTGCTCTGAATCAGTGGCAGCTTTCCTCTATGGGTCCTTGACAATGTGTTATGGCCTGGCCCAATCTTACTCTACTGATGGTGGCTCTGAATTTGGTGGAAAAATTGCTGAAATGATCCAATCTCTTCCTGGAAAACATAGAGTTACTACCCCTTATTATCCTCAAATCCAAGCCATGGTGGAACAAGGCCATGCTCCTTTGAAGGCTGCACTTGTTAAGCTTTCTGGTGAAAGTGGCAAGCATTGTTGCAAATTACTTCCTCTTATTCTCTTCTGTGATCAAATCTCAACCAAAAGAACTACTGACTACTCACCTCATGAAATCATCTTTGGCCAAAGAGCAGTTCTTCCTCTGGATCTGGACATGGAATCCTTCTTGGGTATCCCTTGGGACAAGGTGTCCTCAGCTACTGATCTATTAGTTGCTAGATCCAAGCAAATGGAGCAAAGTGAAGATATTCAAGATGAAGCTTATCAGAATATTATGGAGTCCAGAGCAGAATCAGTCCAGTATTGGGAGGAAAAGCACTCCAATCAAATCAGGGACTCCTTGAACCCTGGTGATTTAGTTTCAGCTTATAATCAATATTTGGAGACCCAGTGGGGCAAGCTTTTCTTGAATTGCTGGAATGGTCCTTATTGGGTGGTTTGCCACGTTGGAGGTGGATCTTATGTTTTGGAGGATCTGTATGGTAGTCAACTGGCCGGAAGGTTCTCTGCTGATTAATTCAAGAAGTTTCATTGTTGTGGAGGCAACTTATCTTTGAAGTAAGTCCTCCCAATTGTGCACCACCAGGGTTATTTGCTGCGTTTTTGTTGTAAACTCTACTGTATGCCACATACGTGAGCACCTGGGACGCCTTCTGTGTTTTATCTCTACCGCTTCTAGTGCCCTTTTGGATGGATCAAGATATTTTCCAACTTTTAAATCCCTCTCAAGATCAAGAAATGGCCCATTTTCTGTCCAATTTCCTTGTGTTTTCACTCCTCTTTATATCTTCAAGTTCAAGATGCAGACTAGGGACAGTCTGTAAGCTGGGGAAAGATGTGGTGACCAATCTGGGAAACCTCACGGATTATGGAAATTTTTTTTTGAAATTTTTTTACATTCCCTTATCCATCAATACAACTTCAAAAAAAAATTCTTGTGTTGCTATGGGTACCTATTCATTTACCATTCTCTCAGCTCTTCCCTGTCCTAGCGGTCTAGGAAGGCCTTCTCCAGCCATCCAACGCCTACCTCCTCTGTAAAAATCCCCCTCTTGTACGCGCTTTACCCAGATTTTTTGGCCAAGCGCGCATGGGCAGCCATCCCCTCCCCAACCCATCACCTACATCCAATTATCCCCTCCAAGAATATCTCGAATCTTGATTGGTCATCTGTCCAGCAACCCTTACAAACTTGCTGCCATCAACCAATGATTGCAAGAGTTGCTTGATGTTTTTGGAGACCCCATGACCCGCCCCCATCACCCATCTGATCATGATATGAGATTGGTCATGGGGAAGATCCTTGATCAATCGCTCCCATGACTGATCTCATCCCCATCCTCTCCTTCAATAACCTCGCTCTACCTCAGCTCCGCCCAATTCATCTTGGATGCCCGCAAACCAACAATTGTTGTTTCCGGCCATTGCAATCTTTGCACTGCCACCAACCAATGACCGCAAGCATTTTCTTGTGGCCGTGTGTGACTTTGCACCACCTTCAAAAATCCCCCCGGCTGACCGCGGTTGCGGCCATTAAAACCTGTCATCCACCACTTCCCACCATCATTTCTTCCATCCAATCTTTCTCAATTGGTTGGTTGGTGCTCTCTCCGCTCCTCATCCAATCCACCTCCTAGCTCACCAGTATCCCGCGCGGCTTGTCTGTTGCCCGCGGGGGTCTCAGCATTCTCCCAGGCCATCAGCATGTCCGCAGGCCTCTCACTTGCTACTCTCCTGCCCGCTCCCATCATTGGCATAAGCTGGGGGTCTTCCCATTCCTTTCATTCATGATTCAATTCTTTTTTTTTGAGTTGTTTGTTTGTTTCTTTTTTTTCTGTTTTCTCATGACAATCCTAATAGAAAAAAACTTTTTTTCAGCTCTATCTGTAAATCTCTCTTTTCAATAGTCTACAAAACTCTTGTCTATAAAAGGGAGGGCTCTCCCCTGCCTTTTTGGAATCATCCATGGGAGTGTGTGTGTATTTCCCCCCCCCCCCCGTTATCATAGTAATTTGATCCTAATCCTCATCCTGGGTATATCCATCATTTCCCCTTGATCCTTTGAGCATCCATACTCAAATATTTGATCCATCCATCTGTGACCCTGTTCCTTATCATCAACCATAGCCTTGCTGGTTGAAGAGAATTCTGTCTGCTGGAATTCTTGAGGGTGTTATACCACTCCTTGATTCCTTTTTCCAACCATACTGGTCTTGATCCTTCCTGATCATCTTTCTGGAGCCAATCACAATTGATTGAAGAGGTCTTATTAAGCTTAAAACCTGGAGTGTTATACCTCCCTTTATTCTTTAAAGTTTAATTCTGCCATGCTATTCTTCAGTACCTGGAGAAGTGTTGGGTTATTCTTGTTCAAATCTGTTATTGCTTTGCTTCTAGAGCTTTACAAACAAATTGCTTTTGTTTTGTTCAGCCACCCACAGTTATCTGGTACCCTTCAAGCGCTTGATTGCAGAGAATTGGGAGGGTTCATTGAGAGCCTGGAGGTTGGTTGGGATTGAGTTTATCTTTCCTAATATTCTGCCAAAAACCAGAGTTATGAGCTTCTGGGCTTTGTCACTCACAAATGCCTTGTTCCATTTAACTCTGAACAAAACTTTGACTCATTTTGTTCAGGTCTTTCCTTGCACCATCTTGCCTCAGATAGTGTTGATTCCATTGCTACCAACTATTCCCAAAGTCATCCCTTACATTGATTCCTTCTTTACAAGTTCCTGGACCTTGATTCTGGTTACATTTGAATATTATTGTAACTCTTAGGAGGGAAGCCTAATGTTAAGATGAGCTTAGATTTCTAGAGGACACAGAACCAATGGCTAAACAAGGTAGTAGAAAAGAATAAGAGACTAGAAATTATGCAGACAAGAGATCACGTAGAATGAAAAGAAGAACCTACAAGTTAAACCATAATTAAGGGCAAGAAGAAAAAGTGGCTATTGGAGCTTGAGTGAGATGTTGAGGCGTGATCAGACCAGATAGAACGGACAAGATAGTGATGGGCTGAACGTAATGGAGAGTCAGATTGTGTTGTTGTGTGGATTAGGTGATTTAGAGTCTTACCAGGCAAAGACTTGTTATTGAGGGACTTGCAATTTTTAGTTGAAGGGAAACTTGAGAAGCAGACAGAATGAGAAGAGGAAGATTGGAAAAGAGAAAAGGAACAACAAGAGAGGAGACTGAGAGACAGAGGCAGAGATGAAGAGACAAGGCATTTGGGGATTCCCCGTCAGGGGGTAAGGTAGAGCGCGCGCGCGTGGTGAGATGAAGGTTCCCCAATACGGGGTGAGGGAGGAAGTCCGCACAGTAAGATGATGGATGGAAAGTTAACACCTAGACAGCACCTTTCCCCTCCACAGAAATGTCTGCGTCTTAGCACCATTTGGAGTCTTACAATGGCCACACAAAATTCCCCTCTTGCCCCCCCCCTTGGCTTGCCAATTCCAACAGCCACCAAATTGCTCACCCATGCCAATGGCCACGCAAACCGCCCCCCCCCCTTGGCTGGCCAATGCCAATGGCCACTGAATTGCTTGCCAATGCCAACGGCCACACAAACCGCCACTCTTGACCCCCCCCCCTTGGCTTTCCAATGCCAACAGTCATGCAAAGTTCCCCTCTTGCCCCCACCCTTGGCTTGCAAAAGCCTACAACCATCAACTCACTTTCCAATGCCAATGGCCACACAAACCCCCCTCTTGCCCTCCCCCCATGGCTTGCCAATTCCAAGGGCCACCAACTTGCTTGCCAACACCAACAGCCATGCAAACAGCCCCCCCCCTTGGCTTGCAAACACTGAAAGCCCCCCCCCCATTGCTTTCCAACGCCAACAGCCCACCCCTTGCTTGCAGACTCCAACCACCGCCCGCCTTGCTTGCCGCCTGCCCCTGCCCAGCCGCCTGAGCCACCCCCCCTCCTCCTTACCAGCCAATGGAGCCCCACCTCCTCCCTAGCCAATCAAGCCCAGCCTGCCCCATCTTCCCTGGCCCACCAACCCCAGACTGTTGTTTTCACACCCTGTTATTTTTTTTTTGTTTTTTTAATTATTTTTTTCATCATGTGACTGACATGGTTTTTTTTTTGTAAACCTCCTTTTACCCCTTTTGCTTCCATTCTCTTGCTTCTCCCACCAAACTCACAATTTTATACTCCAAATTTAATACCTTCTTGATCCTCACCCCAAGTGGAGAATTTGCCTGGGAGGCAACAGGATTGAACAAGATGAGGTGACAAATATAAAGAGTGGTGGAAAGCAGAGGGCTTTGAAGCAAAAGAGGGATCAAATGAGGGCATCAGAAATCTCTTTGGAACTTGAAGAGGGGGTCATTGATGAAAAATTTGTATGGTCTGGATAGAAACTACAACCTTTGGATCTGTATCCTGCCATCACTGCCAAAAAGAAAAAGAACAATTGAAAAAATTCACCCAATGAGTTTGAACATGCCAAGCAGAAAATCAAGCAATTCCATTTCTTCACCCATTGAAAAGTATTTTTTCTAAATAATTCTGATCACAAGGGTCTTGTTTCAATAATTGAATTTGTCTTGTTGGATAAAATTTTGGACCAAGACAAGAAGGAAATCAACTTTGTGACAACATTTATTCACCAGAAAAAACAATTTGTCAACACCGTTGGTCCCTCAAGATCTTGGGGTGGAAAAATGTGGGAAATTGGATGGCAAAAATAAATGCACCCCTTTGAGTTATTTGGAAACTATGTGAATAAATAATCCATTCAATCTTCCCCTCAAGAGTACACTTGTCTCAACCTTAAGGCCAACAAATTCTCTCAAATTTTAGGAAAAATGTTTTGCAATTTGGCCAGACTTCCCTTTAAATAAAGCCATGAAATAATGAGGGAAAACCACATCCCCTCCTTCTCATCTCTGGAATTTGGTTCCCAGCCTACACCCTTTGACTGCTCTCTGCATTTCACTTTCACATCCAACTCTTTTTACAACTCAACTTGCATTGACAAAGGTGAAATCTTTGGGTATTCCCTTTTACTTGAACTTCAAACAAAGAAATCAAATGGACAACTTATTGAAACCACAGATGAATTTCAAGTTTCAGACAGCCAATTTGTATTTCCAGACCTGGGGTTTGGAATGGATTTCAAGCAAAAAGGTATAGTGAAAATGGTTTGGCAAGAAAATCAGTACAAGCACTGTACATTTCCTGCTGTGGAGAAGGCCACCCATACCAGAATGACCATGTCCATTTAAATTAACAAAACAACTTGAAAAATTTTCAGGGACTTGGCCAGTGGGAAAATATACTCTAGAAAAAGATCATCTTGCTGGTTTGTACAAGAGGAAGAGTAAAGAGGGATTGTTTGTAGTCTTTGCGTAGCCCTTTTGTCTTGATGTCAATGTGTCTGGATTTTGAGTGCAATCCAAATCATTTTATTTTGTTTTCCAGGCCCTTGTTATTGATATATAGTGTGGGTTTGATTCCAGAAAATTTATAAACTTCATTGATGAGATACATAACACATTTAAGCTCTAGATAAAAGTTGGTTAGAGTGTTGAACTCCAACTCTGTTGAGGAATATTTTATATTTATTTGCCTCAAAGAGTTCCATACAATAGGGCTCCCGTAGTGAAAGATGATTTAGCCGGTCTGTGATTTCCAAAACATGGGGTAATCTCCCAAAATGGCATCACTGAAGCTTGTAAGGTTCTTAATTTATTATTAAAGTAAAACCAGAGACTGAAATACAATTTATTAGAATATTATTAGATGAAAAATTGATCAAGAAAAGATTCATAAACGCAATCTCACAAATGTCAAAGTAATCAGTATTGAATTATAGATTCAATAAAATACAGCAAATCCTCTCTCTCTAGCTCTGTTGAAGAAACCCAGACTATGATTTAGTATTATTGTTTGAGGTCACCCATGGAAAAGATCCACACCAAAAAAAGATTATCCTCCAGGTGGTATGGTCTTCTTTCTTTGAAGAGCTCATTTGTAGAGCCTTCCAACGTTGATTGAACACCTCTTCAGAATGAGAAATGAAATTTGACAAGTTTTGGTTCTCTGTTCCTAGACCTTACGTGATTATGTATTGAGATTGAGAGCAACCCAAGGTAGTTGAATATGATAATGAATAGAGCAAATAGTCACAGCTGAGAGTTGATTTTGAGCCATGAGAGTGCATAGGTGTCTTGAGAGTTTGACAGACAGGAGACTAGAGTATCACAGACATGATAACAAAAATAATTAATAAAGAAAATAGAATAGAATAAAAGAAGAAAGAATAAATAAACAAATATAGGAAGAATAAATATATTCAACATCACCCCATAATTTGGTGTGGATCAAACAAATGTCTCATAAGAATATCAATCATACTTCTGCTGGAGGATTTTGACAACACATATGCAACCATTTCCTCAGATGGAATGAGGTGAACCCTGAGGGCATTCCTCTCATATTTCTCTTGGATCCATTTTACCTTCATGTCACTGTGCTTGGTTTTTGGGTTTGACCCAAAGTGCCTGATCTCATCCCACAACCCTTTGTTATCAATCAAAAAATATGTAGGAGGTATTTGTTTTTTCCATAGCTCCTCCATGATTGATTTTAGCCAAACAGATTCTTGAGCCCCATCAGTCAAGGTGTTCGGTTTGGCTTCTTTTGTAGATAGAGCGATGTTTGTCTGTTTGCAGCTTTTCCATGCAACTGGGCATGAGATTCATTTGACAAGAAATCTGGATTTCAATCTTCTTATCTCTGGATCATCTGCCCATGTTGCATTGGAGAATACTTTGAGACTTTTGCCGTCCAGGCATGGATTAAGACAGAATGAGTTTTTGACCATTCCCATCAGGTACTTCCAGAAGTGCAGCACTTCCTTCCAGTGTAACATTCCTGGCCTTTGATTGAACCTGGACAACAGAGATGCAGCTGCGGAAAGATCTGGAAAATTTCTGCAGGATAAGTGATTTAAAATCCCCGTGAATAGTCTATAGTTGATTCCTAGCCTCTTGAAATCTTCATGGTCCTTGTCCATGGCTTGTACTAGTCACAGACCATGTGTCAGAGGAGTGATTCCAGGCCTACCTGAGGCCAGCCCAAGTTCTTCCAGGGTATAAAAAATGAGTGACAGTTGATTGAGTGTTATTTTTCCTTCTTCAGATGACATCTCCATGCCAAGAAAAGTGTCCGAATTGTGAGAGGATGATTTTGGAAATTGATTCAGAAACAGCCCCTCAAACCATTCCACCTCCCCCACAACAACAATATTGTCTACATGAATGAACAAAAAAGATTTCTTGAGCTTGTGGGTTTACAGGCATGGGTCCAACGCCAATTCTTTATACCCTATGGAACTTAACAAGCTAGTTATTGTTTTGAACCAGTTTTCAGGAGCCTGAGGCAAACCATACAGTGACTTTTGCAACTTTAGGAAGGTTGATTTAGGGTCATATTATTCTGGTTTCAATATGTAAATATCTTCATCAAGATTAGAAAACAGGAATGCTGCCTTAACCTCAAATTGACAAACCTTCAGTTTTTGCGCAAGCCCGTAAATAAGAAGGAGAAGTAATGTAGCAAAGGTATCACCAAAGTCTACTCCAGGAATTTGCAGGTTTCCCATGATTCACAGCCAAGAATTCTTCATTTCTGCCAATGAAAGTGTTTCAGGTTTCACTTTATCCACCCACATAGTTCTCAAGAAATGATCAGGAGTATCTTTGTAATCTTCCCAAACTTCCTGATTCTCTATGTCTTCTATTTCTGTTCTACGTGAATCCTTCCAATTGACTTTTGACCTGCTATTGTGCAAGTAGTGCGGTGGTTTGATGCTCTCCATCCTCTCCCTCAGATTGTACCTCCTTGGAGATGTAGAAGCGGTAGTATCTGCTGGGGTTGAAGACGGCCCAGATGAGTTGGAACATTCTTGGTGCAACATCACTGCTTCATCCCCTGGTCAAGCGTCCAAATTGCTCCTGTGAATTCCAGACTGAGGGTGGTCATCTATTCAAATTGAGGCTGTCTCACCCTCCAGAGTAAGTGTTGCAAGAGGATTTACACTCATATCAGGATCCAGCTCTGCAGAATTGATATCTAGCTTGGGACTAAATTTTGGGATTGAGGTCTCAAAATTGAGGAACTTGACACTCTTCCTGTCCACAATTCTGTTATCCTCAGTGAGAATTTTATACAACAGCAGATCCTTTTTGTAACCTATCAACCGTCAAAAAGAACGCCAAGGTTCCAACTTAGTAGATGGGGGTTTTTCCCCAACAATAAAGGTGAGAGGATTTCAAATAGGGTGAAAATAGCTCAGCTCAATTTTCTGTTCCTTGAATTGCTTGTAGGGAGATTTTTTTGACCTGTGCAAGGTAAATTGATTTAGCTTCAGGACACAGGCTTTGAGAATAACCCCCCAGTAGTTCCTTGGCAACCCCCCATTGTATAAAACATTCCAAAGGCATTCAAGTATTGTATGGTTAAATCTTTCTGCCAGGCCATTTTGCTGCAGTGTGTAGGGATCTGCAAAAGTCTGCTTGATGCTGTTTTCTATGCAGAAAAATCTCATCAAGTCATTTAAAAATTTGGTCCCCCTGTCAGAATGGAGAATCATGGGTGTGTACCCAAACCTTTTAGATTCTGTCTTGATCAAGAACTGGAGTGTGGATCCAATTTGGCTCTTGTCCTTCACGGGTAGGGCAGCCCCAAACCTGGTGCAACTGTCAACAATGGTTAGAATATAGGTCTTGTGATGAATGCTTCTTGGTTTGATGGGTCCAATCAAATCACAGTGAAGCTCTTGGAATGGTCTTTTGGTCCGCAGATGTTTTCACCTGTATGGAGAAAAATCATGCTGACTGCACAAGCTCTGCACTTGTCTGGCTAAGATACCTTGATTCCTAGCTTCTGCCTAATACAATGATAACTGGCATGCCCAAGAGACTTATGAATAACTTTGTTGTGACTTAAGTAGGAGACTGGAAGCAATGTAGTATGAATCAGATGAATGATAGTTATATTGCAATCATATTCCCCAGTGGTCAACCAACTTCCTTTTGACAATTGAACCTTATCCGCTTTTAACAAGACATCAAACCCATTCAACAGCAATCAACAAAGAGATATAAGATTTGCAGTGGAGTGTGGATTTTATAGAACATTAGCTAGAGTCACTGATTTTTATTAATTTTTCATTATTTTTATTGATCCTCTTCCCTCATAGCAAAGACTATCCACTCCTGAGCTGGTTGAGATGAATCCCACTATGGATTGGTCTAGTGATCAAAGAATGAATCTTCAGACACCATTTGTGTCAAATATCCTGAATTGAGGACAAATTTTTTGGAAACATGATTTTTAATATTAGAGTGAAAGCATCTAACACTTGTCATTGTGCCCTTTGCCTCAGACCCCTCCCACTTTTTCTTCTTTGGGAAATTTGGTTTGAGTTGAGGATACAGCTTCCAACATTGACATTCTGGATGAGTGGCTCTAGGATTGTGCCAACTGTTCTCACAAGTTTTGACATTCTTGTTAAAAAAAGAAGACGTTTTGAGGTTTTCTTTCTTTCCCTTTTCTGTGAAAGTATTTCCAAGTGTCCTTTTGTTGTGAAACAGGCAACAATGATCAAGAACTTGATCAGGGGTGAGCTTCTTATCTGAGTGGGTTATTTGTTGTATGACCGTGTCAATAGAAGGAGGTAACTTTTTGAGAATGAGATAGGCAACAATATCACTTGGTAGTTCAATTCCAACTTTGTGAAGTCTTGAGATAGTTGTCTTGGTGTCAGTAATAAAGCCAAGAATGTTCAAAGATGAAAAGGGAGTTATTAGGAATTCCTTGAACACTCTAGCGCGGTTGGAGGCATGGTTGGTGGCATAATATTCATGGATACTGAGCCAGATGAGATGAGTGTCCTTTTTGTTTTCTGGCATAATAATTTTAGCTTGAACAGAGGTATCAATTTTGGAGGTTAAGATTGTTTGGATGCGGACATTTTCCATGTTTCTAAGGCCAACAGGAGTTCCATTGTTGTCCACATTTTTCTTTGTGAGTTTGGCATAGAGATCCTCTTGAAGATCCATCATGTTGACCACACAATTACGCCAGATGGAAAATTTGTCCATGGTCAAGAGAGGGATGGCTTCAATTGCTGTTTTTAGGATGGTTGCTGAAAGTGATTCTGACATGGCTGATCTTTGGTTGAAGTTGTTATTGATTGCGGAAGTTTTGACTGTTAATTGTGTAAGGTTCTGAATTTTTTATTAAAGTAAAACCAGAGACTGACATAGAATTTATTAGAATATTATCAGATGAAAAATTGATCAAGAAAAGATTCATACCTGCAATCTCACAAATGTAAAAGTAATCAGTATTGAATTATAGATTCAATAAAATAAAGCAAATCCTCTCTCTCTAGCTCTGTTGAAGAAACCCGGACTATGATTTAGTATTATTGTTCAAGGTCACCCATGAAAAAGATACGCACCAAATTAAGATTATCCTCCAGGTGGTATGGTCTTCTTTTTTTGAAGAGCTTGTTTGAGAGCTTTCCAACATTGATTGAAAACCTCTTCAGAATGAGAAAAGAAAGTCAACAAGTTTTTGTTCTCTGTTCCTAGACCTTCCGTGATTATGTATTGAGATTGAGAGCAACCCAAGGTAGTTGAATATTGTAATGAATAGAGGAAATGTTCACAGGTGAGAGTTGATTTTGAGCCATGAGAGCGCATAGGTGTCTTAAGAGTGTGACAGACAGGAGACTAGAGTATCACAGACATGATAAAAAAATAAGGCATAAGAAAATAGAATAGAAGAAAAGAAGAAAGAATAAATAAACAAATATAGGAAGAAGAAATATATTCAACAAAGCTGAAGATAAATTCCTGATTTTGGTTGTATTTTATAAAAAGTTTGCAATTTTTTGTTGTTTTGAGGTACTTCCACACCTTGCATACTTCTCTCCAATGAGTAATGACTGGTTTGGAATTGGAAAGTGCCAGGCTGGAAACTGCAAAAGAGATGTTGGGTTGGGTTTATCAAGGAAGATTATTGAGGAGTCCTGTGGCAAATTGGTAGTTGATATTCAACTGAGAGAATTCAGCATGGTACACATGCAACACTGGCTCAAGATGTAGATTCTGGGTCAGAGATGAGTTTATGTCCTTAAAAGATGAAAGTCCAAGTTTTTCAAGTCTGTGATCTATGTGGTTAGGTTGACTCAGGAGGATTCTTTCTTCTTCAATCTCCATCAGCATACCAAGAATGGTATTTTGTGGATGGAATTTTGAGTTCTTGAAGCAGTCTAGGAAATTGGATTTGAAAGAATCAGTATTACCAACATGGATTAAGTTTTCTTAATGGAAGTAGATGACCTCTTTGGAGGTTTTATTGAGATAGAGGCATGGATTTCTGGTTGAATCTTGGTATCCTTGCTATTTAATCCAAGAGATTAAGGTTTTGTACCAGTTTTTTGGGGATTGCTTTAGAATTTAGAGAGCTTTTTTTAGTCTTATGTAGGTGGATTTTGGGTTAGAACCTTAGGGTGTCCTTATGATAACCGTTTTTTCTAGAGGCACATGAAAGAAGGCCCCCTTCATGTCAAACAGAGTAACTTTCATTTTTCTTTTTAACCCATACAGGAGAGCTATTTGAAGAGATCCAATTTTTCCAGTTGGAGCCCAAGTTTTGTTTTAATCAACCCCAACTACCTGATCAAAACCTTGAACACATAAGTTAGCTTTGTATTTCACTGGTTCTCCATGAAAGTTCTCTTTCACTTTAAAGACCCAAGTAGTGTTCAGTATGTTTTCCAGTGACCCATAGTATTCTTTCCATACTCCTTGGAGTTTAATTGAGTCCAGCTTGTCCTTGGAGGCCTTTTTCCATTTAGGCCATTTGGGACATTTGTGTGCGTCCTTGTAGGATGGTAGTTCATAATAATGGTGGAAACTTTATCTTTGAGGCTTTCAAGTCTTGTTTCTTGGTCTTTGATGCGCTTCAGGGATAGATGGTTCTGGTGGGGGTAGTTGGGGAGGTTTGGAAGATGAGGAGGAGGAGGAGGATTCTGGTTCCTCTGGAGCTGAGTCTGATTTGTAATGATTGGTATTGGAGTCCCTTGCAATGAATTTTCTGTCCGCTGTGGAGAAGTTGGATTCAATTGATTCAAGGTTGGATTGTGAAAAAAGGTTGAGTCCTGGAGATTCAAGTAGAGGGAAGTGTTTGAGGTGAGACTTGAGGAGCTGAAAATTTTTTTGTTTCAATAATGAAACCTGATGAGCTGAGGATAAGGTAGGAATGAAAAGAGTTATTGAACCCAAATATTATCCCTTCTAGACCCTTCTCATCAAATTTTTGCCCCTTCTGAATGCAATTTAAAAGGTAGATTACCAGAGAACCTATAGGCTTCAAGTAGTTAGAAAGGAGTTTCTTACTGAAAATCAGCTCCCAAGGGGATTGGTCAGTACCTTCCCTGGGAATTTGGTTGAGTATGAAACAACAACTTCTTGTCACCACATGCCAGTAATTTTTGGCTAGTAAAGAGGAAGAAAAATCTTCCCGCCCTGATTCTAAAATGTTCCAAGTGGCTATTTTGACAGGGTTGTTACATTGAGAGTGGTAGGGTTCAGAGGTCAGGAGTTTGATGTGTTTTGTCTTATAAAAGTCCTTCAGTGTTGAGTTTTTGAATTCTGTCCCTTTGTCCAGGAAAATCTTTTTTGGGTAGTAGTTGAGTCTTTTGTATTCCATCTCAAGGATTTTGATGATAGTTTTTGGTGTTTCATCTTTAGATGTCAGAGGAAAGGCAGCATGATAGCCCAAGAGGTTATCTGAAAGCTTCAAGATATAATGATGAACTTCTTTCAATTGAGGAGTTATTGGTCTAATGAGAGCAAGATTAATCCTTTTGAGTGGTTTGGTGGAGGATTTTGACACTGAGGAGAAGGGGGCTCTGGTGATATTGCTTCTTACCCAAATTTTGCATTGGAAGCTGTTCAATTCTTTGTTGGTGAATCAATTCCTCACAATGGGTTTTAGGGTTGAGATGGAGGCATGGCGGTACATCTTGTGGATGTCCAGTAGTGAATGTGTTTTCTTTTGAATCATTAGTTTTACCAACTGGTTTTTGCTAGAAGTTTGTGGTTTCTTGATGAAAAATAGTTTATCTCTGATAAAGCTATTCAGAATCATCTTACCATCTCTAGATTCCGAGAATTGATCTTTTTTTTGAAAAAATACTGCATCATTTTCTTAAAAGAAGGCCAGGGCTTATCAAATTAACAACTATTTTGGTACATATGCGCAGTATTTGAGAGTGATGATAGAATCCTTCCATTCAAGCCTTACCGTACCAGTCTCTCCTATTTTAAGAGTGGATTTTAACTTTCCAGTATTTATTTCTTCTGGTTCCTCCTGTAGGTCAACTGATTTGAAGTATTTTAGGTTTTTGAATATATGGACATTGGCGCCAGAATCCAGTATGAGATTTGGATGATTGTTTGTGTTGATCCAGAGTGTTATCAGTGCATTTTAGTTGATTGTGGGAGTATTTTTGATTTTATTGTTACATTTGTTTTGTTGTTATAACCACCACATAGGTGCAATGTGAGGATGTAGGTGGAAACAGGATGATTCTGGGTGAGGTGCATTGGGGTCATTGTATCCTTCTTTGCAACAAATCCTTATCATTTTTTCTTGTTTGTCTGATTTTCCTTTGGTAGCCACTAGTGAGATGTCTGGAGTGGGTTTTCCTATTTTTAGTTGTGCTTTTTTCTCATTGTTTTTTTGTATTAGGTGGTTAAATACCACATTGACCATTATGAACTTCTTGACGTGCATGATCTGCTGTTTCATATTTTCTAAGACAGGTTTGAACTTGAATAAGATGAGGTAGGCCAGGATATATTTTGGTGGTTCAATTCCCATGTTGAACATCCTGGTGAGTGCCTTTCACATTTCAGTTAAAAATACTTTTATATCTTGTTCATTTAACAGCGCGTGGAGAAAATGATTGAAGACTCTTGCTCTGTTGGTGGTTTTGGACAAAGAAAATTGGCCTGTGATTTCTTCCCACAGTAGTTTGAGGCATTGAAAACATTGGTGTGAGTGATTTTGTCTAACTTTGAGAGGATGATGGCTTATATTTCTCTGTCTTGCTTTGTTTAAATTTGGCCTGCATTCCTTGTAATGGCGTTCTTTATGTCTTTGAGATTAAATAGAATCAGCATCTTGTCTTTCCAGATTGATTGATTTTCTTTGTTAAGAGGGGGTATGGCATTTACAGAGGCTTTGAGTGCAACTTGATGAAAATGATCTTTTGCTCCCACTTTTTTGTTCATTTTTAGATCTTCTTTTGTTTTGATGGGATTTTTAGTTGGTTGAGCCTTTGGCTTTGCACTGTGATGATAAAATGATTTATTTTTGCATGACTAGAAACAGCCTAACATATGAAAGACATCAGAAAAATAAACATGACATGTGTGAAGAGAAGATGATTAGGAGAAGAGAGTAGGACAACCAACAGCTTGGATGTGGAGATAGAGAAGAAAGAAAGTAGGCAGATCAGAGGACAAAGAGACAGAGAAGGACACAAGCAGAGACTGATAGCTGAGGCAAAAGACTTGATGATCAGGATTGGTCCTTTCAATAGTTTTGGAGGGCAAGAGTCTTACCAGGTAGAGAATTGTAGAGATTGAGAGCTGGTTGCGGAAGGTGGGGCGTAGCTGATAGAATTTAGTTGAGAGAGTTTCAAAAGATGGGAGAGGTAGAAGCAAAACAGAGAAAAGGAAGAGTAAGAACAAAATAGGAAGAGGCAAAAGATGAGGAAAGCAATATAAATAAGACCAAATAAGAATACGAGACCAGGATGAGATTGAGAAAGGTAATCAGAAATAAAGAGAGAGACTAGAGAATAAGCCAAAATAGGTCCCATTTACCTAAGTTTTGAGACACAGATTTAGAGTATTTGCACCACATATTGGAGGTTGTGTGTCAGTTAAGCAAAGAGAAAGTTAGAGAAGGGAGTCATAGTCTTAACAAAAACATTCAAAATAATTATTTCAACTCAAAACACTCAATATAATGATGTTCAAAATGTGATAACCCTTTATATTAATAGAATTACAAGATCAGCATGTTAGACCAAACCCAAATGATGAAATGAGAATGATTTCTATGAATTAGAATACAAATTGAGTTGCTCTTTGAGGTGATAAACACAATCAGAGGCTTTGCTTGAAATAATGGAATGTTGTTTGGAAACTATGGGAAAGTTTGGAATTGCACCTCCCTTAAGTACAAGATTGAACCAATGGTTATCATTAACAAATGAAATGAATATTTTGTCTGTTGCTTCTTTTAAACTCATTCTCATAGGAGTATAAGTAAAAAATGAATTCAATGAAATGAAAAATATTGGTCTTCCATAAGTATCAGATATTATTTGACCCATGTCAAGCTTTAAAATCCATTTTGAAGAAGGAATCTTTTCATTGATTTCAGTAACATCAAGTCTTTTTTCTATCTTTTCAAAATATTTACTGCCACAAAGGATCTTAGCTGGCACTTCATATTTTTACTCAATGTTTCAATCATTTCTTTTCTTACTTTAAACCATCCATGCTCATCATACCCAAGTGATTTAGAAATGAATTTAAATGCACAATTTCCATCACCAACTGGATCCCAAATCTCCCCCAAGAACTTATGCAAGTTCTCAGGTATTTGATTGAGGTAATTCAATTTTGGTTCCTGCAATCAAAAATTAATTAGCCAAAATTCCGATCTCATTAAATCAATAGATACTCACCAAATATGAGCTTCTTGTTGACCCTTCCTGCAAATCTTCTTCCTCTGAAGAGGGTTCCAAGTCCAAATGAAGTGAAGCTTATCCACTTTAAGTCTCTTCCTCTGAGAAACGAAATTCAGATTCTGATCCTGTGGAATTTTACTAACAACTATCATCATATCATCATCAGTCCATTAAACCAAGAACATAAAAATTTCACAAAAGAAAAGCCTTAAAATCTTTTGCCTTTTCTTATTTGGTGCCCGTCTCATTCCCTTTTGACACTTAATTTCCTTTTCAGCATGTTAAAATCAAGAATTATCTCTGCAGTTATCTGTCAATTTTGGCCAACCTTTACTTGATTGCAAGACTTTTGGTTCAATTCATGGCTTTAATTGATAATTTGTGGTCTTATGAATAAGGTATGTCAACAGCTTGCAATGATATTTATAAGGATATCCCAAGATCATTGCATTAAGATTCTCATTTAGCTGAGAATTGTTGAGCATTTCATCAACATTGACCTCCCAAAATCCAAAAGGATCAAACATTAGTAAAGTAGGAATCATCCATCAAAAAGCTTTAATCAAAAATCATTAATCCCATTAAACCAACCTGCAGAACTTGAACTGCAAGGGTCATAATCCAACCTCCACTGAGGATTAAGATTTACAGGCACAAAAGATCCTCTGAAAGCCAGTTGGTCACCTTTCTTGTGGGAACAGTGACAACCAATTGTCTTGGAGTATGACTTGGTGCACACATTCCGATCATGTTTCCACTTTAATTTCACAAATTGTTCCACAAAAAGCTTAATTCCCTCTAAAGACAACTTGTATCCCAATGGTAACAGCTCAGTGGGAAGAAATATTCCTAACTTTATTTGAGAGTTGTAAAGCAAAGCCTGAAGCAATTTAATTTGATTTGAAACTTTTCCATCTAGGTTTTTCCAAACACCCAAAATGTTTTCCAAAGAATTTGCAAGTAATTTTTTGAGAGTAGCATGGGCACCTTCCACCCAAGAAATGGTATTACT